>JANJGK010000003.1:60965252-60975252 GCA_039081455.1 Macrobrachium rosenbergii | reverse complement strand
CTTCTAATTCACATCATCTTTGCTTTTAACTGACCATATCTTTAACACTCATTGTGAACAACACCATATTCACAAGGTTCCCCGTTACACAATGGTCTCAAACGCCTTCTCGATTATTTCTTTGACAGCCTGTTACTAATTGACGAAAATTCTTAGCGAATGCCTGAAGTGAAGGAAGGGAGAACACGTCATTTCTGATTTACATCAACGTGATACTTCAAAGGGACCAATTTGCAGTCTGTTCTGAATCAAAACAAGTGTTTGCCAAAATTTTCCTCCTTTCCTCGCTGCACCAATGTTGATTTTAATATGAAGACTCTGCTTCCCATATGTTGAACGAAAACATATTCAGAATACGCGTTCCCTTGGACATTGTCCCAATAAATGGGAAGGAGGGCTAATTGATACTAAAATTTTTGTCAGCTATCCGAATAAACCTGTTGTGACCAAAACTGTCTTTCTCTTTATGACAAACATTAATTTCCTTACATCTAAACCGCCGTGTTATTATTCACCGTAAGAATAATAACAAGTTAATCAGACTTAAGTTGGCAAAAAGAGTACTTTTGTTTACACGGTTCATATGATAATCTCACGAATGACATCCACATATCATACGTTTTATATATGGCCATGGCAGACGTAATTTACCCTACAATAGACAATATTTCTCACCTCTCCACCCACCAAAAAACAAGTGATAAAATGTCCTTTAGATGTCCCAACAATATGTCATTACAACTTTTGCAAAAATTTTATTTGACATGAGGAGTTCATTAGAATAATTATTATAACCTTTCAACTTTCTCGCAAATTAAGGATGGCCGGTACTTACACTAAGTTCATTACGAAATATTTCCATCAAGGGTGTCCTTACATAACCCGAGGAGATATGTAACCCATTACAGAAGTCTAAAAAGCATACTTCATTAAAAGCACAACTTTTGCTTTAAAGAGAGACATTTTTGCCCGTCCTTTTATTGGGGTTTTAAGCTAACGCCGCAAAAAGCTTTGAAAAGGCGCCTCAAAAAATTTTGTTCCCATATATCAGAATCATTCTTGAGATATATAGAAGTAAATAAATTTCCGTAAAAAGGATGACTACCTATCCCATGGATAATTATTTTTTTTATTTTTAAATTGCAAAAAAAAAAAAATATTTGAAGAAAAATGTTCGAAACAAAACGAAACGATAACTGCTCTAGAGTTTTGAAAAGCGTCAAATAATATATTGCAGTCAAAGAATTATATTTTACGATATTAAACATTTCAAATACCTTACAATGTAGCACATCCTCTAAAACAAGGAGTAAGAAAGCGACCAGCGTGTGTTGTAGGGTCATTCATCAATGATCTCTTTTCTCCCCTAAACGGGAAGGTGAAATGTATCGATTACCTGGACCGATCTTGCTCAACCCTTATTACATTTATGTCGCTCTTCGATACGTCAGAGGCTCATATGAAGTTGAGGTTCGCTTGTGCTGGGATGGAAGGTCCGACTTACGACTTGGAAGCTTTCATGGGAAAAGTCCAAATGAACACTTTTTTAGGTAAGTCATGGTTGTACCTGGAATTTTTTCTAGAGCACTTTACGGTGGATCATTCATCTTATTCAGTCCTAGTTTTACTTACTGTCGTTTCATAAAGTGACGGATGTTCGTCTATGCCATTATAATTTTAATAACACATTTCATATACAAAATCTGGAGCCTAGAAGCAAGTTACAGCCGTCATAATGATTACTTATATACCCTCTCTCTCTCTCTCTCTCTCTCTCTCTCTCTCTCTCTCTCTCTCTCTCTCTCTCTCTCTCTCTCTCTCTCTCTCTCTCTCTCTATATATATATATATATATATATATATATATATATATATATATATATATATATATATATATATATATATATTCTCATCTATGACGCATTACTTTAACTTTCATAGCTACCATGAAACAATCCATTAAGAAAAATAATTCTACCGTGAAAATCGATGAGATGATCATGAGATATCGTAATGGACAATAATTCTTCGGTGACAATTTCACACCCTTGCAGCTTCATTATACCAAGGCCTCTTTCCGTCCTAATAAATCAGGGATGAAATGACAAGGGTCGCTGGAAGCACACACAAGAATAAACCAAAAAGAAAAATGGAAAATAGAATATAAGACAGAGGAGCTCCTTAGGAGCATGGTGATGTAGAAGCGCCGTTGATAAGAGGCAGGAACCCAAGAAGACGCCGAAAGACAACGAGGCAATATTACTTAATAATATTAATTATTAGTTGAACACCTTGAGTGTTGGGTTAGTTTCAAGTAAATCTGACCGTATCGCTAACAAAGGATAACTCATCCACAAATGGAAGAACGAATGGGAACCGCAAAGATTTTTAGATTAATGGATTCAAGGTTGACATGTAACATCAATCAATTATTAATACATATTTAGAATGGATACGTAAATAGACTAGTGTAAAATTCAGCCTTTCTATCAGTGTTTCGAAGTTATTCAAAAGAGAAATGCCAAGTGACAAAAATTGGATAAATTGTGTAAATTTTATACTCAATTAAATGAACGTAGAATTTACCCTGCTGTTCTTTGTTCATACTGAATACGCTGTCTGCCTAAGGGAAACTTGTACAAAACTAAAAATGTACCCCAGCATAACAAGTAAATATTATATTCAATTCGTTTTAAGAAATCTGCCTATTCATTATAAAATTACAAAAACCTATGATCAAAGTGTCTGTATTACAAAGAGAAATATCACACAAATTACTCAGACTTGAAACTAATGATCTTCAGTAACCTTGATTTCATGTGAGAGAGTATGAAGCAGTGCAGTAATGAATGTTAAACGAGGAGCTCACACTACGATACATTTGCACATGATAAATGTTAAATATAAAAGAGTCTACACCGCAGTGAAGGAAGAGGTTAGTTTTACGCCAGCAGTAATGTTACCAAAGAACTGAAATCCTAAACAGTACGGTCTAATTACCTCTTTACCTAATCTACAGTTCCCTAAACTAGAACAAAGCATTTCACCTGACCCGACCCAAAGTGTAACACCCGTAACTTTCACGTGTGGCAAAAAATACCCACTCTGACAGTCTCAACCGCCACTCAGCTCAACTGAATGAAAGTTTTAAAAGAGCGAAGAGATATCGCTTGAGAATAATTTCACTTACAAGGGCTTATACTTATATTTTGCCACAACTGGACACCGAGGTGCTGTGAATGCTCCTACCTTCTTCAAGTCCCAACAAGTTTAATCGCTTTCCAATGGCTCTTCAAAAGCAATGTATGTAGTGTATCTTAGGGAATTTCCAATTGTAGTATTTTTCTTGTACCAGAAATGTTCTAAAACCAAGACCCATCCCAGTCAGAGATAACTCATCTCTACTACAGTGTCAATAAATAACATTCAAGCACTGTTTTATTTTTAAATCACATTAAAATCCAGCATCATTCTCAGTTGATTCGAAAAAAGCCTGCATTTAACAATACGAATTTTAAGGATGTAGTTCAGTAGAGAAACTGAATTGAACTGAATATAGAATTTAGCCCAAAGGCCAAGCACTGGGACCGATGAGGTCATTCAGGGTTGGAAAGGAAACTGACAGTAAAAGTTTGAAAGGTGTAAAAGGAGGAAAACCTCGCAGTTGCACAATAAATCAGTTGTTAGGAGAGGGTGGAAAGTTAATGGAAGAAAGAGAATATGAAAGGAGGTACAATAAAAGGAACGGAAGAGGCTGCAGCTAGGGGCCGAAGGCACGCTGCAAAGAACCTTAAGTAATGCCTACAGTGCACCGCATAAGATGCACTTACGGCACTACCCCCCTACGGGGTTCAGTAAAGTAAGACCATGAAACTATTCAGTAAATTGCTATACGGTACAATTAAATATACGAATGAAAGCTAGGAATGGGTATTTAAATAATAATACAGCGAAAAGCTATCGAGAAACAAGAATCAACCTCCAGCAACAGGATTTTTTAAAAATAATAATAATAATAATAATAATAATAATAATAATAATAATAATAATAATAATAATAATAAGAAGAAGAAGAAGAAGAAGAAGAAGAAGAAGAAGAAGAAGAAGAAGAAGAAGAAGAAGAAAAACTCAGGTGAAGTTTGTGTTTTAATTTCGTTAAAAATACACTTTTATAAATAAGCAATTTGAAAAAATTTTCAAATAACAAGAGACGAGAAATATAAATTTCACTTAATGGGTCTTTTCTCCTATTTTGAATTGGAACGTGAATGTTCGTCGACTTTTTAATAATAATAATAATAATAATAATAATAATAATAATAATCTACACTATATACACTGAATATTATATATTACATCAGAGAGAGAGAGAGAGAGAGAGAGAGAGAGAGAGAGAGAGAGAGGAGAGAGAGAGAGAGAGAGAGAGAGAGAGAGAGAGAGAGGCGGGGGAAGCACAGAAGTATCTTGCGTTCAATTATGATTACACACACTCACACACACACACACACACACACATAACACACGCACACACACACACACACACACATATATATATATATATAATATATATATATATATATATATATATATATATATATATATATATATATATATATATATATGTATGTATATCAAACGTCGTTGGTTAGATTACCATAACCAAGCAAAACTCCATTCATCGTTCATTCCCCAATCGCAGATGCAGGCAATAACCTGAGCTAAACTTCAATTAAGCTGCGCGTGGCACTCACTAATTACTATTCAATTACCGGTACAGACAGTCCCTTTGCTAATTAAGAATTGTTACGGTTGTCTGTCATGCTGAGAGTCACCTTAACATTTTTTTATTGCCGTGTTAACTGCGCGTGAGGAATCTGTATTTACTACTTAGGGAATGTAAATGGTTGTTTTATTATTCAGTGAGTTACCTGATTACTTATTTATCCTGGAAGTTAATATTTAGGCATGTCGTCTGAACAAAATGCCTTTATATTATTGGGTTTAATTATAACTGTTTTAATTACGTCATTCTTTATCTATTTCGTTTGGTACAGACAACATACATTTTTGCACTAGTTTTATTATATTAATGTAATATAAAATGAAGACGTATTCAGTCAGTAACTGATAATGTTTTACCAGTAATTGGACGAAGCGCTTGCACCAAGGAAAATAAATCAAATCAGCATGAGCACACATTAAGAAGAGATTTTATATACAAAAAAAGACAAAGGAAGGAGAACTGTGCAACAGTTACCACAGTATCAATAATCATCTCTAAAATCATACTAATGTTCCATATATATATATATATATAATATATATATATATATATATATATATATATATATATATATATATATATATATATATATATATATTTTTTTTTTTTTTTTTTTTTTTACATTTTAGTCTTCATTGCCCTAAGAGTACTCTGACCCCGATAGTCGAGGAGATTATTGGCATCCACTGCCTTACTCTACTTTTTCTATATTAGGAATAAAACAACCAGGAAAAGTTAAAATAAACCCTTACTCCATCAGAGCAGCTAAATTTAACAGAGTGCCAAAGAATTACGGAGCAATGCAACTTGGCACGGTATAGAATACAGATTAAACTACAACATGGAATATATTATCATATTTTGCCTATACTTGGTCACTGACACGTTTCACCGAAGAAAATTTTACTAAAAATAAATTATTCCATTTGGGGTGGACTTTCTAGACATTAATATCATTTAACCCTAAGAGACAAAAATTTTATAATAATGGGACAGAAAAACGTGGTTTTTATTACATAATTAACTTGCAAATCTAAAATACATACTTCTCTAAGTGGAGTTTTGCTGTAAGAACGGAGTCTAATTCGGGTTTCAAATACGTATGAGCCAGGAACCTTTAGCAATTAAAGGCAACTACTCATTACAAGTTCAGCTACTTGTGATTACCCTTGGGAGAAATTTTTATGTCAAATCAAGGAACCCATAAAAATGTCATAAGTTTAGAACAGGTGAAAATTAGAAAAATTTATGTTTTTTATAACAGATATACAGTTCTACTGATTACAAAACACGACTTTTTTTTTTTTTACTTCCACGATTGTTTTTTTTTTAACTTCCACAAGAAATAGTATCATGCTACCACCATATTTCGAATTATAATCGGACCTGAATAAAGTTATATGAAGGACACACAAAAGAAGCGTTCTTATAACCAAATCTAAACGATTTACCCTAAGCGACATAAGCAAAATAGGAATAAATTCTGATAAATATAAAAAGAAACTTTCTCCGAAAGAGGCAATTTGGACCTTTTACCTGAAAGCTTTCTGGTCGTGAATCAGGCCTTCATCCCCACCCACCCCACCTCCGACCTCATACCAACCCCTGACAGATCGAAGAGAGGCGTCAATACAACGGGGGTTGAGCGAGATCAGCCCAGGTAATCAATACATTTCATCTTCCCATTGAAGGAGAAAAGAAGTCATTGATGCACGACCTAACAACATGCAAAAGGTCACTCATAAACGCCTTTCATCCGTTATGTAACATAAGCACAACGGCGGATGGGATTGCTACAATTTGGTACTAAATTCAAGAGCGAGTTCATTGTCCAAACATTGAATCAAATTTCGCGAAATTCTTAAATATCCCTTTAATCAGATGAATATCATACGTAGCATGTTATTTTATTACTTATTATGATCCATTATTACTTGATGTTGTACTGTATATAAAATTTCATATATTTTCCTAGCTTGAAATTTATTAAAATTAAATTTAGGTCCTTGAAAAGCCCCTAAAACAAGTGAATCAGATGTTCTAAAACTAAAATTTGATTTATCCGTATCTCAGTGCACGAATCACTCAGTAGAACAAGAGGAAATACGTGGTTTCATTTTGAATATTAATCTTTCATTTACACCAGGCATCAGTTGCCTCACAAAATATTATATGTTCCTCTAATATTCAAACAACATTCGGAAGGAATGAACGAACAATATCTACATCATTTATTTTTCGGAAACCTTTAAGTTAACCTTTGCCAGGGGTTTTCCTTGAGCACAGATTGTTGAATCTATCAATATACACCAAACCTTAACCGCCTGGAGACAAGTCACTCAATGAATGTTTCCTCAGACTGGTATAACTCCGTTTATCTATTCCCTAAATATTTGGTAATTTAATTCGTCGGCGATGGTACTAATCTTTATCAGATCCAAATATATAAAATGAATGAAGGACGATCAGAGATATAAACACTTCCTGTTACGTTACTTTCTCTCACTTCTCTTAAGCTTTTCCTCATACCTTGTTGCCCTTTTTCCAAAAGCTAAACCTCTCGTGTTTCTTTACCTCTCGTAAAATCCAAAAGCTCTGACAGTTCACTCACAACGACAAACCTTGTAAAATTATGTCACTCTAAAGGGTTGATCCTGTTGGATTATAAGCGGTGGCCTGTGTGCCAATAATTAAACGGATGGAAAAAAGAGATGAAGAAATAGATTTACAAGAAGGGAGGGACATTCTTCATTTCGAAGTCTCATGGGAATTTTTTACCCACTTTTCAAGAATACTCCTAAGGGAGAGAGAGAGAGAGAGAGAGAGAGAGAGAGAGAGAGAGAGAGAGAGAGAGAGAGAGAGAGAGAGAGAGAGAGAGAGAGAGAATTTCATCCGTTATTCCAATGGTGTTCTCTTGCTTTTATTCTCAAGTTTTCTTATTTGCTTTCCGACTGGATTTCTTTTCCGCTCTGCATTTACGCAAAAGTCAGGTTTATTGACTCGTCCTTGTGGTTCGTTAGACTTTGCAGACGGCTCTGTGCTTTCTCGAGGAAGTGCTTGGAGCCACCTGAAGTGTGCTTTGCCTCTGGCGTTCTGTTGCCTGTGTAAATACTGCATACTTTTATGGTTTGCATTATAAAAGCCTCGGGATTGTTACTAGTATCTATTTGCATGCCCTAGAAAATAACAATGAACCAATAAACATGCACATAAGCGCAGACACACGCACACACATATATATACATACACACACACACACACACACACACACACACACACACACACACACACATATATATATATATATATTATATATATATATATATATATATATATATATATATATAATATATATATGTATATATATATATATATATATATATATATATATATATATATATATATATATATATATATATATATATATATATATATATATATATATATATATATATATATATATATATATATATATATATATATATATATATATATATATATACATATATAAACGAGGTGGCATTTTATACTATAACAAAAGAGTCTGAGTAAAAGGGCTTAGATGTACGGTAAGCGCGAGATAGCTTACGAGACTGACGGCGATCGACAAACTCCTCCTGAGGACTGAAGTGTGTCTGTAATGTGAATAAATGTGTAACTACATGCTTACGTTAAATCATGGAGGGTCTTTTTTTCAACTATTCCCTTTTATTGGTAAAAGCACATAATGTACAGCATATATGTTTATGCACCCTTTTACATTAAATATCAAACACCGAAGGGGTTCCGTTAGGAAAAACATTGCCAAGTAAACCCAAAAACCATGCAGGACAAAATGTGGAGGAAGAGTTCCGTAACCAGTAAACATTATTAGGTGAACGACCACCGGCGCAGAAGCAGCAGCCTAAAGAAAATGTAAATTATATGAAGTATTTAACATCAAGTCCTTTAAAGTAAAGAAGTAACTAAAAAAAAAAAATGAAACACCAACGCATTTTAGGACTACAAACCGCAGCCAAGGGTGATTAATCCACGTTCCCATAAAGGAGACCTCTCCTAAATCATGGGTGCCCGACTTTCCGTAAAAATCCCCTAAAAGTCCACACAGTACTTGCTCCGGAATCCTTCTAACTATAAAAAAAAAATATTCTTGGCATATGGTAATAGAAAGTTTTGCGAAGAGAGATGAGGAATCTTTACGAATTGGAAGAGGAGCATAGGAAGAGAATGAGCACTCATCGTGATTCCTTCTATTCGCCTTTTTCTTCTTCCAAAATGGCGTTAACTGAGCACTCTTCCATGTTAAGGTATCTAGTAAAGAAGGGGACAGTGCTTTGAACTCTACTTACTGCAGTTTTCTCTCTATATAAGAATTTCTTAGAATGGGCGTCTTCCAGTCGTCTATTTACTGGGAACAATAACTTGAGTTTGTTTGTCCTACAGAATAAAGACCGTGGACCTAGCTTTACTACTAATATAAAGTGGGAGCAGGGAGGACTTGTGTTGGGAAGCACGATAAAACTGTTATTTTACATATTAATCACATATATATCAGGAATCATAAGAGGTCATTTTCGTGTCAAAATTGTTCATAATTTCCACCGAATAATAAAATAAATAAAACAACAAATAGCGCAATCAGAATATTTTTTATTTATTTTCCATAGAAATGAAGGATTTTTTACAATACTAATGGAAATTTGGATGCACTTGGTTAATAATAAAAAAAAAATCCCCTTCAGATGAATATCGATTTTTAGGGAGAAAACTATCTATCTCTACTATGTTTATCTCCTCATTAGCAAGTACGAACGTTATACTTAGTGGATAGTGCATTAACACTTCTGTTGATTTTCAATCTCCAATTTAGTGCATTAAAAATAACCACCTCTAGAAACACACGACCATTGTCTTTTAGTTAAATAAAACCTTCAACAACCCTAACACAAACGTTTCACAAATCGTCGATTTTCCCATCTACTAAAATATTAGAAACTTGAAATAGCAAAACTCATAGGCTTTTACATTCTAACGGTTTGTATATACACGTGTGTGTACAATATATATATGTATATATATATATATATATATATATATATATATATATATATATATATATATATTATATATATATACATACATATACATATATATGAAATTTTTATCACACCGTGATTTATATACAGTACATTCATGAAGATACAAGTGGTCGCTTAAT
>JANJGK010000003.1:60955048-60960152 GCA_039081455.1 Macrobrachium rosenbergii | reverse complement strand
CAGCGAAAAGCTACCGAGAAACAAGAATTAATCTCCAGTAACCGGAGTTTTTTAATAATAATAATAATAGTAATAATAATAATAATAATAATAATAATAATAATAATAATAATAATAATAGAAAAAACCATCAAGTAATGTGTGTGTTTTTATTTTGTTAAAAACACATTTTTATAAATAAGCAATTTACAAAATGTTTTTCTGAAAAAATGTGTATATACCTTAACAAGAGAAGATAAATATAAATTTCACGTAATGGGTCTTTTCTCTTATTTTGAATTGGAAGGTGAATGTTCGTTGACTTAATAATAATAATAATAATAATAATAATAATAATAATAATAATAATAATAATAATCTACACTATATAAACTGAGTGTTATATATTGCAACATCAGAGAGAGAGAGAGAGAGAGAGAGAGAGAGAGAACAGAAGTATCTTGAATTCTATTATGATATATATATATATATATATTATATATATATATATATATATATATATATATATATATATATATATATATATCAACGTCGTTGGCTGGATTATCATAACCATGCAAAACCCCATTCATTGTCATTGTTCATTACCCAATCGCAGATGAAGGCAATAACCTGAGCTAAACTTCAATTACGCTGCACGTGGCACTCGCTAATTACTATTCAATTACCGGTACAGACAGTCCCTTTGCTAATTAAGAATTGTTACGGTTGTCTGTCATGCTGAGAGCCACCTTAACATTTGATTTATGGTCCTGTTAACTGCGCGTGAGGAATTTGCTTTTGCTGCGTAGGAAATGTAATCGGTTGTAGGTCAGTCAGTTACCTTATCGCTTATTTATCCGGGAAGTTACGTATAAACAGGTGTGTCGTTTGAACAAAATACCTTTATTATTGGGTTTAATTATAACTGGTTTAATTACGTCATTCTTTATCTATTTCGTTTGGTACAGACAATATACATTTTTACACCAATTTTATTATACTGTAATATAAAATGAAGACGTATTCAATCAGTAACTGACAATGTTTTACCAGTTATTGGACGAAGCGCTTGCACCAAAGAAAATAAACAAATCAACACGAGCGCACTTTAACAAGAGATTTTATATACCAGCAAAGACAAAGAAAGAAGGAGAACTTTGCAACAGTTACCACAACAATATCAATAATCATCTCTAAAATCGTACTAATGTTCCACATTTTTTTTTTTTTTACATTTTAGTCTTCATTCTCCTAAGAATACCCTGACCCACATAGTCGAAGAGATTATTGACATCCACTGTCTTACTCTAGTTTTTCTTTATAAGAAATAAAATAATTAGGAAAGTAAAAAACCGATATTCCATCAGAGCAGTTAAATTTAACGGAGTGCAAAAGAATTGTAGAGTACTGCAACTCGGCACGGTATAGAATATAGATTAAACTACAACATGGGATATATTATCATATTTTGCCTTGGTCACTGAAACGTTTCACTGAAGAAAATTCTATTAAAAATAAATTAATCGATTTGGGATTAACTTTCGAAACATTAATATCATTTAACCCTAAGAAACTAAAATATTATAATAATGGGACACAAAAGCGTCAAGCTTTTATTACATAATTAACTTGCAAATCTAACATGCATAATTCTCTAAGTAAAGTGGAGTGTTATTGTAAGAACGGAATGTAATTCGGCTTCAAATACATATGAGCCAGGAACCTTTAGCAAATAAAGGCAACTACTCATTACAAGTTCAGCTACTTGTGATTACCCTCGGGAGTAATTTTTATGTCAAGTCAAGGAACCCGATAAAAATGTCATAAGTTTAGAACAGGTGAAAATTAGGAAATTTTCTGTTTCTAATAATAGATATACAGTTCTACTTATTAAATAAACCAAACACGACTTTATTTTTTTTTTATTCCCATGATTGTTTTTTTTAACTTCCACAGGAAATAGTATAATGCCACCACCATATTTCAAATTATAATCAGACTTGAATAAAGCTATATGAAGGACACACACAAAGGAAGCATATTTATAACCAAATCTAAACGATTTACCCCAAGGGACAAAAGCAAAATAGGACTAAATTACGATAAATATAAAAGCAGACTTTCTCCAAAAGAGGCAATCTGGACGTTTTACCTGAAAGCTTCCCCACATCCGACCTCATAGTAACCTCAGACAGATCGAACAGAGGCGTCAATACAACGGGGGTTGAGCGAGATCAGCCCAGGTAATCGATACATTTCACCTTCCCACTAAAGGGGGAAAAGGTGGTCATTGATGGACGACCTAACAACGTGCAAAGGTCACTCGTGCACTCCTTTCACTGGTTATGCAACATTAGCACAGCAACAGATGGGATTACTTCAGTTTGGTCTTAAATTCGAGGACGAGCCCATTGTACAAACAATGAATCTGATTTCGAGAAGTGCTGAATTTCCCCTCCTCGAATATCTTACGTTAAAACTTATTTTGATCAATAATTATTTGATATTATTAAACAACTGGATATATTTTCCTAGCATGAAATACGCAAATCTTATAAAAATTAAATTCCAGAGCCTTTCAAAAGTACTAAAACCAGTGAACCAAAAGTTCTGAAACCAAACACTGACATTTGTATTTCAGTGTATGAATCACCCATTAGAAACCTGAGCAGAGTGCATAACTCCACCGTCTTACAAAACAAGGAAATAGCTTCATTTTGACGATTAATCTTTCATTTATACCAGGAATCAACTGCCTCACCGAATGTTAACCATGCTTCTCTAATATACAATATCATTCTGACAATGAGCTAACAATATCTGCATCTCTTTATTACTCGAAACCCTTAAATTATCATTTGCCGGCGGTTTCCAGAAACAGAAAAAAAGCATACCTTAGTTTATCCAGACCGCTGGGCTGATTAACAGCTCTCCTAGGGCTGCTGGCCCGAAGGAGTAGACTTATTTTACGTGGCTAAGAACCAATTGGTTACCTAGCAACGGGACCTAGAGCTTATTGTGGAGTCCGAACCACATCATACCGAGAAATTAATTTCTATCACCAGAAATAAATTCCTCTAATTCTTCATTGGTCGGCCGGAGTCTCGAACATATTTTGTTAATTTACAGACACGGGTAAAAACACTGACTCTCCAAACGTCGTCGACGAAACTACTAATCTTTATCAGTTCCAACTGAATGAAATTTCGTCAAACCCAAGAATGGACGATACGAGACATAACACTTCCTGATACGTTCCTTCCATTCATTTCTCCTAAGCATTTCCTCACACCTAATTGCCCTTTTTCCAAAAGCTAATGACTCGCGTTTTTACCTCTCATAAATTCCGACAAATGCAAGAGTTTATGTACAACAACAAACCTTGAATAACTATGTCACTCTAATCCTGTTGGAGTGTAAGCGATGGCCTGTGTACCCGTGAGTAAACGGAGGGATAAAAAGGATAAAGAAATAGATAAAAGATGGGAGAAACATTGTTCATTCCGGAGTGTCATGGAATACTTTTCCCACTTTGCAAGAATACTTCCCTGGACAGGGAGAGAGAGAGAGAGAGAGAGAGAGAGAGAGAGAGAGAGAGAGAGAGAGAGAGAGAGAGAGAGAGATTTCATCCGTTATTCCATTGGCGTTCTCTTTCTCTTATTCTCAAGGTTTCTGATTTGCTTTCCAACTGAATTTTTCTTTTCCGATCTGCATTTACGCAAAAGTCAGGTTTACTGACTCGTCCTTGCGGTTCGTTAGACCTTGCAGGCGGCTCTGTGCTTTCTCGAGGAAGTGCTTGGTGCATCTGCTAGAGCCACCTTGAGTGCGGTTTGCCTTCGGCGCTCTGTTGCCATTATAAGTGCAGCATATTTGTGGCTTCCATTGAAAACCCCTGAATTTATACTAGCGTTTAAATGCTTGCTTTGAAAAATAATAATGAATAAACATACACACACGCGCAAACACACAGACACATATGTGCATTATCTGTTTGTGTGTGCGCGCGTGCGCGTGAGTGTGCACGCGTTCTTATAAAACGAGTCCTACACTGGGTGAAGACACAAGGCTCCAGGAAATATCAATTTTACTGCAAAACAAGTGTTCGAATGAAAGGCTTTCATGTACAGTTTAACGCAAGATCTCATACGGGACACAGGTAAATCGAAGAGTAAAACTGACGGCGAACGACAAACTGATAATCAGTAATGAGTTGTCAGTATTGTGAATAAACGTATAAATATATATGCTAAATCTTAGAAGGTCTTTTTTTCAACAACTCCCTTTTATGGGAAACGGCTTATTATATTTACGGCATATATGTGTATGAACCTTTTACATTAAATATCAAATATCTGGAGGCTTCGTTAGAAATAGCCAACACCAAGTAAATTTGAATAACTTGGACGACAAAATGTTAAGCTGAGTTCCGTCACTAGTAAACTTCACTAAGCGAACGACCACCTGTATAGAAGCAGCAGCCAGAAGAAAAGGTAAAGTATTTAAAGCATTTTATGTCAAGTGCTTTGAAGTAAATGACTAACTTCAAAGATCTATCTCAAAGATTGAAAATGGTAGCGTAAAAATAAAATCAAGTAAATAAAAGTAATTAAACAAACCAATGCGTTCGGGGACCACAAACTTAGCCAAGGGTGATTTATCCACGCGCCTAATTCATGGGTGCCCGACTATAGGTGATATTCCCGTGAAAAAATCCACGACGCACTTGTTGCGTAATTGCGTAGTTCCTCTCACAAAATAAAAACACAGATGAGAATATACCATTCTTGGCTTATGATAATTAAAAAAAAAAGTTTTGAAATAGAGAAAAGCGGAATCTTGACGAACTGGAAGAGTGTAAGAAGAGAATGAACTCTGATCACCATTCCTTAAAAAAAAAAAAAAAAAAAAAAAAAAAAAACAACTGTTATTCAAGTATTCTTTTAGTCAATGTATCTAGTAGAGGAGGAAGTCCTCAGAACTCCAGTTACTAACAGCGTTAGTGTGTCACTGTAGTCCTGATTCCTCGTCCGTCGCTGGTTCGACCCCACGGGACGGTGGACTTATTATCAACTAAAAATTCCCCTTCGGTAACATATATGAAAATATATTATTTCCGAGGTAG
>JANJGK010000003.1:60937548-60950048 GCA_039081455.1 Macrobrachium rosenbergii | reverse complement strand
GGTATAATTAACTTCCTGGACAAATAATGAAGCTTAGGTATTACGCAAAAAGAAGTGGGCTATTTTGTAGGAAATCGGCTCGATTCTGCGTCACTCAATACGTTCGTTCAGCGTACACAGATGTATTGTGTAACCTGCGCAAAAACACGTTCAATAAACTGCAATTTCTGGAGCACCAAGCAAAAGAGAAACCCATCGGCCATCATATTTAATGGGAAATGGCTACCCCCAACAACACTAACATGATTGCTTTATGTGGTATCACATCATCGTTTTACCCTCACTGGGAATAAATTATTTTTCCAACTCCGTGAAATATAACTGGCTATAGTGTTACATATCTGTAATATGAATGGCTATGCTGTAACATATAGCTACCTTTATTCATCCACTATGGGGCCAAAGCGGATAGTCTCTCGATAATTCTTCAAGTATGATAGATAGAATAAACGTATACACAGATTAACAGATATGTGAACTAGAAAGTATTTCCTATGCAAAAATAATCCTTACTTTGTTAATTTTTCACCCTGAAGAAAAAAAGGCTTCAGAAGAAGAAAAAATAAAGTAGACAATTATTGAAATAAAAGTAAATTTAAATTTAAAAACAGATAAATAAGGAAATGGATTGACTAAAATTGAAAAGTAATCTTACAATCATAATGAATCAGACGCTTCAACTGATGACATACCGGGAGATACACGATGAAGGGAAAGGACAGAATTGACTTCCCTTCATTCCATGACATTTTGCATTATATCGAAACGTGTATCCGAATTTTTTTATCACAGAGATCAAGGCCAAAAGCCCATAATTTTGATTGTCCTTTCATTGGTTCAGTCTCTGGAATTAGGTGCCTGGAATATTCACTTAAGAAATCAGTAACAGCGCCGTGTTCATTTTAAAGAAACTATGTGGATTCGGTTATGAGACAAGTCTTAGTTCGAGTGTTTTATAACACATCCTTGTGGAAGTATCCCTAAGGAATCACTCGCCGCTGTTGACGAAACTATTTGGTTTCAAGTTTATAAATTAGATTTGCATACTGGACATATTTGCCTAATGCTCACTTTACTATGTTTGCCACTAGAGAAAATACGGACGGATCAAAGCACCAACAACTGCTAAGATTATGTAATGCAATATTGGTCCTTCCCCATATACAAGAAGCCCTCGGCCTGTTGCACAATCTCCCAAGTCATTAGAAAACACCAGAGCGCACCCCACCCAAGACTGAAATTCATCTATGTTGACGACAGATCACATGTGGTCTTTCTCTCATTATATCATAAGCCTAGCAGTGGCTAGACTTACTTCTTGTCTCTGTCAACATTACTCCGTAATATAATTTTTATTACCATAATACCTTAGATCCAAATGAAGAAAGAAATGAGGAAATTCTAATGCCAGGGCAAGATCGAACTCGCATCTATGATCCCAGAACAAGGTAACGTTTATCCACCTGGCAACGAAGAAACGCAATTAACGTTGATTTGTTGCATTTTCCACGTTATGAATATATATATATATATATATATATATATATATATATATATATATATATATATATATATATATATACATACATATATATATACACACACACACACACACACACATATATATATATATATATATATATATATATATATATATATATATATATATATATATATATATATATCTATATATATATATATATATATATATATATATATATATATATATATATATATATATATATACATATATATATATATATATATATATATATATATATATATATATATATATATATATCAGTGACTTCAAGTATTACATAGTTACAGAAAGATATGTTTGGTATCTATTTTCTTTAAAATCCTGAAAACAAATTCACATATAGCGAACAAAATAGATACTATGAACCTTCTGATTCAAAAAAATTATGAAAACCTATTTGCAATTTTTGTATTCATGCAATAACTAAGTTACAAATGTAACGAGAGAGAGAGAGAGAGAGAGAGAGAGAGAGAGAGAGAGAGAGACTCGAATGTTCTGCATGAAAAATCACTTAGCGACCAGAAGACATTTTCACGATGACGAAATCTCCAGTCTTAGAGCAAATCAGATTTGTACCTAATTAAGCCAGAGAGGCGAGAAATAAAAACCATTTCATTATTGCTGGCTAATATTCCAGTGTTGCCTTTCAGGATATTCCACTGGTGTACTTCACGTAATGTTAAAAGTTCAAGTTTCGTCAAGTTTTGTCCACATAGTTTTATATGCGTGTACAATGGTCTGCACGTGAGAAGAAACTACCCTGTAACCTTCAAGTAATGCATTTCTTTTGGCAAAGTGTAAGTAATGATACTGTAATTATTACACCACTAGGAACATTACATAAAATTATTCGTCAAATAAAATTACAGGACAAGCAAAATTATTGGACGAGACAGACATATATCTATCAGAAAACATTGGCAAGGATACGATAAAACAAAGGCGACGTTTGATAAATCTTAAATAACTCTCGTCTAAATTTCGCGTAATTCTGACGAAAAGGTTCATAAAAAATAACTGATCCAATAAAAGGCGAACTGAAAACAAAGGCAAAGAAAACGATGGCAATTATGGCTAACGATGATGTCATGTCAGCAAAAAATAATAATGAATTATCGTGAATAATTAATTAACCTACTGCAAATCAAAGCATTTTATCATGTGCTTTATATTGATTCAAAGGGGAAATACGTGCTGGAGCAAATATGATGACACTGGTAAAATCCTATTTTTGTCTTCGTTTACGCATCTCATTTCTCAATGATTTTTTCTCTTTGTATAAAAGCAAATGCAGTGACTAAATGGACCGTAGGCCCTGAAGAGAGTTGACTGGGTTTGAACATCATACCTAATGCAAGAGAAGTTCACAAAATTCATCAGAAAATAAGATGGGATCATGAAAATGTACATACACACACACACATATATATATATATATATATATATATATATATATATATATATATATATATATATATATATATATATAAAACATAAGAACAAAGAACTGTTTAATAAACATTCTTCATACGACAAAAACTGCTTGGTTATACGCAAGGCCTTGGTCATGCGGGATTGTAGCTGTGGTGGTCCTAGTATCCTACGTTGCAGGACCAATTAATAACTACCACCCCCACCACTTCCTCTCCCCTCATTATTATAACAATTGTAATAAATATTTCATAATATACATTTATATATACACATACAAATATACATATATATATATATATATATATATATATATATATATATATATATATATATATATATATATATATATATATATTTATATAAATATATGTGTATGTATATATATATATATATATATATATATATATATATATATATATATATATATATATATATATATATATATATATACTGTATATGTTAATGACCCTATCCCCAGGTCAAATAGCGCCGTCTGTTATTGCTGTATCTGTGTTAAGAACAGAATCAATCATCTTATTTTTCTAAGATTCTCTGGTAGCAGTGGCCCCCTGGGTCAGCAAATTCCTTCTCCCTTGCCGACTCCTCTCACTGAACCTATTCTTAAACAAAGGCCTACTGGAATTAAACACTGATATACAAAACTAGACTTTATTTGCACATTTAACGAAAGTATTTCAGCAAAAACTTCGATCATGAAATGGTGTGAATTCCACCCCCGATCAATGGAAATCATCACTAGAGGATATTCTGATTCACAAATATTCAGATTAATGATTCAAGACCAACTAATACTAGTGAATAACACCCTGGTCACCAATCAAAGTGAAAAGGTCATAATTATTCTAGACCACAATAAATGTCATATAGTATGTTAAAGAATAAACACCACTTCGACAATATTCGTCCTCACAAGACAAACCCAGAATTCATGTTGAAAGAAACATATCAATATATTAAAACCTGAAATGGTGTTAAAAGACATTTATATTCAAAACAGAAAAATGTACAGTGGAGAACAGAATGGGAAAATACATAATGGAGACACAGGAACTTCACTGCAGCACAACTGGGTCTTTCCACAAAATGTCTGGAAAAGATATAAGTGATCATGAGTTATGGTACTCACTTTCTATGCCGACAAATAACAGATTTTCCAGTGGTGGTTCTTCAACACTGCACCACTAACCAAATCAGACCCAGTCTCAAAATGAAGTCCCACTGCAAGAGTCTATCCCCCCGATCATATACCATTAAAGAGTGCCGCACACATACGCACTCACTTAATCACTTCTTCCGGAAATGTGACGACCCTGGTTCAGTGTTCGATCACGCTGTCTCCATGCACTTAAATCATGATGAAATACCTCTCTGTATCTAATTGTTTAAACCTCCAATGTCGACACAAATGCACCTGCAGCGGAAGTGCCTCTGACAGGCCAGCACCTAGTAAGTCACTGTCGTCACAGGTGTAATATATATATATATATATATATATATATATATATATATATATATATATATATATATATATATATGTGTGTGTGTGTGTGTGTGTGTGTGTGTGTGTGTGTGTGTGTGTGAGACGTGTCGTAGCTTAAATCCGTGGACAGTAACAATAAAAAAAAGCCACGGTTCAAATAAGTATATCCACAATTCAAACTAGCAAGTACGCAATCTACCATCATTAGCTGAATTACCATAACCTTGCAAAACGTTTTTCATTCCCCTGAACACGTGAGAGCAATAACCTCGAGTCACCTTCAATTACATTACAGGCGACACTCGCTAATTACCTCGGTATTACCGATAGAGGCAATCAATGGGCCCATTAAGAGTTGTTACGACTGACTGTCATGCGGAGGGCGTCCTTGAGATTCGATTCACGGCGCCATTAAGCTGCGTGAGGGATTTTCTTTTGTTGTGGTTCTTTGTGTCGTTCTTTGTACTGGGCTTACGGTTGTAACATTAACCTTACGTTTAGATTGTTCGTTATTTTAGTAACTTAACGATCATTTATTAAAGAAATAATTAGGGCACATTCTTATCCTTTAAATCATCAGCTTCTTTTTAATGTTTTCTAAACCATTCCGAACCGTTAACTTCACATGAATATCCATAGTAAAAAAATATAAACTACTAAACTGGTGATACTTTACAAATAATTTACACATATAGCAGACAGGGTATAAACCCAGCGAACGAAGGATATAATCTGTATCAAAGTGGCACAATTTCATACGCCTAACACCAACAAGAAAGCCTATAAAACAGCTACATTAACAGCCCGTAAGGCTAACAGGCCTAAGAACATTGTCCTGCTTCTTTACTTTCCTTCGCACACTATTTCGCTTCAATTCAGATAACTTACCAGACTGAGCGAAACATTAACGAACCATATCTCGACTCTACTGTTCCCGTATGAGAACCACAATAACTAAGGAAGTAAAGACCATTTTTTCTATGAAAGCTTTTAAAAATAACCAAATGAAGCAGCCCTCCTAAATTGTTCTCAAAGGTAAAAACAGTGTGACTCCATTAGCAAGGCAGTTACTGTAGCTGTGAAGAAATACTGGGCTCCGTGGAAAGGAATCACTACGTGAGAAGGCAATAATATAATCATTTCTTCTTTTTTTTAAATGGACATGATTCTATAAATTACTTCGATTTGGAATAATTTCTGAATTATTTTAATTATGTTCTAAAGACAAGAAATATTTCATAATAATATAATAAATCAAAGAAGACTCAGAAAAATGAAAATTTTCTAATAATCAGATATAACCACCTTTTAAACATACTATTCATACTCTTCGAAATTAGTGAAAAGATGCACGCTCGCGCATATTCTGTCAATTATAAGTTGTTGGCAATAATATGGGTTGTATTTGGGATGGTGGGACAGGGACGTCTGGCAGAGAAAACAAAACAAATTACTGCCTAGTTAACTTACCGACTCAATCACGCATAAAGCTCAATGCAGAAAACTAACTCAAACATTTCAAGTTCCTACAAGAAAATGCAATAGCTCCTCGACTGCCAACCTCACCCCCAATCCTTATAGAAAAAAAAAAAAACAGCCATTCACCTCCTTTCAGCATACCCTTCCCCTCCAATACCTCCACTATAACTTCCTACATGTCACTATCGCTGTCACCCTCTCCTCTTGTCTCCCAAAGCTTCCAAATTATACCTCCTTTACCAACCTGTCATATTCCTTCTTACCGTATCTTTGTCGCATGTATATTTCTTATCATTTCAACCTTGTTGCTTCACGAATCCTTTGGTATCATTTCATTTCAACAGCTCCCAAAATTTTTTCTTTTATGTGAGTTCACCATCTACTCTTCACTTTCAAGAAAGCAAACTGGCTTAGCAAAACCTCCATACATCCTAGCATTTACTTTCATAAACATTCTTCTCTTATATGAGAAAAAAATGTTCATTCGCTACCTTACCTTCAAAGGGGATCTATTTTTAGCTGTCTATAGTGGTTTAGTAAAACAAAAAAAATAATAAGCGACAGTTCAGTTGGTGAAGAATTTCTACTGAAAACTAAGGGAATCTTACATCATTGTTAAAATTCTACTCATATGGACAACATGTATACTGTACTATTTTCATATTTTAAAACAGCACTCAATCAGTCGGTGTCTGTTCCTAACATAATTTCATGACTTTTAATATGCATATTCTTTTGTTTGTGAAAAAAAAAAAAAATCCACGCTATATTTAATACCAGGCTTTAACTGTCAATTATATCAGTATAATTCTTGGAATGCGAGAGAATAGGGTAATTCTTTCAAGATCGCTAACCTTATTATTCACACCCTATCTGCTTTAAACTGACCATGTCTTTGACATTTATTGTATATAAAACCATATTCAAAGCTTCTCGGTTAAACAGTGGTATCAAACGCTTTCTCGATTATTTATTTGACAGCGAAATGCTTCTAATTAAGGAAGGGAGAGCACGTCACTTTGAATCTAAATCAACAAGACACTTTAAAGTGACCAATTTGCAGTCTGCTCTGAATCAAAATATGTAGTTGCCAGATGTTTCCCCCTTCCCTCGCTGCACCAACGTTGATTTTAATATGAAGAATAAGTTTCTCGTGTGTTGCACGAACAGCTAACCAGTACAATACGCGTTCTTTTGGACACTGCCCAGTAAAGACGAAGGACGGGTAATTAATACTAAAATTTATCGAGCATCTACCTGAATAAACCTGTTGTCACTAAAATTTTCTTTCTTTTTCTGACAAATATTAATTTCAGTACAACTAAAACGCCGTGTAATTAATCACTCTAAAACGTTAGAAAAATCCCTAAAGAATTCATTTGTCTCCGAAGGAATATCAGACTTTAGTTTGCAAAACGGGTGTTTTAGTTTTCACGGCTCATCTCATATTCTCACGAATGACATTCGCCGATCACACTTCTTATACATAGCCACGGTAGACGTGATAAGTTTTTTTTTTAATCTATCCTATATTAGACAATATTCTCCACCTCCCAACCCATTGAAAAAAAATAAATAAAAAATCATAAAAACCGATAAAATGCTCTTCATATGTTCCCCAAGATATACGTCATTACTTCATTTATTTTTTACTTTTGCCAACTTGAATTAGGCCCATGGAGATCATAATCACAAACGTCAAAGTTTATCAGAAAATTAGGATATCTTGTATTATTATGACTTATATAAGTTGATATCTTTTTAAATTAATTGAAAATTATTCCTCAAGAGCAACTTTGACTTGCCATATTCAAACTTACAGAATAACTGTAACAAAATTAAAATATGCACATGAATGAACCAAAATATAACATGCCACACGTTTATTCCCTCATATATATATATATATATATATATATATATATATATATATATATATATATATATATATATATATATATAAACAAACACAAAACACGCACATACACACACACACACACACACACACATATATATATATATATATATATATATATATATATATATATATATATATATATATATATATATATATATATATCGAAAGACAGTAAATATTAGTTACAAGTATGAACACCGATCATACACGTAATTTTTTCCTTAAATTGAAATGAATGACTATGACTTTATTTGCAGAAAAGTCCTCGAACCAAAATGAAAAGATAAGTGCTCTTGAGTTGTGAAAAGCGTCAGATACTGTACTGCTGTCAAAAAAATATATTTTACGATATTAAACATTTCAAATACGTTGCAATATTGCACATCCTCCAAAAATTGAGCATGAAAGTGACAAGTGAGTGTTATAGGGTCATTTATCACTGGCCCTCTTTCTCCGTTTAATGCGAAGGTGAAATGTATCGATTACCTGGACTGATCTTACTCAGCCCGTATTATATTTATGTCGCTCTCCGTTACGTCAGAGGCTGATATGAAGTTGAGGTTCGGTTGGGCTGAGATGGAAGGTCTGACTTACGACTTGGAAGCTTTCATGGGAAAGGTCCAAATCGACTCTTTGGAGAAGTCGTGTTTTCATCTGGAATCTTTTCAGGGCACTTTACCGATGCTCAATAAACTTATTCCTCCCTTCAGTTTTATACTGATTTTCATAAAGTGAGGAGCGTTATCCTGCGCACATTATATCTTAAGTAACACATTTCATACAAAAAATCTGGAGCCGGAAAGTAAATTATAATCGTCACAATGATTATCAAGATATTTTTAGAGTGCAATGGCATTAAGGATTATACCACGAGATGTAGTTGAGAACAACTACAAATCCTTCATGGCCTATTGAAAAAGAACAGGAAGGAAAAGGATATAAAATTCTACTGTTAAAATAGAAGGATGATAATGAGATTTCGTAATGTATATGGGGAGAGAGACAGGTGACCATCAAGTAATAATTCTTTGGTGACTTTTAATTTCACACCCATGTAGCTTCATTATACCTGGGCTTCTTTCCATCGTAATAAATCAGGAATGAAATGACAAGGGTCGCTGAAGCACAGACAAGAAAAAACCTTAAAGGAAAATGGAAAATAAAATGTAAACAGAGGGAAAAGCTTCTAAGCAGAATGATGATGGTAGAAGCGTGGATGATACGAGGCAGGAAACCAAGAATACACTGAAAGATAACGAGGCAATTTCCGTCTAAATTAATTACTAATAACATTTCTATATTATATTTAATATTAACTAAAGACTAAAAGCCGTAGAATAATCAACAGCATAATTCAGAGGGAATAAAAACAAGTTAATTCACTAATTTCCTTGAGTTACTGTAGCCAAAGCTATAACGGAAGTTTCTGATAAACTATCGTTTCCTTTTCTTTTTCCTTTTAAGGTACAACAGTTTGATATCAAAATCTTTCTCTGATTTTTGGAAAATATTCAGCAGCTGTTTCTTCTCGGAATTTTCTCAATGAACCAGTAAACAAAAATATCCAATTGTACAATCTGCAGAGCAACTAAACATCCAAAGTTTGCCAGAAGTTTCTAGGCCTAATGAGATTCGAACACACTTTTGACTGGGATTCCTAATGGACCTGTCTCGGGAATATGTTGTTTCGTCTATCGTAATCTTTAGACAAGGACATATATTACCTCTATAAAGTACTGTATATGTTACTTTACAACCGCAAAGCAAAATCATGAGACCCATTCGAAAAAAATTATATTGCCATTACAATCACGAATATAACATGAAATTAATGCATTATTTTATTCCTCATACTCACATATACACACCTTTGTTTCGACCATTACTTACGTAATGGACAAAGAATATATAGCCCTAATCAGCATTTCAAAGACTAATTCCCTTTCTAAGTCTTGGTCCGAAATTCATGTCAGACCTTGCAGTCTCGAACCTACTGTACCTTATATTATCGTCATTTTCTATGGTACGGGAAGACTAGTTAAAGTTAAAGAGCAAGTACCTGTAGGCTTGACGTGAAACTAATTTGGAAGTAAGAGGAGAGTCATTTACCAGATGAAAGGCTTGTAACTCAATTCTATCAGGACAAATGGCGTGCGAAGAACCTGGCTGACAGTGCTTCGTAAGAGGACAAAACTGGCTAACAAACGCAACTTTGCTAAGAAATCCCGCTAAATACTTCTAAGACCACGATAATAAGAGATCCGAGTACTTAATTTTTTTAATTCTCAAAATAATATCGTGGAAGGAAAATAAGAAAACTGAAACTGAGATCTGGTTTAATACTATCTAACAAGAAACAATGGTATATTTATCAAGTTATATGAGAATTAAACTAATTCATTTATTTCAGGTTGTCGGCAATGGTAGCAGTAACAGAATGCTTTGGCTTAAAAATCCCATTTCCTTCAGTTACGACTGGAAAGCAATGCGAGTTTTATTTGGGCCGTGATCTCGAGTGCTTCTTTTCTAAATGTCACTTCACTTTCTCTGCTTAGTTGTACAGTCAAACTTCGCAAATCCCGCTGACACTGTGGTACTCCATCATTTCACCTTCCTCTGTTATAAAAGCATGTTTGTCATCATTGTTGGTTCTTCATCATTATAATTTTCTGAATTAATAAAGCTGTCGTTTTGAGGAATCGAGTTTCCTTCTGCAAAAATGTACTGAATTTTCAAATGTTTATTCTTTTATATATAAGTACTTCATGTAATTATATTTTCCTTTACATATATTACTACATAAACGTTCATACAACGTTCGCACAATCATGGTAAGTACACGAGCATTCCCAAACGATGTTCCGAAGAGATGTAAGTTATAAATGCAATTCATAAATCACTTCCCTCACTTTACGTTTTTAGTTTAAACCATCGCTAATTAGTTTAAATAAAGATTCAGTAAACAAATTCGATTCTGTCAGGGATGCAACCGTTAATCTAATTCCAAAATAATTTATCTACCATCTTGACCACGTTCAAATGGTATGAGGGAAAAATTCTGGTAAGTAAATACATTATTATTTAAAAACATATATCTCTAAAGGTGCAATTCCCCCCCCCCCCCCCTCCCCTCCATTTCATATATTTTCTTTCGTTTGTGATCTTCGTTCGCTTTTCACCTCCTATCACACCAAGAACATAATTTTCTCCAGCATTTCTCTAACCATAGCAACTACTTCTCCTCCACGACCTCACATAAATAATTCCAACAAACACTGAGAGTTCTCTTACAAGTTTAGAAACCTTCTGAAAGGGATGGCGCTGCCATTTGTCCCTATAACTAAAAGAATTAGGGGCAAGAAAGCTCGAAATGAGAGTGAAAAGGAAACGGGAGAATGGTATATGGAGAGGCTCATTTCCTATTGGTGGTCTAATTTTTTTTTTTTCTCTGTTTGAATTTACAGCTGTTTTCAAAAGAGAGAGAGAGAGAGAGAGAGAGAGAGAGAGAGAGAGAGAGAGAGAGAGAGAGAGAGAGAGAGAGAGAGAGAGAAATTTCCACAATACTTCCAAAGCAATTCTCTTGCTTTTATTCTGGGGATTTCTTATTTACCTTCCACCTGACTTTCTATTTCTCACAGCATTACGGAAAAACACATTCGTCGAGTTCTCTTTGCAGTTCGTTAGACCTTACAGGTGGACCCTGCGCTTGCTTGAGGACGTGCTTGGTGCCTTTATGAGTGGCACCTAGTGTGGTTTGCTCTTACCATTTGTTTTCATGTCTGTACATGAAGCGAACTACCTAACTTGTGGTAGCAGTTTCTGCAGAAACTCTCCGGCCAATATTTTGCACATTTCTCTTATGTTTGAGAGGTTGGCACTTGCGATTATTTAAGTATATATACGTCAGATATAAAGTATAACAAAATACAATAAAAAAAAATGGTTGTTTCAGAAAAAAAAATTATCTAAAAAAAGTGTCCAATGACCTCCTGAATCGAGGATGAAGGCGATGAGCCAATTTTTGCTACGTCATGCACCGACATAGAGGGTGCATCAGCAGCACGTCGACCCTATATATAATGTGCCATTCACCTCTATCTGGCACTTACTTTCATACTTGTTGGATATTTAGGCCCTTCCCTTCCAATACCTCTTTCCCCTAGTCCACCAGCCAGCTCTTCTCCTTCCTGCTCTTTGAGGCAAAGCATCCATGTCCTGCCCTATTTCGAATATTTCTACCTCAGCTCTTATTCACATAACTTTTACAGCACCTGTTTATATGCATGTTTATCGATTAGGACAAACAAACGTCTTCACAAGGTCACTAACCTTCTATGAAGATCAGTGCCTGTTAGCCCACTGAATAATCTCTTTAAGTAGAAGGCTTTACACCTTAACTCTCCTTTTAGCTGGATTAAGAAGTAGTCTAGTTCATTGTCTTCAAACGGCGCCCTTGTGGAAGCAACGGCGTCCTTAAGACCATAATGAATCTTTGAGGGGAGGCCATTATCTCCTGAGCAATATTAAATAGGTTGGACACGACAGAGGGGCGAGGGAAGTCGGGAACCATATGAACTCAGTATCGCCTTTCGGGTTTGGGAACCGCATACCCCCTAGCTAATGTC
>JANJGK010000003.1:60912548-60930048 GCA_039081455.1 Macrobrachium rosenbergii | reverse complement strand
AATAATCTATATCAACAGAGTCACAATTTAATACAAGATCTTCTTATGTAGCAATATTACGCATAATACCAATGAGAAGGTCTATAAAACATTAACAACCCGTAACGCTAAAAGACCTTAGAACATTTCCCTGTTTATTTACTTTCCTCCGCACATTACTTCGCTTCCCCTCTTATAACTTTACCAAACTGGGCGAAAGATTAACGAACCATATTCCCACCTCTCATTACTATACCCGTACGCGTAACCAAAATGACTAAGGAAGTAAAGACCATTTTTCCTATGAAAGCTTTTAAAAGTACCCAAAGGAAGTGGCCTTCCTAAATTGTTCTTAGAGGTAAAACAGTGTGACTCCATTAGCACGGCAGTTAGCTAAAAAAGAAATACTGAGCTCCATGGAAATGAATCATTACGGGAGAAGTCGGTTTAATGTTGTGTAAGTAAAATTATGACTTTACATAAATGGACTTAACGAAGATTATGTTGTTAATTACGACTCTATAAATTACTTCGATTTGGAATAATTTCAGAATTATTTTCATTACGTTCCAAAGACAGGGAAAATTTCGTAACAATCAAAGTAAACACAGAAGCCTAGAATTTAACCATAACTACATTTAACAGCTTGCTAAAACCAATTCCAAAAATATTTCTAAATCAATGTGCCCAAATTCTTCCTCTCCTTGCAAATAAGTTGTTTGCATTAATAAGGGGTGTTTATGGGAGAGTGGACGGCTTTTGCCAAAAAATAAATAAATAAATAAATAAATAAACTACTGCTAATGATAATTTTTCGACTTCGTGCGCGAAGCGCACAAACTTGACCACTTCATATCCCTACAGAGAAAATTCAACAGGGCCACCTCAACTCATTCATACAAAAACTGGCCAATGCCCTCCGTCTAGCATGCCCATCCCTTCCATCTTTCAAAGCTATCCTACATGCCACTTTCTCGGTCTCCCTTTCCTCTTCTCGCCCAAAAACTTCGAATATTACCCACGTTTTACAACCTATCATATTTTTATCTTCTTACCGCATCTTTGTTGTATGTACACTTGTCATTTCAGCCCTTGCTGCTTCACATATACTTTGTTAAGAATTTATTTCGGGAGCTTTCGACTTTTTTCTTTCATGTGAGTTCAACTTCTACTCGTCATTTTCATAAAGGAGAATGACCCTCCATATGACCTAATACTTGCGTTCATTAGACCGTCTTCTCGTATTTGAGTGGAACGACTTTACCTACCTTGAAAGGGGTCCTATTGCTAGCTGTCCATAGTGTTTTATTAAACTTGAAAAGATAACAATTGACACATCAATTGGTAAAGAATTTCTACTGAAAACTAAGCAAATTTACATCAATGTTCCAATTCTAATTAAATGGGAATATTCATAATATTTTCATATTTTAAACCACAATCAATACCGTCGGCGTCTGCTCCTACAATAATTTCATGACTTTTTAAAATGTGCTGTACATTTTATTAATTTTTTTTTTGTAAAACAAGAAATGAATCCAAACTACACAGTAATTTTATGTTTTAATTATCAATTTTATTAGTATATTCTTGGAATTCGAGAGAACAGAATAATTCTTCCAAGTTTACTAACCTTATTGTTCACACTTTTATCTGCTTTTAACTGACCATGTCTTAAACACTCATTGTAAAGAACATCATATTCAAAGCTTCTCGGTTAAACAATGGTATCAAACGCCTTCTCGATTATTTCTATGACAGCCTCTTATAAACTGACGAGAATTCTTAGCGAATGCCTCAGATGAAGGAGGGGGTACACGTCACTTTGGATCTAAATCAACTTAATATTTCAAAGGGGCCAATTTTCAGTATGTTCTGAACCAAAACATGTGCTTGCCAAAAGTTTCCTCCTTCCCTTGCTTCACCAATGATGATTTTAATAAGAAGAATGTGCCTCTCTTAGGTCGCACGAAAACATATTCCGTAGGCAGATACGCGTTCCCTTATGCACTGCTAAATAAATGGGTAGGAGGGGTAATTGCTACTAAAATTTACCGGTCAAAGACAGAGATTAGTTACCTGGATAAATCTGTTGTCACGAAAACGATCGTTTTTCGAAAAAAAAAATTAATTTTCTTGTCACTAAAACGTCGCGTTATTATTCATTGTAAGTCGTTAGAAAAATCCCAAAAGAATTTATCTGCCTCCGAAGGAGTTTCCTTATCAGACTCAAGTTGGCAAAAGGAGTACTCTTGTTTTCACATTTCATCTATTAATCTTGCGAACGACATTTGCCTATCATACTTCTTATATAAAGGCATGGTAGACGTAATAAAATGTTTTGATTTACCCTACGATAGGCAATATTCCCCATCCCCCAACCCGCCAAATGGGTGATAATATGCCCTTTAACTGTCCTCCATAACAAATGTCATTACAACTTTTATATTTACTTGTGAAAACTTACATTTGGCGTGCGGAGTTCATTAACATAATTATAAACTTTGAGCTTTCTTACAAATTGAGAACAGCTTGTATTTTTTAAAACTTGTCAGTTGATTTCTTTATAAAGTAAATGAAAATTATTATTAAGGTTAAGTCTGGCTTTGGTATATTTAAGCACACACATATAATCTTTATTTTTTGCAAGCGTCAGAAAAATCGTAAAAGTATTAAACAATGAACTTGCGTGAACCAAAATACCACAAACCCCGCATTTATTCTCTCTTAAACGTTCTGAGAATATCTATATAACGTTTAATATCGGGCTTATGACAAATTCTGGTGGCATTTCTACTGGTGTATATATATAAATTTATATATATATATGTGTGTGTGTGTGTGTATACATCATATATATATATATATATATATATATATATATATATATATATATATATATATATATATATATATATATAATATATATATATATATATATATATATATATATATATATATATATATATATATAAATATATATATATATATATATATATATATATATATATATATATATATATATATATATATATATATATATATATATATATATATATATATATATATATATATATATATATATATATATATATATATATATATATATATATATATATATATATATATATATATATATATATATATATATATATAGGTCAGCAAACATAGTACCTGACCTTAGCACTAATGGATTTTGTTGCCCCTCCTTTTGACGCCTGTATAGCGTGGATTTTTAGTTTACAACTGTTTGTCTGTACTGCCCCCCTAGTATATATATTGTGATTTCTGCTGCCATGTATCAGTCCTTTTTCAATGGCTTAGAAATAAAGTCAAAACCGGCCATAACCTGAACCTAAACGTAGTCTTCCATTGTTTTCACCTTTGGAGATATGTGACATAGAAATCACGTGTTATGTGATTATAATCATATATACATTTATATATCCAGTATCTATCAAGCATACATCTAACATTCAGAGCTACCATGAAATTAAACATTATACTATTATGTCTAGTTAAGAGCAATTGCAAATCCTTCATGACTTTTTAGAATAGAAAAGAAAAACAATTCTACCGTGACAATGGATGAGATGATCATGAGATTTCGTAATGTATATAGGAAGAGAGACAGGTTACCATCAAGTAATTATTCTCTGGTGACTTTTAATTTCACACCCATGCAACTTCATTATACCTGGGCTTCTTTCCATCGCAATATATCAGAATGAAATGACAAGAGTCGCTGGATGCACAGACAAGAATAAACTTAAAGGAAAACGGAAAATAGAACAGAAAACATAGAAGAGGTCCCGAGAGGAATAATGATGGTAGAAGCGCGGTTGATAAGAAGCAGGAACCAAGAGGACGCCGAAAGACAACAAGGCAATATTTAACTAATAATAGTAATTATTAGTTGAACAACAAGACTGTTGGGCCTAGTTAGCCTTGCTAACAAAGTATAACTGATCCAGCTGAGGATGAACAAATGGAAACTGAAAAGATTTCTATAGCAATAAAAACTGAAGGCTGACGTCTAGCATCAATTAGTATTTAATACATAATCATAAGGAATAGTCAATTAGACAAGCGTAGTATTCAGCCTTTCTATCAGTTTCGAAGTTAATCAAAACAGAAATGCCACTTCACAAAAAATTGACAATGCTGATGAGTTTTAAATTAAATGAACGCAGACTTTAACCTGCAGTTCTTTGATTGTACTAAATACACTGTCTGTCAGAGGGATACTTGCAAAACGGTAAAAGAAATGTACCGCAGCATTAGCAAATAAAACATCCCAATCATTACAAGAAGTCGGCTTATTCATTATACCACGATCGAAGTGTCTGTATTATTATAAAAATAAATGTCAAACAAATTACTAAGACATGAAATAGTGACCTTTAAGACCTAGATTTCATGTGAGAAAGTGTGAAGCGATGAGGTGCTGAATGTTGGTGGACACCTAAAGTAATAAGATTTCGAATCATAAGTTGTCTGCACATTCAATGCCCTTCAATTGAAGGACTGTGATACTGAGGATCTTAAGCTAAGAGATTAGTAAATTATAAAAATATTAAATTTGTAAGTTTTTACAGTGCTATGAAGTAAGAGGCTATTTTTACACATCAGTAATATTACCAGTATAAAAATACTAAAGAGAATCAACTATAAACCTCATAACTCAATCTACAGTAACCACCTTGAAAAAAGTATACGAACTGCCAAGACACCCAGTCCACAGCCCCGTGTCTTTAACGAGTCGCGACAAATATCCACTACAATAAAATATCGTTGAAGTCTCACACGCAACTCGGCTTAATTAACTGAAGTACTTATACGGAGGACCGACACCACGTGGAGATGATTAAAGCTGTAAGCGCTTATAATTCTTCTATAGCACAAGTGTACCACAAGGTGCTGTGAAAGGTCCTGCCGTCTTCTGCAGTCTCGGCAAGTTTTATCGCTTTCCCATCGCCCTTGAAAGCGTCTTGTGTATTGTCTCTTAGGGAACTTCCAATCACCGTATTTTTAGTTTTCTGTAAAAGAAATATATTGAGATGGCTTTGTCTGTCCGTACGCACGTTTTCTGTCCTCACTTTTTCTGTCTGCCCCCAGATCTTAAAAACTACTAGGGCTAGAGGGCTGCAAATTGGTATGTTGATCATCCACCCTCCAATCATCAAACATACCAAATTGAAGCCCTCTAGCATCAGTAGTTTTTATTTTATTTAAGGTTAAATTTAGCCATAATCCTACTTCTGGCACCGCTATACTGTATGTACCAACAACACAGGCCACCACCGAACCGTGGCTGAGTTTCATAGGCCGTGGTTAAGAGTTTCATGGCCATGGCTGAAAGTTTCATACAGCATTATACGCTGTATAGAAAACTCGATTGCGCCTAAGAAACTTCGGAGCATTTTTTACTTCTTGTTTTTTACAACAGAAATATTCATAAGTCAGACCCCAGCTCAGTCTCATAAACCATCTGTCCATCAGCAGAAACAAATATTGTTTAAGCACTGTTTTATTTCTATCACATTCAGATCCTAAATTTTACTCCATTAATTCAAAGAAATATATATCTTAAAGTTATATTTCAGTTGTATACGAGCTTAAATATACTTAATAAGTTCTATACTATTCAATATAATATAATAAAACGGCGAAAAAGTAGGAGAAACAATATTCATCTCAAGTAACGGAGTTCTTTAATTAAATAATGAACCATAATAATATGAATATAAGAAAAAACCCACCAAGTGATATTTCTTTCTATATGCCTGGTATTTAAAAATATTTACATGTGAACAATTTCCAAAATTTTGTAAATTGTTCCTTTGTAAAATTATGCACATCACAAGAAAATAGAAACACAAACTTTTATTGATGGGTCTTTCCCACCAATTAAAATGGGAACGTAGAGAGAGAGAGAGAGAGAGAGAGAGAGAGAGAGAGAGAGAGAGAGAGAGAGAGAGAGAGAGAGAGAGAGAGAGCTGTAATCAATTATGACTGTACACATATATCAACCGCCATTGGTTAGATAACATAATCATGAAACCCCATTCACTGTTCATTACCTAATCGCAGATGAAGGCAATAACCTGAGCTAAACTTCAATTACACTGCACGTGGCACTCGCTAATTACTATTCAATTACCGGTACAGCCAATCCCTTTGCTAATTAAGAATTGTTGCGGTTGTCTGTCATGCTGAGAGTCACCTTAACATTTGATTCACTGCGCTGTCGAGTGCGCGTGAGGAATTTGATTTTGCTGCTTAAGGAATGTAATCGGTTGTTTATTAATGCAGTGAGTTGCCTCATCACTTATTTATCCGGGAAGTTACACATACAGGCATGTCGTCTGCACAATCAATGGCTTTCTTTATTGAATCTTCTAAATAAATGTCTCTATTACGTTTTCATTTATCTGTTTTCCTTAGGTGTAAACAACATACATTTTTGCCAAAGCTTTTATGAAGCTCTAATGTAAAATTAAATGTATTCAGTAACTGTTAATGCTTTACCAGTAATTGGTCGAGGTGTTCCCATTAAAGAAAAACAAAAATAAAAGAACATGAACACAATTTAATAAGAGATTTTGTATACTAACAGCAACAAAAGACGAAGTACTATACCGAGGTTAACAAAGCAATATTAACAATCATCTCTAAAATCATATTGCTGTTCCGCTTCGTTTTCTTTTTCACCTTTTTTCGCCTTCATTGCAAAAAAAAAAAAAAAAAAAAAAACTTTAACCCCGGTAGTCGGAGAGATTAATGACCTCTGTTGTCTTACTCTACTGTTTCTGTATTAGTAATAAAAACAATTAACTAGTAAACTACGGTCATTCCATTAGAACAGTTGGAGCCTGAATTTAATAAGGTACACAAGAATTGTGGGGCAATCAAACTAAGCACGGTAAAAAATATAGATTAAAATCCAACACTGAACATATTACGATATGTTGCCTGACTTGGTCACTGAAACGTTTAACTGGAGGCAATTTTACTGCAAATTAACGTTCAACTGAAGGAAATTCTACTGCAAATTAACGTTTAACTGAAGGCAATTTTACTGCAAATTAACGTTCGACTGAAGGCAATTTTACTGCAAATTAACGTTTGGCTGAAGGCAATTTTACCGCAAATTAACGTTCGACTGAAGGCAATTTTACTGCAAATTAACGTTTAACTGAAGGCAATTTTACGGCAAATTAATGTTTGACTGAAGGCAATTTTACTGCAAATTAACGTTTAACTGAAGGCAATTTTACGGCAAATTAATGTTTGACTGAAGGCAATTTTACTGCAAATTAACGTTCGACTGAAGGCAATTTTACTGCAAATTAACCTTTGGCTGAAGGCAATTTTACTGCAAATTAACGTTCGACTGAAGGCAATTTTACTGCAAATTAACGTTTAACTGAAGGCAATTTTACTGCAAATTAACGTTTAACTGAAGGCAATTTTACTGCAAATTAACGTTTAACTGAAGGCAATTTTACTGCAAATTAACGTTTAACTGAAGGCAATTTTACGGCAAATTAATGTTTGACTGAAGGCAATTTTACTGCAAATTAACGTTTAACTGAAGGCAATTTTACGGCAAATTAATGTTTGACTGAAGGCAATTTTACTGCAAATTAACGTTCGACTGAAGGCAATTTTACTGCAAATTAACGTTTGGCTGAAGGCAATTTTACTGCAAATTAACGTTCGACTGAAGGCAATTTTACTGCAAATTAACGTTAAACTGAAGGCAATTTAACTGCAAATTAACGTTTGACTGAAGGCAATTTTACGGCAAATTAAGGTTTGACTGAAGGCAATTTTACTGCAAATTAACATTTAACTTAAGGGAATTTTACTGCAATTTAAATAATTCGTTATGGGATTAACACCCCCAAAATTAATATCCTTTAATCATAAGAGACCAAGATTTTATAATAATGGGGCACAAAAACGCAAAAATTTTGACTTGATTATAAACATAACTTGCAAATCCAACGTGCATAATTTACTGTAGAAATCATTATATATATATATATATATATATATATATATATATATATATATATATATATATATATATATATATATATATATATATATATATATATATATATATACATACATATATATGCTAAATCTAAGTAAAAAATATTTTATCAAGAAAACTAAATCTTGTTCATTCCACCGAGGTATGTGCATGAGCTTACTGCTGACATTCTTCGTTTAAGTACTACAACACTTTCCGAACCAGCGGCATCAAAACCTTTCTCAGTTAATTCTTGCATAGCTTCTTTATAAACGGACGAAAATTCTTGACGAATGTCAATTTGGATCCGCAACAACAATATACTTTACAACGATCGCTTCGGAATTCTCTGAGCTGCGTTACACGTCCTGGACAAAAAATCCCTTCTTTCCAACAAATCCAGTAATGAATTCAGTAGTTTACACATTGCTAAACAGGACTGTTGTGACTTCCACAGGAGTCTTGTTCAGGGTTTTTAGAAAACTGGAAATAAATGCACCTTTCATTTCCAAACAGGATTATATGAACGACAGACAGAATGGCGGCATTCTTAAATCCCCATTTATACGATTTATCCCAGGGGACGTGAGTAAAATATGACTAAATTCCGGTAAATAAAAAAACAGGCCTTCTCCAAAAGAGACAATCGGGACCTTTTACCTGAAAGCTTTCAAGTCGTAAATCAGGCCTTCCACCCCACCTAACCCCACCTCCAACCTCATACCAACCTCTGACAGATCGAAGAGAGGGGTAAATACAACGGGGGTTGAGCGAGATCAGCCCAGGTAACTGATACATTTCACCTTCCCATTAAGGGTAGAAAGGTCATTGATGGACGACCTAACAACATGCAAAGGTTATTTATTAACGCCTATCACCCGTTAAGCAACATTAGCACAACAACGGTTTGCTACAACTTGTTACTAAATCCAAGGGCGAGTCCATTGTCCAAACAATGAATCAAATTTCGTGAAATGCTGAAATTCTCTTTACTCGGATCAATAACATACGTTAGACTTTATTCATTACTTAATTCGATAAATTATTATTCGATAATACTATGTATACAATGTGATCTATTTTCCTAGCGGTAAATAAGCAACTTGTATTAAGATTAAATTGAAGAGTCTTTGGAAAGTCCTACAACCAGGGAACCAGATGTTCTGATACCAAAATTTGACATATTCGGATTTCAGTGTATGAATCACTGTAAAACACTAAGCAACTCCCACCGCCTAACACAGCGAGGAAATACGAAGTTTCATATTGATAATTAATCTTTCAATTATACCAAAAATCAAGTGATCCTCTATTATTCAAACATCATTCTGGCAGAATTATCACTTCATTTGTCGAGAACCTTTAAATCAATCTTTGCCCACGGTTTCCTAAAGCTCAGATCGTTGAAACTTTATTAATATACACCAAACTTCAATTGCTTGGTTTGAATTGAATTGAATACAGAATTTAGGCCAAAGGCCAAGCAGTGGGACCGATAAGGTCATTCAGCGCTGGCACGGAAACGGACAGTAAAAAGTTTAAAAGGTGTAACAGGAGGAAAATCTCGCAGTTGCACCATGAATCAATAGTTAGGAGAGGGTGGAAAGTAAGATGGAAGAAAGAGAATAGGAAAGAAGGTACCGTAAAAGGAACGAAAGCGGTTACAGCTGGGGGCCGAAGGCACGCTGCAAAGAACCTCAAGTAATGCATACAGTGCACCGCAAGAGGTGCACTGACGGCACTAACCCCCTACGGGGGTCAATTGTTTGGAGGATGTCTCTCCATGAATGTTTCCTCGATTGATAAAACTCGGTTTATCCGTTCCCTAAATATTTTGTTAAAATTTATATACAAGGGTGGAAACACTAGCACTCCAAACTTCATCGGCGAAGGCAATAATCTCTATCAATTCCAAATGTCGAACCCAAGAACACATACGATCAGAGACAAACACCTACTAATAAGTTACTTTCACTTACTTCTCTTAAGCTTTCCCTCACACCTTGTTGCTTATTTTTTTTAATTTCCCTTTCTCTTGAGCTCTCAGAAGCTATTATTCTTTCACACTTCTTTACCTCACATAAAATCTAACAGCAACGAGACTTCACTGACAACGAAAAAGCTTTTTGAATAACTTATTCACTCTAAGCTCTAAAGGGTTGATCCTGTTGGAGTGTAATTGATGACCTGTGTATCCATGACTGAACTGACGGAAATAAAAGGAATAATAAATAAAAAAAAAAATAAGGGGGCGCCATTGTTTATTTCAGTCTCTCAGGGAATGAATATTTTACCCAAGTTACAATAAATACTCCTCTGGGCACAGAGAGAGAGAGAGAGAGAGAGAGAGAGAGAGAGAGAGAGAGAGAGAGAGAGAGAGAGAGAGAGAGATTTCATCCGTTATTCCAATGGCGTTCTCTTTCTCTTATTCTGAAGTTTTCTTATTTGCTTTCCGACTGGATTTCATTTCCGCTTTTCATTTACGCAAAAGTCAGGTTTATTGACTCGTCCTTGCGGTTCGTTAGACCTTGCAGGCGGCTCTGTGCTTTCTCGAGGAAGAGCTTGGTGCATCTGCTAGAGCCACCTTGAGTGCGGTTTGCCTTCGGCGCTCTGTTGTCAGTGTAAATGCAGCATACTTAAGTGGCTTGCATATAAATAGCCTCTGGATTTGTACTAGCTACTGTCTACACGCAAGTTTGGAAAAATAACTATGAATCAATAAACATGCATACACACACATATATATGTATGTGTGTGTGTATTGATTCATATTTATTTTTCCAAACTCTGCCCAGAGGAATATTATTGTAACTTGGGTAAAATATTCCATGAGAGACTGAAATAAACAATGGCCCACCCTTATTTTATTTTTATTTCTTATTCCTTTTATTTCCGTCAGTTCAATGATGGATGCACAGGCCATCAATTACACTCCAACAGGATCAGCCCTTTAGAGTTTAGAGTGAATAAGTTACTCAAGAAGGTTTGTTGTTATCAGTGAAGTCTCGTTGCTGTTAGATTTTATGTGAGGTAAATAAGTGTGAAAGAATAATAGCTTCTGAGAGCTCAAGTGAAAGGGAAATTAAAAAAAAAAGCAACAAGGTGTGAGGGAAAGCTTAAGAGAAGTAAGTGAAAGTAACTTATTAGGAAGTGTTTGTCTCTGATCGTACGTGTTCTTGGGTTCGACATTTGGAATTGATAAAGATTATTGCCTTCGCCGATGAAGTTTGGAGAGCCAGTGTTTTCACCCTTGTCTATAAATTTTAAAAATATATTTAGGGAACGGATAAACCGAGTTTTATCAATAAAACTTTCATGGAGTTACATCCTCCAAGCAATTGACGTTTGGTGTATACATATATATATATATATATATATATATATATATATATATATATATATATATATATATATGTGTGTGTGTGTGTGTGTGTGTGTGTGTGTGTGTGTGTGTGTGTGTGTGTGTGTGTGTGTGTTATATTGTGCGAGTATGCACTCGTGCTTATACAACTCCCCCTACATAGGGTGAAGGCACAAAGACCCAGTATAACAAAATGATTTGAATGAATGAGTTTAATGTGCAGTAAACTCGAGATCTCATACGAGACTTGAGAAACTGGAAGAGTAAAACTGAGGGCGATCGACACACTGCTACTGAGGACTGAAGTGTCCTGGTAGGGTGAATGCATGTACGAGTATAAATATATACTTTAAATCTTAGCGGTTTCTTTCAACAACTTCTTGTTAAGGGAAACGGTTTATTGGTGAGAGCACATAATGTAAAGTATATTATACCTATGTATCATTTACACTTACATTAAATATCAAACACCACAGAGGATCCGTTAGAAAAACATTGCCAAGTAAATTTGAATATCATGCAGGACAAAATGTGGAGTTGGAGTTCCGTAGTGAATAAACATCATTGAAGCAGCAGCCACAAGACAAGGTAAATTATATAAAGCATCTCTTGTCAAGTGCTTCAAAGTAAATAAGAACCCAAAAGAATTATCTCATAAAGTTGACTTATTAAAAAGGAAAGAGGTAGCATAAAAATAAAATCAGATAAATAAAAAACAAATACAAAAATTGAAACATAAACCGGCGTGTTTGGTGACCGCAAACCTCAGAGAAGGGTGATTAATCCACGCCCACATAAAGGACACCTCTCCTAAATCATGGGTGCCTGACTTTCGGTAAAATTCCCCTAAAAAAACCACAAAGCACTTGTTGCGGAATCCTTCTGACAAAAAAAAAAAAAAAAAGAGATGAAAACATACCGTTATTGGCTTATGGTAATAAAAAAAGTTCAGCGAAAGAGAAAAACGAAGAATCTTAATGAACTTGAAATGGAACCGTAGGAAGAGACAGAGCGTGGATCCCCATTTATTTCTCTTCTAAAAAAAAAAAAAAAAAAAAAAATCTTTGACCAGGAACTCCTATAGTCGTTTTTTTTTTTTTTTTCCTCTGCCCACCCGCCTGTGGTGCTCGAGCATGGTAACACTGCGTCCCGGGCTTTAAATAATATCATTACGCTATGTGTAAGTTTTAGGTAAATAAAAGGATATCTGAGTGTACTTTTGCAACTGAAAATTGTTTTAATAATTTACTGCATGCGAATTACACCGTTAATATTCGAAATAGGATATTGTTATTATTGTTGAATGTACAGTAAACTGCCTTTTCGGGGTGGCGAATGGAACAGCCAGACGCAGTGGCGGGAAAATTGCTTCTCTTGCTGTTCACCCTAGTTTAACAAGACCACTGAGCTGATTAACAGCTCTCCCAGGGCTGGCCCGAAGGATTAGATTTATTTTACATGGCTAAGAACCATCTGGTTACCTAGCAACGGGACCTACAGCTTATTGTGGAATCTGAACCACATTATAGCGAGAAATGAATTTCTATCACCAGAAATAAATTCCTTTAATTCTTCATCGGCCGGTTGGAGAATCGAACGCGGGGCCAGCAGAGTGCTAGCTCAGAACGGTACCCACCCTGCCAATGAGGAACTTTTATATGTATGTATGTATGTATGTATGTATATACGAGTATATGTATATATATATATATATATATATATATATATATATATATATGTATGTATGTATGTATGTATATATATGTGTATATTATATATATATATATATATATATATATATATATATATATATATATATATATATATATATATATATATATATATATATATATATATATAATTACTGTAAATATATATACCGAACCAAACAACAAAAAGGCGCAAATATGATATTTATGATTTTATTTTCTTGGAAATTAAGTATTTCCTTTAAAAATTAATGGAAACCTAGACATTCCACAAAAATAAGTACCTTTTTAAAACCAGTCCCTTTTTTTTTATAATAGTAAGGTTGATGAAAAATTAAAACCTCCGGATGAGTTCCGAAGGATCTATCTATTTTGGCATTAAAAATCTTCTCATTTGAAAGTAGGGACGATATACTTGGTGGAGAGTGTATTGTCATTTGTCAGTGGATTTCCAGTCTAGAATTAGTGCAGCATAGGGAGGGACCACCTCTAGGAACACATGGTCACTGTCTTTCATTTCAATAAAACTATCAACAACCCTAGATCAAACGTTTCAAGACTCGTAGATTTTTCCCATCCAGTAAGATATTAAAGTTAATACGGAATACAGAAAGACCTTTTGTACTTTGCATGGCTACACATTCTCAACGGTTTTCACACACACACACACACACACACACACACACACACACACACACACACACACACACACATATATATATATATATATATATATATATATATATATATATATATATATATATATATATATATATATATATATATATATTTATATATATATATATATATATTGTGCGCGTGTGATAATGGCCCCACTATTCGAAAGATACTGGTTACGTAGATGTCAAATAATAAAATTTTATTCCTTCTCAAGCTCCATCAACTGAATATTTTAAGAAAGAAAAACGAGACGCGTTCGGTCGTTACTCTTCGATTAATATAAAGGTCCTTTCTTAGTACGGAGTATCAATGAAATAATGGTATGAAAAAAGTGCCAAATGTCAAATCGTAATAAATCATATGCCTTCTTAATATCATGCAAAGTGATAATGTGTTTGGATAACAGTCCAGGTTAACGCGCGTCATCAAAAAGAAGGTAGATAGACAAATGGATTAATATACAGCGCAGAGCTAGAGGCATTATGTGCAGTCTCGCAAAATAAGCATTGTTAGAAGGGCAACAGGATTTTTTTTACGACAACGCCACTGCTCTCACGATAACTGTTTTTACGTCTTTATTTTTATTTATATAGTAAAAATCCTGCCCGTAACATCACAAAGCATCATGTGAGAAGGGGAAGACATTATACTTGCTGGTGTTATCCATTATTCTCCTCAACTCCAAGTGTGATATCAATTCTTTTTCTTTTTTGCTTGTATCTACCGCACACAGTGATAATGTTTCGGTTTCAAGTTACACTAGTTGAATTCAAGGACTATTTCTCATATATTTATCTCACTTCATTTTTAATTCAATAAATATAGAAGGGCATGACTTGGAAAAACAAAATCTCACCATCAAAAGAATTCTCATGCTACTGAATAAAAACAAACAAAATCACATATCCTTCAATGAAACTCCTACACAGAAACTGCATCAACACTATGCCATATCCTTTCAGTATACTATGCACTTTACCTGTTTCCTCCAAGTAAGTCTGCGCTTCATGAACACTTAGTTCCTAAAGGTCTGACATACTGGCGATTCGTTAAATCTGGCAACTTAACAGGCCATACCTCTTTCCTTAGTCTTGTTGCTTGCCTTCAGCATCTTCCTAAGAATGTGTATGTATGTGTATGTATGTATGTATATATATATATATATATATATATATATATATATATATATATGTGTGTGTGTGTGTGTGTGTGTGTGTGTGTGTGTGTGTGTGTGTGTGTGTGTGTGTGTGTAGAGTTTTACCTATGTAAGAATGTGAGACTTACCATCGAGGTTGCAATTCTGACTACAGGTGTGGACTCAGGTAAAAATCATGAATGAAATCTAAACTGAAGGCTTTACTTAAACAGGGAAAGCTGCAGATAAAAACTCGGGTTCATTAAAATTACTTATATTTACATATAACAAACTAAGTCAGAAGAGTGGGGAAATTCGAAAAACCAAACAGGTAAAACATTCCTGTCGAATGACTAAATTTACAGGGTCCCCTGTCTCCAACGAGAAGGTAAAGTACCCAAAGTGAGGTTTTGAATCAGTCACGAATCTATTATTCTTCTGCTGAATTTACTTTCCTTTCTGAAGTGCGGTTTTTCACAAGACCTGATTTGCTTAGTGTAGTGAGCAAATATCCAAAGTTCATGTGTATACCAGTGCCTAGAATCGAGTTGCTTTGGCACCTTATGTGCAACCCCCCTCGATTTCTTAATTACGCTACCTATTTTTGTGTAAGTAGCCGACAGCGTTTCCGATTGCGGATGGAGTTGCTAGCTGTGGAATTATCTGTTCACCTTGTGCTTGTGCCGTGGCCGTAGCCAATGCCCCTTACCCAATAGTGTTCTATGAAGTGGATTTTCCCCACTTCTGTTATTGTGTAATTTATTGTAAATTTACTCATTCGACATGAATCTGTTTTACCTGTGTGGTTTTTCGATTTTCCCCATTCTTCTGATTTTGTTTGTTAAATGTGAATATCAGTGATTTTAAGTGAACCTAAATGTTTATCTGCAAATTTCCCTGTTGAAGTAAATCCTCCAGCTTAGATTTCTTTCATGATTTTTACCCGAGTCCACACCTGTAGTCGGAATTACAACCTCCATGGTAGATTCCACATTCTTCTCCAGGGAGAACTCTAATACATACATACATACATATATATATATATATATATATATATATATATATATATATATATATATATATATATATATATATATATGTATATGTATATATAATATATATATGTATATATATTAATGTATATATACCTATATGCATATATATATATGTACATATATATATATATATACATATATATATATATATATACATACATATATATATATATATATATATATATATATATATATATATATATATATATATATATATATATATATATATATATATATAATCATTCAGCACCATGTACCATCGCGGCAACAATATTGGAGTTCATTATTATCTTGACAACGTACAGATCTTAATTACATATTTTTACCCAAATCAACAATATTACATGATATTACTTCAAAACATTGCATTAACTGTAATATTAATTAACTGATCGGAACATACGAGAACCATTTGAGTGAATAATATTTAAATAAGTGAAATTAAAGTATCCATTAGGGACATTTGCAATGGCTCCTTGTCGCGCGAAACAGGGGAACAGTGAGTTTAATTGCCAAATTAATGTTTTGTTATTGCGCGGCTAAATTTCATTAATGACTTTGCATAACTATTATACCGTCCTTGCAGGAAATGGATGGGTACACTAAATGCCTGGGAAATTATTTCGGTAATTGCTTTGTCCAAATGTCACACTTAAACGGAAAGGCGCGTATTTCTTTCTTTCTTCAAACCAGGTGCGAAAAATGGATGGATGCCTCACGACTATTTAATTTAAAAGACTCGTCTTCAGTATACGACTGATGCCACTTTTTTCACTCTCACTCCTCTGGCGATACATAATTATGTATTGGTACGATATATTACACATAATGTAATCACCGAGCAAGAGTAAATAAAATATTCAGTTGAACTACATAAACATGTTGCATATTTACTTGTATCAACATACCAATCCATCATACATTTTTATTTCATTTAAAGATTAGGCATGAATAATACTGCTGTTATATAATAACTGAAACTACAATTTTCTTACTAACAGTGCGTCTCTCTCTCTCTCTCTCTCTCTCTCTCTCTCTCTCTCTCTCTCTCTCTCTCTCTCTCTCTCTCTCTCTCTGAAGTTTTAGTTATCATACCAAGACAAACCCTGAAAATTAATCATTCATATATGATATTTATCACAGATAATGTAGGTGTATTTATTTTAAGGAAAATAATTCTTGGTTGAACTTGAATACATTTTGTTTCGCGTTTGCATCTACGGAAGTTGACGCATTATATCCAGTTATGAAATAAGGAATTTTTTTCTTAGAGCGCAATGAATGACTTTATTTAGAGAAAAATATACTAAACAAAATGAAACAATAACTTATAGGGAGCTATGAAAACAGTCAAAGCAATATATTGTTGCCAACGAACTATATGTTACGATGTAACACATTTCAAATACTTTACAATATTGCACATCCACCAAAAAAAGAAAAAAGAGGTGTGATTACCTGGATTGATCTTACTCAACCCACATTATATTTGCGTTGCTCTTCTCTTCGATACGTCAGAGGCTGATACTAAGTTAC
>JANJGK010000003.1:60901012-60911012 GCA_039081455.1 Macrobrachium rosenbergii | reverse complement strand
ACTAGGCTTGTGCAAAATCCGACCTTACTAACACTGTGAACTTAATCGAAAGAGAAATGCCACCTGACAAAAATTTGACAAGATTGGTAACTTTTACATCAAATTAAATGAACACAGACTTTCACAGTCTGTTCTTTGATCATACTAAATACACTGTCTATCGAAGGGAATGTTGACGGACACCTAAAGGTACATGTTTTACCAACTTTATATCATTTGCTTATTCCTCTTGCTTTAACTGACGCAAGTTCTTGAAATTCAGTCTTTATTATAACGAGCAGGTCAGGTTACGATGGATGTGTACATGATCAAAGTTAAAATGAAACATTAGACACCACTGTTTTAAGCTAACTGTAATATTACCCGAAAAAATTAACTACTAAACAGTATGATCAATAGACCTCATAAAGTAATCTACATTACCCTAAACTAGAATAAAGCATTCTACCTGACCGGACACTCAAAGTGCAACCCCGTAACTTTAATGAGTGGCAAAAAACACCCATTCTGGCATCATAGTTAAATGAAGCTTTTAAGAGAGCGGAGATGCCACTTGAGGATAATTACACTTGCAGGGCTTATAATCCTTCTATGCCAAAAATGTAAACCGTGGTGCTGTGAATGGTCCTACCATCTTCTAAGACCCAACAAGTTTAATCGCTCCTATCGCCCTTCAGAAACAACTTAAGGAGTGTATCTTGGGGAATTTTCAATCCCTGCAGTTATCTTGTCCAAGTAATATTCTTAAACCAGGCCCCACTTTAGTCATAGATAACATACCTCCACTTCAGTATCAACAAATATCATCTAAGTTCCGTTTGTTTTTTATATCACATTCAAATCCAACACTATTGTCAGTTAATACCAGGTAAAAGTATGTTTTAAACAATCCGAATCTTAATGATGTAGTTCAGTAGTGCAAGAGCATGAAGTATATTATAAAAACTATAATATTCAGTATGAGTGAAAACTAGGAATATGTCATTAGATAATAAAATAGAGAAAAAACATAGAGAAACAAGAATTAAACTCCGGTAACACTGTCTTATTTTAAAAATAATAATAATAATAATAATAATAATAATAATAATAATATTAATAATAATAATAATAACAGGCTAAATACTCATCAAGTGAAGTTAGTGTTTCTATTTTCTATTTTACAGATGAACAATTTACAAAAATTAGCAAATTATTACTATGTAAAAATGTGCATATAACAAGAAAATAGAAATACATTCACTTACTAAGTCTTTTCTCATATTATGAACTTGATAATAATAATAATAATAATAATAATAATAATAATAATAATAACAATAATAATAATAATAACTATACTATATATTGAGCGTTACATATTGTGACGAGAGAGAGAGAGAGAGAGAGAGAGAGAGAGAGAGAGAGGAGAGAGAGAGAGAGAGAGAGAAAGTACCTTGAATTCAATTATGACAATATTTATATGAACCGTCGTGGGTTATATTACCATAATCATGCGAAACCCCATTCATTGTTCATTACCCAATCGCAGATGAAGGCAATAACCTGACCGAAGCTTCAGTTACGCTGCACGTGGCTCTCGCTAATTACTATTCAATTACCGGTACAGACTGTCCCTTTGCTAATGAAGAATTGTTACGGTTGTCTGTCATGCTGAGAGTCACCTTAACATTTGATTCACTGCGTTGTTGACCGCGCTTGGAGATTTGCTTTTGCTGCTTAGGGAATGTAATTGGTCGTTTACTATTCAGTGAGTTCCCTCACCACTTATTTATCCGGAGAGTTACATATATAGCCATGTCGACTGCACAATCCATGGCTTTATTATTGTATCAGTTACAAAATATTTTTATTATGTTTTTATTTATCTATTTCCCTTAGGTATAGACAACACACATTTCTGCAACAGTTTTAATACACTCTAATATAAGATGAAAATCTATTCAAACAATAACTGATAATGATTTACTAGTAACAGGACGAGGTGCTCGCAGCAAAATATCATGGACGGAAATCAACAGTAGATTTTGTATACTAACATAAAAGGGTGAGGAAGAGCTATATCAAGGTTAAACAGCATTAACAATTATCTCTAAATTTCCTTTCTTATCACTTTTCGTCTTCATTGCAGCCGAAGAGATTATTCACCTCTGTTGTCTTACTTTAATGTTTCTGCCTGAGGATTAGGAATAATTAGGAAATAAAAAAAATAACCGTCATTCCATCAGAGCAGCAGGAGCCTAAATTTAACAGAGTGGAAAAGAATTATGGAGCGATGCGACTTGGCACAGAATAGAATATGGGTTAAAATGCAACATTGAAGATAAAACGATATTTTACTTATACTTGGTCAACGAAACGTTTCACTGAATGCATTTTTACTGCAAATTAAATTATTCGATTTGGGATTGACTTTCCAAATTTGATAACGATGGGACACAAAAACGTGTATTTTTTACCATATAATTAACATGTACATATAACGTGCATACGTGGATTGTCATTGTTAGGACAGAATATAATTCAGATTCCAAATAACCTTTGAGCGAGGAACCTTTACAAAATAAAGAAAACTTATTACTAAAAGTTCAGCTCCTTTCGAAAAGTTTCAGGAATAATTTTTTGTCAAGTCTAGGAACCCATAAAAAAGTCAAAAGTTTATATGACGTGAGTATTAGGAAAATTTCTGTTTCTAATAATAGATATACTGTACTGATTATTCAACAGGACTGTTTTTCACTTTTCCATAGCAGCCTCCTTGAGAGTTCATAGAAAACTGGAGGGAAATATACCTTTCATTCTCAAGATACTATACAATATTTCAAATTACAAGCATACTACCCTAAGACTTGAATCAGGATATATGAAGAATATGTAGAGAGAATGGTAGCATTCTTATATCCCCATCTATACGATCTATCCCAAGAGACATGGGTAAAATAGGACTAAATTCCGACAAATATAAAAGCAGGCTTTCTCCAAAGGAGGCAATTTTTACCTTTTACCTGAAAGCCTTCTAGTCGTAAATCAGGCTTTCCACCACTCCTAGCCCCACCTCCAACCTCACACTAACCACTGACAGATCGGAGAGAGGCGAATATACAACGGGGGTTGAGCGAGATCAGCCCATGTAGTCGATACATTTCGCCTTCACATTAAAGGGAGAAAGGAGGTCATTGGCAGACGACCTAACAACATGCAAAGGTCACTCATAAACGCCTTCCACCCGTTATGCAACATAAGAACAGCAGTAGATGGGACTGCTACAATTCAAGGAAGAGTTAACTGTCCTAGCAATTAATCAAATTTCGTGAAATGCGGAAATTCCCTTTACTTGCAATGAATAACATATTATGTTACACCTTATTTATCACCTATTTTGAACAATTAATATTTGACATTATTTCTATAATTTGATAAATTTTCAAGCGTGAAATACGTAAATATTTAGATTAAATTTACGATTGTTTCAAAGGTATAAAACTAGTGAGCCTGATTTTCTTATGCCAAAATCTGACATATTCATAGTTTCAGTGTATAAATCACTCCGTAGAACACTCAGCTGACTGTATACTTCCTACAAGAAGCGAAATTCCCACTACCCTACAAAAGGAGAGTTTGAGCTGTCAAGAAGATGGTTCTCCTGACTGCTCCTCCGTTTGTTCTCTTGCTTTGGTTTTCAGCTGGGCATTGGTTCATACGTTATCAAGTCACTTGTAATCGAGTGCCCAACAGGGCATTCGATATCCTAAACGGTTGATATGATGACGACGTTAACAAGAAGGTTAAACACATTCTGCACATCGTTTCTTTGGAAAACCAGTGTCTGTTTAAAGTAAAATCCGAATCCTTGTTTGATTCGCTGATGGCAAGGTATGACGAAAAGTTAATCTAGTGCAATAGTGGTGAAGTGAAGACAATGTGTCAAAGGTAATTACTTTCGTTAACATTAGAAATGTTCCCTTCGAAATACAGTCTTCAGTACTAGAAAATGAAAAAGTGAAAAATATTCGTGAGAATACACTTGGATTTGGTCGTTACAGTTTTGCTCTGAGCGTGGACAGAACTATTCTTACGGAACGGGAAAAACATATCCCTTCCTATATTTCAATAAGGGGCCAGGCATATAATGTCCTATATAGTGGACAGCCTCGCACTTGTAAAAAAAATGTAGTAGAACGGGACATTTGATAGCTGATTGGGTGGTGGAGATGAATAGTTGGCCCAAATTAAGGAGCGCCGACTTCCCCGATCTACGGGCGCAAAGGGACCCGTGATTTATGATACGAGTGCAGGTGAGATGGCGGTTGATCATGGTAATTATCAAAAGATGGATAGTGAACAGGCTAATTTAGGTAAGTCAGAAATAAAGGTGGTTCTACAAACTCACGTAACTCCTGCAGAAGTCCATCAACCAGAAAAAGACCTGACAGATTTTGAAAACCAGGAAGCTGATAGTAGTGAGACTATAATTGCTATTGTGGAAGAGCCGGCGATGGTGGATAAACACAGGAAAATATCAGTGGTGATGATGTGGGGAAACATAAATAATGACGTGGTAGCCAATAATGAGTCAAGAAACGCCGATGGCCATGAGATCGTTGCAAAGACTGACAACAAAGCGACACCCAGTTTGGCTGTTGAAATGAGCACTGGATCCCGAGAGCATCGTTGCATAATTTCAGAAGGAGGTATTAATATGAAGACAAATCTATAAAGGGTAGTGATAATTTAGATGTGGACGCAGTAGCTTTAAATACAAATGGTTTAGAAATTTTCTTAAATGAAGAGTAAAATATGCTACAATAAATATCAATGGGTTAAATAATGTTAAAAAGCATGAAACACTGAAATCATTCTATTGCACAATAGAATATACAATTTTCTTTTTCAGGAGCATAATGTTAAGACTACTGAATCGTGAGACTCTATATCTTTAGATTTTGACATCTTTCTTAATATCCCAGTTAGGTTGAAAGGTGGTACTGGTATAATAAAAAAAAAAAAATATGCTGTATTCAGTTAGTAGTGAAGAAAAGGTTGCTGAAGGTATGATACCTTCTTTACGGCTATGCATCGGTCACAGTTTATTGCATATTCTTAATGTATATGCACTTCTGGATCGACAAAAAAAAGGTGAAAGGTTAAGTTTCTTTGAACAAGACCTGTTTTTTACCTAAGAGGCAATACGGACAATTTGATATTGATGTTGTTGAAGGGGTGAGAATCAGGAGTAAATTTCAAGAACAAACTGAGGGCGAAAAATTGTCCTACTACCTGTTGAAAAAGCAAAAGGCAAGGTCAGAAAATTTAGTTAGGAGTGAAATGACTACTGAAAATATAGGTAAGTGAAAAGATGGACAAATTACTTCAGTTACTGATTGTTTAGCTACTTACATTAGCGATTATTATGTGAACTTAATGTCCTCAGAATCAGAGGTAAATGCAAACTGTGAAAATAAATATATTTCTTTAAAATACCAAAAGTGTTATCAGATGATGGAAATAGGGAAAGGTTAAAAAATCCGTCGCTCAAAGAAACTGAAAGTATTGTTAATGGTATGAACAACAATAACTCGCCCGGAAATGATGGTATTCCAGTGGAGTTTAATAAGAAATTGTGGTACGTAATAGGAAGGCATTTCCTTGAAACTGTTCGTAACTATTTAGAAGTATTTTTATTAACAAAGACTCAGAGACAGGGTGTAATAAAACTTTTTTCCAAAGACGGGAGCTATCAAGCTACTAAAAAATTGGAGACCTGTTTGCATGTTGAACGTGGACTACAAAATCCTGTCTAAACTTATGTGTAGAGGATTAACAGCCTGCCTTGATAAGATGATTTCCTCTGAACAGTTCTGTATCCCAGGCAGAATTATCATAGAGTGTAACACTCTAATTAGATATGTATTATACTTTGCCAATGAATGTTCTAATAAGTGTGCTATTATATCATTAGACTGGTCTCGTGCTTTCGATAGAGAAAATATACTGAAAGCTTTTGGTCTAGAAAAAAGCGGTTTGATGGGTAGGAGGCTTATATAATCCGATAACTAGTTCTGTGATTGTAAATGGTTTGTTATCCAAACCATATAATCGGTGAGACAGGGATGCCCTCTTCCAATGGTTCTCTTTGCTGTGTACATCGATCCTTTTCACAGAATGATGAAATCAAAGTTATCTCCTTTTTCTTTATTCCCGCAAAATGCTAAAAAGATGTAAATTGCTGGATATGCTGACAATTCCTATGTTTTTATTGAGAATGAAACTGGTTTAAATGTGCTGTAGAAGGTGGTTCATGATTTTGAAAGAGCGTCAGGTGCTCAACTGAACGAAAACAAGACCTCAATATTTGGAATTGGTCAATGAAGCAATAGCGAAGACTGGGAGCTCCAATGGTTAGACGTAAAACATGATAGGATAAAGATGCTGGGTCTGTATTTTCTCTAATAATTATCAAGAATGCCTGTATTTCAACTGGAATCTTGTACAAGAAAATTTAGTAAACAAAATCAAAGCCCCATATAGCAGACGTTTAACACTTATGCAAAAAGCTATTGTCATTAACTCGCTTATTAGCTTGAAAATTTGGTACCTGGCACACATTTACCCGATGCCAAAAGAATTTTAAGCTGAGTGGAAAAAAATCATTTTTTTGTTACATCTCGAGCAATGGTTATCAATTACAGTATATCTGGCTTATCAATTACAGTATATCTGGCTAAAGATCAAGGATGGATTGGTCTGATAAATATATTCTATCTGATAAATATATTCTACAAGCCTCATGTAATGTATCCAACTTTTTAAAAGTACACCTTAACGAGTCATTTTCTTAAGTGTTTACGCATTATTACATGTATATTTGTGTGAATAATATAGCTCCTAAACCAAGTTTAGGCATGCCTGTGTCGTTTATTGGACACCATATTATAGAAATACTGTTAGTCATTTAAGGGTCTTGTTCCACAATAAAACTTCCCTATTTATGACAAATAAGGTTATGTATAATGAGTTTTTAGTGTTAACGGTGTAGTAACAATTCCTGAAAAATACAATTGTTATGACTGGAAATTAATATGGAATAACATTGTCAAATTTATAAACCCCCATGATAGAAATATATATAATATATAGGTACGTACAGGAGGCTTTGCCTTCTAAGAAAAAGCTTTGTTAGTTGGATGTAAAAAGTAATAGTATTTGTGAAGACTGTAACGCAGGAGAAACTATTCTTCATACTGTATACTTTTGTAAAAGAAATAACGGAATTGTGTTGTGACTGAAGAAAACCCTACGTAATATATTATGTTCTATTAGGTTTCCCCAGATGTTAAAGCTAATGTATTTTGATCTTCCACATATGAAAAAGAAAGAAAGGAATACTGGTATTCTGACCATTACTGCCTAAATCGTTGAATGGTGGGTGAACAGAGATGTGAGGTTAAATTACCATAAACTGAGGCAAAAATTGATTGGTAAAAAAATTGCACAGAGATTCATTATTATTGAAACACTGAAAGAAAAGTGTTTAGGTTTATTTTGTAAAAAAAAAAAAATTGCATATAAATATGTATGATTTACTGTAATGTATATATTTTGCTCTGTATAACCGGTTGTTCAATAATTTTTCTTAGTTTTAAGCCATCTTTTTTTTTATAAATATAAATAAATGTATATTCATAAATAACAATATGTAAAAGGATTTGTTGTAATAAAATAGTAAAAAAAAAAAAATACAAATCGGAGATATAGGAAGTTTCATTTTAACAACCTTTCATTCATATCAGGGATCAGTTACCTCACCGAATGCTATTTATGATTCTATAATGTTCAAATATCACTGACAGAACGATGGAACAATATCCGTATCACTTTCTCTCGAAAACCTTTACATTAACCTTTGCCGGGAGTTTCCAGGAGCACAGATCGTTGGATCGTTATCAATATGCACCAACAGTTAATCGCTCGGAGGAGGTCGCGCAATGATTGTTTCCCCAGATTGATAAAAATCCGTCAACCAGCTCCGTAAATATTTTGTTAATTTATAAACACGGGTGAAAACATTCCTACTCCAAACTTCGTCGGGAAAAGTAATAAATATTCTGTATCAGTTCCAAATCAATGAAAATTCGTCGAACCCACGAATAGACGAGGGAAATGTAATCACTTCCTGGTACGTTCCTTTCACTTACGGCTCTAAAGCTTTTCCTCGCACCTTGTTGCCCTTTTTCTAATTTCAGTTTCACTTTAGATGCCAAAAGCAAATATCTCTCGCGTCTCTTTACCCCACTTAAAATCTAACAACACTGAGAGTTCACAACAACAACAACAAACCTAAAGGTTTGATCCTGTTGGAGGGCTACAACGGACAAAGAAAGAGATAAAAGAAATAAGGAACATTATCCATTTCTTAAGTCTCATGGAATATTTTTTTCCAGTTTTCAAGAATACTCCCCAGGGCAGAGAGAGAGAGAGAGAGAGAGAGAGAGAGAGAGAGAGAGAGAGAGAGAGAGAGAGAGAGAGAGGACTCATCCGTTATTCCAATAGTGTTCTCTTTTTTCATTCTCACATAAGCAATGAATGTCACAGCTTAAAGCCATGGAGAACAAGAATACACCAGGCTTCAAGTATATCCAAAGTTCAAACAAGCAAGTACAAATCAGTCCTCTCTGGCAGGATTGCTACACCCTGGCAAAACGTTATTCATTCCCATATGGCCTGTCCACACTAGCGGGCATACCCGTCGGGTACTTCCAGCCGTTTATATTTTCTCTTGCTTCTGAAGCAGTGTTACCAGACAATCGCATCGTTCTGGCTCCGTACTCGGTCGGTCAGTATACTGGACCGGGTTATGGGAACAGTGTTTGCCCGTCGGGCAGTTTCCGCTAGTGTGGACAGGGCTTTATATACACGGGAGCACGAACCTCGACTCACCTTCATTACATTACAGGCGACACTCGCTAATTACCAAGGTATTACCGGTAGAGGCAATCAATGGGCCCATTAAGAGTTGTTACAACTGACTGTCATGCATAGGGGGTTTTTGATATTCGATTCATGGCGCTATTAAGCTGCGTGAGGGATTTTCTTTAGTTGTGGTTCTCTGTGTCGTTATTTGTGCTGGGCATTTTGCATGCATATGAATAAGAAGCTAACTTTACGTTTGGATTGTTCATTATTTAGTAACAACTTTCTTGATCATTTACTAAATACTTTATTCTGGCACGTGCACATATTCTAAATCAACATATTTTTTACTGCTGATATTTTCCGTCATTTTGAATTGTCAGCATCACATCGGTTTTTTTAATAACAAAAAAATATAAACCATTAAAGAGGAATACTATCAATCATTACCTGGTAATGTTTTACAAGTAACTTCCAGATACGCAGGGCAAGACATAAACCTAGCGAAAGAAGGAAATAATCTATATCGAGAGTGGCACAATCTCATACGAAATCTTCTTATATATAGTGATATTACGCCTAACGCCGATACATCAACGACCCGTAAGGCTAATAGACCTTAGAACATTTTCCTTCTTATTTACTTTCCTTCGCATATTGCTTCTATGAAAGCTTTTAAAATAACCAAACGAAGTGGCCCTCCTAAATTGTTCTTAAAGGTAAAATGTATGATTCCATTAGTGCGGCAGTTAGCTGTAAAGAAATACCGAGTTCCGTGGATAAGAATCATTACGGGAGAAGGCAGTTTAACGTTCGCTTACTGTATGACTTTTTTTCTTGACTGAACATAAAGAAGATTGTGCTGCTAGTCGTGATTCAATGAAATACTTCGATCTGTGATAATTTCAGAATTATTTTAATTATGCTCTAAAGAGAAAAAAATTTCGTAATAATACATAAATCAAAGTAGACGGAGAAACCTAGAATTTCACCATAATTACATATAACAACGTTCTCAAGTTAATGAAAAAAATTATTCACAATCATTATGTACGAGTGCTTCATATGCACGTACACCTGGCTTGCCCAT
>JANJGK010000003.1:60886012-60896012 GCA_039081455.1 Macrobrachium rosenbergii | reverse complement strand
TTATTACACTGACATCCCCCAGTAAAAGTAAAATGTAGCAAAATAGTGAAATTTAAAAAAACCACATCAGAATACAAAGAGATATAGGAAAAAACACTCAAGAACGTAAAAAACTTAAAAAATTCAAAAAAACTTAAAAAATATGTAAAAAAACGTAAAATAATCTTGACATCACTGGTTACATCAATGTATTTAAAGTGAGACAAAATAAAATTAGTAAAAAACCAGCAGTAAAAAAAAAGTAAAGGTCAAAATAAAATTAATACAGCTAAAAGAAGAAACATAAAAATGCAAAAACACTACGGAGTAAAACACCCACCCAGCGGGCAGTTTCAAAGAGAAACTAAACAGAAGAACCTTCAGAGACCGAGAAACGAAAGACGAAGTGCAACGGGCCATTACGTAATGTACAATTGGATGGAGGAATTCTGCGAGTTTAACGACGGAACAAGCTTTTTTATCATTGTGGACTCTAAGACGTGAAGTTCGTTTTCATTTTGTACGTGTCCTGTGATTTGGAAATCTTTGGCCTCTATGTGTGTTTTAGAGATCTTTGAGTGATTCCGAATATTTGATTGTTCTGAATTGGACAGTCTACTCCCTGTCCTAAAATTTACTCCTCTATGAGAGTCCAAGCGTACTTTTAGTAGCCTTTTTGTACATCCAACATAGGTCCCTCGACTACATCTAGGGCAAATATATTCGTGTACAACGTTGGATGTAAACATTGGACTCAGCTTGTCTTTGTATATGAACAGAGAACCAATGGTGACTGGGTTCTTAGGAATAAGTTTCAAGTTTAGGGCTGGTAGTTCCTTGTGTATTATATCAATTAGCTTTTTTCTGAAATTGTCATCATGTAGAAACGGAAAACTCGCATACATTTTTAATTTGGGAACAGTGCTGATAGAGGTAGGTGGTACCATTTTCCGGTAAAGTATTTTATTTAAGTACCTGAGAAAGATTTTACGAGGAAAACAACTGTTTTTCAAAATAATTGCCTAATTTAATGATTTCGTCAAGGAAACTAAACCAGGAAGATGTATGTGTTAATGCCCTGTGGAGGAGAGTGACAATCGAATTCAACTTAAAATTAAAATAGCAAGAACTATAAAAATTCATTCCTAGACCCGTGAACGTTCCTTTGCGGTAAATGCCTGTACTAAAACCTTGGTCATTCCTAGAAACCAACACATCCAAGAATGGAAGTGTATTTTTCGGCTCTTTTTCCAGGGTAAATTTTATATTAGGGTGCTGGGAATTGGCAAACCCCAGAAAAGCGCCAGCATTATAATCGCGTTTAAAAAGTAGAGACGTGTCATCCACGTATCTTCGGTAAAAAAAAAAAAGGGGCCGGAAAGATAAAGGACAGTTGTCCAGAAAGCTCTCTTCCAAAGCATTCGTGAATATGTTTGCGAACGTGGGTCCAAATGGCGACCCCATCGCCATACCTTCCACCTGTTTGTACACGTCTCCGTTAAAGATAAAGGCCGTGTCCCGCACGACCAACTCTAAAATTTGTTTAAAAAGCGACCTGCTAAAATTATTAAAAACATCACTGTCATCAATAAAAAGTTTATTCAAGATTATCTCTATAGTTTCCTCCACAGGTACATTCGTGAACGGAGATTCCACGTCTAGACTTACCATATATAAATCAGGGTTTTGGTTTTTTTAAATTTCACTATTCTGGTATGTTTTACTTTTACTGGGGATGTCAATGTAATAAATCTATATATTTTGTCGAAATATTCTAAGGGTTGTTACGAGTAATATGGTGTTCGAATTTTTACAGCCTTGAAAATGCAACCGAGATGGTTTGTGAAACGTCGGCACAATAAATCGTGAAAATGCTCTCTGCTTTCCATCGTTACCCCGTCGATATATATATATATATATATATATATATATATATATATATATATATATATATATATATATATATATATATATATATATATATATATATATATATATATATATATATATATATATATATATATACGAGTATATATATATATATATATATATATTTTCCATTTTTATTTTAAATTTATTTTTGTCTAATCTTTGAGCTACTCTTATCACTTCATTCATGATATATACACACACACATATATATATATAATCTTTATTTATGTATAAATTTAACTTTCAGATTTATCTTGGAATTAACCATTATACTAAGAGTATAGTTCAGAGACGACGCAAATCCTTCGGAACATTTTAGAATAGAAAAGAAATAAAGAAGGCAATTCTACCGTGAAAATTGAGGATGATCATAAGATTTCTTAATGTATATGAGAAGACAGACAGGTTACCATCAAGGAACGCTTCTTCATTATACTAAGGCTTCTTTCCATCGCAATATGTCACGAATGAAGTGATAAGAGTAGCTCGAAGATTAGACAAAAATAAACATAAAAGAAAAATGGAAAATAGAACATAAAACAAAGAAGAGTTCCTTAGAAGAATAATGATGGTAGAATCGTGTTTGATAAGAGATAGGAAGCCAAGAAGACTGCGACAGACAACAAGGCAGTATCTATGTATATCAATTATTAGTTGAACAACTTTGAGTTTAGTTTCAAGTGAATCCAACAACCCAGCTAACAAAGTATAACTGATCCAGCCGAGGAAGGACGACTGGGAACCACCTGCATTTCTTGAGCAACAGAGAGTGAAGGCTAACATCTTCAACCAATCAATATTTCATACAGACTTATAATGAAAAGGTAATTAGACTAGTGTAAAATCCGGCCTTTTATTACTCTTTTGAAGTTAATCAATCAAAGGAGAAACGCCACCTGACAAAATCTGAGAATATTAGTGTCTTATATTACATTAAACGCAGAATTTAACCTGCAGTTCTTTGATCATACAATAACACACTAGCCGTCGATGGGAAACTTGAAGAAAGCTAATACATACAATTTATATTCCAGTCATTATAAGAAGTCTGCCTATTCATTACAAAACTATGAAAAAGCAACTATGATCAAGGTGTCTATATTACAATGAGAGATGTCAGCCATATTACTCAGACTTGAACCTAACGACCTTCCGTAACTTCGATTTCATGTGAGAAAGTATGAAGCAGTGAGGTGATGAATGTTGGCGGACAACTTAGTAGAAAGTCTTACTGCTCATACATTGCTTACACATTCATCTTATCCTAGTTGACGCAATTTGATAAGGAGCCTAAGCTAAGATGCAGTTGTACATAAAAAAAATATATATATATATATTAAAGATTTTACACCACTATGAAATACAAATGAGTATGATCTAATTAGCACATACCTTTATCTGCAGTATCCAGAACTAAGCATTCTAACTGACCGAACACCCAGAGCGCATCTCTAACTTTAACGAGTGGCAAGAAATACCCCGAAACATACCCACTCAGTCTGAAGCCACTCAGTTGAATTAACTGAAGTTTTTCGAAGGGCGAAGAGAAACCACGTGAAGAAGGTTAGACTTGCTGGGGCTTATACCTACTGTTACCTTAGCCCCAGCAAGTTTAATCACTTTCCTATCGCCCTTCAAAAGCAACTTATGGAGAATATCTTAAGGAGCTTCAAATACCTGTAACTTTCTTGTACCAGAAATGTTCTTAACTCAGGCTTCATCTCAGTCGTAGATAATTATGAATTGGAACGTGAATGTCCGTATCCTTTTTATCATCATTATTATTACCATTATCGTTAATAATAATAATCATCATCATCATCCCTACCATACACTGAGTGATATATATATATATATATATATATATATATATATATATATATATATATATATATATATATATATATATTTCAGCAGAGAGAGAGAGAGAGAGAGAGAGAGAGAGAGAGAGAGAGAGAGAGAGAGAGAGAGAGAGAGAGAAAGCATTCTGAATTTAATTATGACAATATATATGTATCAACTGTCGTTGGTTGGATTAGCATAATCATTCAAAACCCCATTCATGATTCATTGCACAATCGCAGATGACCTAAATTTCAATTACGCTGCACGTGGCACTCGCTAATTACTATTCAATTACCGGTACAAACAGTCCCTTTGCTAATTAAGAATTGTTACGGTTGTCTGTCATGCTGAGAACCACCTTAACATTTGATTTATTGCCCTGTTAACTGCGCTTGAGGAATTTGCTTTTGCTGCGTAGGAAATGTAATCGGTTGTTTATTGTTCAGTGAGTTACCTGATCACTTATTTATCCGGGGTGTTACATATACAGGCATGATGTCTGCACAATCAAAACTTTTATTTTTGTATGCCTTAAATAAGTGGTTTTATTATGTTTTTTTAAATAAGTGTTTTCACTGTTTTCATTTATCTATTTTCTTTAGGTACAGACAAAATATATTTTTCCAATTGTTTTATTATACAGTACTATAAAATGAAATCGTATCCAATCAGTTACTGATAATGCTTTCCCAGTAACAGGACGAGGTAATTGCATCAAAGGAAAATAAATTAAATGAACATGGACTCAATTTAACATTAGATTTTATATACTAACCCAAACAAATGGTGAGGATGGGCTATATCAATGTTAAACAACATTAACAATGATTTCCAAAATTATAATGTCATTTCATTCCCTTTTTTTTTTTTTTACCACTTTGGGTATTCACTGCAGCTAAGAACACTCTGATGTTTCTGCACACAGATTAGAAATAATTAAAAAAAGTAAAAAAAAAAGGCCATTCCATCAGAGCAGCAAGAGCCAAAATTTAACAGTGCAAATGAATTATGAAGTGATGAAACTTGGCACAGTATTGAATATGGATAAAAATGTAACAGTGAAGATATAACGATATTTTGCCTATCAATTTCAAATTCAAAACATTATTCATATGAAAACAAATAGTAAACATACAAAAAATATAAGTATTGGTAAAGAAAAAAAACTTATCCCCCTGTGTGTAACTACCTGATAAAATCAGCCAACACGCAATTAATCTAAAATTTCTTTCAGCTGTACAAAACTTAAGCTACACGAACTAAAATTTTCTTTACAGTCAGTAAGTTCTTTTATTACTGACACTTTCCATTTCTCTCCTGAGCTCATTAATCTGTACAATTTCCTTTTGACTTCAGTTTTGCTTAAATACAGAAGATTGTTAATATTTACACCTAAAACATATTACATAAAAGAAAGGTTTCTATACATTATAGATTCTCTGCTGACACAACATTCTCTAAAATAAAACGAAATTATTGCAGAAAAATAACTTTACCCATTTAAGAAAAATCTGTGCATCCTACTTAAAATCTCCAAAGATGGAGTCAAAGTTGACATTAATGGTGGGATTAAACTGCGATGTGTCCTCTCGTGTACACCTAAGAGCCTCCGAGAGCACACCCTCCAAGTTCTGTCCAGATTTCTCAGGTCAGTTGTCTGCAAATTACTTAAATTAGATCCGTAAAAACTGGTGCAATTTGTTTTAAAAATTTTGATTCCTGCATCGAGCTATAAAAAATTAAACAGACATAATGACATTTGTTCTCGTTTTAATATCAGAGACTGGATGCCTTCCATCAAATATATCTCTTGTATTAGACATAATGTGACCAAGATACTTACCTTATTAACTATTTTGAGAATCTTATTACATAACTTAAGTTGAATATAAAGACTGTTGCCAAATATAATCGTCTCACATTTATCTGGATTATATGAAAGTCCAATATTCGCACCAAACTTTTCACATTCGTCAAGTAAATGCTACGAGTTGGTGTGAGTAAAATGATATCCTCAGCATTAATAAAAATACACGAACACATTCGCTATATACAATCCAACTCCAACCGTAATAACTCAATTGATAAGGCTGTCCATGTAAAGAGTAAAAAGAAGAGGTGACATGACTCCTCCTTGCTTAACCCCAGTTCTTACGCGAATGAATAGTTATCAGAGTCTTGTAACAAGGGGACACAGACCACGATCGATTAGAATTTTGAGTAGCTTATCGTGTACTTCACCCTATCAAATGCCTTCGAACAGTCGAGCAGAGTAGCTATCACACTAGAACTACGTGAAACGTAATAGTCAAAGGTTTCTATCACGGTGAATGTACAAAGCGCTGTAGAAAAATCCTGGTAGTCGCTTGATTTAAATATATCTTTAAAATACTCAATAAGGATGTAGTCTAAGATTTTACAAAAATTTTTTTATGCGTTTTCTTTTATTTTTAACTAAGGGTGAAATGTGACAAGGTAAAAAATGTCATTGGTCATTCCCTGACGTAACATAATAGTCAAAAGGAATGATACAAAAACAAACAGTTTCTTTGAGGCTTCAATAAAAGCATCGCCATGCCATATGCATCGTCTTTCTTTTCCTTTGTTTAGTTTTCTAACAGCTGACTCCACCATTGCTGGAGTGATAAAGCGAAGGTGTAAATTATTATTACCTTAACACTTCTGACAGTCTTTGAGTAAGTTACCTTGCGTCCGCAGCAAAAGTGAGGACAATATATTGGAAGGCTGTTCACTATATATGTAATGACTTATATTTTTCTTTGAAAATCTCACAAGCATCCCTACCTGTCTTTCCATCACTTATATTTGGGTTTAAAATTGGATCAGAGTATACAGAACAACGCCAGTTTCCATTCATCAAATTTATTGCTACCTTTTCTTGCTTAATTTTATTTTATTTTGATTCTGTTTCGTTGTTTTAACTGCTTTATGGTAATTGAACCTGGTTTGCCTCCTCAAAGCAGCAACCCAGTCGTTCAAGGGGCGCCCACAATCTTTCCTGGTATTGTGCCAAAAAAATGGACTGATTCTGAAATTGCCTCACTCTTGAATTCCACCCTACTAAAATACCTCTTGTGCGAATTCTATTATTGTTAACCCTAACCCCGTGACTACAACCACCACTCCTGTTATTATTATCATAAAAAATATCACCATCATCATTATCAGTGGTGACATTATTGTTGGATCTCTTTTTAGAACTCAGAATACAAGACTTGACTGATAACTCATTGATTTCAATTATAACGAGCATAAAGCTAACAAATTCTGCAGAATGAATAGTGCAGTTAAGGTTCGTGCAATGAATTGCATGAAATGGAACGTCAATAATGTTCAACAACTCATCCATTATATTTCTATAATTATCTTTATCTAAAGCCGTTGCCTTACTCCAATAGAGTTTAAGCATCTGAGAATTATTTTCCCTTTCCACTCTCACCCTGTCATCAACCAGTAGGTCAGCACTAATTCTGAGGACCAAAGGACAATGATCAGATAAATTATCACCATCTTCCATAATGCTACAATCCAATACCCTATCATTAATGCGGGGGTTAATTAGTATATAATCAATTAAGGATCTCTGATTCAAAGTGTTAATAAAAGTATAAGATGTGTTATATCGTCTTTCCAAAATGGGAATAATAAACTCGTTACTATCAGTAAATTCATAAAACATGCTGGCCCTTAAATCTGCCAGGGCGACATCACAATTAAAATCTCCCGCAATGATGACATCTAACTCTACATAAGTGTTACAAATTGCATTCATTTCGCATAGCACATTGAAAAATTCATCATCATCACCATCGCTATATGGCATACATACAGTTATCAGAAGTATGTATGTATGTATGTATGTATGTATGTATGTATGTATGTATGTATGTATGTATGTATGTATGTATGTATGTATGTATGTATGTATGTCATACATACATACAGTTATCAGAAGTAAATTGATATTGACGCCTGTCGCTTTTACAGAACAGAGCCTCCTAGAAGACGCGTCCATTGGTTCAAATTTCAAAGGACACGATCTTTTCCATACAATGGCCACGCCTCCATAAGGTCTACCTGATAAAAGTGCATCATCACTCATTCCAGATCTGGACACAAAATGGCAGTCTGGGAGAACGTCATGAAAAACATGGCATTCAAAATCAAATAACCAGTGTTCTAGAATCAACAGTACGTTTGCTATTTCATAAAGCTTTTTCATATATTCATAATTGCTGTACTTAAAAACCTTACAATTAAATGATACAAGATTCAGAGAATTGGATCCCATTATACATAATCATTAATAAGAATAAAATTATCTAAGTTTAGTGTTTAGCAGTATATTATTACCCTATATTGCAATTATCATGTCTCCTGGATATAAACCTTTTTACCTTTATTCCTTTCGGCCAGAAATCACTAGCCTTCACCAATTTAAATTCCCCTAATAACACATTCAGCTTGAAAGACAAACTCTGCAGCTGGATGTGACAACTGAGTGCAGCCTTTTACTAGAATACCCTTCTTTTTACAGTAAGTGGTTAAGTCCAACTCGGAACCAAACTGAACCTTGTAAACAAACAAATCTCTGTAGGGTTCAGGAGCTCCCTTCAAGTGCCGTTGAACGTTCGTTTGTTTCTTAAAATACCTTTTGATATGGAGGTGTCTCCTTACTTACAGACTTTCTGGATTTAGTAAGAACTCTAGAATGAAACGAAGAAATTTCAGTATTTACAGAATAAAACTGTTCCTTGTTATTCACATTTGATGTACTTTCATGTAAATCACTCGTATCCAGATGGTCTTTACAAGTGGCAACGATGGAGTTGGTATTTTCGGGGCCGGTGTCTATTCTGTGCAAATCATTTTCATTTAAACATCTCTTGTTCAATGAAACGTTTCACTGAAGGCAATTTTACTACAAATTAAATTATTTGATTTGGGATTGACTTGCCAAAAATTAATATCAATTAATCCTAGGACACTAATATTTTATAATGATGGGACACAAAAACGTGTATTTTTCACTATATAATTAACATGTACATATAAAGTGCATAGGTGGATTGTCATTGTTAGGACGGAACCTTTACAAAATAAAGAAAACTTATCACTAAAAGTTCACCTACTTTCGAATAGCCTCGGGAATAATTTTTTTGTCAAGTCTAGGAACCCATAAAAAGTCAGAAGTTTATATGACTTGAATATTAGGAAAACTTCTGTCTCTAATAATAGATGTAGTGCTACACATTATTAATCAGAACTTTTTTTTTTACTTTTCCATAGGAGCATTTTTGATAGTTTATAGAAAACTAGAAAGAAAATACCTTTCACTTTCAGAATCAGAATATAGGAAGAGATTTATTTGCTTTCATCCCCATCTATACAATCTATCCTAAGGGACATGGGTAAAATATGACTAAATTCCGATAAATATAAAAGCAGGCTTTCTCCAAAAGAGGCAATTCGGACCTTTTACCTGAAAGCTTTCTAGTCGTAAATCAGCCCTTCCATCCCACCCAACCCACCTCCAACCTCATACTAACCTCTGACAGATCGAAGAGAGGCGAATGAATATACAAAGGGGGTTGAGCCAGATCAGCCCAGGTAATCGATACATTTTACCTACCTTCCCATTAAAGGGAGAGGGGAGGTCATTGATGGACGACCTAACAACATGCAAAGGTCACTCATAAATGTCTTCCACCCGTTATGTAATAATCAGCACAACAGCAGATGGGATTGCTACAATTTGGTATTAAACTCAAGGGCGAGTTCATTGTTCAAACAATGAATCAAATTTTAAGAAAACCTTACGTTTCCCTTACTTGCAGAAATATCTGGTGTTAGACTTTATTCATTACTTTATTTTGATCAATTATTACTTGATATTGTTTTCACAATTTGATATATCTTCCTAACTTGCAATATAAATCTCTTATTAAAATTAAATTTAACTTCAAAACTAGTGAACCAGATATTCCATTACCAAAATCTGACATAGTCGTATTTCAGTATATGAATCACTCAGTAAAACATTCAGCAGAGCGCATACTTCGTTCAAGAAACGCAACTCCCACTGCCTTACAGAATGAGGAAATACAAACTTTCATACTGACTATTAATCTTTCATTTACACCAGAAATCAAGTGCCTCACGGAATGTTATTTTTGCTTCTCCAATATTCAAAATATTCTGACAGAATGGTAACTTTATTTGT
>JANJGK010000003.1:60833325-60885912 GCA_039081455.1 Macrobrachium rosenbergii | reverse complement strand
TATATTTGGCCTCTGACGATCACAATTGATCTCACCCCCTGGGGCATTTTCGCCAACAAAGCATCACTGAAATGGGGGTTTAGTTTTACCATTCTTCGCTCTGTTAGCTAGCCAAGAGCCTACGGCGTCTCTGCTTTTTTGTGAAAACAGATGATTCCTATGAAGAGTCCCGAAACCAGTTATTTCGCTGCTGACTGTAGGAAACACGCTAGTGCTGAAGGTGTTCCTCGATGCTTAAGTTCCTGCCACACTTCAATCCTCAGAAGGTGGGAAAATCAATTTGGCATATGTGGTAGGCATTGCACTTACGGGATTTTAGGCCACGCCAGAGGTTGCCACTGAGGAATATGTGAAATCGGTAACCCTGCTTTCCCACGTCGATTTTCCCCTTTCAGATCATCATATTATGATGATTTGAAAGGGGAAAATTGATTTCCCCTTAATTCTCATGCAATTTGGTACTTTATCGAATATTCTTAATTAACCACCCACAGCTGTTGACGAAACTATTTGGTTTCAGGTTTATAAAGCACATTTACATATAGGGCATACCTGATTAATGCTCACTTCAGCATGTCTCCCAAAAGAGAATTCAGCATGGGTCAAAACACTAACAGCTGATAAGACTATGCAATGCAACATCGATCCTTTACCATTGACAAGAAGCTTCCGGCCTGTTACCCATCTCCCAAGTCACCGGGATATATCACATCGCACTCCGTCCAACACTGAAATTCATCTATGTTTACAATAGTTCACATGTAGTCTTTCATTTATTATAAAATAAGCATGGCAAAAGAGAGTTCCGTTATGTGTAAGTAAATGATGCTGCAATTATTGCCCCACGAGAAAAAATTACACATAATGATTGGGCAAATAACTTTACAGAACAAGTAAAATCATTGGACAAGACAGACATATGTCTATCAGAAGACTGTGGCAAGGACGCGATGGAACAAGGGTGACGTGCTGATAAATTTTAAGTAACCTGAGTAACTAACTCTTTTGCGTTTTTTTTTTTTTTTTGTCTGCATTTCACATAAGTCTCAGGTTAACTTTAATAAAATGTAACTGCTCCAATATGCGGACTGAAAACAAAGGCAAAGATAATGATGACATATCATCACTGATAATTATGAATTACCGTTAATAATTGGCTATTCTACTGCAAATCTGAGCTTTTTATCATATGCTTTCACCATGATTACAAGGGAAATCCCTGTTGGCGCAAAAAAGATGAAATCCCATTTTTGCCTTCCATATATGCGTTGCAATTCTACTTTAATTTTTCTCCTTTGCAACAGAGGCAAGCGCATCGTGTAAACGAAGTTGGTCAAAGGTTAAATGCATTAATACAGTTTTCGACCATAAGATTTTTGGTTTTAACAACTGAAACAAAGGCAAAGATAATGATGACATATCATCACTGATAATTATGAATTACCGTTAATAATTGGCTATTCTACTGCAAATCTGAGCTTTTTATCATATGCTTTCACCATGATTACAAGGGAAATCCCTGTTGGCGCAAAAAAGATGAAATCCCATTTTTGCCTTCCATATATGCGTTGCAATTCTACTTTAATTTTTCTCCTCTGCAACAGAGGCAAGCGCATCGTGTAAACGAAGTTGGTCAAAGGTTAAATGCATTAATACAGTTTTCGACCATAAGATTTTTGGTTTTAACAACTGAAAAAAACATTAAAATATCTCATGCATGAGCAATTGACAAAATTCATAAGAAAACAAGATGAAAACATACAAAAAAAAAAAAATCTGCATAGTTATACGCAAGGCCTGGGTTATACGGAATTGTAGCTAAGAAGGAGTCTGCAGTAACCCAACGTAGCAGGAACAGCTAATAACCCTTCCCTCTCTACACGTTCCTCCCCCTCAGTATTACACTAAGCATAAAAAATATATCTTTTATACAATGTGTGTCACAGCTTAGACTTGGAGCAACGGCGAACGAGAATAAACAGGCTGCAAGTTCATCCAGAGCTCAAAGAAACTTTGGCTGGTTGACCATACCCTTGAAAAACCTTTTTCATTCCCATAAATACTGTACATGAAAGCAATAACCATGACTCACCTTCAATTACATTACAGGCAACATTCGCTAATTACCAAGGTATTACCGATATAGGCAATCAATGGGCCTATTAAGAGTTGTTACGACTGACTGTCATGCATAGGGGGTTCTTGATATTCGTTTCATGGCGCCATTAAGCTGCGTGGGGATTTTCTTTCGTTGTGGTTCTTTGTGTCGTTCTTTGTGCTGGAAATTTTGTTCTTGGTGAATGAACGCGTATGTATATGAAGTTAACTTTACATTTGGGATGTTCACTTTTTTAGTAACTTATTTGATCATTTATTAAATATTTTATTATCAAATACTCTCATTGTTTTCACAGTAATTTTGAATTGTTAACTTGACATGTATTTTCCTAATAAAAAATCTAAACTTATATAGAATCCTATCCATCCATTACTTGACAATCCTTTACAAGTAACTTACTCATATACATATTATATAGTAATATTACGGCTCACACTGATAACAAGGTCAATAAAAATGCTACATTATCAGCCAACAAGGCTAACAGGTCTTGGGACATTTTCCTGTTTATTTACTTTCCTTCGCACACTATTTCGCTTCCATTCAGATAACGTGGCCAAACTGGTCGAAAGATTAACGGACCATATTCCCAACTTTATTTAATGTTTCCGTACAAGTAACCAAAATAACTAAGCAAGTACATACCTTTTTTTCACGTGAAAGCTTTTTAAAGTAACCAAAAAGGAAGTGGCCCTCCTAAATTGTCCTAAAAGGTAGAAAGTGAGACTCCATTAGTCCCGCAGTTAGCAGTATAGAAATACTGAGCTCCATGGAAACGAAGCATTATGGGAGAAGCCAGTTTAATGTTTTAAAAGCAAAGATATGACCCCCTTTTTTTATAACTGGACGTAACGAAGTTTACGATGCTAGCAATGATTCTATGAAGTACTTCAATTTGGAATAATTTCCGCTCTCTTTTCATTTTGTTCCAGAGAAAAGGAACATTTCGTAATAATACAATAAATCAAAGTAAGTAAAGAAACCTAGAATTTTTTTTATAATTACATATAACAACTTGTTAAAGTTGATGACAAAAATTATTTGCAATCAATACGTAAGAATGCTTCATACACGTACTTCATATGCACGTACACTCAGCTTGGTCATATTCTACCTTGACAAATAAGTTGTTTGCATTAATAAGGGATGTGTATGGTGTGTGGGGGGGTCTCTGGCAGAGAACAACGAAACAAGTTACTGCCCAGCTAACTTTCCTATTTAATCATGGATAAAGCTCCATTGCAGAAAATTTCACAATCGCAACCATTTCGTGTCCCTACGAGGAAAATTCGATAGTACCTCCTCGACTTACGACCTCAGCAAATCCTTATAAAAAACTGCCATTCCCCTCCTTCTATCACATCTGGCATCCATCCTATTGTCATTATGGCTGCCTCCCTCTCATCTTGTCTCTCAAAACTCCTGAATTATACCCACTTTATTAACCTATCATCTTTCGTCTTACTTTAGCTCTGTCGTTTATTTATATTTGTCATCGTTTCAACCATTCTCGCTTTACGTATACTTTCTCAAAACCAAAGCTCATTGCAATAGCTTTCAAAGTTTTTGCTTTTATTCATTTTCATAAACGCGAACTGCCTCTAACAATTGCTTCATGTATCCAAACATTTACATTCATAAACACTCTTCTGGGATCTGTGACAATAAAAAAAATCTTATCTTGCCTCGAAAGGAGACCCATTGTTAGCTGTCCATAGTGGTTTAGTAAACCTGATAAAATAAGGCAGTGACACATCAATTCCTAAAGAATCTCTACTGAAAACTAAGCGAATATTACTTTTATGTTCAAATTCTAATCATAAGACGTTTACTATTTTCATATTTTACACCGCAGTTAATGCAATAGGCGTCTGTCCCTACAATAGCTTCATGACTTTTAACATACATTTTGCTTGCTTGTAAAAAAAAATCAAATTTTACCGTAGGATTAAGTTTGAACCGTTAATCTTGCCTATGTATTCCTAGGAATTCACGATAAGAGAATACTCATCCAAGTTTACTAACCTTATTATTCACATCCTAACTGCTTGTAACTGACAATGTCTTGAACACTCATTGCATATAACACCATATTCAAAGCTCCTCGGTTAAACGATGGTATCAAACGCCTTCTCGTTTATTTCCTTGACAACCTCTTATTAATTTACGAAAATTCTCAGCGAAAGCCTTAAATAAAGGAAGAGAGAATACGTCACTTTGGATCCAAATCAACGAGATACTTCAAAGGGACCAATTCACAGTCTGTTCTGAACCACAACATGTTTGCCAAAAATTTCCACCTTTCCTCGCTGCACCACTTTTGATGTTAATAGGAAGAAAATGTTTCTGATGTGCTGCACGGAAACGTGTTCAGTATCGTTCCCCATGACACAGGTCAATAAATGGGGCGGAGGGAGACTTGATACTAAAATTTACTGGTCACAGATGAAGATTAGTTATCTGAATAAACCTGTCGTCACTAAAAATGTCTCTTCATGAAAACCATTAATTTCCCTCCAACTAAAACGCCGCAATATTATATTCATTGTAAAATATTAGAAAAATCTCAACAAGTATTCGTCTTCCTCCGATGGAGTTTGATTATCAAAATAAAGTTGGCAAAAAAAGTACATTAGTTTCATGGTTCATTTGATAATCTCACAAATGATATCCGCTTATCATACTGCCCATGTATAGCCATGGTAGCCGTGATAAGGTTTTTCATTTGCCCAATAACAGAATATATATTCCCTACCTTCCAACGCCCCAAAAATAAAATGCCCTTTTGATGTCTCCAAAATATATGACATTACAACTTTTATACATATTTCTTTTTGCAAACTTAAATTTGGGCTGTGGAGCTCATTAACATAATTATAAACTTTGAGCTCTCTTGCAAACTGGGGAAAGCTTGTATTTATTATAACTTATGACTTGGTTTCTTTTTAAATTCATTAAAAGTTATTAAGAGTAAAACTGGCTTTGGCATATTTAAATAAACATATGATTTATGTTATTTGCTAGAGAGAATAATTGTAAGATTATTAAAATATGAATATGCATCAATCAAAATATCACCAACGTCCTAAGGATATCTATAGAATGCCGAAATACGGGTTCATTGCATAAAATCTGGGTGCATTCCCACTGAGATACACACAGACACAAACATACATTTTATATATGTATATGTATGTATATATATATATATATATATATATATATATATATATATATATATATATATTTATATTTATATATATACATATATATACACAGACACATATTATATATATATATATATATATATATATATATATATATATATATATATATATATATTTATATATATATATATATATATATATATATATATATATATATATATATATATATATATATATATATATATATATATATGTATATATATATCTTCTTCTTCTTTTAACGTGCTTTTTTCCCATTTTTGTATGGGGTAAGCACGATGCCTTCTTTTTGAAGGACTTTTTGATTTGGCTTTGGGGTAGAATATATATATATATATATATATATATATATATATATATATATATATATATATATATATATATATATATCTACGGATGTCTAAGGGATATTTACTTGATTCTGGGTGGCAACGGATGAACGCAGGGAGTTCCTTACATTATCAAGAAATCTACTGTATTTATTACACATCTGACTCAATATTAGGACAACTTCATAGACAAACAAGGGAAAATCTGTGGCTTACGCCCTTATTCAAGTGAGGGGAAAATTACGTAAACTCAAGGTTTCTCTTAACTAATTATATTTACATAACTAACACAGATCAGAAGAATAATGAATTACTGGCAGGTAATAATAAGGGCCTGCTAAATGAATGAATCCTACACAGAATAAATATTCTACACCGATGCTGTCTTCATAACAGGAAACATCGCAGTGGGGGTAAAAGGGGAATTGCACATGGATAGAGCCGAGTGATTCTACAGTTGAGGCCTATCTGCAGTATATGCAAGACGGTTACTTGCAAGAATAATAAGATGCTCAAAGGGAACTGGGGGAATGCAAAGATGGTGCCAAATAACTCAGTTCAACACTAAATGCATAATTGCATTATCACTGAATACTCCAACACAAATTACTGAAGGTAATTGCTCAATGGAAAATAAATGTATATTGCCTTCGTCAAGATGATGGTGTCCTCATTTGATAGGGCGCTGCCGATGGAGGAGGGAATTAATGGGAATGCCACTAAAAAGGTATACTGGTTCGAACCTAGGGGTCGAACACGTGAAAAGTTTGAGGGTCAGGAAAGGTTAAGGACATACGTCCTCGGTGGTGTTCTGCGCTCTACTCTCTGTCGATTGCCATTGCATCACCTATAAATAACCTTCAGAGATTACACCGTTGCATCTCCGTACATGGCGCAAAGGTCAATCTTCATCACGTTTTCTATAATGACCACATGGCAGCAGTTAAACCTCGTGGAGAGTTTTTAACATGGCAGGGCACCAACTTTTTCTTGTTTTGGCTCCTCTCTTGCCCGTTGTCTGACGCCGTCGAGGAAGGCATCGTTGAAGGTCACCTGGAAACAAGCCCCTAGGCAGTCATTGTGAACAGGGGGGGGGGGGGGCGGGGACAGGGTTAGGCGTAACCATTTTGAGGAATGAAGGAAAGAGTTTATGAAGGGGCAAGTGGAAACCCACAGTTCTAGTAATTGACACAATTGAAAGGAATTTTATTTCTTTCTCAGTTGCGTTACAGATGTAAAAACGGGTGAGGTGGCTTGGAAAGAGGTTCCATCTGTCGCAATATAGTGTATCAGCCGATCGAGGCTACGGCCTACCCCAACGCCAAGTCAAAGTCCTTCAAAAAGAAGGCATCGTGCTTACCCCATATAAAAATGGGAAAAAGCACGTTAAAACGAAGATATATATATATATATATATATATATATATATATATATATATATATATATATATATATATATATATATATATATATATATATATATACATATACTCAACAATATTACAAATAATCTAGTTTTAAACTCCCGTCAATTAACGAAAATACACGTAAAAGAGCAACAAATTTTAAGAATGTTTTCCCAGTGCCGTAAATCTTTGATCCGCATCAATTTTGGTAATTATTATTAAGATGAATGGAATGAAATTCATATCAAGGGTGTTCTTATATGACCGTTGAAGATATGTAACCCATGGTAGTAGTCTAAAAGAAACTTATAGTTCATTAAATATAAAATCAGACATTTTACTTGAAAAAATTAAACTTTCGACATTCCTTATATAAGACCCTTAAAATATCACTGCTAAAAGTTTTGAAGAAGCCCCTCAAAAAGATATCGATAAAAGATAATGGAATGATTCTTCAAACATAGAAAAGTAAGTTTCCGTAAAAAGTATGACTACCTACTGCATATATTTATTTTATTTTGTTCCAAGGGAAGACTTCAAAATGAAACGATTACTACTTTAAGGCTACAAAAAGCGTCAAATAAATTTGTCCGTGAATAAAATTTAACGCAATATAAACATTTCAAATAACTCATAATACTGCTGATCCCCGAAAAGGAGTATGAGAGCGACCGGTGCGTGTTGTAGGGCCATTCGTCAATGGCCTCCTTTTAGTGCAGCAGATAATTGCATATTTCATAAGAATCGTTCAGATAGTGAAACAAGCATGAAATTTTGCACAAGTGCTCTTTAAAGTTCCCTCTATCAGAAAAGGGCGCTGGCCACGCAAAAAATTTAATATGGCGGCCAAATTCCAAGATGGCGGCCAGTATCGACAGATTTTGGCTAATTTTTCACTAGAATGGCATGTATTTGCTTCTAGCAATATGGTAAAGCTCTTCCATACTATTTCTTGTGAATATTATGTTTCTGTAGCTTCCCAGTACAGTTTACCTTTAAATATGGGGGCTATATGGCTGCCAAGAAAAGGTAGAAACAATAATTATAATGAGAAATAATGCCCGTTCAACAATTATCGTTTTAAGCATGGATCTTGGTTTCTGTGGTTTTAGATCCTAATGAGGCCATCTCTTTCGAATAACTCATCAATTTTGAAGGAAAATTAATAAATGTAAAAGAGTGTATGTCTGCACACAACCAGGGCACACTGGTGACATCACTGCTGTGTAACTCAGCATGGGGTTCAGTGCCAGCTAATCCAGCTTTACTAATCCTGTAGTCTTAGACTAGTAGTTGTAGTATAGTTTAGTTTAGTGTCCCAAATGCTTTCTAACAGCCCCAGACCAGCTATAGTTAGATAGCCGCACCTGAATAGACAGGATGTGCCAGCGCGGGAGAGCCGAGCCAAGGGTATGGGGGCTGTACATGATGGTTCATGTACTTACCCGGATGGTGTACAGATCACACGGGACTTAAATGGCACTGGATGAATGATCGGGCTAGGTGTAGGGAGACCGAACCTAGTTGAATCCCATACAGGAATGTGTGCTTTGTTTAAGGTGGTAAAAGGATAACCCCTCGGCCTTAATCAAAAGTGAAATCATGGCAGAATGTGATGCCAATCCAATATTGAGCAGTAGAAAAACAAACTGGAGTTTGTGTTGTCTTTGTCAGAAGGACAAAAGAGGTGAGCACTTGACATCACCTCCAAGTCATCATGTCCTAGACCATGATGGGTACACAATGCTGGCAAGGAACATTCCCATGTTCAGTGAAATTAATGAAATGCCACTGATAATGGATCCAGCAAGGCTGGATGAAGGTGATGGCATAGAGGCCACTCTCAGGAAAAATGCAGCAAAATACCATGTGAACTGTCGCTTGTTGTTTAACAACACTAAACTGGACCGTGCAAGAAAGCGACAATCCAATGACCAGACCAGCAACACTGAGACTAGTCGTGCAAAACTGCGCCGAACCAGTCATGACAATGAAGTTTGCATTTTCTGTGAGAAAGTGGCACCTGCATCTGATCTCAGACAGGCTAGTACTAAGGGCCTTGACTTGAAATTGCGTGAATGTGCAGAGATACTTAGTGATGGCAAGCTCCTTGCTAAGTTGACTGGTGGGGATGTCATTGCACAGGAGTTTAAGTATCACCATGCCTGTCTTTGTGCCCTCTACAACAGAAAAAGGTCCTACCTGAGGAGCCTTGAGAAAGACCAAGGTAGCACTGAGTCAGAATCAGATGTGTATCCACTAGTTCTGTCAGAACTGATGACATACATTGTTGAAAACAACCTTTGTTCAGATGATCCAGTCACATTTCGGCTGGCAGATATTTGCCACCTCTACCAACAACGTCTGGAACAATTAGGTGTAGAGTCACCAAGTGTAAATTCCACGAGACTCAAAGACAAACTTCTGGCAGAAATTCCAGAACTTGAGGCTCATAAATCTGGCAGAGATGTATTACTTGCATTTCAAAAGGATGTGGGAAAAGCACTTGCTCAATCATCTGATCTTTCAGAGGCAGTTATCATTGCTAAAGCAGCAAATATTCTCAGAAAGTCTATACTTGATCATCAGTCACGGTTTGATGGCACATTTTCTGAGGCTTGTGTACGAAATTCTGTGCCTCCTCTCCTGCTCCAGTTTGTAGGGATGGTTGAGCATGTGGCTGACATCAAGTCACAGTTACGATTTGGAGCATCAAAGTCAGACCAGGCCATTGCACAGCTCATGCAGTTCAACTGCTACTCCCGATACAAAGAGGGAGCAACAACTCATAGACACTCCAAAGACAGAGAAACACCATTCCCAGTCTACATGGGACTCTCAGTCTATGCCAAAACCAGGAAGAGAAACCTGGTTGAAATGCTACATCAGTATGGCCTCAGTATCTCTTATGACAGAGTACTGGAGGTCTCTGCACAGTTAGGAGATGCCACAGTTAGCAAATATATGGAGGAGGGTGTGGTCTGTCCCCCAGTACTGCGAAAAGGGTTGTTCACCACTGCAGTGATGGACAACATCGACCACAACCCATCTGCAACTACTGCCACTACCTCCTTCCATGGAACTAGCATCTCCATATTTCAGCACCCCACCAAGGAGAACACTGGACAGGAAAGACAGCAACTAAAGTTTGCACCTGAGAAAGTGAGGTCGGTGCCTGAATTGCCGGACACATTCACAAACATCTCACCAGCTTCCTTTCAAACAAAGAACCCTGTGCCACCAAACACTGCAATACCAAAGCCACCCACAGATATCTTGGGGCCACAGCTTGCACTGGAGTATCAGTGGCTAGACAAGGTCATAGTCACCCAGGAAATAGATGATGCAGTGAATCTGACGTGGTCAGCTCATCACGCTTCAATGAAGAGAAGCCCAGAATTTGAAGTAACCATAACTTCATTGCTTCCTCTCCTGCGTGATCAGGCTCATTCTGTTGCTACGATCAAACACGTGATGCAGAAAGTGCAGGATGTCACTGATTTTCTGAACCCTGGCCAGATACCCATAATCACAGCTGATCAGCCAATCTATGCCGTAGCAAAGCAGGTGCAGTAGCAGTGGCCTGATCAGTATGGTGAAGACAAGTATCTGGTAATGTTTGGTGGTCTGCACATTGAGATGGCAGCAATGACATCTCTTGGTACTCTTCTTCATGGCAGTGGTTGGACAGGAGCTCTGGTGGAGGCAGGAGTTGCTTCATCTGGAACTGCAGAATCCTTCCTGTCAGCTGCAAGTGTAACCAGGACACGGCAGATGCACCAGGTTACAGCCTCTAGTTTGTACAAACTCCTGAGGACAGCATACACTGACTACTGTGCTGAGAAAGCAAACAACAATGAGCAGGCATTAGAGTTTGAGGAGTGGTGTGACCTTCGAAGACAGCAGAGTCCACAGTTCCACTTCTGGCACATGGTGTTGTCTATGGAACTTGTGATATTCCTACTGATCAGGTCCTTCCGTGAGGCCAATTTTGTCCTCTACTGCCAGGCATTGCATGAGCTGATACCCTACTTCTTTTCCAACAATAATACAAACTATGCTCGTTGGCTGCCTATTCACCTCAGGGACATGCTTACCCTAGAGAGTTCACACCCAGAGTTGCACAAGGAGTTCAAGGCTGGCAACTTTGTTGTGCACAAGACCAGTCGCCAGTTCTCAGCAATGGCTCTTGACCAAGCTCATGAGCAGACCAATGCCTTTATAAAGGCTGATGGCGGAGCCATTGGGCTGACTGAAGATCCGTCAGCACTCAGAAGATGGATGGTGGCTGGCCCAGAGATCATCCGCTTGGTGTCTGCATACGAAACAGAGGTTCAAAGTAAGGAGTCTAATAAGCAGACAACACACCATGAACAAACACCTCATGCGCAGACATTCTTGGATAGAGTCAGCAAGCTGTCATTGGCTTTGCAACACTTGGGAAGTCCTTTTCAGGAAGAGAGCCAGGATCTGTATTCCATTGACAACAAAGACATTGCCCACCCCAGCTCAGCAGAACTTCTACAGACACACCTTGACAGAGGCCGCACTAAATTTCAGAAGTTTTCAGACTCTTTGGCAAACAATGCAGTCTCCTTCTATGAGCCGATAAAGAAGAACAGAACTGACTTCTTCAGGCAAGAAGCTGCTCCTGTAGAACAGTCAAAGCAGAAACTTCTGAAGGAGGATTGCCAGCTTTTCTCAAAGCTATTTATATCCTGTCAGAGCCGTGAATGTGATCTGCAGGAATTCTTCCAGCACGAGAATCAAACATTCCCAGCTTCCCTTAGTGAGGGTGGTAGGCTGTACACATGTCAGAAGTCTCAGCTGACCTCGGTCCTGGAGAGTCATGTTACACTAGAAGACAAAGAACCAAAGACTGATGTCCTCATTGTAGATGGATCAGCTTTGGTCCATGCCTTGCCACCAAAGAAAGGAAAGACCTTTGAGGGCTATGCACTTTGCGACTTCTTGCCTGTGATACAATCCTATAGCAGCAAGTACACATCATCACATCTTGTATTTGATGTATACAATACATCCAGCCTCAAAGCTGAGACCAGGCTCCAACGTGGTCAAGGAGGAAGGCGCAAGGTGACAGACAAGAACACAATTCCATCCAACTGGCGCAATTTCCTAAGACACGATGCCAACAAGACAGAGTTGTTCCAGTTCCTGGCAGACAAAGTTGCCCAGATGTCTGCCACAAATGTTGTCATTGCCACGAAAGGGTCTGCTGTCCTCAGCACTCATGAGGCTAGTCTTCAGGGACTGGAAAAGTGCTCTCATGAGGAAGCTGACACCCGCATCTTTCTCCATGCCAAATATGCCACAGAACATGGAGCCAAGACCATCACGGTTAAAGCAAATGACACAGATGTTCTTGTCGTTGCAGTCAGTGCTTTCTCCACTCTCCACAATCTAGGGCTAGAGAAGCTATGGGTGGCATTTGGCCAAGGCCAGAGCCTGCGCTGGATTGCTGTGCATGACCTGTGCAACTCTCTGGGCCAGGAGAAGGTGAATGGCATGCTCTTCTTCCATGCGTTCACAGGCTGTGATACAGTGTCAGCCTTCCGGAGCAAGGGCAAGAAGACCGCCTGGCAGACATGGAACATCTTTCCAGAGGCCTCCACTGTGTTCTCCAAACTGAGTCACTACCCTCTCAGAGTGGAAGAGAGTGACCTGAAGGTCCTGGAGAGGTTTGTCATACTTATGTATGAAAGATCCAGCACTGCTGGCACTGTGGATGAGGCTAGACTTGATATGTTTGCCAGAAAACAAAGGGCATATGAGGCCATTCCACCAACCAGGGGAGCTCTCCTCCAACACACCAAGCGTGCTGCGTACCAGGCTGGTTGTGTGTGGGGGCAGGCCACCCAGTGTCAGCCACAGCCAGAGAACCCTGCTGAGTGGGGATGGCAAAAGTCTGGTGAAGCATGGCAAGTCCTCTGGACAACCAACTCGCCCTTAGCCAAGAGTTGCCAACAGCTTACCAAATGTGGATGCAAAGCAGGCTGTCGGGAAAGGTGCAAGTGCTACAAGCTGGGTCTTCCCTGCACAGCTCTGTGCACTTGCAAATGTGAAGTCTAGATAAATATTGCCCTCTCTTCAGTAGATAATCTAGCTTGAGCATCCAACGTGTCATGCTATGCCTACCTTCTTATCCTCGAATTTTTCAAAGGTGTAGGTTGAGAGACCTATACATAGATTGGTTGCGTTTAGTCCGTATTTCTCTTCTTTTCTTTTTATGGTTACAGTCTTAGACACAATGTTGTATGTGACCATACCATTACTATTTCAGTTGAAAATAGCATATTAGTTAAACTGTCTGATCACATGAATATACCATTAAATAAAAACAGTTGGTCTCTATGTCTGCTAGCGCTGTGGATAGAAAAAAAAACTTTTATGGCAACCATTTTGTACGCCATCTTGGTTACAATTCATTTAGTAAGGGTTTTCAATAAAATGTGTGGTATGGAACATTTTTATAACCTAAAAGTCGAGGTTTAAAAAAAAAAAACTGGCATATTCCATCCAATAGATGCTCCCAAACCAGTGAATCTCAACATAGATGGCGGCCATTTTGAAAAATAGCCGCCATCTTGGATTTTCAGGTGGCCAGCGCCCTTTTCTAAGAGAGCGTAGTCTTAGGAATGTTTGTGCCAAATTTCATGCTTGTTTCACTATCTGAACGATTTTTACAGCAATCTGCTGCACTATTTCTCCCTTTAATGGGAAGGTGAAAGAAATGGATCGATTACCTGACTGATCTTACCTAACCCATATTATATTTACGTCGCTCTTCGACACGTCAGAGGCTGGTACGAAGTTGCGGTTGGGTTGGGCTGGGTTGGAAGCTCGGACTTACGATTCGGAAGTTTTCATGGGAAAGGTCCAAACTGACTCTTTTTGGAGAAGCCATGTCTTTACCTGGAATTTTTCAGATCACTTTACCGAAGATCTATAATTTTATTCCGTCCTTCAGTTTTATGCATCGATGTTTCACAAACTGAGGAGCGGTCGCCTCTGGTATGATAACTTTAATAATTTATATACAAAATCTGGAGGATGAGAGTGTTTTAATTGTCATAATGATTATCTCTCTCTCTCTCTCTCTCTCTCTCTCTCTCTCTCTCTCTCTCTCTCTCTCTCTCTCTCTCTCTCTCTCTCTCTATATATATATATATATATATATATATATATATATATATATATATATTTATATATATATATATTATATATACATACATATATATATATATATATATATATATATATATATATATATATATATATATATATATATATATATATATATATATATATATAATATATATATATATATATATATATATATATATATATATATATATATATATACATACCACAGGTGAAAAATAAAAGACTGAATGTAGGTCCTGACCGGTTTCGACTTCATTTCCAAGCCAATGACGAAGGACTAATACAGAGTATTAGAAGTCACAAATATATATACTACAGGAACAGTACTGACGAACATACACAACTGTTAGAGACTACATATCCACCCACAGGCCAGTGTCAAGGTAGGAGTGCCCTTGAAAAAACGTTTGGCTAAAATTCACAATATGCTCTCAGGGGACAATATTGATAAACATACCGACCATAGGCGACATCAGATCCACACCTGACAGGTGTCAGGGAGGCGGAGTATGGAAAACTCATTAGCAGTGCTGCCCCCGTACTGTGTTTACAAATATGATAATCCTATTTTCATACATCTCTACTGCCTACCTTAAAATTTAAACAATTTACAAATTTCTTTTGATATTAAAGGGTCAAGTTTATACATCCCTTGACTGATATTCATATTATGGCTGTAACTTTCCTTTTATAAAGCTAGATCCAATGATATTCCTTTCCAGTGTTTTATTAGAATATACACTCCATTTTGCCCATTCCCAATTGATAGCATGATTGTTCTAACTAACACGTACAAAAATACTATTATTCCCCTGTGCACACGTTAGTGAGAACAATCATGCTGTCAACTGGGAAGGGGCAAAAAGGATTGTATATTTTAATAATGCACTGGAGAGGAATATCATTGACTCTAGCTTTATAGAAGAAAGTTACAGCCATAATATGAATATGAGTCAAGGGATGTATAAACTTGATCCTTTAATATCAAAAGAAATTTGTAAATTGTTGAAATTTTAAGGTAGGCAGGAGAAATGTATGAAAATAGGATTATCATATTTGTAAACACAGTACGGGGGCAGCAGTGCTAATGAGTTTCCAAACTCCGCCTCCCTGACACCTGTCAGGTGTGGATCTGATGTCGCCTACGGTCGGTATGTTTATCAGTATTGTCCCCTAAGAGCATATTGTGATTTTTAGCCAAATGAGTTTTGAAGGCCACTCCTACCTTGACACCGGACTGTGGGTGGATATGTAGTCTCTAACGGTTGTGTATGTTCGTCAGTACTGTTCCTGTAGTATACATATTTGTGACTTCTAATACTCTGTATCAGTCCTTCGTCAATGGTTTGGAAATGAAGTCGAAACCGGTCAGGACCTACACCCAGTCTCCTATTTTTCACCTGTGGTAATGTGTGATAAATGAATCACGTACAAAAGTTATTATAATCATATATATATATATATATATATATATATATATATATATATATATATATATATATATATATATATATATATATATATATATATATATATATATATATATATATATTGCTAGAAGTATTTATTAATACTTCCCACTTCGCCCCATGTTTTCCACTTGAAGATTCACAGTCTGAGCCCAAGGAGGCAAGCCTTCTGCTAACCCTTGTTTTTCAAGCTTGAACCGGACAATAGATTGGTCAGGGTTCAAAGTATCCTTCCTACTCCTCCTACACCTCGCTAAAGCGTCATTCTAAATTTACCTTTATGATCTGTTAGCCGAAGATCTATTTTATATGACGCCTTGTCCCTCAGATACACGCACACCGATAACTAATGGTATCCGCGCACCAGTGAACTGTCTCACCTGACAAGCCAGAGGCTCTGAAAGCCGGCCTTTTGAGGAGGGCATAAAAGGCCGGGGCAGAGGTCAAGAGAGGGAGACGCAGACAGAACACTATAGAGAGAGCACGCCGCTCAGGGCCTCCCCAGATTCCTTTGTTCAGACCTGGAGCCTCCTTATCCAAAGCCTCTCTGAGTGTACAATTACAAGTCCAATTGATAGAAGCCCTACTGATGTTGATTCACACAATATGCACTCAGCATTTATGGTAAAGTCTGGTTAGAAGGTTCTTCAGTCCATTCTTCTGTTCTTATTCTCATTTCCATTCCTTTTCTTTACAATTTGCTAAGACCCGTTGATTCATTGTCGATATAATTCATCGGTGTTAATCAGCAAATTGCCTGATCATAAATTAACGTCACCCTCCTTGACCCCTCGTCAATTTCTCTTTGTACAGTTAGATTTTGTTTTAATTTATCAAGTGTTAATGTGCCTTTTCTCCGTGTTTACAGAAAGGCAGTAAATACCGCTTTATCTTCCACCTGCTCCACTATGTCCACATGCAACAATCCAACCCTCAAGCGATTTAATTATTGATTGCATCATTGTTTTGGCACTCCAATTATTTAATTTTTCTGTCAGTTTACACCATAAGTGCCAAGAGCCAGTGTGTATGGCTCTGTGTAATTTACTCCTCTGATTAAATGTAAATACATGTAATGTAATTAATTAATATCCAGAATTTCTCTAATGAGTCCTTTCTCAAATTGAAATCTCATTTACACTAAATTATTTTCGTAATATACGTGTTGATCTTTAGTCAGTTGTAGCGACGACAAGGTAAGAGTCATAGATAAATCAACACTTATAACAATACAGACACACACACACACACACACACATATATATATATATATATATATATAAATATATATATATATATATATATATATATATATATATATATATATATATATATCCCTATCTATTATTGATACATTTAACTTTTCGAGGTACCATGCAATCAAATATTATACTATGAGATATAATTATAGGCAACTGCAAATCCTTCATGACTTTTTGGAGCAGAAAAGGAGGATCGAAAAATAGATTCTAACCGTGAAAATGGAGGTTGATTATGAGATTTCGTAATGTATATGGGGAAAGAGACAGGATACCGTCAAGTAATAATTCTTTGGTGACTTTTAATTTCACACTCATGCAGCTTCATATACCTGGGCTTCTTTCCATCGCAATATATCACGAATGAAATAACAGTCGCTGGAATTACAGGAAGCAATATACCTATAAAAAAAATGAAAAATGAATATAAAAAAAAAAGAGAGAAAAGCTCCGTAGGAGAATGATGATGGAATAAATGTGTTCGATAAAATTCAGGAACCCAAGAAGACGCTCAAAAATAATAAGGCAATTACCGTATATATTAATTACTGATGAAATTTTTACTCATATTTAATATCAACAAAGGACAAAACCAGTAGAATTATCAACAGAATAATTTAGAGAGAATAAAAACAACTTACTTCATTCATTTCCTTGAGTTATTGCAGCCAAAAACACATTAGAAGTTTCTGATAAACTGCTTTTCTTTTCTTTTCCCCTTTCAGGTAAAGTCGTTTGACAGCAAAATCTTTCATTGATCTTTCATTTTTGGAAAAAGGTTCAGCAGATTTTTCTTCTCGGCGCTTTTTCCATGAACTAGGAAACAAAAATATCCACCTGTACAATCTGCAGAGTGACTAAACATCCAAAGTTTGCGAGAAGTTTCTAGGCCTAATGAGATTCGACCACACTTTTGAATGGGATTCCTAATGGACCTGTCTCGGGGATATGTTGCCTCGTTTATCGTAATCTTTTGACAAGGACATAATATGTTACCTCTATAAAGCATATGTTGCGTTATAACCGTAAAGCAAAATAATGAGAACTATCCGAATGCACATTCTGTTGCCGTTATTTTAAGCCTTATACTCTCATACATACATTTGTTTGTTATCTGAGAGTTAATTCGGATCTGTACTTACGTAATGAACAAAGACAAAATGGCTCCAATTAGTATTTCTAAGACTAACTTCCTTTCTAATTCTTAGTCTAGAATTCGAAATTCAGGATGGTATGTAACCTTACTAGTGTTGGGACTTACAGACTAGACCCCCTTTCTTTTATATATTACTGTCATATTTGAAGGTATGGGTGCTTACGTTGTATGTAAAGAACAAGTGCCTATGGGCGTAACGTGAAACTAATTTGGAGTAAGAGGAGGGTCATTTATCAGATGGTAGGCTTTTCACTCAACACTAACACGACAAATGACGTGGGACGAACATTGCTGGATATGAGGATATCGAGCCTTTCAAGGTCAGATAAGTTCCACATAAAACTGATGAAGTTTTATTTGGGACAAAACTGGGTAATAGATACAGACTTGGCCAAGAAATCTTGCTAAATGTTCCAAAGATCACGATAATCATAGTTATGAGGACTTTATTTTTTTCAGTTCTCAAAATATCATGGAAAAAGTAGAAGATAGAAACTTAGTAAAGAAATTGGTCCTCTTAGTAATTTCATTTCTATATTCCGATCTCCTACTCCTTCCCCAATATTAATTTGAGCATTTAAAAAATGAAGTCCTCATATTTATCCTTAGTAATATTCAGTATGTTTTCCTCCTCAAAACATAAAATACGATTCAGTTCGGCTTTAATACTATCAAATAAAAAGCAAAGGTATGTGTACGAAAGTATGAAAATTAAAAGAATAAATATCTTTTGTTAGTAATCCTATGGCAATAAAATGCTTGGTTTATAAGTCTCGTTCTCTTCAGTTGCGATTTAAAGGCAAACTGTTTTATTTTGGCCAGTGCACTCGAGTGCTTCCTTTGTGGATTCCGCCTTCACTTTCTCGGCCTTGGTGTACACGTCATTATTCGCAAATCTCACTGTCACTATGCGGCATCTGCAAACTCAAGGGTTAACTAGTCTGATCACTTCATTGCACCACCTGCCTCCAAAATCTGGAATTTTCTTCCTTCTTCTACATTTCTTCTAAACTTGCCTATTTTAAAAAGCATGTTATTCATCACTGTAGTTTTCTTTATCATTATAATTTTCTGAATTGCGTAAGGTAAAATAAGCCTTCATTTCCTCTATTCTTTTTATAAAAACTAACAAAGTGTGTTCCTTTTGATTTACCGAGTTTCCATTTATATAAATATACAGTTTCCCAATGCTCATTCTCTCACGAACTGGTTCTTATTCATAATGATATTTTTCTTTATACATATTGCTAAATAAATATTTATACGACGTTGGCGAAATCATGGTAAACACACAAGCATTCCCCAACGATACACCAAAGAGATAAAAAAATTCTAAATGGAATTCATAAATCAGTTCCCCCAACTTTATTTCTATTCTAACCATCCCTAACTAGTTTAAACAAAGATTCAGTAAAAAAATTCGATCCTGTCTGCGATGCAACAGTAATTCTAATTTCAAAATCATTTATCTACAATCTTGACCACTTTTAAATGGTATGAAAGAAAAATTCTAGTATACAAATAAACTACACATCGACTTAAATCTCTAATGGTGTAAAATTTGCCCTGTTTATAATATTTGTTTTCTTTCTTTCGGGGTCGTCCTTCGCTTTTCACCTTCCTTTCACAGCAAAAAGCTCATTTTCTCCAGCATTTCTCTACCGGCAGCAACTACTTCTCCTCCGCGCCCTCACATAAATAATTCCGACAAACTCTGAGAGTTCACTTAACTCTAGAAACCTTCGTGAGTAGCACTGACATTCTGGAGGGTCGGTCCTCCTGAAGGGGATGGCGCTGCTATTTGTATCTGTAACTATAAGAATTAGGGGACCAGAAAGCCGGAAAAGAGAACAAAGGAAACGGGAAACTGGTATATGGTGAGGCACATTTCCTATTGGTGGATTAAGATCGTTTTTTCCCCCTATTCTTGACTTTAAACTGTTGTGTGTGTGTGTGTGTGTGTGTGTGTGTGTGTGTGTGTGTGTGTGAGAGAGAGAGAGAGAGAGAGAGAGAGAGAGAGAGAGAGAGAGAGAGAGAGAGAGAGAGAGAGAAATTTCCACAATTTTTCCAATAAAGTTCTCTTGCTTTTATTCTGGAGATTTCTTATTTACCTTCCACCTGACTTTCTATTTCTCACAGCATTAGGGAAAAACACATTCGTCGACTTCTCTTTGCAGTTCGTTAGACTTTACAGGTGGACCCTGAGCTTTCTTGAGGACGTGCTTGGTACCTTTATGAGTGGCACCTAGTGTGATTTGCTCTTACCATTTGTTTTCATTTCTGTAAATAAAGCGAACTACCTGCATGTGGTAACAGTTCTGCAGAAACTCTCTGGCCAATATTTTGCACATTTCTTTCCTATCTGAGAGGTTGGCATTGATGAATATTTAAGTATATAGACGTCAGACCTAAACTGCAACAAATAGAGAGTGGCTTCGAAAAAATAACCAAAACATGACCACTGGCAGATTCAAAATTCGACCTCCTGAATCAAAGATGAACCCCACGTGCAGCAAACTTTCAAAACTTTAGCCACTTAATGCGCCTACATAGAAAATTAATCAGCAGCATGTCGAACCTCTCTCTCTTTCTCTCTCTCTCTCTCTCTCCCTCTCTCTCTCTCTCTCTCTCTCTCTCTCTCTCTCTCTCTCTCTCTCTCTCTCTCTCTCTCTCTCTCTATATATATATATATATATATATATATATATATATATATATATATATATATATATCAATGGGGAGGCGGACATAAAGACTTGCTAAAAAGGGTCAATTTATTCCCGACGTTTCGTAATGGCTCCATTACATTTTCGAGGGCTGTATAAAATAAATAACATAATTTACAAAAAGGGTATAAATTTAAATTTAAAAAATTAAGCACAATTGGTTACAAATAAAAAAATTTAAAATAGAAGGGACAATTAAAAAGGACAACGTAAAAAACAAAACAAAATCTCTCTAAAAAATATACAATATAAAAATATATATATATATATATATATATATATATATATATATATATATATATATATATATATATATATATATATATATATATATAAAAAGTAAGAAGATATGGACCAACCTATTCAGTGGCAATGTTAAAACTAAACAGAAAACGAAAGACTAAGAGAGGTACAGTGTGCCGGCAGAGGTTTGGCTGTTTAACAAGGGGACGAGTCGTTTAATCATTAATGATTCCAAAATGGCCAATTCATGGCTGCTAGAGGCTCGCCCTAAAACAGAAAAATCCTTATTTTCAATTGAAGTTTTACATATTCTAGAGTGATTTCTGATATTCGAAAATTCTGGGTTTGTAATTTTACTGCCTGTCCTATAGCTTACTCCACGATGAGAGTCTATGCGTACCTTCAGAAGCCTCCTGGTGGATCCAATATAAGTTCCTAAATTACATTTAGGACACGTATAGCTATACACACACCCGGAGGACATATAAGGGCATAAACGATCTTTGTACTTGAATAAAGACCCGATGGTGAGAGGATTAACAGGTATCAGGTGGACCTTAATGGCTCCAAACTTACTTTGGATCTGTTGCGAAAAGTTTTTTCTAAAAGTATTATCAAATAAAAATGGAAATTTAGCATAAAAATTCAATTTAGGAACACTGTAAATTGTAGGTTTGAGGGAGAAGTACTTGTCTAGAAGCGTTCGAAGTATCTTAAAGACCAGTTCAGATGGGAAGCAGTTTTCCTTAAAATATTTACATAAAAAGGCGATCTCATCTTGGAATAGGTACCAATCAGAGGTTAGCGTTAGAGCCCTGTGGAGGAGAGTAAAAACAGAATTAATTTTAAAGTTAAAAGAACAAAAACTATAAAAAAAAAAATTTGACCCTAAGCCCGTAAACGTTCTTTTTCTAAAAATCGTGGTGTTAAAAATATTGTTTTTTCTAAGAACTAGGACGTCTAAAAAAGAAAGCTGATTTTCGTTTTCTTTTTCTAGGGTAAACTTAACATTATGATGTTGTAAATTTAGAAAATCAAGGAAGGAATCAGCATCAAAATTATGTCTAAAAAGGGCAAAGGTATCATCAACATACCTTACATAAAAAAGGGGGCGGCAGGCTAAGGGACAGTCATCTAAGAAGTGCTCCTCCAGGGAGCACATGAAAATGTTGGCAAAAGTAGGACCGAGAGGACTTCCCATTGCCATGCCGTCAACCTGCTTGTATAACTTACCGTTAAAAATAAAGGCTGTGTCCAGCACAGCCAGGCTTAAAAGATTTTTAAAAAACGAACGGTTAAAACCACTAAAAACTGTGTCGGGTTCAGGAAAAAGCTTATTTAAAATGATATTAATAGTTTCCTCTACAGGTACATTGGTAAATAGGGATTCTACGTCAAAGCTGGTCATGAACAGGTCTGAATCTTGCAATAAAATCTTTTCTTTAAATTGACTGGAATTTTTTAAAGTGAAATTATTTGTAGTTAAAGGCTCAAGCAAGGGAACCAGAAATTTAGCCAGTTTGTAATTAGGGGCGTTGTATGACGCAAGGATAGGTCGCAAGGGAGTACCTTGTTTATGAATCTTTGGTAGCCCATAAAGGATACCGTAAGACGAGCCTGTGACAAACAATTCTTGATAAGTTTCATTATTAATAATATTTTCACTTTTCAGAGTTCTCAGGAAACGGTTAATTTTATCTTCCGTTTTGAAAATGTTGGAATAATCGGGAGATCCAATCATATGGAATTTGGAGGAATCATTAAGAATGACTTCCATTTTCGTAATATAATCCAGTTTATTCAACAACACAACTCCCTTACCTTTATCTGGTTTCGTGATTATGAGGTCCTCTTTCTGTGACAGTTCCTTTAGAATTTCAAAATCGGTCTTTTTAAAAAATGGGGTCCATTGGGTCTTTAGTTTTCTGAAAGTGTGATGTGACAGATCAAATAAGCGATTTTGTAGATCACCAAGGTGGACATCAAAAGGCAGCGATTTAAGTCTGTGAAAAATAGATTCTAACGGCAAAAAAAACTTGTAATAGTTAGGTTTAAAGTTAGGCAGGCAGAAATCCAAACCCAGAGAAAGGAGAAATTCTTCCCTCTTAGATAATACATAATTGGAAAAGTTAAAAACAGAGGTACGTTTTGTATGAAATTTGGGAATAGAAATGCCTAAGTTTTTTAGCTTCTTGTTATGACGTAGTTGTACATTGTCAATAAAATCCTGTATTGTTTTGTTAAAAAGGGTCTTAAAAATAATGCTATCTATAAGAGAGAGACTAGAGACAACCTCTGACCGGCAACTGTTAACGACACTTAAATGTTTATCAATAATCCTTTGTTTGCTAGTTATTTCAATATCCAGTAATTTCCTTGTAGTGTCCGAGTAAAACTGTGAAGAATATAGGGATGATTTATAAAGTTTAAACTTCACAAAATTAGGCACAATGCTATTTAAAGAACAGTACTGCAGAAATTCCAGATCAAGTTTTGCTTTTTCCAGTTTTCGATAATGTCTTTCTAAATTTCTGCATTTCGCCAGTAAGTCAGCACCATAGCGTCGCCTGACGAGTTGATGAAAATGATCACACCCTCTCCATCTAATCCTCAGTAGAAACAGAAACACATAGAAGAAGCTTCGAAGTTCCATTGCAACAGAGCAGGCACGGTCCAGCAGAAAGAGGCCCAAGACACGCGTAGAGATCCAATCAACATCCAAACAGCGGTGGCCACAGCCAGGTATACATCAATGGGGAGGCGGACATAAAGACTTGCTAAAAAGGGTCAATTTATTCCCGACGTTTCGTAATGGCTCCATTACATTTTCGAGGGCTGTATAAAATAAATAACATAATTTACAAAAAGGGTATAAATTTAAATTTAAAAAATTAAGCACAATTGGTTACAAATAAAAAAATTTAAAATAGAAGGGACAATTAAAAAGGACAACGTAAAAAACAAAACAAAATCTCTCTAAAAAATATACAATATAAAAACAAAATATATATATATATAAAAAGTAAGAAGATATGGACCAACCTATTCAGTGGCAATGTTAAAACTAAACAGAAAACGAAAGACTAAGAGAGGTACAGTGTGCCGGCAGAGGTTTGGCTGTTTAACAAGGGGACGAGTCGTTTAATCATTAATGATTCCAAAATGGCCAATTCATGGCTGCTAGAGGCTCGCCCTAAAACAGAAAAATCCTTATTTTCAATTGAAGTTTTACATATTCTAGACTGATTTCTGATATTCGAAAATTCTGGGTTTGTAATTTTACTGCCTGTCCTATAGCTTACTCCACGATGAGAGTCTATGCGTACCTTCAGAAGCCTCCTGGTGGATCCAATATAAGTTCCTAAATTACATTTAGGACACGTATAGCTATACACACACCCGGAGGACATATAAGGGCATAAACGATCTTTGTACTTGAATAAAGACCCGATGGTGAGAGGATTAACAGGTATCAGGTGGACCTTAATGGCTCCAAACTTACTTTGGATCTGTTGCGAAAAGTTTTTTCTAAAAGTATTATCAAATAAAAATGGAAATTTAGCATAAAAATTCAATTTAGGAACACTGTAAATTGTAGGTTTGAGGGAGAAGTACTTGTCTAGAAGCGTTCGAAGTATCTTAAAGACCAGTTCAGATGGGAAGCAGTTTTCCTTAAAATATTTACATAAAAAGGCGATCTCATCTTGGAATAGGTACCAATCAGAGGTTAGCGTTAGAGCCCTGTGGAGGAGAGTAAAAACAGAATTAATTTTAAAGTTAAAAGAACAAAAACTATAAAAATTTAACCCTAAGCCCGTAAACGTTCTTTTTCTAAAAATCGTGGTGTTAAAAATATTGTTTTTTCTAAGAACTAGGACGTCTAAAAAAGAAAGCTGATTTTCGTTTTCTTTTTCTAGGGTAAACTTAACATTATGATGTTGTAAATTTAGAAAATCAAGGAAGGAATCAGCATCAAAATTATGTCTAAAAAGGGCAAAGGTATCATCAACATACCTTACATAAAAAAGGGGGCGGCAGGCTAAGGGACAGTCATCTAAGAAGTGCTCCTCCAGGGAGCACATGAAAATGTCCCTGAGCCTGCCGCCCCCTTTTTTATGTAAGGTATGTTGATGATACCTTTGCCCTTTTTAGACATAATTTTGATGCTGATTCCTTCCTTGATTTTCTAAATTTACAACATCATAATGTTAAGTTTACCCTAGAAAAAGAAAACGAAAATCAGCTTTCTTTTTTAGACGTCCTAGTTCTTAGAAAAAACAATATTTTTAACACCACGATTTTTAGAAAAAGAACGTTTACGGGCTTAGGGTCAAAATTTTTTTTTTATAGTTTTTGTTCTTTTAACTTTAAAATTAATTCTGTTTTTACTCTCCTCCACAGGGCTCTAACGCTAACCTCTGATTGGTACCTATTCCAAGATGAGATCGCCTTTTTATGTAAATATTTTAAGGAAAACTGCTTCCCATCTGAACTGGTCTTTAAGATACTTCGAACGCTTCTAGACAAGTACTTCTCCCTCAAACCTACAATTTACAGTGTTCCTAAATTGAATTTTTATGCTAAATTTCCATTTTTATTTGATAATACTTTTAGAAAAAACTTTTCGCAACAGATCCAAAGTAAGTTTGGAGCCATTAAGGTCCACCTGATACCTGTTAATCCTCTCACCATCGGGTCTTTATTTAAGTACAAAGATCGTTTATGCCCTTATATGTCCTCCGGGTGTGTGTATAGCTATACGTGTCCTAAATGTAATTTAGGAACTTATATTGGATCCACCAGGAGGCTTCTGAAGGTACGCATAGACTCTCATCGTGGAGTAAGCTATAGGACAGGCAGTAAAATTACTAACCCAGAATTTTCGAATATCAGAAATCAGTCTAGAATATGTAAAACTTCAATTGAAAATAAGGATTTTTCTGTTTTAGGGCGAGCCTCTAGCAGCCATGAATTGGCCATTTTGGAATCATTAATGATTAAACGACTCGTCCCCTTGTTAAACAGCCAAACCTCTGCCGGCACACTGTACCTCTCTTAGTCTTTCGTTTTCTGTTTAGTTTTAACATTGCCACTGAATAGGTTGGTCCATATCTTCTTACTTTTTATATATATATATATTTTTTTTTTATATTGTATATTTTTTAGAGAGATTTTGTTTTGTTTTTTACGTTGTCCTTTTTAATTGTCCCTTCTATTTTTAATTTTTTTATTTGTAACCAATTGTGCTTAATTTTTTAAATTTAAATTTATACCCTTTTTGTAAATTATGTTATTTATTTTATACAGCCCTCGAAAATGTAATGGAGCCATTACGAAACGTCGGGAATAAATTGACCCTTTTTAGCAAGTCTTTATGTCCGCCTCCCCATTGATGTATACCTGGCTGTGGCCACCGCTGTTTGGATGTTGATTGGATCTCTACGCGTGTCTTGGGCCTCTTTCTGCTGGACCGTGCCTGCTCTGTTGCAATGGAACTTCGAAGCTTCTTCTATGTGTTTCTGTTTCTACTGAGGATTAGATGGAGAGGGTGTGATCATTTTCATCAACTCGTCAGGCGACGCTATGGTGCTGACTTACTGGCGAAATGCAGAAATTTAGAAAGACATTATCGAAAACTGGAAAAAGCAAAACTTGATCTGGAATTTCTGCAGTACTGTTCTTTAAATAGCATTGTGCCTAATTTTGTGAAGTTTAAACTTTATAAATCGTCCCTATATTCTTCACAGTTTTACTCGGACACTACAAGGAAATTACTGGATATTGAAATAACTAGCAAACAAAGGATTATTGATAAACATTTAAGTGTCGTTAACAGTTGCCGGTCAGAGGTTGTCTCTAGTCTCTCTCTTATAGATAGCATTATTTTTAAGACCCTTTTTAACAAAACAATACAGGATTTTATTGACAATGTACAACTACGTCATAACAAGAAGCTAAAAAACTTAGGCATTTCTATTCCCAAATTTCATACAAAACGTACCTCTGTTTTTAACTTTTCCAATTATGTATTATCTAAGAGGGAAGAATTTCTCCTTTCTCTGGGTTTGGATTTCTGCCTGCCTAACTTTAAACCTAACTATTACAAGTTTTTTTTGCCGTTAGAATCTATTTTTCACAGACTTAAATCGCTGCCTTTTGATGTCCACCTTGGTGATCTACAAAATCGCTTATTTGATCTGTCACATCACACTTTCAGAAAACTAAAGACCCAATGGACCCCATTTTTTAAAAAGACCGATTTTGAAATTCTAAAGGAACTGTCACAGAAAGAGGACCTCATAATCACGAAACCAGATAAAGGTAAGGGAGTTGTGTTGTTGAATAAACTGGATTATATTACGAAAATGGAAGTCATTCTTAATGATTCCTCCAAATTCCATATGATTGGATCTCCCGATTATTCCAACATTTTCAAAACGGAAGATAAAATTAACCGTTTCCTGAGAACTCTGAAAAGTGAAAATATTATTAATAATGAAACTTATCAAGAATTGTTTGTCACAGGCTCGTCTTACGGTATCCTTTATGGGCTACCAAAGATTCATAAACAAGGTACTCCCTTGCGACCTATCCTTGCGTCATACAACGCCCCTAATTACAAACTGGCTAAATTTCTGGTTCCCTTGCTTGAGCCTTTAACTACAAATAATTTCACTTTAAAAAATTCCAGTCAATTTAAAGAAAAGATTTTATTGCAAGATTCAGACCTGTTCATGACCAGCTTTGACGTAGAATCCCTATTCACCAATGTACCTGTAGAGGAAACTATTAATATCATTTTAAATAAGCTTTTTCCTGAACCCGACACAGTTTTTAGTGGTTTTAACCGTTCGTTTTTTTAAAATCTTTTAAGCCTGGCTGTGCTGGACACAGCCTTTATTTTTAACGGTAAGTTATACAAGCAGGTTGACGGCATGGCAATGGGAAGTCCTCTCGGTCCTACTTTTGCCAACATTTTCATGTGCTCCCTGGAGGAGCACTTCTTAGATGACTGTCCCTTAGCCTGCCGCCCCCTTTTTTATGTAAGGTATGTTGATGATACCTTTGCCCTTTTTAGACATAATTTTGATGCTGATTCCTTCCTTGATTTTCTAAATTTACAACATCATAATGTTAAGTTTACCCTAGAAAAAGAAAACGAAAATCAGCTTTCTTTTTTAGACGTCCTAGTTCTTAGAAAAAACAATATTTTTAACACCACGATTTTTAGAAAAAGAACGTTTACGGGCTTAGGGTCAAATTTTTTTTTTTATAGTTTTTGTTCTTTTAACTTTAAAATTAATTCTGTTTTTACTCTCCTCCACAGGGCTCTAACGCTAACCTCTGATTGGTACCTATTCCAAGATGAGATCGCCTTTTTATGTAAATATTTTAAGGAAAACTGCTTCCCATCTGAACTGGTCTTTAAGATACTTCGAACGCTTCTAGACAAGTACTTCTCCCTCAAACCTACAATTTACAGTGTTCCTAAATTGAATTTTTATGCTAAATTTCCATTTTTATTTGATAATACTTTTAGAAAAAACTTTTCGCAACAGATCCAAAGTAAGTTTGGAGCCATTAAGGTCCACCTGATACCTGTTAATCCTCTCACCATCGGGTCTTTATTCAAGTACAAAGATCGTTTATGCCCTTATATGTCCTCCGGGTGTGTGTATAGCTATACGTGTCCTAAATGTAATTTAGGAACTTATATTGGATCCACCAGGAGGCTTCTGAAGGTACGCATAGACTCTCATCGTGGAGTAAGCTATAGGACAGGCAGTAAAATTACAAACCCAGAATTTTCGAATATCAGAAATCAGTCTAGAATATGTAAAACTTCAATTGAAAATAAGGATTTTTCTGTTTTAGGGCGAGCCTCTAGCAGCCATGAATTGGCCATTTTGGAATCATTAATGATTAAACGACTCGTCCCCTTGTTAAACAGCCAAACCTCTGCCGGCACACTGTACCTCTCTTAGTCTTTCGTTTTCTGTTTAGTTTTAACATTGCCACTGAATAGGTTGGTCCATATCTTCTTACTTTTTATATATATATATATATATATTTTTTTTATATTGTATATTTTTTAGAGAGATTTTGTTTTGTTTTTTACGTTGTCCTTTTTAATTGTCCCTTCTATTTTTAATTTTTTTATTTGTAACCAATTGTGCTTAATTTTTTAAATTTAAATTTATACCCTTTTTGTAAATTATGTTATTTATTTTATACAGCCCTCGAAAATGTAATGGAGCCATTACGAAACGTCGGGAATAAATTGACCCTTTTTAGCAAGTCTTTATGTCCGCCTCCCCATTGATGTATACCTGGCTGTGGCCACCGCTGTTTGGATATATATATATATATATATATATATATATATATATATATATATATATATATATATATATATATATATATATATATATATATATATATATATATATATATATACATATATGACTTTTTATCACATCACCGTGATTCATATACAATCAGTAAGCTACAAACGTTCTTTAATATCCAATTCGTTCTACCTCGGAAATAATATATTTTCATATATGTTACCGAAGGGGAATTTTTTCAGTTGATAATAAGTTCGTCGTCTCGTGAGCTCGAACCAGCGGAGGACAAGAACTCAGGACTACAGTAGACGCTTAACCAACTTGTTGGCCGCGTGGGTTAAGCGTCTGCTGTAGTCCTGAGTTCTTGTCCTTCGCTGGTTCGAGCCCACGAGACGACGAACTTATTATCAACTAAAAAAATTCCCCTTCGGTAACATATATGAAAATATATTATTTCCGAGGTAGAGCGAATTGGATATTAAAGGACGTTTGTAGTGTACTGATTATATATATATATATATATATATATATATATATATATATATATATATATATATATATATATATATATATATTGCACCACTCATCTCTATCTTGCACATAGTATCACACTTTATTGGCTATTTAAGCCCTTCCCTTCCAATACCTCTTTCCCCTAATCCACCAGCCAGCTCTTTCTAAGTCGTAGTCTTCTCCTTTCACTTACCCTTTGAGGGAAAGTGCCCATGTCTTGCCCTATCTGGAATATTTCTGTTTCCACTTCTATTTACATCAGGCTTGGACAGCAATTGTACACAGTATATTGACAGTTTATCGATTCTGATAAACACAAGTATCCACAAGACTCCTTACATTCTATGGAGGTCAGTTCCTGGAAGTTCACTGAATAACCCATTTGAGTAGGTGTTACACCTTAACTCTCCCTTTAGCTGGATTAAAAGGTAGTCTAGTTCATTGTCGCGCACTATTGGAAGTGACAGACATCACGTCCTGAAGACCATCATCAATCTTTGAAGGGAGAACATCATATCCCATGCAATGCCCAATAGATCCAGACACAATACAGGGGTGAGGTGTGTCAGGGGAACCTTAAAAATTCAGTGCTGTCTTTCCGGTTTGGGAACCGCGTACTACCAAGGATCTCGTTCCTCAAATGACATTGGGCAATGGATGACAAAATATCATCTATTGGATTTCTTCCAGTCCGTTCCAGAGCTGCAACATTATTAGCAAGAAAAATTATAGTTAAAAGCATCAGCAAGCACAGAAACCTCAACCTGTAGCAGTCACACGACTGATAAATCTCTTATGAAAGTGGAAAAGGATAAATTTCAACTCTGAAAATACAAATCGCACCCACAGAACGCCCACTAACTTATGCCTTAATTGATAACATGAAAGTGTTTGGCATCCTTGTGTTTCGTTTTCATTCTTATATTTATATATATATATATATATATATATATATATATATATATATATATATATATATATATATATATATATATATATATATATATATATATATATATATATATATATATATGTAAATATATATATATATATATTTTTTTTTTTACGTATTTCCCTGGGTTTATGGTATTTTACAGGCCAGCAACGGAAACTTTATTTAATTGGCCTTGGAGTTCTGACTTGCTTAAAGGGAAATCGTAAAAAAAATGAGAAAAAGGGGAGAATTTAGGAGCTGAAGGCTCTACTTCATAAGGAACTGTTACATAAACACTTGGGATAAATTAAAGAATTATATTTACAAAAGCAAGCATATGAAGGGAAATTGGATAAGTAAATTGATAAAGGGCTTGCAACGCCTGAAGATCCTTCTTCTGGGGTCTAGATTAAAGGCGAGGCACAGGTCAAGATGAGTCCACTGCAAATGGGTCCCTCTGCAAGAGAGATTTACATATTATACACCAATAAAGGAACAATTTAACACTGAATATGACTCGAGTTTGCGCTGAGGGCGCCAATGACTCGAGGAATGAATGACCACTTTTACACTCGAACACAGGACATAGGAAATGGCATGGGATAAACTGGCACAAGGACAGAAATGAAATGCTGGTACTCCAGGCTTTCTAAAGGGCAAACTTTCGTGACCGAAAAGTCTTTACTCGCACTTTACCTTAGGGGAAGCTGGTCTCTGACGAAGAAGGATGAGGAATGATCACACATATGGGTGTGCCCTCGAGGATGACTGCAGTCTGGAGTCAGGAGTCGTACAGGGAAAGAAAATCTTCTCAGCAATCTGCATCACCCGCCCGCATGGAGGATTCTTACTGCGTCTGCATGTCTTATGCTATCACAACTAACTCACTGCTTCTTACGGCTCCTCTCCCTTATAAGCCACGCGGCCAGGGCTATGAGTTGTGTCCAAGGATGAATCACGGCCAGGTGTTCAGCGTTTCGGGATGGGGGGGCTCTTCCCAGGTCCTGCGGGTGTAAGACAATTCGGGCAGCTTAATTTGCCTTTAGGAAGGCTGTTTAAGAAGATTAGTTGGGCTAATCGTCTTAAGGGTGTGGCATAAAAATCTTTCTGGCCCCTGTTATCTGTGTCATCTCAATATCTGTTCCAGGCAAAAACAAAAGGGACAAATCGGAGTGTTGATAATACGATCGGCCATGCAGTTCTTAATAAACAAAAAGGGGTAAATTAGGTGGGGGGGGCGGCGCTCCGTGCGAGACGTCTGGGTTATTATAATATATATATATATATATATATATATATATATATATATATATATATATATATATATATATATATATATAGAGAGAGAGAGAGAGAGAGAGAGAGAGAGAGAGAGAGATTTTAACACCCAATAAACCAAAAAGTGTGGGAATTTATATGAGTCAAGATTAAAGGAGGGTGCTTATTGCGTAGCTAAGGAGACCGTAGTTTTGAGTAAAAGCTTTTTTGGGGACTGGAGTCGATGCACATGAGGATCGTCCCTGATTCTGCCATGTCGACTTAGTTTCCCTTTGGTAATGTGCAACGATATTTTGGACTTTATACATAATCAGAATTATGTACAAATACATTTATACACAATGTTTATGTTAAACGTCAAGGACAAAGGAGGCCTCATTAATAAAATTCAATTGCCTGGATAACGTAAATACCCCATCCTCCATGAGTCTAAAATCATCTTCAAAATGACAAACTGGGGAACAGGAGCACTGGAATGCAGAGATGTGTCGGATATCCGCATTTTTCATAAATCCGCATCCGCATTGACTATTTATTAACATCCGTATCCACATCAGCATCCGCATTAGCACTGAAAGCAACATCCGCATCCGCATCCGCATTTTGAGAATGCGGATGTGCGGATATCACCCCCTACTCAGTGTTCAATAGTTCATACTCATACATTGTAGCTAAAAGTAGAGCCTTATTTTGGCTAAATTTGTCTTTTTCGTTTTATTATACAGAATACATGATGCGCTATTACACATTTCATACGGTATATACTTTATAAGTAGCTCTGTTATGGCATATTTGTTTGATAGCATATTTGTTTTAAAGCATATTTGTTTTAGTAATTTCATGTCATTTGCAGCAGTTGTATTCATAAAGGCAGGGTATTTGCGTTTTTAGGAAACTCTCTCTCTCTCTCTCTCTCTCTCTCTCTCTCTCTCTCTCTCTCTCTAATGCGAAGAATGGCTTTGAGTTTTGTTACCCTTATCATGCAGTGAGCATGAAATAATCTTGTTCCAAGACAACTAAAACGTTCGTGTGTCGCTGCTACTGCTTGTACGTTCATGTGAAAGTCTACACACACGTACATGAGTGTCACTTATGTTTTTACTTTCAATTAGTACATCAAATATTATGTAATATTTGGCTGAAAGTCGTCCTTAACAATTGAATATATCTAAATGATTTAGACTTACAAAATATCCGCATCCGCATCTGCGAGGGTATAGTCATCAAATATCTGCACCTGCAAATTTAAAAGATTGATATCCGCATCTGCAAATTTCAAAAAACTGATATCCGCATCCGATACATCTCTACCGGAATGGTTAAACTTCTTGAAGCTAACGACCGTCAGCACAGAGAGAAAAGCCATTATAAGGAGAAGAAGGCTGTAATGCATTTTGTCAGGACCTTAATACAGATATGTAAAGACTTACGGATGAAGGCGCCTAGACATGGAAGCTTTGATACCTAAGTAAATGTAGGTAAATGAATATAAAAACTTTTATGTATATATCGATAAAGGAAGTATTTACATGACATTAGAAAGATGATTACACAGGATCATGGCTTTGTCAGTAAAATATAGAAATAGCATTGATATTTTTAGTAGAAAAATGCATGTCCTAAAGCGGTTTCTTCAAGGTCAAGGTCTATGTGGACAGGACACAGTATCTAGAATTCGAAATGCCTATGCTTTTATTTGTTTGGACAAGTAAAAAAATACTAGGCCAAATTTTTATAAACTAACTGATAAATGTCCAGAGAGAGAAGAAAAGTTCCTCTTTTGTATTTAGCGCGCTTTGGAGAAAGTGGCACCAGAAAGGTATCGCCTTCTGGTTCCAAGCAAGGATTTAGAGAAGAGTCTTTTAGACAACTACCCTTTTCTAGACCCCCAGCCGCATATGGCATCCACTCGGGTGACTCAAGGACAGAAGGCCAGAGCAAACAACGGGACTTATTGTTGCTAGTTTAGCACGCTACCACTGAGTTACCCCAACCACACGCTTACAGATACGGAATTCTCTGGTTGCTTCGCGAGCTTCCGAATCAGTCAGCATGACTCCTAAAAATGCGGGTCAGTTTCAAATGATACATTATATAGCATTTTACGCAAGAATCTTAAGAAGAATTACCAGTTATTAATTTTTCTGTGGTTCTTTAAATCTTTATGCTCGATGGGGGCAGGGTTTACCGTCGGAACATAAGTCCCACGCACATTAGTGGGACAGAGCGTGGGCTAAAACTCATCCCAAAGTAACTTGCTTAAATGTGAAAAGTTATGTCTTCTGGCAAGAAGGTAACAGACAACTGCTGGAAAAAATACTGTGCAAACACAATATATATATATATATATATATATATATATATATATATATATATATATATATATATATATATATATATATATATATATATATATATATATATATATATATATATAAATATATATATATATATATATATATATATATATATATATATATATATATATATATATATATATATATATATATATATATATATATGTGTGTGTGTGTGTGTGTGTGACTGTAAGTATATACGTGATAATTTTTTTTTTTTATTTCTGCGTGTCCTCACGTTTTTCTATATGCAATGAAAGTGAGTAATCCTCCAGAATAAACCAAATTTCACTCAATTTTAGAAAATAATGTCAACTAACAGCAATCAGCCAAACTTCAAACTTCTGCAGTTTCTCTTCACCATCCTCAGTCAGTACTGTATCATCTGCATTCACAAACGATTCCATCCTTCACTCACGAGTCATTTTCGTATTCGACAATTTTACATGATGCTGCCATGAATTATTTATAGCTGTAATACCTCTGCACGCGAAATGAAATAAACACTGAATTTACACCGAAAATCTTTACGTTTTCCAGGGATGCTCTAAATAAATTATTTAGTCTTTAGATTAAAGCGTAAATGTTCTCTCTCTCTCTCTCTCTCTCTCTCTCTCTCTCTCTCTCTCTCTCTCTCTCTCTCTCTCTCTCTCTCTCTCTCTCTCATTGTTATTATGCTTTAGCTGCCATTTTGACTCATCGTCAATTTGTGGGGTGCTATAAAATTTACCATCCGCTGGAAAACATTATTTCCTATTCATGTTCACTTTTATTTCATGAGTATTCCATCCCGGGGTCACACAGACACTTAATATTCATGGGTTCGATAACACCGAGACTGTCTCGATTTTCCCTACTGAAACATTTACGGCACCGGAATAGTAAAAATAGGAAGAATGATGCCAACAGGAAATGCTTTAATATTTCACCACTCCTATATCTATGTCACATTAGCTAAGTAAGGTCAATTTAATATTTATTGTTGTCATATTTTTTAATGTTTTAAAAAGCGTTATAAAAATATCTTTCAAAACACAGTATTAGAAGAGTTAAATGGTTTGCCTGTTCTCTGTCATGTTTGGTTTTTATGTCATTACGTTAATAAAAGTGCACAACTGCTGTATATGACTTGATGATCAAACTGAATCGTTCGTCGAACAACAGGCGCGATTTGACTGGGTGGCTTCAAAGAAAATTTGTAAAAATCGAAACTTCCCAGTTTCTGCTGCTCTGCTGAGTAAAAGTTAAGTATACCTTAGTTTTACCAGACCAGTGAGCTGATTAACAGCTCTCCTAGGGCTGGCCCGAAGGATTAGACTTATTTTACGTGGCTAAGAACCAATTGGTTACTTAGCAACGGGACCTACAGCTTATTGTGGAATCCGAACCACATTATAGCGAGAAATTAATTTCTATCACCAGAAATAAATTCCTCTAACTCTTCATCAGCCGGCCGGGGGAATTGAACTCCGGCCAATCGGGTGACAGTCCGAAGCTCAACCGACTCCGCCAACGAAGGGCTGCTGCTCTGCTGAGATACTGAGCTTACATTTTAAGGTCTTTACTTATCAACATTTTCCGTTGCAAAATCTTTATCAGTATAATAACTGAGATACTGAACGTAGGTTTTAAGCTCTTTACTTATCAACATTTTCCGTTGTAAATTCTTTATCAATATAATAATAGAGTATATACACCAAGTTGGCAATTTTAAAAAAATTATTAGGATGCTAAATTTCTTAAGACTTTGAGCTTTGATTAAAATGAAAAAGAAGAAACACGGAGAAGGGATTGAAGTAGGGAACAATAACCAAATGAATAAAGTTGAAAGATGTGGCTCAAGAACAAGCAGAGGGAAATTTTTTTACCACAGCATTATACATCAACTAAACTTTGTCTTCTTTTTTCGACCTTCTAGGATCTTTCCAACAATGGTTTTCCGACAACTTTCAACAAAATTATCAAGAAACTATCCAGTGAAGAAAAATACCTTAATTCTACGCACACATGGAAGTTATTGCAATAATTCAGACTGTGGCCTTTGAAGTTATGGCGGAATTCGGGAAGGTTTGTGAAAGTTTTCTTTTATGAATTATCACTTTTATAATAAATGGGATAAATCTTATTATATAATCCACGACGTAAACTTATATATTCCCGTATATATATTTTCGGTTGCAACACAGTTAGTCCACAAGAAGGAACTCCACGTTTGCCTGTCAAAAAACAAGAAAATGTAGAACTTCATGGTGCTAGATATTATTCGTACAAGCAAATGCAAATTAACTTAAATAACGACGTCATTTTTTGGGGGGACAGGTACAATATAGCTTGATCATCCATTTTGCTCTGAATCTTTCTGTGACTTCCTAACAAGAGGCCAAAGTAAGACACTGGATTATATATTATGACTGAGGCTTTTGTTTATACTCGGTTAAGAATATTCGTGAGGAGAAACCGTGAATCTGAATAAACATGGGAGCGAACATTTACTTGTAGGACCATTCATATAAAAGGAAAGTTTTCAGTTGAGCACATTTCAGTCCAGAATAACACAGGAAGTCAACCAGAAGATATAAGATGAAAAACATCAAATCAAAATAAGCCCCGTAACGAATTGATGTATTTTACATATGTAAAATAATCTCATATATAGGAAATAAAGGGATATATCAAAATATATCAAAGTAATATTATATGCACTATAGACAATTTAAGTAATGACATATGCTTCGAATTTCATTCAACGTGAAACTGAAAAATTAACACCACTGACAAAACTGAATATCCCGAAAATATCGAAATTGAAAGAAATTTTTGCGCAGAATTTCAATCACTTCATTTCTCACTTCCATTTATAAACCTGATTACGATTTTAAAATAAGAAAAACTTTTTAATATTCAGTAAGTTTTCAATTTTCCAAAGCAATTATTTAGGAAGTGGAATATACAGCTTAGGCCAAAGGCCAAGCGTTGGGACCTGTATGGTCATTTATCGCTGAAAATAATGTTGAAACAATTACTACGACAAGGTGGAACGTAAGATGACAGGAAGCGAATATGAACGGAGGTATAGTACAAGGAATGAAAGGGGTTGCAGCTAGGGGCCGAAGGGATACTGCAAAAGACCACAGTAATGCCTACAGTATACCTCGTGAGGTGCGCTGACGGCACTACACCCTGCGGGGAACCAATTTTTTATGTCTGACTCAAATTATATTTAACATAATGCACTGTTGGAAGTCCTTATGTGTTAGTGGGAAAACATTTATTGTGAAAAAGGAAGCACTTCAATAGAAGGTCTACCCAGAGCTTGTTAAGATTAAATAAAAACTTAATACGGTGTTCAGCACAGTCTATTATTATTATTATTATTATTATTATTATTATTATTATTATTATTGTTATTGTTATTGTTATTGTTATTGTTATTGTTATTGTTATTGTTATTGTTATTATTATTATTATTATTATTATTATTATTATCGACTTGAAATTCAAGCTTCCAAGGAATATGGTGTTCATTAGGAAGTAGTACGAGGAAGTAAAGAGAAATACAGAAAGAAGAGATACCATTAATTAAAATAAAATAAAATAATAAATAGATAAATAGATAAAAATGTATTAAAATACAAGAAGAATAGTATTAGGGTAGTAATGCATTACATTTTCGCTTGAACTCCTGAAATACTTCCCGATTGTTAAAAATTCCTGTAAGTCCTTTATTATATACCAGGAGATACACCTGGACACTTACTTTTAATATTCTTTTTTTCTGATAATACAAATGACACAACCTGCATCGAAAACCTTGTTCTCTAGCACCCATGGCATTAGCGTGTGAGCCAAAGAACTCAAAAAAGACAAGAACCCTCAGGAATAAGGAAAAAGTATTCGAGATAATTTCCATTTGCTTTTTCTTTTTCTAGTGGACGGACCATTTGCCATCCCTCGGCGGCGTCGTCAGGACCGTATAACAATTGACATACAAAGATTTTATTACTGTAATCCTGATGATGCTGCCGAGAGGTTGGGGAAACGGTCCGACGACTAGAAAACGAAAAATTAAATGAAAAGTGTCTTGAATGATTTTTCTTTACTCCTGAGAAGCTTACCAGAGGAGGAAAGAAGTATAGAGTGATTCAAGACCTTGATGAGAAGATAGTATCTGCGAACAATGCCACTGACTACAATAGAAATTGTGCATTTATATATATATATATATATATATATATATATATATATATATATAATTTATTTATTTATATATATATATATATATATATATATATATATATATATATATATATATATATATATATATATATATACACACATACATACATACATGGTGCATATATATATATATATATATATATATATATATATATATATATATATATATATATATATATATATATATATATATATATATATATATATAATATATATATATATATATATATATATATATATATATATATATATATATATATATAATATATATATATATATATATATATATATATATATATATATATATATATATATATATAATCTTTATTTATGTATAAATTTAACTTTCAGAGTTACCTTGGAATTAACCATTATACTAAGAGTATATTTCAGAGCAGATGCAAATCCTTCGGAACATTTTAGAATAGAAAAGAAATAAAGAAGGCAATTCTACCGTGAAAATTGAGGATGATCATAAGATTTCTTAATGTATATGGGAAGACAGACAGGCTACCATCAAGGAACACTTTTTTTTATCATACTAAGGCTTCTTTCCATCGCAATATATCACGAATGAAGTGATAAGAGCAGCTCGAAGATTAGACAAAATAAATATAAAAGAAAAACGGAAAATAGAACATAAAACAAAGAAGATCTCCTTAGAAGAATAATGATGGTAGAAGCGTGTTTGATGAGAGGCAGGAAGCGAAGAAGACTCCGACAGACAACAAGGCAGTATCCATCTATATCAATTATTAGTTGAACAACTTTGGGTTCAGTTTCAAGTGAATCCAACAACCCAGCTAACAAAGTATAACTGATCCAGCCGAGGAAGGACGACTGGGAACCACGCGCATTTCTAGAGCAACAGAGAGTGAAGGCTGACATCTCCACCAATCAATAATTCATACACACTTATAATGAAAAGGTAATTAGACTAGTGTAAAATCCGGCCTTTTATTACTGTTTTGGTTCCTTTGTTGGGCGAGTCGGTAGAGTTGTCGGCTAGCACTCACTAGTCCAGAGTTCGATTATCCGGTCGGTTAATGAGGATTAGAGGAATGTATTTCTGGTGATAGAAATACATTTCTCGCTATACTGTGGTTCGGATTCCACAATAAGGTGTAGGTCCCGTTGTTAGGTAATCAATTGGTTCTTAGCCACGTAAAAATAAGTCTAATCCTTCGGGCCAGCCCTAGGAGACCTGTTAATCAGCTCAGTGGTCTGGTAAAACTAAGGTATACTTTTATTACTGTTTTGAAGTTAACCAATCAAAGGAGAAACGCCACCTGACAAAATCTGAGAATATTAGTGTTTTATGTTATTACATTAAATAAACGCAGACTTTAACCTGTAGTTCTCTGATCATACAACAACACACTACCCGTCGATGGGAAACTTGAAGAAAGCTAAAACATACAATTTATATTCCAGTCATTATAAGAAGTCTGCCTATTCATTACAAAACTATGACAAAAAAACTATGACCAAAGTGTCTATATTACAAAGAGAGATGTCAGCCATATTTACTCAGACTTGAAACTATCGACCTTCTGTAACTTCGATTTCATGTGAGAGAATGTGAAGCAATGAGGTAATGAATGTAGGCGGACACCTTAAGCAGAAAGTCTTACTGCTCAAGCATTGTTTAAACATTCATCTTATCCTAGTTGACGCAATTTGACAAGGAGCCTAAGTTAAGATGCAGTTGTACATAAAAAAAAAAAGTTAAAGATTTTACACCACTATGAAATACAAATGAGTATGACCTAATTAGCTCATACTTTTATCTGCAGTATCCAGAACTGGAACTAAGTATTCTAACTGACCGAACACCCAGAGCGTATCTCTGTAACTTTAACGAGTGACAAGAATACCAAAAAATACCCACTCAGTCTGACGCCACTCAGTTGAACTAACTGAAGTTTTTCGAAGGGCGAAGAGAAACCACGTGAAGAACGTTAGACTTGCTGGGGCTTATACCCACGGTTACCTTAGCCCCAGCAAGTTTAATCGCTTTCCTGTCGCCCTTCAAAAGCAACTTATGGAGAATATCTTGAGGAGCTTCAAATACATGTAATTTTCTTGTACCAGAAATGTTCTTAAATCAGACTTCATCTAAGTCGTAGATAATTATGAATTAGAGCGTGAATGTCCGTATCCTTTTTATTATCATTATTATTACTATTATCATTAATAATAATCATCATCATCATCATCCCTACCATACACGGAGTATTGTATATTGCAGCAGAGAGAGAGAGAGAGAGAGAGAGAGAGAGAGAGAGAGAGAGAGAGAGAGAGAGAGAGAGAGAGAGAGAAAGTATTCTGAATTTAATTATGACAATATAGTGAGAAAGTATTCTGAATTTAATTATGACAATATATATGTATCAACTGTCGTTGGTTGGATTAGCATAATCATTCAAAACCCCATTCATGATTCATTACATAATCGCAGATGACCTAAACTTCAATTACGCTGCACGTGGTACTCGCTAATTACTATTCAATTACCGGTACAAACAGTCCCTTTGCTAATTAAGAACTGTTACGGTTGTCTGTCATGCTAAGAGCCACCTTAACATTTGATTTATTGCCCTGTTAACTGCGCGTGAGGAATTTGCTTTTACTGCATAGGAAATGTAATCGGTTGTTTATTGCTCAATGAGTTACCTGATCACTTATTTATCCGGGGGATTACATATACAGTACAGGCGCAATCAAAACTTTTATTTTTGTATGCTTTAAATAAGTGTTTTTATTAGTTTTTTTTTATTTTGAAGAAGTGTTTTCAATATGTTTTCATTTATCTATTATCTTTAGGTACAGACAAAATATATTTTTCCAATAGTTTTATCATACTGTACTATAAAATGAAATCGTATCCAATCAGTAACTGATAATGCTTTCCCAGTAACAGGACGAGGTAATTGCATCAAAGGAAAATAAATTAAATGAACATGGACTCAATTTAACATCAGATTTTATATAGTAACCCAAACAAATGGTGAGGATGGGCTATATCAATGTTAAACAACATTAACGATGATTTCCAAAATTATATTGTCATTTCATTCCCCCCTTTTTTTTTTTACCACTTTTGGTATTCACTGCAGCTAAGAACACTCTGATGTTTCTGCACAAAGATTAGAAATAATTAAAAAAAGTAAAAAAAAAAAAAAAAGGCCATTCCATCAGAGCAGCAAGAGCCAAAATTTAACAGTGCAAATGAGTTATGAAGTGATGAAACTTGGCACAGTATAAAATATGGATAAAAATGTAACAGTGAAGATATAACGATATTTTGTCCATCACTTTCAAATTCAAAACATTATTCATATGAATACAAATAGTAAACATACAAAAAATATAAGTATTGGTAAAGAAAAAAAAAACGTATCCCCTGTGTCTAACGACCTGATAAAATCAGCCAACACACAATTAATCTAAAATTTCTTTCAGCTGTACAAAACTTAAGTTACACGAACTAAAATTTTATTTACAGCCAGTAAGTTCTTTTATTACTGACACTTTCCATTTCTCTCCTGAGCTCATTAATCTGTACAATTTCCTTTTGACTTCAGTTTTGCTTAAATACAGCAGATTGTTAATATTTACACCTAAAACATATGACATAAAAGAAAGGTTTCTATACATCATAGATTCTCTGCTGACACAACATTCTCTAAAATAAAACGAAATTATTGCAGAAGAATGACTATACCCATTTAAGAAAAATCTGTGCATCCTACTTAAAATCTCCAAAGATGGAGTCAAAGTTGACGTTAATGGTGGAATTAAACTACGATGTGTCCTCTCGTGTACACCTAAGAGCCTCCGAGAGCACACCCTCCAAGCTCTGTCCAGATTTCTCAGGTCAGTTGTCTGCAAATTATTTAATTTAGATCCGTAAAAACTGGTGCAATTCGTATTAAAAATTTTGATTCTTGCATCGAGCTATAAAAAATTAAACAGACATAATGACATTTGTTCTCGTTTTAATATCAGAGACTGGATGCCTTCCATCAAATACATCTCTTGTATTAGACATAATGTGACCAAGATGCTTACCTTAAACTATTTTGAGAATCTTATAACATAACTTAAGTTACATATAAAGACTGTTGCCAAATATAATCGTCTCACATTTATCTGGATTATATGAAAGTCCAATATCCGCACCAAACTTTTCACATTCGTCAAGTACATGCTAAGAGTTGGTGTGAGTAAAATGACATCATCAGCATTAATAAAAATACACGAACACATATTCCCTATATACAATCCAACTCCAGCCGCAATAACGCGATTGATAAGGCTGTCCATGTAAAGAGTAAAAAGAAGAGGTGACATGGCTCCTCCTTGCTTAACCCCATTTCTTACGCGAATACATAGTTATCAGAGTCTTATAACAAGGGGACACAGACCACGATCGATTAGAATTTTGAATAGCTTATCGTACTTCACCCTATCAAATGCCTTCGAACAGTCGAGCAGAGTAGCTATCACGCTAGAACTGCGTGAAACGTAATAGCCAATGGTTTCTATCACGGTGAATGTACAAAGCGCTGTAGAAAAATCCTGGTAGTCGCTTGATTTAAATATATCTTTAAAACACTCAATAAGTATGTAGTCTAAGATTTTACAAAAATCACTATTCAGCGCAATTTGTTCTATAATTTTCAGAATTTGTTATGCGTTTTCTTTTATTTTTAACTAAGGGTGAAATGTGACAAGGTAAAAAATGTCATTTGTCACTCAATGACGTAACATAATAGTTAAAAGGAATGATAAAAAAACAAACAGTTTCTTTGGGGCTTCAATAAAAGCATCGCTATGAATGTCGTATGCATCGTCTTTTTTTTTCCTTTGTTTAGATTTCTAACAGCCGACTCCACCATTGCTTGAGTGATAAGGTGAAGGTGTAAATTATTATTACCTGAACACTTCTGACAGTCTTTGAGTAAGTTACCTTGCGTCCGCAGCAAAAGTGAGGACAATGTATTGGCAGGCTGTTCACCATATAATGACTAATATTTTTCTTTGAAAATCTCACAAGCATCCCTACCTGTTTTTCCATCAATTATATTTGAATGTAAAATTGGATCAGAGTATACAGAACAACGCCACTCTCCATTCATCAAATTTATCGCTACCTTTTCTTGCTTAATTTTATTTTATTTTGATTCTGTTTCGTTGTTTTAACTGCTTTATGATAGTTGAACCTGGTTTGTCTCCTCAAAGCAGCAACCCAGTCATTCACGGGGCGCCCACAATCTTTCCTAATATTGTGCCAAAAAATGGACTGATCCTGAAATTGCCTCACTCTTGAATTCCACCCTACTAAAATACCTCTTGTGCGAATTCTATTATTGTTAACCTTAACCCCGTGACTACAACCCCCACTCCTGTTATTATCATCATAATAAATATCACCATCATCATTATCAGTGGTGACATTATTGCTGGATCTCTTTTTAGAACTCGGAATACAAGACTTGGCTGATAACTCCATGATTTCAATTATAACGAGCATGAAGCTAAAAAAAATCTGCAGAATGAATAGTGCAGTTAAGATTCGTACAATGAACTGCATGAAATGGAAAGTCAATAATGTTCAACAACTCATCCATTATATTTCTATAATTATCTTTATCTAAGGCCGTTCCTTACCCCAATAGAGTTTAAGCATCTGAGAATTATTTTCCCTTTCCACTCTCACCCTGTCATCAACCAGTAGGTCAGCACTAATTCTGAGGGCCGAAGGACAATGATCAGATAAATTATCACCATCTTCCATGATGCTACAATCCAACAACCTATCATTAATGCGGGGGTTAATCAGTATATAATCAATTAAGGATCTCTGACTCAAAGTGGTTATAAAAGTATAAGATATGTTATATCGTCTTTCCAAAATGGGAATAATAAACGCGTTACTATCAGCAAATCCATGAAACATGCTGGCCCTTAAATCTGCCCGGGCGACATCACAATTAAAATCTCACGCAATGACGACATCTAACTCTACGCAAGTGTTACAAGTTGCATTAATTTCACATAGCACATTGGAAAATTCATCATTATCACCATCGCTATATGCCATACATACAGTTATCAGAAGTAAATTGATATTAACGCCTGTCGCTTTTACAGAACAAAGTCTCCTAGAAGACGTGTCTATTGGTTCAAATTTCAAAGGACACGATCGTTTCCATATAATGGCCACGCCTCCATAAGGCCCACCAGATAAAAGTGCATCATCACTCATTCCAGATCTGGACACAAAATGGCAGTCTGGGAGAACGTTATGAAAAACATGGCATTTAAAATCAAATAACCAGTGTTCTAGAATCAACAGTACGTCTGCTATTTCATAAAGCTTTCTCATATATTCATAATTCCTGTATAAAACCCTTACAATTAAATAATACAAGATTCAGAGAATTGGATCCCATTATACACAATCATTAATTAGAATAAAATTATCTAAGTTTAGTGTTTAGCAAGAAGTATATTATTGTCCTATATTACAATTATCATGTCTCCTGGATATAAACCTTTTTACCTTTATTCCTTTCGGCCAGAAATCACTAGCCATCACCAATTTAAATTGCCCTAATAACACATCCTGGTCAATGAAACATTTCACTGAGGGCAATAATTTTACTACAAATTAAATGATTTGATTTGGGATTGACTTGCCAAAAATTTATATCAATTAATCCTAGGACACTAATATTTTATAATGATGGAACACAAAAACGTGTATTTTTCACTATATAATTAACATGTACATATAAAGTGCATAGGTGGATTGTCATTGTTAGGACGGAACCTTTACAAAATAAAGAAAACTTATCACTAAAAGTTCACCTACTTTCGAATAGCCTCGGGAATAATTTTTTTGTCAAGTCTAGGAACCCATAAAAAGTCAGAAGTTCATATGACTTGAATATTAGGAAAACTTCTGTCTCTAATAATAGATGTAGTGCTACACATTATTAATCAGAACTTTTTTTTTTACTTTTCCATAGGAGCCTTTTTGATAGTTTATAGAAAACTAGAAAGAAAATACCTTTCACTTTCAGAATCAGAATATAGGAAGAGATTTATTTGCTTACATCCCCATCTATACAATCTATCCCAAGGGACATGGGTAAAATATGACTAAATTCCGATAAATATAAAAGCAGGCTTTCTCCAAAAGAGGCAGTTTGGACCTTTCACCTGAAAGCTTCCTAGTCGTAAATCAGCCCTTCCATCCCACCCAACCCCACCTCCAACCTCACCCTAACCTCTGACAGATCGAAGAGAGGCGAATGAATATACAACGGGGGTTGAGCCAGATCAGCCCAGGTAATCGATACATTTTTCCTACCTTCCCATTAAAGGGAGAAGGGAGGTCATTGATGGACGACCTAACAACATGCAAAGGTCACTCGTAATGTCTTCCACCCGTTATGTAATATCAGCACAACAGCAGATGGGATTGCTACAATTTGGTATTAAACTCAAGGGCGAGTTCATTGTTCAAATAATGAAACAAAATTTGAGAAAACCTTACATTTCCCTTACTTGTAGAAATATCTGGCGTTAGACTTTATTCATTACTTTATTTTGATCAATTATTACTTGATATTGTTTTTACAATTTGATATATCCTCCTAACTTGCAATATAAATCTCTTATTAAAATTACATTTAACTTCAAAACTAGTGAACCAGATATTACATTAACAAAATCTGACATATTCGTATTTCAGTACTGTATATGAATCACTCAGTAAAACATTCAGCAGAGTGCACACTTCGTTCAAGAAACGCAACTCCCACTGCCTTACAGAATGAGGAAATACAAACTTTCGTACTGACTATTAATCTTTCTTTTATACCAGAAATCAAGTGCGTCACCGAATCTTATTTTTGCTTCTCCAATATTCAAAATATCATTCTGACAGAATGGTAACTTTATTTGTCGAAAACCTTTAGATCAACATTTGCCGAGAGTTTCCAAGGACTCAGGAAGTAGTGATTTTACAATGTAACAAGTGTTTGAATGAAGGGGGTTTAATGTGCAGCAACGGGAGATCTCATACGAGAAGCAGAATAGAACTGGAATAAAATGACGGCGAACGACAAACTGATAATCAGGACCGAGCTGTCTGTAATGTGGATAAACGTATCAATATATACGTTAAATCATGGAAATATTTTTTTCAACAACTCCCTTTTATGGGAAACGGCTTTTTGGTAAAAGCACATGATGTGCAGCGTATATGTTTATGAACCATTTACTCTAAATATCAAATACCGAAGTCTTCGCTAGAAATAGCCAATACCAAGTCAACTTGACTTGAATAACTTGGCCGACAAAATGTGGAGTTGAGCTCCGTAACGAGTAAACATCATTAGGCGAACGATCACCTGTAGAAAAGCAGCAGCCAAAAGAAAAAGTAAAGTATTTAAAGCATTTTATGCTACGTGCTCTGACGTAAATAAGTAACATTAAAGATTATCTCATAGAGCTGGATTGGTAGCATAAAAATAAAATCAAGTAAATATTAAAAATTCTAAAAAACCGACGCGTTCGCCGGACCACAAACATCAGCCAAGGGTGATTAATCCACGCCCCCATAAAGGACACCTCTCCTAATTCATATGTGCCCGACTTTATGCAAAATTCCCGTGAAAAAATCACACAGCACTTTTTGCGTAATCCCCATAAAAAAAAAAGTAAAAACATACCATTCTTGGCCTACGGCAGTAAAAAAAAATAAGTTTTGCGAAATAGGAATGAGGAATCTTGACGAAACAGAAGACGAGTGTAGGAAGAAAATGAATTATGACCACCATTCCTACTTCATCTTTTAAGTCAATGTATCTACTAAAGAAGGGGAAGTCCCCAGAACTGCATTTACTATCAGTTTCATCTTCTAGTCCCCAGTTTCCTAAGTATAATGATTTGATTCTGTTTATTCTATAGAATGAACACCATATCCTAGCTGTAGAATTAGTGGAAGAAGGAACCTACTTATAGCAAGGAGATAAAGCTATATCATTTCTTATCGTAAATAGTGCTTCTTCGCAAAAAGGTGGTAACAAGGCATTGATTCAAGTTAAGGTACCAAGTTAAGAAGGGGCAGTGCTTTGAACTTTAATTAACTATTAGTTTTTTTTTTTTTAAATTCTGAGAATGCCCATATTCCAGTCATCTCTTTCCCGAATAATACTATTTATTTTGTTTATTCTATAGAATGAATACCGTGGTCCTAGCTTTAAAACTAGTACAGAGTGGGAGCAGGGAGACTGTTTAACAGTATGATAAAACTACGGTTTTCGATAGTAGCGCTTTGAAATTGCACACTCATCAAGAATCATATAATGTAATTTCCATGTGAAAATTATGCATAATTTCCACTGAATATAAGAACAAGTAATGGCAAACAGAACATATGAAAAATTGTTTAGGTATTTATTTAATTTTAATTTTTTTGCAAAATGAAGGATTCCTTTAGAAACTAATGGCAAGCTGGAACACCACAACCAAATAAAAAATGCATCGAGTTTTTTGTACAGTGTATAATTCTGTATGAAACTTTCAGCCACGGCCCATGAACTCAGCCACGGTCCAGTGGTGGCCTCAGCCACGGCCCATGAAACTCGTAGCCGCAGCCCATGAAACTCAGCCACGGTCCGATGGTGGCCTGTGTTGTTGGCACCTATAGGGGTGCCAGAAGTACGCTTATGGCTAATTTTAACCTTAAATACAATAAAAACTACTGAGGCTAGAGGGCTGAAATTTGGTATGCTTAATGACTGGAGGGTGTATGATCAACATACCAATCTCCAGCCCTCTAGCCTCAGTAGTTTTTAAGATCTGAAGGCGGACAGAAAATGTGCGGACGGACAGACAAAGCCGTCTGAATAGTTTTCTTTTACAGAAAACTAAAAAGTGCATTCATAAAACCAAATTCTTATTTATCATTACCTGGTTGTTGAAACAAAAAAAAAAAAACCCTCTGACGAGTTTCGATTCTAAGAAGAAACTGTTTATCTCTACTAAACTGATATTCTCACTTGTATGTATGACCGTTCTACTCAGAGGAAACGTGTACTGTTATTCCTGTCGATTTCCAGTCTCCAATTTAGTGGATCGAAAACAGAAACAACTTGTATAAACATATGAACAATACCTGCAAGTTCAATACAACCATCGAAAACCAAAAAATCAAACGTTTCCTGAATAGAGGATTTTCCCATTAAGTAAATTATTAAACCTTAAATGGAAAACATAGGCTTTTGCACTTAGTATGACTCGACACTAATGTTCTGTGTGTATGTATACATTATATATAGGCTATATATATATATATATATATATATATATATACATATACATATACATATACATATACATATATACATATATACATATATACATATATACATATATACATATATACATATATACATATATACATATATACATATATACATATATATGCATATGTATACATATGTATATATGTATATATGTATGTATATATATGTATATATATATATATATATATATATATATATATATATATATATATATATATATAATCAGTAAGCTACAAACGTCCTTTAATATCCAATGCGCTCTACCTCGGAAATAATATATTTTCATATATGTTACCGAAGGTGAATTTTTTAGTTGATAATAAGTTCGTCGTCCCGTGGGCTCGAACCAGCGAAGGACAAGAACTCGTGACTACAGTGGACGCATTTAACCCACGCGAAATGCGTCCACTGTAGTCCTGAGTTCTTGTCCTTCGCTGGTTCGAGCCCACGGGACGACGAACTTATTATCAACTAAAAAATTCCCTTCGGTAACATATATGAAAATATATTATTTCCGAGGTAGAGCGAATTGGATATTAAAGGCCGTTTGTAGCTTACTGATTGTATATGAATCACGGTGATGTGATAAAAAGTAATATATATATACATTATATATATATATATATATATATATATATATATATATATATATATATATATATATATTTATATACTTAAAAAATCACAGTAGATGCATGTGACTTCAGTGTATAAGCGAATCCCACAGGAAAATGACAGGCACAAGTTCAGTACCAAGCGCTTTCACGTTTATTAACGCATCGTCTGGGCACAAATGAGACACGGGTACAAAGAAGGTTACAAAGTGAACAAAAAGAACAAGAATACCAGATGGTCAGTTGTCAAAGGGTAATAAACAGAAAGATAATCCAGGATAATCTGGGATTGAGCTGTCACAAACTGGAACCATAGACCAAACAACAAGGGATACGGGAGTTTAGGCTTACAAAATCCAAGAACATGTATAACCTTGAATACCAGATGGTTAATTGCTAGTTAGCTCTCATTTTAGCAAACAAATTAAATCCATTTTAAAAGGCTCTGACCATTTAATTAAACAGTTTCCCACTCAGTGCTCTTCCCTACCATATCTCTACGGTTTAGCCAAGACACACAAAATCAATAACCCTTTTAGCTCAATCATTAGTTCAGCAGGCTCAGTTTCATATAATTTATCTAAATGGCTTCTTACACCTTTGGTAGGAAACATTGTGGCGGGATTTCACAACCACACACTCACACTAACAAAACAGCACATACACTCACCTCGTACTAGGCTAGGCCTACGAATTCGGGACGGGAAGTTTTGCCAAGCAGGAGGAGGTCACGGATTCACCACAACCGCCGATAATGCCAACGCTCACCACACAACAACAGTCCACAACCAAGAAAACAACAACCCAACCAGTACACAAACACGACCCAAAACAAGACTCAAAAAGACTCAACCACGAAGACTCAAACTCAACTCACTCGGAACACAGCAGAAAAAAAAAAAAAAACAACCAGGCTATCACACGACACCGATCACGCAACCAACACAGCACAAAACCCAAAACACGCCCAAGTACAAACACTCCAACCACAAAGCCTCCAAATACCAAATCACACAAACTGAAACAAAAAAAACGCAACCCAAAACTCCGATCAACTACCGGAAAAATCGTCCTTCCAGCACAATATCTCTGTCAAGACTCCCGCTATTCGGTCACGATCATCCAAAAAAAAACACAGTTCCGCGCACTCCCAAAACAACGAAACACCAAACCTCACGGACAATCAAAACGTAAACAAAAGAAAACCACACTCTCTAACGACATCATTACACAATTACGTACGCCGTTGTTCGTTGTCTCTCTCTCTCTCTCTCTCTCTCTCTCTCTCTCTCTCTCTCTCTCTCACAAGACGTCGTCAGATGCAATAACCTCATTCCTCCATAACATTTCTAATACGAATATAAAAAATAATTTTAAAGCTTTTCAACATAAATTTTGTTTTTAGTAATTTTAATGTTAAGAGTTTAGTAATAAAATTTCTCCTAAAGATGTTTCTGGCTGCATCTATGAAATTCCTTGTAAAAGATGTAATAAAATATATTATGGGCAAACTGGAAAATCACTTTCACAACGAATCAAACAACACCAATATTCTGTGAGAACTGGCCAAATATCGAAAGCATTATTCGTACATATAAGAGATTTAGATCATCCTATTAACTGGAGTAAAGCAAGATCTTTAGTCCCGTGCAATGACACAGTTAAAAAAATATCATCGAATCTTGTTTTATCAAGTCAAATAATGAAAGTCTTCTAAATTTAAGTCTTGGTTTGTTTAAACTTGATGCCTCACTAAACGAAAGATATTGGCTAGGTAGAAGTCAAAAAGTAAAATTTTATTCCCTCTCAGGGCTGCATCAGCGGAATATTTTGGTAATGAAAAAAAGACGCGTTAGGCCGTTACTCAGGCCAAATAATAGTAAGGTTTATTCTGAGCCTGAAGCAGAATCTGAAGTATAATGTCAATGAAATAATTGTATGAAAAAGCAGCAGGTACAGAATCGATATAGAAAAGGTATCTTCTTAGTATCATGCAATGTGATTAACGTGGCTGTATAACAGTCCAAGCTAACGCGAGAGAGACAGAAGACGACAGGGAAACAGGAACGCACAGCGCATAGCTAGAGGCATCATGCGCAGTCTCGCAAGATGAACATTAGGAGAGGGGCAACAGAAATGTTTTTACGACAACACCACAGCTCGCACGATAACTGTTTTTACGACGTCTTTATTTTGATTAATTTAGTAAAAACCTGCCGGGAACATCACAAAGCATAATATGAGAAGGGGAAGACATTATATTCGCTGATGTTATCCATTATTCTCCTCACCTCCAAATGTGACATCAGTTCTTTTTTTTTTTTCTTTTTTTTGCTTATATCTACCACTCACGGTGATAATAATGTGTATCATTTGTTGGATTCAGTGACTATTTCTCTTATATATGTCATTTTTCTTTTTTAAACAAATAAATAAATAAGGAAATGACTTGGAAAAACAAAAGTTAACCATCAGACTGATTCTAATGATGCTGAATATACACAAACAAAATCTTATACTCTTCATACTTTTACACGGAAGCTTTATCAACAGTGTGTAAAATCCTTTCAGTGTACTTTGCATTTTACTTACACCCTGCAAGTACATTTTACTTCATGGACGTTTAGGTCCTAAAGTTCTGGCGTATTTGCAATCCGTTCAAAGGGCCATAACAATATACATATGAGAATACATAAAAATACATACATACACACACACACACACACACACACACACACACACACACACACATATATATATATATATATATATATATATATATATATATATATATATATATATATATATATATATATATATA
>JANJGK010000003.1:60783325-60828325 GCA_039081455.1 Macrobrachium rosenbergii | reverse complement strand
AAACACTAACAGCTGATAAGACTATGCAATGCAACATCGTTCCTTTGCCATTGACAAGAAGCTTCAGGCCTGTTACCCATCTCCCAAGTCACCGGGATATATCACATCGCACTCCGTCCAACACTGAAATTCATCTATGTTTACAATAGTTCACATGTAGTCTTTCATTTATTATCAAATAAGCATGGCAAAAGAGAGTTCCGTTATGTGTAAGTAAATGATGCTGCAATTATTGCCCCACGAGAAAAAATTACACATAATGATTGGGCAAATAAAATTACAGAACAAGTAAAATCATTGGACAAGACAAACATATGCCTATCAGAAGACTGGCAAGGACGCGATGGAACAAGGGTGACGTGCTGATAAATTTTTAGTAACCTGAGTTACTAACTCTTTTACGTTTTTTTGTCTACATTTCACATAAGTCTCAGGTTAACTTTCATAAAATGTAACTGCTCCAATATGCGGACTGAAAACAAAGGCAAAGATAATGACGCCATATCATCACTAATAATTATGAATTACCGTTAATAATTAGCTATTTTACTGCAAATCTGAGCTTTTTATCATATGCTTTCACCATGATTACAAGGAAAATCCCTGTTGGCAAAAAAAAGATGAAATCCCATTTCTGCCTTTCATATATGCGTTACAATTCTACTTTAATTTTTCTCCTTTGCAACAGAGGCAAGTGCATCGTGTAAACGAAGTTGGTCAAAGGTTATATGCATTAATACAGTTTTAGACCATAAATAAGATTTTTGGTTTTAACAACTGAAAAAAAACATTAACCTACCTCATGCATGAGCAATTGACAAAATTCATAAGAAAACAAGATGAAAACACATAAAAAAAATGCATAGTTATACGCAAGGCCTGTGTTATACGGGATTGTAGCTAAGAAGGAGTCTGCCGTAACCTAACATAGCAGGAACAGCTAATAACCCTTCCCCCTCTACACCTTCCTCCCCCTCAGTGTTACCCTAAGCATAAAAAATATATCTTTTATACAATGTGGGTCACAGCTTAGACTTAAAGCAACGGCGAACGAGAATTAACAGGCTGCAAGTTTATCCAGAGCTCAAAGAACCTTTGGCTGGTTGACCATACTTGAAAAGCCTTTTTCATTCCCATAAATACTGTACATGAAAGCAATAACCACGACTCACCTTCAATTACATTACAGGCAACATTCGCTAATTACCAAGGTATTACCGATATAGGCAATCAATGGGCCTATTAAGAGTTGTTACGACTGACTGTCATGCATAGGGGGTTCTTGATATTCGTTTCATGGCGCCATTAAGCTGCGGGGGGATTTTCTTTCGTTGTCGTTCTTTGTGCTGGAAATTTTGTTCTTGGTGAATGAACGCGTATGTATATGAAGTTAACTTTACTTTTGGGATGTTCACTTTTTAGTAACTTATTTGATCATTTATTAAATATTTTATTATGAAATACTCTTATTGTTTTCACAGTAGTTTTGAATTGTTAACTTGACATGTATTTTCCTAATAAAAAATCTAAACTTATATAGAATCCTATCCATCCATTACTTGACAATCCTTTACAAGTAACTTACTCATATACAGTACAAGGTGTAACGCTATCAGTCGAAGGAAATACTCTGTATCAACAGTCACACAATTTCACAAGAAATATTCTTATATAGTAATATTACGGCTCACACCGATAACAAGGTCAATAAAAAATGCTACATTATCAGCCAACAAGGCTAACAGGCCTTGGGACATTTTCCTGTTCATTTACTTTCCTTCGCACACTATTTCGCTTCCATTCAGATAACGTGGCCAAACTGGTCGAAAGATTAACGGACCATATTCCCAACTTTATTTAATGTTTCCGTACAAGTAACCAAAATAACTAAGCAAGTACATACCTTTTTTTCACGTGAAAGCTTTTTAAAGTAACCAAAAAGGAAGTGGCCCTCCTAAATTGTCCTAAAAGGTAGAAAGTGAGACTCCATTAGTCCCGCAGTTAGCAGTATAGAAATACTGAGCTCCATGGAAACGAAGCATTATGGGAGAAGCCAGTTTAATGTTTTAAAAGCAAAGATATGACCCCCTTTTTTTATAACTGGACGTAACGAAGTTTACGATGCTAGCAATGATTCTATGAAGTACTTCAATTTGGAAAAATTTCCGCTCTCTTTTCATTTTGTTCCAGAGAAAAGGAACATTTCGTAATAATACAATAAATCAAAGTAAGCAAAGAAACCTAGAATTTTTTCATAATTACATATAACAACTTGTTAAAGTTGATGACAAAAATTATTTGCAATCAATACGTAAGAATGCTTCATACACGTACTTCATATGCACGTACACTCAGCTTGGTCATAAATAAGTTGTTTGCATTAATAAGGGATGTGTATGGTGTGTGGGGGGGCTCTGGCAGAGAACAACGAAACAAGTTACTGACCAGCTAACTTTCCTATTTAATCATGGATAAAGCTCCATTGCAGAAAATTTCACAATCGCAACCATTTCGTGTCCCTACGAGGAAAATTCAATAGTACCTCCTCGACTTACGACCTCAGCAAATCCTTATAAAAAACTGCCATTCCCCTCCTTCTATCACATCTGGCATCCATCCTATTGTCATTATGGCTGCCTCCCTCTCATCTTGTCTCTCAAAACTCCTGAATTATACCCACTTTATTAACATATCATCTCTCGTCTTACTTTAGCTCTGTCGTTTATTTATATTTGTCATCGTTTCAACCATTCTCGCTTTACGTATACTTTCTCAAAACCAAAGCTCATTTCAATAGCTTTCAAAGTTTTTGCTTTTATTCACTTTCATAAACGCGAACTGCCTCTAACAATTGCTTCATATATCCAAACATTTACATTCATAAACACTCTTCTGGGATCTGTGACAATAAAAAAAATCTTATCTTGCCTCGAAAGGAGACCCATTGTTAGCTGTCCATAGTGGTTTAGTAAACCTGATAAAATAAGGCAGTGACACATCAATTCCTAAAGAATCTCTACTGAAAACTAAGCGAATATTACTTTTATGTTCAAATTCTAATCATAAGACGTTTACTATTTTCATATTTTACACCGCAGTTAATGCAATAGGCGTCTGTCCCTACAATAGCTTCATGACTTTTAACATACATTTTGCTTGCTTGTAAAAAAAAAATCAAATTTTACCGTAGGATTAAGTTTGAACCGTTAATCTTGCCTATGTATTCCTAGGAATTCACGATAAGAGAATACTCATCCAAGTTTACTAAACTTATTATTCACATCCTAACTGCTTGTAACTGACAATGTCTTGAACACTCATTGCATATAACACCATATTCAAAGCTTCTCGGTTAAACGATGGTATCAAACGCATTCTCGTTTATTTCTTTGACAACCTCTTATTAATTTACGAAAATTCTCAGCGAAAGCCTTAAATAAAGGAAGAGAGAATACGTCACTTTGGATCCAAATCAACGAGATACTTCAAAGGGACCAATTCACAGTCTGTTCTGAACCAAAACATGTTTGCCAAAAATTTCCACCTTTCCTCGCTGCACCACTTTTGATGTTAATAGGAAGAAAATGTTTCTGATGTGCTGCACGAAAACGTGTTCAGTATCGTTCCCCATGACACAGGTCAATAAATGGGGCGGAGGGAGACTTGATACTAAAATTTACTGGTCAGAGATGAAGACTAGTTATCTGAATAAACCTGTCGTCACTAAAAATGTCTCTTCATGAAAACCATTAATTTCCCTCCAACTAAAACGCCGCAATATTATATTCATTGTAAAATATTAGAAAAATCTCAAAAAGTATTCGTCTTCCTCCGATGGAGTTTGATTATCAAAATAAAGTTGGCAAAAAGAGTTCATTAGTTGCATGGTTCATTTGATAATCTCACAAATGACATCCGCTTATCATACTGCCCATATATAGCCATGGTAGCCGTGGTAAAGTTTTTCATTTGCCCAATAATAGAATATATATATTCCCTACCTTCCACCGCCCCAAAAATAAAATGCCCTTTTGATGTCTCCAAAATATATGACATTACAACTTTTATGCATATTTCTTTTTGCAAACTTAAATTTGGGCTGTGGAGCTCATTAACATAATTATAAACTTTGAGCTTTCTTGCAAACTGAGGAAAGCTTGTATTTATTATAACTTATGACTTGGTTTCTTTTTAAATTCATTAAAAGTTATTAAGAGTAAAACTGGCTTTGGCATATTTAAATAAACATATGATTTATGTTATTTGCCAAAGAGAGAATAGTTGTAAGATTATTATAATATGAATATGCATCAATCAAAACATCACCAACGTTCTAAGGATATCTACAGAATGCCGAAATACGGGCTCATTGCACAAAATCTGGGTGCATTCCCACTGAGATACACAGAGACACACACACATACATTATTATTATTATTATTATATATATATATATATATATATATATATATATATATATATATATATATATATATATATATATATATATATATATATAATATATATATAATATATATATATATATATATATATATATATATATATATATATATATATATATATATATATATATATATTTCTGCGGATGCCTAAGGGATACTTACTTGATTCTGGGCGGCAACGGATGAATGCAGGAAGTTCCTTACATCATCAAGAAATCTACTGTATTTATTACACATCTGACTCAATATTAGGACAACTTCATAGACAAACAAGGGAAAATCTGTGGCTTAGGGCCTTATTCAAGTGAGGGAAAATTACGTAAACTCAAGGTTTCTCTTATCTAATTATATTTACATAACTAACACAGATCAGAAGAATGATGAATTACTGGCAGGTAATAATAAGGGCTTGCTAAATGAGTGAATCCTACACAGAATAAATATTCTGCACCGATGATGTCTTCATAACAGGAAACATCGCAGTGGGGGTAAAAGGGGAACTGCACATGGATAGAGCCGAGTGATTCTACAGTTGAGGCCTATCTGCAATATATGCAAGACGGTTACTTGCAAGAATAATAAGATGCTCAAAGGGAACTGAGGGAATGCACAGATGGTGCCAAATAACTCAGTTCAACACTAAATGCATAATTACGTTAACACTGAATGCTCCAACACAAATTACTGAAGGTAATCGCTCAATGGAAAATAAATGAAAATCAGACAGAGAAATAACAGAAACCTTATTTCGGTACATTGCCTGCATCAAGATGACGGTGTCCTCATTTGGTAGGGCGCTGGCGATGGAGGAGGGAATTAATGGGAATGCCACTAAAAAGGTATACTGGATTGAACCTCGGGGTTGAACACGAGAAAAGTTTGAGGGTCAGGCAAGGTTAAGGACGTCCGTCCTCGGTGGTGTTCTGCGCTCTTCTCTCTGTTGATTGCCATTGCATCACCTATAAATAACCTTCGGAGATTACGCCGTTGCATCTCCGTACATGGCGCAAAGGTCAGTCTTCATCATGTTTTCTATAATGACCACATGGCAGCAGTTAAACCTCGTGGAGAGTTTTTAACATGGCAGGGCACCAACTTTTTCTTGTTTTGGCTCCTCTCTTGCCCGTTGTCTGACGCCGTCGAGGAAGGCATTGTTGAAGGTCACCTGGAAACAAGCCCCTTGGCAGTCATTGTGAACAGGGGGGGGGGGCGGGGCGGGAGGGACGGGGTCAGGCTTAACCGTTCTGGGGAATGAAGTAGAGAGTTTATGAAGGGGCAAGTGGAAACCCACAGCTCTAGTAATTGAAACAACTGAAATGAATTTCATTTTTTTCTAGTTGCGTTACAGATGTAAAAACGGGTGAGGTAGCTTGGAAAGAGGTTCCATCTGTCGCATTATACAGTATATTATATATATTATATATATATATATATATATATATATATATATATATATATATATATATATATATATATATATATATATATATATATATATATATATATATATATATTTATATACACACACACAACCAGATATAGACAAATAAATATATGCATTATATATATATATATATATATATATATATATATATATATATATATATATATATATATATATATATATATATATATACATATACTCAACAATATTACAAATAATCTAGTTTTAAACTCCCGTTAATTAACGAAAATACACGTAAAAGAGCAACAAATTTTAAGAATGTTTTCCCAGTGCCGTAAATCTTTGATCCGCATCAATTTTGGTAATTATTATTAAGATGAATGGAATGAAATTCATATCAAGGGTGTTCTTATATGACCGTTGAAGATATGTAACCCATGGTAGTAGTCTAAAAGAAACTTATAGTTCATTAAATATAAAATCAGACATTTTACTTGAAAAAATTAAACTTTCGACATTCCTTATATAAGACCCTTAAAATATCACTGCAAAAAGTTTTGAAGAAGCCCCTCAAAAAGATATCGATAAAAGATAATGGAATTATTCTTCAAACATAGAAAAGTAAGTTTCCGTAAAAAGTATGACTACCTACTGCATATATTTACTTTATTTTGTTCCAAGGGAAGACTTCAAAATGAAACGATTACTACTTTAAGGCTACGAAAAGCGTCAAATAAATTTGTCAGTGAATAAAATTTAACGCAATATAAACATTTCAAATAACTCATAATACTGCTGATCCCCGAAAAGGAGTATGAGAGCGACCGGTGCGTGTTGTAGGGCCATTCGTCAATGGCCTCCTTTCTCCCTTTAATGGGAAGGTGAAAGAAATGGATCGATTACCTGACTGATCTTACCTAACCCATATTATATTTACGTCGCTCTTCGACACGTCAGAGGCTGGTACGAAGTTGCGGTTGGGTTGGGCTGGGTTGGAAGCTCTGACTTACGATTCGGAAGTTTTCATGGGAAAGGTCCAAATTGACTCTTTTTGGAGAAGCCATGTCTTTACCTGGAATTTTTCAGATCACTTTACCGAAGATCTATCATTTTATTCCGTCCTTCAGTTTTATGCATCGATGTTTCACAAACTGAGGAGCGGTCGCCTCTGGTATGATAAGTTTAATAATTTATATACAAAATCTGGAGGATGAGAGTGTTTTAATTGTCATAATGATTATCTCTCTCTCTCTCTCTCTCTCTCTCTCTCTCTCTCTCTCTCTCTCTCTCTCTCTCTCTCTCTCCATATATATATATATATATATATATATATATATATATATATATATATATATATATATATATATATATATATATATATATATATATATATATATATATATCACATTACCACAGGTGAAAAATAAAAGACTGGATGTAGGTCCTGACCGGTTTCGACTTCATTTCCAAGCCAATGACGAAGGACTAATACAGAGTATTAGAAGTCACAAATATATATACTACAGGAACAGTACTGACGAACATACACAACTGTTAGAGACTACATATCCACCCACAGACCAGTGTCAAGGTAGGAGTGCCCTTGAAAAAACGTTTGGCTAAAATTCACAATATGCTCTCAGGGGACAATATTGATAAACATACCGACCATAGGCGACATCAGATCCACACCTGTGTTTACAAATATGATAATCCTATTTTCATACATCTCTACTGCCTACCTTAAAATTTAAACAATTTACAAATTTCTTTTGATATTAAAGGATCAAGTTTATACATCCCTTGACTGATATTCATATTATGGCTGTAACTTTCCTTTTATAAAGCTAGATCCAATGATATTCCTTTCCAGTGTTTTATTAGAATATACACTCCATTTTGCCCATTCCCAATTGATAGCATGATTGTTCTAACTAACACGTACAAAAATACTATTATTCCCCTGTGCATATCTCACACATTTCTTATGCTGTTGTACTCTCTTTTCCAGCGCTTTACCCATATGGCCAATATAAAAGTTGTCACAAGACTTACATGGAATTATATATACACACCCTTTAGTATCGTCGTGGGAGTTCTTGATAAGTACATGTTTCATTGTTTTATTGTTCTTAAATGTGACATTAACACCAAAATTCTTAAGAAGATGGGGGATATCTTCATATTATCATTATAGGGCAGTACAAGCAAATTTTTTGCGTTGTAAGGATCTTTTTGCTTTTGATACAGTCTTTTTTGCCGCTTCAAATGCACTGTTTAATACACTGTCAGGATATTTCAATTTCTTGCCTGCATTCCTAATCTTATCTATTTCCTCATCGATATATTCAGGGCTACATACACGTAATGCTCTTAAAAACATAGATGAAAACACTGACTTTTTAATCTTATTGCTTTGTCCGGGCAGAAATGCACATAGGAAGAAATATTAGTGGGTTTTCTATACACACTATATTTAAACCCACTACTATTTCTTCGTATGAGAGCATCCAAAAAGGGTAAGCACCCATCATTTTCCATTTCCATAGTGAATTTAATTGATGGTACTAATTGATATAACTTGGCAAAAAATTATTTACATCTTCGTTCCCTGGCCATACACAAATTATGTCGTCAACATACCTACACTATGTTACATTGCGTGGAATTATGTTGTTCAATATTTTCTTTTCAAAAAATTCCATATATAAGTTACTAAACACTGGTGTTAGAGGGTTTCTCATTGCCATACCAAAATTTTGTGAGTAACTAATTCCTTATTGAAATAAGATCAAACGTTCGGTGAAATACAACGAGCTATATTAGAAAAACATATCAACATCAAGATATTGGAAACCAAAAAGAATTTTTAGGGTTCTCACGAGAAAAAGACGACATTTTGAAGCCTCAATACCACCAGATTGGAGAGATTCCCTACGTGAATATTGCCTGGTGAAGATGAGTCAAATGTATCGGAAACTGAAACCAAACACAACAATAAAATGAAACTGTTGACTGAAAGACGCCCTTGGACCAACAACGCCAATCATGAATGTGTCGTCAACTTATCAAACAAACATCTGGATACAAAATGTAACTAGTGCCTTAGGCTACGTTTTAAATTTTGCTTTGTCTACTGGCGGAAGGAACAGTGTGGAAATTACTAAAGGCCTGTGCAGTTTGGAAATATGTAGTGATTTAACGATTTAAGGGAGTGATTTATGGAAGTATGAAAAAAATCAGACAAAACAAACGTCCCCAAAAGATTTATGGTTGCTATCAATGAACTGAAAAAATATAAAAATATGCAAATGACAAAAGCAGATAAATCAGGCGCTCTTGTAATTTTAAATAAAAGTGAAAATATAGATAAAATGGATAATCTTTGGGGTGATGATAGCACATATAAAGAATTAAATAAGAACCCGTTAGACAATGAGAACAGTGGTTTCAATATGAAAGTGAAAAACCTGTTAAAAGGTAAAGAACCCTTATTAAGAAGTTGTGTGTGACCTCTCCATCGCTACCGTACATGTATGGTACAATAAAAACCCACAAAACAAACGTTCCTGCCAGGCCAGCCAGTTATCAGTTCAGTTGGTTCCGCATCTTACAATCTAGCAAAGTACCTAGTGGATATTCTAAACCCATTGGTAGGTACTATCTCAAATACTAATATCACGAATGATGTGGACCTGATAAATAAACTAAATAGTATACATATTAATGGTGAATCCAGGCTTGTGAGTTTTGATGTATCACTATTCACAAAGGTGCCAATTGATGATCTGACGGAGTTTTTATCGGAATTATTAGAGAACACACAGATGGATATCCCATTTTCTAAAAGCACTTTAACTGAACTGATTAAAGTATGTGTGAAAGAATCTAAATTTGAATTTAATGGTAAATTTTACTCACAAAATTTTAGCATGGCAATGGAAAACCCTCTATTCCCAGCGTTAAGTAACTTATATATGGAATTTTTTGAAGAGAAAATATTAAACAACATAATTCGACGCAATGTAACATGGTTTAGGTATGTTGACGACATAATTTGTGTATGGCCAGGGAGCGAAGATGTAAATAACTTTTTTGCCAAGTTAAATCAATTAGTACCATCAATTAAATTCACTATGGAAATGGAAAATGATGGGTGCTTACCCTTTTAGGATGTCCTCATACGAAGAAATAGTAATGTGTTTAAATATAGTGTGTACAGAAAATACACTAATATTTCTTCCTATGTGTATTTCTATTCCGGACAAAGCAATAAGGTTAATAAATCAGTGTTTTCATCTATGTCTTTAAGAGCATTACGTGTATGTAGCCCTGAATATATCGATGAGGAAATAGATAAAATTAGGAATGCAAGCAAGAAATTTAAATATCCTGACAGTGTATTAAACACTGCATTTGAAGCGGCAAAAAAGACTATGTATCAAAAGCAAAGAGAACCTTACAACACAAAAAATTTGCTTGTACTGCCCTATAATAATAATAGGAAAGATATCCCCCATATTCTTAAGAATTTGGGTGTTAATTTAGCATTTAAGAACAATAAAACAATGAAACGTACTTAACAAGAACTCCCCCGACAATACTAAAAGGTGTGTATATAAAATTCCATGTAAGTCTTCTGACAACTTTTATATTGGCCAAACGGGAAAAGCACTGAAAAAGAGAATAGATCATAAGAAATGTGTGAGCTATGCACAGGGGAACAGTGGTATTTTTGTACACGTTAGTGAGAACAATCATGCTGTCAACTGGGAAGGGGCAAAAAGGATTGTATATTCTAATAATGCACTGGAGAGGAATATCATTGACTCTAGCTTTATAGAAGAAAGTTACAGCCATAATATGAATATCAGTCAAGGGATGTATACACTTGATCCTTTAATATCAAAAGAAATTTGTAAATTGTTGAAATTTTAAGGTAGGCAGGAGAGATGTATGAAAATAGGATTATCATATTTGTAAACACAGTACGGGGGGCAGCGGTGCTAATGAGTTTCCAAACTCCGCCTCCCTGACACCTATCAGGTGTGGATCTGATGTCGCCTATGGTCGGTATGTTTATCAGTATTGTCCCCTGCGAGCATATTGTGATTTTTAGCCAAATGAGTTTTAAAGGCCACTCCTACCTTGACACCGGACTGTGGGTGGATATGTAGTCTCTAACGGTCGTGTATGTTCGTCAGTACTGTTCCTGTAGTATATATATTTGTGACTTCTAATACTCTGTATCAGTCCTTCGTCAATGGTTTGGAAATAAAGTCGAAACCGGTCAGGACCTACACCCAGTCTCCTATTTTTCACCTGTGGTAATGTGTGATAAATGAATCACGTACAAAAGTTATTATAACCATATATATATATATATATATATATATATATATATATATATATATATATATATATATATATATATATATTGCTAGAAGTATTTATTAATACTTCTCACTTCGCCCCATGTTTTCCACTTGAAGATTCACAGTCTGAGCCCAAGGAGGCAAGCCTTCTGCTAACCCTTGTTTTTCAAGCTTGAACCGGACAATAGATTGGTCAGGGTCCAAAGTATCCTTCCTACTCCTCCTACACCTCGCTAAAGCGTCATTCTAAATTTACCTTTATGATCTGTTAGCCGAAGATCTATTTTATATGACGCCTTGTCCCTCAGATACACGCACACCGATAACTAATGGTATCCGCGCACCAGTGAACTGTCTCACCTGACAAGCCAGAGGCTCTGAAAGCCGGCCTTTTGAGGAGGGCATAAAAGGCCGGGGCAGAGGTCAAGAGAGGGAGACGCAGACAGAACACTATAGAGAGAGCACGCCGCTCAGGGCCTCCCCAGATTCCTTTGTTCAGACCTGGAGCCTCCTTATCCAAAGCCTCTCTGAGTGTACAATTAGAAGTCCAATTGATAGAAGCCCTACTGATGTTGATTCACACAATATGCACTCAGCATTTATGGTAAAGTCTGGTTAGAAGGTTCTTCAGTCCATTCTTCTGTTCTTATTCTCATTTCCATTCCTTTTCTTTACAATTTGCTAAGACCCGTTGATTCATTGTCGATATAATTCATCGGTGTTAATCAGCAAATTGCCTGATCATAAATTAACGTCACCCTCCTTGACCCCTCGTCAATTTCTCTTTGTACAGTTAGATTTTGTTTTAATTTATCAAGTGTTAATGTGCCTTTTCTCCGTGTTTACAGAAAGGCAGTAAATACCGCTTTATCTTCCACCTGCTCCACTACGTCCACATGCAACAATCCAACCCTCAAGCGATTTAATTATTGATTGCATCATTGTTTTGGCCCTCCAATTATTTAATTTTTGTGTCAGTTTACACCATAAGTGCCAAGAGCCAGTGTGTATGGCTCTGTGTAATTTACTCCTCTGATTAAATGTAAATACATGTAATGTAATTAATTAATATCTAGAATTTCTCTAATGAGTCCTTTCTCAAATTGAAATCTCATTTACACTAAATTATTTTCGTAATATACGTGTTGATCTTTAGTCAGTTGCAGCGACGACAAGGTAAGAGTCATAGATAAATCAACACTTATAACAATACAGACACACACACACACACACACACACACATATATATATATATATATATATATATATATATATATATATATATATATATATATATATATATCCATATCTATTATTGATACATTTAACTTTTCGAGGTACCATGCAATCAAATATTATACTATGAGATATAATTATAAGCAACTGCAAATCCTTCATGACTTTTTGGAGCAGAAAAGGAGGATCGAAAAATAGATTCTAACCGTGAAAATGGAGGTTGATTATGAGATTTCGTAATGTATATGGGGAAAGAGACAGGATACCGTCAAGTAATAATTCTTTGGTGACTTTTAATTTCACACTCATGCAGCTTCATATACCTGGGCTTCTTTCCATCGCAATATATCACGAATGAAATAACAGTCGCTGGAATTACAGGAAGCAATATACCTATAAAAAATGAAAAATGAATATAAAAAAAAGAGAGAAAAGCTCCGTAGGAGAATGATGATGGAATAAATGTGTTCGATAAAATTCAGGAACCCAAGAAGACGCTCAAACATAATAAGGCAATTACCGTATATATTAATTACTGATGAAATTTTTACTCATTTAATATCAACAAAGGACAAAACCAGTAGAATTATCAACAGAATAATTTAGAGAGAATAAAAACAACTTACTTCATTCATTTCCTTGAGTTATTGCAGCCAAAAACACATTAGAAGTTTCTGATAAACTGCTTTTCTTTTCTTTTCCCCTTTCAGGTAAAGTCGTTTGACAGCAAAATCTTTCATTGATCTTTCATTTTTGGAAAAAGGTTCAGCAGATTTTTCTTCTCGGCGCTTTTTCCATGAACTAGGAAACAAAAATATCCACCTGTACAATCTGCAGAGTGACTAAACATCCAAAGTTTGCGAGAAGTTTCTAGGCCTAATGAGATTCGACCACACTTTTGAATGGGATTCCTAATGGACCTGTCTCGGGGATATGTTGCCTCGTTTATCGTAATCTTTTGACAAGGACATAATATGTTACCTCTATAAAGCATATGTTGCGTTATAACCGTAAAGCAAAATAATGAGAACTATCCGAATGCACATTCTGTTGCCGTTATTTTAAGCCTTATACTCTCATACATACATTTGTTTGTTATCTGAGAGTTAATTCGGATCTGTACTTACGTAATGAACAAAGACAAAATGGCTCCAATTAGTATTTCTAAGACTAACTTCCTTTCTAATTCTTAGTCTAGAATTCGAAATTCAGGATGGTATGTAACCTTACTAGTGTTGGGACTTACAGACTAGACCCCCTTTCTTTTATAGATTACTGTCATATTTGAAGGTATGGGTGCTTACGTTGTATGTAAAGAACAAGTGCCTATGGGCGTAACGTGAAACTAATTTGGAGTAAGAGGAGGGTCATTTATCAGATGGTAGGCTTTTCACTCAACACTATCACGACAAATGACGTGGGACGAACATTGCTGGATATGAGGATATCGCGCCTTTCATGGTCAGATAAGTTCCACATAAAACTGATGAAGTTTTTTTTGCGACAAAACTGGGTAAAAGATACAGACTTGGCCAAGAAATCTTGCTAAATGTTCCAAAGATCACGATAATCATAGTTATGAGGACTTCATTTTTTTCAGTTCTCAAAATAATATCATGGAAAAAGTAGAAGATAGAAACTTAGTAAAGAAATTGGTCCTCTTAGTAATTTCATTTCTATATTCCGATCTCCTACTCCTTCCCCAATATTAATTTGAGCATTTAAAAAATGAAGTCCTCATATTTATCCTTAGTAATATTCAGTATGTTTTCCTCCTCAAAACATAAAATACGATTCAGTTCGGCTTTAATACTATCAAATAAAAAGCAAAGGTATGTGTACGAAAGTATGAAAATTAAAAGAATAAATATCTTTTGTTGGCAATCCTAATGGCAATAAAATGCTTGGTTTATAAGTCTCGTTCTCTTCAGTTGCGATTTAAAGGCAAACTGTTTTATTTTGGCCAGTGCACTCGAGTGCTTCCTTTGTGGATTCCGCCTTCACTTTCTCGGCCTTGGTGTACACGTCATTATTCGCAAATCTCACTGTCACTATGCGGCATCTGCAAACTCAAGGGTTAACTAGTCTGATCACTTCATTGCACCACCTGCCTCCAAAATCTGGAATTTTCTTCCTTCTTCTACATTTCTTCTAAACTTGCCTATTTTAAAAAGCATGTTATTCATCACTGTAGTTTTCTTTATCATTATAATTTTCTGAATTGCGTAAGGTAAAATAAGCCTTCATTTCCTCTATTCTTTTTATAAAAACTAACAAAGTGTGTTCCTTTTGATTTACCGAGTTTCCATTTATATAAATATACAGTTTCCCAATGCTCATTCTCTCACGAACTGGTTCTTATTCATAATGATATTTTTCTTTATACATATTGCTAAATAAATATTTATACGACGTTGGCGAAATCATGGTAAACACACAAGCATTCCCCAACGATACACCAAAGAGATAAAAAAATTCTAAATGGAATTCATAAATCAGTTCCCCCAACTTTATTTCTATTCTAACCATCCCTAACTAGTTTAAACAAAGATTCAGTAAAAAAATTCGATCCTGTCTGCGATGCAACAGTAATTCTAATTTCAAAATCATTTATCTACAATCTTGACCACTTTTAAATGGTATGAAAGAAAAATTCTAGTATACAAATAAACTACACATCGACTTAAATCTCTAATGGTGTAAAATTTGCCCTGTTTATAATATTTGTTTTCTTTCTTTCGGGGTCGTCCTTCGCTTTTCACCTTCCTTTCACAGCAAAAAGCTCATTTTCTCCAGCATTTCTCTACCGGCAGCAACTACTTCTCCTCCGCGCCCTCACATAAATAATTCCGACAAACTCTGAGAGTTCACTTAACTCTAGAAACCTTCGTGAGTAGCACTGACATTCTGGAGGGTCGGTCCTCCTGAAGGGGATGGCGCTGCTATTTGTATCTGTAACTATAAGAATTAGGGGACCAGAAAGCCGGAAAAGAGAACAAAGGAAACGGGAAACTGGTATATGGAGAGGCACATTTCCTATTGGTGGATTAAGATCGTTTTTTCCCCCTATTCTTGACTTTAAACTGTTGTGTGTGTGTGTGTGTGTGTGTGTGTGTGTGTGTGTGTGTGTGTGTGTGTGAGAGAGAGAGAGAGAGAGAGAGAGAGAGAGAGAGAGAGAGAGAGAGAGAGAGAGAGAGAGAGAGAGAGAGAGAGAGAGAAATTTCCACAATTTTTCCAATAAAGTTCTCTTGCTTTTATTCTGGAGATTTCTTATTTACCTTCCACCTGACTTTCTATTTCTCACAGCATTAGGGAAAAACACATTCGTCGACTTCTCTTTGCAGTTCGTTAGACTTTACAGGTGGACCCTGAGCTTTCTTGAGGACGTGCTTGGTACCTTTATGAGTGGCACCTAGTGTGATTTGCTCTTACCATTTGTTTTCATTTCTGTAAATAAAGCGAACTACCTGCATGTGGTAACAGTTCTGCAGAAACTCTCTGGCCAATATTTTGCACATTTCTTTCCTATCTGAGAGGTTGGCATTGATGAATATTTAAGTATATAGACGTCAGACCTAAACTGCAACAAATAGAGAGTGGCTTCGAAAAAATAACCAAAACATGACCACTGGCAGATTCAAAATTCGACCTCCTGAATCAAAGATGAACCCCACGTGCAGCAAACTTTCAAAACTTTAGCCACTTAATGCGCCTACATAGAAAATTAATCAGCAGCATGTCGAACCTCTCTCTCTCTCTCTCTCTCTCTCTCTCTCTCTCTCTCTCTCTCTCTCTATATATATATATATATATATATATATATATATATATCAATGGGGAGGCGGACATAAAGACTTGCTAAAAAGGGTCAATTTATTCCCGACGTTTCGTAATGGCTCCATTACATTTTCGAGGGCTGTATAAAATAAATAACATAATTTACAAAAAGGGTATAAATTTAAATTTAAAAAATTAAGCACAATTGGTTACAAATAAAAAAATTAAAAATAGAAGGGACAATTAAAAAGGACAACGTAAAAAACAAAACAAAATCTCTCTAAAAAATATACAATATAAAAAAAAAAAAAAAAAATATATATATATATATATATATATATATATATATATATATATATATATATATATATATATATATATATATATATATATAAAGTAAGAAGATATGGACCAACCTATTCAGTGGCAATGTTAAAACTAAACAGAAAACGAAAGACTAAGAGAGGTACAGTGTGCCGGCAGAGGTTTGGCTGTTTAACAAGGGGACGAGTCGTTTAATCATTAATGATTCCAAAATGGCCAATTCATGGCTGCTAGAGGCTCGCCCTAAAACAGAAAAATCCTTATTTTCAATTGAAGTTTTACATATTCTAGAGTGATTTCTGATATTCGAAAATTCTGGGTTAGTAATTTTACTGCCTGTCCTATAGCTTACTCCACGATGAGAGTCTATGCGTACCTTCAGAAGCCTCCTGGTGGATCCAATATAAGTTCCTAAATTACATTTAGGACACGTATAGCTATACACACACCCGGAGGACATATAAGGGCATAAACGATCTTTGTACTTGAATAAAGACCCGATGGTGAGAGGATTAACAGGTATCAGGTGGACCTTAATGGCTCCAAACTTACTTTGGATCTGTTGCGAAAAGTTTTTTCTAAAAGTATTATCAAATAAAAATGGAAATTTAGCATAAAAATTCAATTTAGGAACACTGTAAATTGTAGGTTTGAGGGAGAAGTACTTGTCTAGAAGCGTTCGAAGTATCTTAAAGACCAGTTCAGATGGGAAGCAGTTTTCCTTAAAATATTTACATAAAAAGGCGATCTCATCTTGGAATAGGTACCAATCAGAGGTTAGCGTTAGAGCCCTGTGGAGGAGAGTAAAAACAGAATTAATTTTAAAGTTAAAAGAACAAAAACTATAAAAAAAAAACTTGACCCTAAGCCCGTAAACGTTCTTTTTCTAAAAATCGTGGTGTTAAAAATATTGTTTTTTCTAAGAACTAGGACGTCTAAAAAAGAAAGCTGATTTTCGTTTTCTTTTTCTAGGGTAAACTTAACATTATGATGTTGTAAATTTAGAAAATCAAGGAAGGAATCAGCATCAAAATTATGTCTAAAAAGGGCAAAGGTATCATCAACATACCTTACATAAAAAAGGGGGCGGCAGGCTAAGGGACAGTCATCTAAGAAGTGCTCCTCCAGGGAGCACATGAAAATGTTGGCAAAAGTAGGACCGAGAGGACTTCCCATTGCCATGCCGTCAACCTGCTTGTATAACTTACCGTTAAAAATAAAGGCTGTGTCCAGCACAGCCAGGCTTAAAAGATTTTTAAAAAACGAACGGTTAAAACCACTAAAAACTGTGTCGGGTTCAGGAAAAAGCTTATTTAAAATGATATTAATAGTTTCCTCTACAGGTACATTGGTAAATAGGGATTCTACGTCAAAGCTGGTCATGAACAGGTCTGAATCTTGCAATAAAATCTTTTCTTTAAATTGACTGGAATTTTTTAAAGTGAAATTATTTGTAGTTAAAGGCTCAAGCAAGGGAACCAGAAATTTAGCCAGTTTGTAATTAGGGGCGTTGTATGACGCAAGGATAGGTCGCAAAGGAGTACCTTGTTTATGAATCTTTGGTAGCCCATAAAGGATACCGTAAGACGAGCCTGTGACAAACAATTCTTGATAAGTTTCATTATTAATAATATTTTCACTTTTCAGAGTTCTCAGGAAACGGTTAATTTTATCTTCCGTTTTGAAAATGTTGGAATAATCGGGAGATCCAATCATATGGAATTTGGAGGAATCATTAAGAATGACTTCCATTTTCGTAATATAATCCAGTTTATTCAACAACACAACTCCCTTACCTTTATCTGGTTTCGTGATTATGAGGTCCTCTTTCTGTGACAGTTCCTTTAGAATTTCAAAATCGGTCTTTTTAAAAAATGGGGTCCATTGGGTCTTTAGTTTTCTGAAAGTGTGATGTGACAGATCAAATAAGCGATTTTGTAGATCACCAAGGTGGACATCAAAAGGCAGCGATTTAAGTCTGTGAAAAATAGATTCTAACGGCAAAAAAAACTTGTAATAGTTAGGTTTAAAGTTAGGCAGGCAGAAATCCAAACCCAGAGAAAGGAGAAATTCTTCCCTCTTAGATAATACATAATTGGAAAAGTTAAAAACAGAGGTACGTTTTGTATGAAATTTGGGAATAGAAATGCCTAAGTTTTTTAGCTTCTTGTTATGACGTAGTTGAACATTGTCAATAAAATCCTGTATTGTTTTGTTAAAAAGGGTCTTAAAAATAATGCTATCTATAAGAGAGAGACTAGAGACAACCTCTGACCGGCAACTGTTAACGACACTTAAATGTTTATCAATAATCCTTTGTTTGCTAGTTATTTCAATATCCAGTAATTTCCTTGTAGTGTCCGAGTAAAACTGTGAAGAATATAGGGATGATTTATAAAGTTTAAACTTCACAAAATTAGGCACAATGCTATTTAAAGAACAGTACTGCAGAAATTCCAGATCAAGTTTTGCTTTTTCCAGTTTTCGATAATGTCTTTCTAAATTTCTGCATTTCGCCAGTAAGTCAGCACCATAGCGTCGCCTGACGAGTTGATGAAAATGATCACACCCTCTCCATCTAATCCTCAGTAGAAACAGAAACACATAGAAGAAGCTTCGAAGTTCCATTGCAACAGAGCAGGCACGGTCCAGCAGAAAGAGGCCCAAGACACGCGTAGAGATCCAATCAACATCCAAACAGCGGTGGCCACAGCCAGGTATACATCAATGGGGAGGCGGACATAAAGACTTGCTAAAAAGGGTCAATTTATTCCCGACGTTTCGTAATGGCTCCATTACATTTTCGAGGGCTGTATAAAATAAATAACATAATTTACAAAAAGGGTATAAATTTAAATTTAAAAAATTAAGCACAATTGGTTACAAATAAAAAAATTAAAAATAGAAGGGACAATTAAAAAGGACAACGTAAAAAACAAAACAAAATCTCTCTAAAAAATATACAATATAAAAACAAAATATATATATATATATAAAAAGTAAGAAGATATGGACCAACCTATTCAGTGGCAATGTTAAAACTAAACAGAAAACGAAAGACTAAGAGAGGTACAGTGTGCCGGCAGAGGTTTGGCTGTTTAACAAGGGGACGAGTCGTTTAATCATTAATGATTCCAAAATGGCCAATTCATGGCTGCTAGAGGCTCGCCCTAAAACAGAAAAATCCTTATTTTCAATTGAAGTTTTACATATTCTAGAGTGATTTCTGATATTCGAAAATTCTGGGTTTGTAATTTTACTGCCTGTCCTATAGCTTACTCCACGATGAGAGTCTATGCGTACCTTCAGAAGCCTCCTGGTGGATCCAATATAAGTTCCTAAATTACATTTAGGACACGTATAGCTATACACACACCCGGAGGACATATAAGGGCATAAACGATCTTTGTACTTGAATAAAGACCCGATGGTGAGAGGATTAACAGGTATCAGGTGGACCTTAATGGCTCCAAACTTACTTTGGATCTGTTGCGAAAAGTTTTTTCTAAAAGTATTATCAAATAAAAATGGAAATTTAGCATAAAAATTCAATTTAGGAACACTGTAAATTGTAGGTTTGAGGGAGAAGTACTTGTCTAGAAGCGTTCGAAGTATCTTAAAGACCAGTTCAGATGGGAAGCAGTTTTCCTTAAAATATTTACATAAAAAGGCGATCTCATCTTGGAATAGGTACCAATCAGAGGTTAGCGTTAGAGCCCTGTGGAGGAGAGTAAAAACAGAATTAATTTTAAAGTTAAAAGAACAAAAACTATAAAAAAAAAATTTTGACCCTAAGCCCGTAAACGTTCTTTTTCTAAAAATCGTGGTGTTAAAAATATTGTTTTTTCTAAGAACTAGGACGTCTAAAAAAGAAAGCTGATTTTCGTTTTCTTTTTCTAGGGTAAACTTAACATTATGATGTTGTAAATTTAGAAAATCAAGGAAGGAATCAGCATCAAAATTATGTCTAAAAAGGGCAAAGGTATCATCAACATACCTTACATAAAAAAGGGGGCGGCAGGCTAAGGGACAGTCATCTAAGAAGTGCTCCTCCAGGGAGCACATGAAAATGTCCCTGAGCCTGCCGCCCCCTTTTTTATGTAAGGTATGTTGATGATACCTTTGCCCTTTTTAGACATAATTTTGATGCTGATTCCTTCCTTGATTTTCTAAATTTACAACATCATAATGTTAAGTTTACCCTAGAAAAAGAAAACGAAAATCAGCTTTCTTTTTTAGACGTCCTAGTTCTTAGAAAAAACAATATTTTTAACACCACGATTTTTAGAAAAAGAACGTTTACGGGCTTAGGGTCAAAATTTTTTTTTTATAGTTTTTGTTCTTTTAACTTTAAAATTAATTCTGTTTTTACTCTCCTCCACAGGGCTCTAACGCTAACCTCTGATTGGTACCTATTCCAAGATGAGATCGCCTTTTTATGTAAATATTTTAAGGAAAACTGCTTCCCATCTGAACTGGTCTTTAAGATACTTCGAACGCTTCTAGACAAGTACTTCTCCCTCAAACCTACAATTTACAGTGTTCCTAAATTGAATTTTTATGCTAAATTTCCGTTTTTATTTGATAATACTTTTAGAAAAAACTTTTCGCAACAGATCCAAAGTAAGTTTGGAGCCATTAAGGTCCACCTGATACCTGTTAATCCTCTCACCATCGGGTCTTTATTCAAGTACAAAGATCGTTTATGCCCTTATATGTCCTCCGGGTGTGTGTATAGCTATACGTGTCCTAAATGTAATTTAGGAACTTATATTGGATCCACCAGGAGGCTTCTGAAGGTACGCATAGACTCTCATCGTGGAGTAAGCTATAGGACAGGCAGTAAAATTACTAACCCAGAATTTTCGAATATCAGAAATCACTGTAGAATATGTAAAACTTCAATTGAAAATAAGGATTTTTCTGTTTTAGGGCGAGCCTCTAGCAGCCATGAATTGGCCATTTTGGAATCATTAATGATTAAACGACTCGTCCCCTTGTTAAACAGCCAAACCTCTGCCGGCACACTGTACCTCTCTTAGTCTTTCGTTTTCTGTTTAGTTTTAACATTGCCACTGAATAGGTTGGTCCATATCTTCTTACTTTTTATATATATATATATTTTTTTTTTTATATTGTATATTTTTTAGAGAGATTTTGTTTTGTTTTTTACGTTGTCCTTTTTAATTGTCCCTTCTATTTTTAATTTTTTTATTTGTAACCAATTGTGCTTAATTTTTTAAATTTAAATTTATACCCTTTTTGTAAATTATGTTATTTATTTTATACAGCCCTCGAAAATGTAATGGAGCCATTACGAAACGTCGGGAATAAATTGACCCTTTTTAGCAAGTCTTTATGTCCGCCTCCCCATTGATGTATACCTGGCTGTGGCCACCGCTGTTTGGATGTTGATTGGATCTCTACGCGTGTCTTGGGCCTCTTTCTGCTGGACCGTGCCTGCTCTGTTGCAATGGAACTTCGAAGCTTCTTCTATGTGTTTCTGTTTCTACTGAGGATTAGATGGAGAGGGTGTGATCATTTTCATCAACTCGTCAGGCGACGCTATGGTGCTGACTTACTGGCGAAATGCAGAAATTTAGAAAGACATTATCGAAAACTGGAAAAAGCAAAACTTGATCTGGAATTTCTGCAGTACTGTTCTTTAAATAGCATTGTGCCTAATTTTGTGAAGTTTAAACTTTATAAATCGTCCCTATATTCTTCACAGTTTTACTCGGACACTACAAGGAAATTACTGGATATTGAAATAACTAGCAAACAAAGGATTATTGATAAACATTTAAGTGTCGTTAACAGTTGCCGGTCAGAGGTTGTCTCTAGTCTCTCTCTTATAGATAGCATTATTTTTAAGACCCTTTTTAACAAAACAATACAGGATTTTATTGACAATGTACAACTACGTCATAACAAGAAGCTAAAAAACTTAGGCATTTCTATTCCCAAATTTCATACAAAACGTACCTCTGTTTTTAACTTTTCCAATTATGTATTATCTAAGAGGGAAGAATTTCTCCTTTCTCTGGGTTTGGATTTCTGCCTGCCTAACTTTAAACCTAACTATTACAAGTTTTTTTTGCCGTTAGAATCTATTTTTCACAGACTTAAATCGCTGCCTTTTGATGTCCACCTTGGTGATCTACAAAATCGCTTATTTGATCTGTCACATCACACTTTCAGAAAACTAAAGACCCAATGGACCCCATTTTTTAAAAAGACCGATTTTGAAATTCTAAAGGAACTGTCACAGAAAGAGGACCTCATAATCACGAAACCAGATAAAGGTAAGGGAGTTGTGTTGTTGAATAAACTGGATTATATTACGAAAATGGAAGTCATTCTTAATGATTCCTCCAAATTCCATATGATTGGATCTCCCGATTATTCCAACATTTTCAAAACGGAAGATAAAATTAACCGTTTCCTGAGAACTCTGAAAAGTGAAAATATTATTAATAATGAAACTTATCAAGAATTGTTTGTCACAGGCTCGTCTTACGGTATCCTTTATGGGCTACCAAAGATTCATAAACAAGGTACTCCTTTGCGACCTATCCTTGCGTCATACAACGCCCCTAATTACAAACTGGCTAAATTTCTGGTTCCCTTGCTTGAGCCTTTAACTACAAATAATTTCACTTTAAAAAATTCCAGTCAATTTAAAGAAAAGATTTTATTGCAAGATTCAGACCTGTTCATGACCAGCTTTGACGTAGAATCCCTATTTACCAATGTACCTGTAGAGGAAACTATTAATATCATTTTAAATAAGCTTTTTCCTGAACCCGACACAGTTTTTAGTGGTTTTAACCGTTCGTTTTTTTAAAATCTTTTAAGCCTGGCTGTGCTGGACACAGCCTTTATTTTTAACGGTAAGTTATACAAGCAGGTTGACGGCATGGCAATGGGAAGTCCTCTCGGTCCTACTTTTGCCAACATTTTCATGTGCTCCCTGGAGGAGCACTTCTTAGATGACTGTCCCTTAGCCTGCCGCCCCCTTTTTTATGTAAGGTATGTTGATGATACCTTTGCCCTTTTTAGACATAATTTTGATGCTGATTCCTTCCTTGATTTTCTAAATTTACAACATCATAATGTTAAGTTTACCCTAGAAAAAGAAAACGAAAATCAGCTTTCTTTTTTAGACGTCCTAGTTCTTAGAAAAAACAATATTTTTAACACCACGATTTTTAGAAAAAGAACGTTTACGGGCTTAGGGTCAAATTTTTTTTTTATAGTTTTTGTTCTTTTAACTTTAAAATTAATTCTGTTTTTACTCTCCTCCACAGGGCTCTAACGCTAACCTCTGATTGGTACCTATTCCAAGATGAGATCGCCTTTTTATGTAAATATTTTAAGGAAAACTGCTTCCCATCTGAACTGGTCTTTAAGATACTTCGAACGCTTCTAGACAAGTACTTCTCCCTCAAACCTACAATTTACAGTGTTCCTAAATTGAATTTTTATGCTAAATTTCCATTTTTATTTGATAATACTTTTAGAAAAAACTTTTCGCAACAGATCCAAAGTAAGTTTGGAGCCATTAAGGTTAACCTGATACCTGTTAATCCTCTCACCATCGGGTCTTTATTCAAGTACAAAGATCGTTTATGCCCTTATATGTCCTCCGGGTGTGTGTATAGCTATACGTGTCCTAAATGTAATTTAGGAACTTATATTGGATCCACCAGGAGGCTTCTGAAGGTACGCATAGACTCTCATCGTGGAGTAAGCTATAGGACAGGCAGTAAAATTACAAACCCAGAATTTTCGAATATCAGAAATCACTCTAGAATATGTAAAACTTCAATTGAAAATAAGGATTTTTCTGTTTTAGGGCGAGCCTCTAGCAGCCATGAATTGGCCATTTTGGAATCATTAATGATTAAACGACTCGTCCCCTTGTTAAACAGCCAAACCTCTGCCGGCACACTGTACCTCTCTTAGTCTTTCGTTTTCTGTTTAGTTTTAACATTGCCACTGAATAGGTTGGTCCATATCTTCTTACTTTTTATATATATATATATATATTTTTTTTATATTGTATATTTTTTAGAGAGATTTTGTTTTGTTTTTTACGTTGTCCTTTTTAATTGTCCCTTCTATTTTTAATTTTTTTATTTGTAACCAATTGTGCTTAATTTTTTAAATTTAAATTTATACCCTTTTTGTAAATTATGTTATTTATTTTATACAGCCCTCGAAAATGTAATGGAGCCATTACGAAACGTCGGGAATAAATTGACCCTTTTTAGCAAGTCTTTATGTCCGCCTCCCCATTGATGTATACCTGGCTGTGGCCACCGCTGTTTGGATATATATATATATATATATATATATATATATATATATATATATATATATATATATATATATATATACATATATGACTTTTTATCACATCACCGTGATTCATATACAATCAGTAAGCTACAAACGTCCTTTAATATCCAATTCGTTCTACCTCGGAAATAATATATTTTCATATATGTTACCGAAGGGGAATTTTTTCAGTTGATAATAAGTTCGTCGTCTCGTGAGCTCGAACCAGCGGAGGACAAGAACTCAGGACTACAGTAGACGCTTAACCAACTTGTTGGCCGCGTGGGTTAAGCGTCTGCTGTAGTCCTGAGTTCTTGTCCTTCGCTGGTTCGAGCCCACGAGACGACGAACTTATTATCAACTAAAAAAATTCCCCTTCGGTAACATATATGAAAATATATTATTTCCGAGGTAGAGCGAATTGGATATTAAAGGACGTTTGTAGTGTACTGATTATATATATATATATATATATATATATATATATATATATATATATATATATATATATATATATATATATATATATTGCACCACTCATCTCTATCTTGCACATAGTATCACACTTTATTGGCTATTTAAGCCCTTCCCTTCCAATACCTCTTTCCCCTAATCCACCAGCCAGCTCTTTCTAAGTCGTAGTCTTCTCCTTTCACTTACCCTTTGAGGGAAAGTGCCCATGTCTTGCCCTATCTGGAATATTTCTGTTTCCACTTCTATTTACATCAGGCTTGGACAGCAATTGTACACAGTATATTGACAGTTTATCGATTCTGATAAACACAAGTATCCACAAGACTCCTTACATTCTATGGAGGTCAGTTCCTGGAAGTTCACTGAATAACCCATTTGAGTAGGTGTTACACCTTAACTCTCCCTTTAGCTGGATTAAAAGGTAGTCTAGTTCATTGTCGCGCACTATTGGAAGTGACAGACATCACGTCCTGAAGACCATCATCAATCTTTGAAGGGAGAACATCATATCCCATGCAATGCCCAATAGATCCAGACACAATACAGGGGTGAGGTGTGTCAGGGGAACCTTAAAAATTCAGTGCTGTCTTTCCGGTTTGGGAACCGCGTACTACCAAGGATCTCGTTCCTCAAATGACATTGGGCAATGGATGACAAAATATCATCTATTGGATTTCTTCCAGTCCGTTCCAGAGCTGCAACATTATTAGCAAGAAAAATTATAGTTAAAAGCATCAGCAAGCACAGAAACCTCAACCTGTAGCAGTCACACGACTGATAAATCTCTTATGAAAGTGGAAAAGGATAAATTTCAACTCTGAAAATACAAATCGCACCCACAGAACGCCCACTAACTTATGCCTTAATTGATAACATGAAAGTGTTTGGCATCCTTGTGTTTCGTTTTCATTCTTATATTTATATATATATATATATATATATATATATATATATATATATATATATATATATATATATATATATATATATATATATATGTAAATATATATATATATATATATTTTTTTTTTTTACGTATTTCCCTGGGTTTATGGTATTTTACAGGCCAGCAACGGAAACTTTATTTAATTGGCCTTGGAGTTCTGACTTGCTTAAAGGGAAATCGTAAAAAAAATGAGAAAAAGGGGAGAATTTAGGAGCTGAAGGCTCTACTTCATAAGGAACTGTTACATAAACACTTGGGATAAATTAAAGAATTATATTTACAAAAGCAAGCATATGAAGGGAAATTGGATAAGTAAATTGATAAAGGGCTTGCAACGCCTGAAGATCCTTCTTCTGGGGTCTAGATTAAAGGCGAGGCACAGGTCAAGATGAGTCCACTGCAAATGGGTCCCTCTGCAAGAGAGATTTACATATTATACACCAATAAAGGAACAATTTAACACTGAATATGACTCGAGTTTGCGCTGAGGGCGCCAATGACTCGAGGAATGAATGACCACTTTTACACTCGAACACAGGACATAGGAAATGGCATGGGATAAACTGGCACAAGGACAGAAATGAAATGCTGGTACTCCAGGCTTTCTAAAGGGCAAACTTTCGTGACCGAAAAGTCTTTACTCGCACTTTACCTTAGGGGAAGCTGGTCTCTGACGAAGAAGGATGAGGAATGATCACACATATGGGTGTGCCCTCGAGGATGACTGCAGTCTGGAGTCAGGAGTCGTACAGGGAAAGAAAATCTTCTCAGCAATCTGCATCACCCGCCCGCATGGAGGATTCTTACTGCGTCTGCATGTCTTATGCTATCACAACTAACTCACTGCTTCTTACGGCTCCTCTCCCTTATAAGCCACGCGGCCAGGGCTATGAGTTGTGTCCAAGGATGAATCACGGCCAGGTGTTCAGCGTTTCGGGATGGGGGGGCTCTTCCCAGGTCCTGCGGGTGTAAGACAATTCGGGCAGCTTAATTTGCCTTTAGGAAGGCTGTTTAAGAAGATTAGTTGGGCTAATCGTCTTAAGGGTGTGGCATAAAAATCTTTCTGGCCCCTGTTATCTGTGTCATCTCAATATCTGTTCCAGGCAAAAACAAAAGGGACAAATCGGAGTGTTGATAATACGATCGGCCATGCAGTTCTTAATAAACAAAAAGGGGTAAATTAGGTGGGGGGGGCGGCGCTCCGTGCGAGACGTCTGGGTTATTATAATATATATATATATATATATATATATATATATATATATATATATATATATATATATATATATATAGAGAGAGAGAGAGAGAGAGAGAGAGAGAGAGAGAGAGAGAGAGAGAGAGAGAGAGAGAGAGAGAGAGAGAGAGAGAGAGAGAGAGATTTTAACACCCAATAAACCAAAAAGTGTGGGAATTTATATGAGTCAAGATTAAAGGAGGGTGCTTATTGCGTAGCTAAGGAGACCGTAGTTTTGAGTAAAAGCTTTTTTGGGGACTGGAGTCGATGCACATGAGGATCGTCCCTGATTCTGCCATGTCGACTTAGTTTCCCTTTGGTAATGTGCAACGATATTTTGGACTTTATACATAATCAGAATTATGTACAAATACATTTATACACAATGTTTATGTTAAACGTCAAGGACAAAGGAGGCCTCATTAATAAAATTCAATTGCCTGGATAACGTAAATACCCCATCCTCCATGAGTCTAAAATCATCTTCAAAATGACAAACTGGGGAACAGGAGCACTGGAATGCAGAGATGTGTCGGATATCCGCATTTTTCATAAATCCGCATCCGCATTGACTATTTATTAACATCCGTATCCACATCAGCATCCGCATTAGCACTGAAAGCAACATCCGCATCCGCATCCGCATTTTGAGAATGCGGATGTGCGGATATCACCCCCTACTCAGTGTTCAATAGTTCATACTCATACATTGTAGCTAAAAGTAGAGCCTTATTTTGGCTAAATTTGTCTTTTTCGTTTTATTATACAGAATACATGATGCGCTATTACACATTTCATACGGTATATACTTTATAAGTAGCTCTGTTATGGCATATTTGTTTGATAGCATATTTGTTTTAAAGCATATTTGTTTTAGTAATTTCATGTCATTTGCAGCAGTTGTATTCATAAAGGCAGGGTATTTGCGTTTTTAGGAAACTCTCTCTCTCTCTCTCTCTCTCTCTCTCTCTCTCTCTCTCTCTCTCTCTCTCTCTCTCTCTCTCTCTCTCTAATGCGAAGAATGGCTTTGAGTTTTGTTACCCTTATCATGCAGTGAGCATGAAATAATCTTGTTCCAAGACAACTAAAACGTTCGTGTGTCGCTGCTACTGCTTGTACGTTCATGTGAAAGTCTACACACACGTACATGAGTGTCACTTATGTTTTTACTTTCAATTAGTACATCAAATATTATGTAATATTTGGCTGAAAGTCGTCCTTAACAATTGAATATATCTAAATGATTTAGACTTACAAAATATCCGCATCCGCATCTGCGAGGGTATAGTCATCAAATATCTGCACCTGCAAATTTAAAAGATTGATATCCGCATCTGCAAATTTCAAAAAACTGATATCCGCATCCGATACATCTCTACCGGAATGGTTAAACTTCTTGAAGCTAACGACCGTCAGCACAGAGAGAAAAGCCATTATAAGGAGAAGAAGGCTGTAATGCATTTTGTCAGGACCTTAATACAGATATGTAAAGACTTACGGATGAAGGCGCCTAGACATGGAAGCTTTGATACCTAAGTAAATGTAGGTAAATGAATATAAAAACTTTTATGTATATATCGATAAAGGAAGTATTTACATGACATTAGAAAGATGATTACACAGGATCATGGCTTTGTCAGTAAAATATAGAAATAGCATTGATATTTTTAGTAGAAAAATGCATGTCCTAAAGCGGTTTCTTCAAGGTCAAGGTCTATGTGGACAGGACACAGTATCTAGAATTCGAAATGCCTATGCTTTTATTTGTTTGGACAAGTAAAAAAATACTAGGCCAAATTTTTATAAACTAACTGATAAATGTCCAGAGAGAGAAGAAAAGTTCCTCTTTTGTATTTAGCGCGCTTTGGAGAAAGTGGCACCAGAAAGGTAACGCCTTCTGGTTCCAAGCAAGGATTTAGAGAAGAGTCTGTTAGACAACTACCCTTTTCTAGACCCCCAGCCGCAAATGGCATCCACTCGGGTGACTCAAGGACAGAAGGCCAGAGCAAATAACGGACCTTATTGTTGCTAGTTTAGCACGCTACCACTGAGTTACCCCAACCACACGCTTACAGATACTGAATTCTCTGGCTGCTTTACGAGCTTCCGAATCAGTCAGCATGGCTCCTAAAAATGCGGGTCACTTTCAAATGATACATTATATAACATTTTACGCATGAATCTTAAGACTTCAAGAATGACTAATTGTTAATTTTTCTGTGGTTCTTTAAATCTTTATACTGGATGGGGGCAGGGTTTACCGTCGGAACATAAGTCCCACGCACATTAGTGGGGCAGAGCGTGGGCTAAAACTCATCCCAAAGTAACTTGCTTAAAATGTGAAAAGTTATGCCTTCTGGCAAGAAGTTAACAGACAACTGCTGGAAAAAATACTGTGCAAACACAATACATACATTATATATATATATATAGATATATATATATATATATATATATATATATATATATATATATATATATATATATATATATATATATATATATATATATATATATGTATATGTATATATATATATATATATATATATATATATATATATATATATATATATATATATATATATATATATATATATATATATATATGTGTGTGTGTGTGTGTGTGTGTGTGACTGTAAGTATATACGTGATAATTTTTTTTTTTAATTTCTGCGTGTCCTCACGTTTTTCTATATGCAATGAAAGTGGGTAATCCTCCAGAATAAACCAAATTTCACTTAATTTTAGAAAATAATGTCAACTAACAGCAATCAGCCAAACTTCAAACTTCTGCAGTTTCTCTTCACCATCCTCAGTCAGTACTGTATCATCTGCATTCACAAACGATTCCATCCTTCACTCACGAGTCATTTTCGTATTCGACAATTTTACATGATGCTGCCATGAATTATTTATAGCTGTAATACCTCTGCACGCGAAATGAAATAAACACTGAATTTACACCGAAAATCTTTACGTTTTCCAGGGATGCTCTAAATAAATGATTTAGTCTTTGGATTAAAGCGTAAATGTTTTTTCTCTCTCTCTCTCTCTCTCTCTCTCTCTCTCTCTCTCTCTCTCTCTCTCTCTCTCTCTCATTGTTATTATGCTTTAGCTGCCATTTTGACTCATCGTCAATTTGTGGGGTGCTATAAAATTTACCATCCGCTGGAAAACATTATTTCCTATTCATGTTCACTTTTATTTCATGAGTATTCCATCCCGGGGTCACACAGACACTTAATATTCATGGGTTCGATAACACCGAGACTGTCTCGATTTTCCCTACTGAAACATTTACGGCTCCGGAATAGTAAAAATAGGAAGAATGATGCCAACAGGAAATGCTTTAATATTTCACCACTCCTATATCTACGTCACATTAGCTAAGTAAGGTCAATTTAATATTTATTGTTGTCATATTTTTTAATGTTTTAAAAAGCGTTATAAAAATATCTTTCAAAACACAGTATTAGAAGAGTTAAATGGTTTGCCTGTTCTCTGTCATGTTTGGTTTTTATGTCATTACGTTAATAAAAGTGCACAACTGCTGTATATGACTTGATGATCAAACTGAATCGTTCGTCGAACAACAGGCGCGATTTGACTGGGTGGCTTCAAAGAAAATTTGTAAAAATCGAAACTTCCCAGTTTCTGCTGCTCTGCTGAGTAAAAGTTAAGTATACCTTAGTTTTACCAGACCAGTGAGCTGATTAACAGCTCTCCTAGGGCTGGCCCGAAGGATTAGACTTATTTTACGTGGCTAAGAACCAATTGGTTACTTAGCAACGGGACCTACAGCTTATTGTGGAATCCGAACCACATTATAGCGAGAAATTAATTTCTATCACCAGAAATAAATTCCTCTAACTCTTCATCAGCCGGCCGGGGGAATTGAACTCCGGCCCATCGGGTGACAGTCCGAAGCTCAACCGACTCCGCCAACGAAGGGCTGCTGCTCTGCTGAGATACTGAGCTTACATTTTAAGGTCTTTACTTATCAACATTTTCCGTTGCAAAATCTTTATCAGTATAATAACTGAGATACTGAACGTAGGTTTTAAGCTCTTTACTTATCAACATTTTCCGTTGTAAATTCTTTATCAATATAATAATAGAGTATATACACCAAGTTGGCAATTTTAAAAAAATTATTAGGATGCTAAATTTCTTAAGACTTTGAGCTTTGATTAAAATGAAAAAGAAGAAACACGGAGAAGGGATTGAAGTAGGGAACAATAACCAAATGAATAAAGTTGAAAGATGTGGCTCAAGAACAAGCAGAGGGAAATTTTTTTACCACAGCATTATACATCAACTAAACTTTGTCTTCTTTTTTCGACATTCTAGGATCTTTCCGACAATGGTTTTCCAACAACTTTCAACAAAATTATCAAGAAACTATCCAGTGAAGAAAAATACCTTAATTCTACGCACACATGGAAGTTATTGCAATAATTCAGACTGTGGCCTTTGAAGTTATGGCGGAATTCGGGAAGGTTTGTGAAAGTTTTCTTTTATGAATTATCACTTTTATAATAAATGGGATAAATCTTATTATATAATCCACGACGTAAACTTATATATTCCCGTATATATACGAGTATTTTCGGTTGCAACACAGTTAGTCCACAACAAGGAACTCCACGTTTGCCTGTCAAAAAACAAGAAAATGTAGAACTTCATGGTGCTAGATATTATTCGTACAAGCAAATGCAAATTAACTTAAATAACGACGTCATTTTTTGGGGGGACAGGTACAATATAGCTTGATCATCCATTTTGCTCTGAATCTTTCTGTGACTTCCTAACAAGAGGCCAAAGTAAGACACTGGATTATATATTATGACTGAGGCTTTTGTTTATACTCGGTTAAGAATATTCGTGAGGAGAAACCGTGAATCTGAATAAACATGGGAGCGAACATTTACTTGTAGGACCATTCATATAAAAGGAAAGTTTTCAGTTGAGCACATTTCAGTCCAAAATAACACAGGAATTCAACCAGAAGATATAAGATGAAAAACATCAAATCAAAATAAGCCCCGTAACGAATTGATGTATTTTACATATGTAAAATAATCTCATATATAGGAAATAAAGGGATATATCAAAATATATCAAAGTAATATCATATGCACTATAGACAATTTAAGTAATGACATATGCTTCGAATTTCATTCAACGTGAAACTGAAAAATGAACACCACTGACAAAACTGAATATCCCGAAAATATCGAAATTGAAAGAAATTTTTGTGCAGAATTTCAATCACTTCATTTCTCACTTCCATTTATAAACCTGATTACGATTTTAAAATAAGAAAAACTTTTTAATATTCAGTAAGTTTTCAATTTTCCAAAGCAATTATTTAGGAAGTGGAATATACAGCTTAGGCCAAAGGCCAAGCGTTGGGACCTGTATGGTCATTTATCGCTGAAAATAATGTTGAAACAATTACTACGAGAGGGTGGAACGTAAGATGACAGGAAGCGAATATGAACGGAGGTATAGTACAAGGAATGAAAGGGGTTGCAGCTAGGGGCCGAAGGGATACCGCAAAAGACCACAGTAATGCCTACAGTATACCTCGTGAGGTGCGCTGACGGCACTACACCCTGCGGGGAACCAATTTTTTATGTCTGACTCAAATTATATTTAACATAATGCACTGTTGGAAGTCCTTATGTGTTAGTGGGAAAACATTTATTGTGAAAAAGGAAGCACTTCAATAGAAGGTCTAACCAGAGCTTGTTAAGATTAAATAAAAACTTAATACGGTGTTCAGCACAGTCTATTATTATTATTATTATTATTATTATTATTATTATTATTATTATTATTATTATTATTATTATTATTATTATTATCGACTTGAAATTCAAGCTTCCAAGGAATATGGTGTTCATTAGGAAGTAGTACGAGGAAGTAAAGAGAAATACAGAAAGAAGAGATACCATTAATTAAAATAAAATAAAATAATAAATAGATAAATAGATAAAAATGTATTAAAATACAAGAAGAATAGTATTAGGGTAGTAATGCATTGCATTTGCGCTTGAACTCCTGAAATACTTCCCGATTGTTAAAAATTCCTGTAAGTCCTTTATTATATAGAAGGAGATACACCTGGACACTTACTTTTAATATTCTTTTTTGTGAAAAACAAATGACGCAACCTGCATCGAAAACCTTGTTCTCTAGCACTCATGGCATTAGCGTGTGACCCAAAGAACTCAGAAAAGACAAGAACCCTGATCAGATCACATCCCCAAAAAAGGTATAAATTGCATAATTAATACCGACACTGAATGGGCACCCTCATTTTCTGCGTTCTGTTTCAACTAGAGTTTGGAAAATAACTTGAGTGATTGATTGACTATAGCTACAAAACTGGCGTTACAACACCTAGGTTATTGACGCCGTAAACGTAACCTTTCGTGGATACTTGCTAGGACTTTAATTCTTTAAATCTTGCCACTTAACAGCTTTAGTAAAGGCATAATTACATATATATAGGAAATAAATAGGAAGACATTATATATATATATATATATATATATATATATATATATATATTTATATATATATATATATATATATATATATATATATATATATATATATATATATATATATATATATATATATAATTTAACTTGATAACAAATAATTTTACCAGGTCAAGGTAGGAAATTTTACTTAGCGAGCTACCAGGCTTTGGCAATTATTATTTATAATAATGTTATTAAGCTAAGATTTCCCAGTGGCCGCCCTATTAATGAGACTATGTATAATGAAAGTAACAGAAACTGCCGCAAGTAGTTAGGTATTGTAAGGCCCCATATTTATGACAATGATAAAATCAATGATAATTGTTTTAGGCCTTTTGTCCATCCTTTACTAGAATACTGTTCTCCGGTGTGGATGTCTGCTTCTGCCAGAGATTTCTTCTCGATATAGTGCAAGTGGTAGTAGGTTTGTTTCCTAACAGTAGCAGTTATGCCTTGGACCTTCGACGGATGGTCTCTTGTCAGTTTTTCATATGTTGTATTTTAACAGAGATGTTTCACATTCACAACTGATCTCTCATCCTCTTTCCCTGCCGAGAGAGACGAGATTTGAAGAACAACAGTACGATTATGCAGTACATGTGCCTAGCTGTTGAACATCTCACTTCCAGAGGTCCTTTAATCCTGACACAGTTGGATAATGGAAAAGTCTACGTGAGGATGATCAGCATTTGGACATTCAAAAATTCAAGCACAGATGCAACTCACTACTTCCTTAAAACAATTCATCTTGTATTTTACATTTTTACCTATTCTTCCTTCTATATTTCCTATTGTCTTCTGCTACCTCTGTCAAATGAATATCATATTCTTTGGAAGCTTGAATTTCTAGGTCAATGGCCCCTGTGGGCTTGTTTCATATGAACAGGCTTCATCTTCTGAATAATATATATATATATATATATATGTGTGTGTGTGTGTGTGTGTGTGTGTGTGTGTGTGTGTGTGTGTGTGTATTTGTGTGTGTGTGGAGGTGAAAATTTTTACTTACAGAATATGCGGTAAAATCGCCAAACACCATACACTAACAAGCAGCCGCTGAATTTAAGCGGCTTATTCTTTTCACATCGGCTTCCTAATTGACGCATAGTTTGATGCTGCGATGGTCCTGTGTTGTCAGTTTAATAATTTTTTTTCCTAGAAGTATAGGAGCGAAAATTGAGAACTGTTTTTCATTTTCCCCTGGACGCTCAGTACTTCATTTATTGCCACGCAAAACCATAACAGAAGATCTGCTAAAGAAAGATGCAGAATACATCTTTACATAAAGAAAGTCACTGAACAAAGTCACTTTTGAATGACATCATGCACTTGTACATATGTTACTCGTTATAACAACCATACACTGACAAGTGTTCTATTTCATCAGAAAATATACTCTATGTCCATTTTTTTGTTTATGTTAGTGTACGGTAAGAGAGAGGGAAAGAAGTTATATATACAGTATATATATATATATATATATATATATATATATATATATATATATATATATATATATATATATATGACTTTTTTTATCACACCGTGATTTATATACGATCATGAAGCTACGAATATCGCTTAATATCAAATCCACGCTACCTCGGGAATATCCCCTTCGGTGATAATTCCCCATCGGGGATATTCCCGAGGTAGCGTAGATTTGATATTAAGCGATATTTGTAGCTTCATGATCATATATATATATATATATATATATATATATATATATATATATATATATATATATATATATATATATATATGTATGTATGTATGTATGTATGTATGTATGTATATATATATATATATATATATATATATATATATATATATATATATATATATATATATATATATATATATTGTTATGAACCAAACCTCGGTTCATCAGGTTCCATCATCAATTACAGAGAAGTGGACTGGAAAGACTGGCAGAAGCCGAGACAACCACGGCAAAAGGCGAACAACAAAACAAGCAAAATAACCTTAATACTAGTTTATTAACATTACCTAATATACATATTTACAATTGAGTCACGGCTGGCATACAGTAAATCAAAGAATAAATATACCACATCACACAACCAAAGAGTCAGTCAAATAACAAAGATGCAGCAAAATTACTTACTTTAAAATAAAACATTACCACAAAAGCAAAAAGAAACAAATACCATAGAAAAGTGAACAACATTTCAGCTACATCAAACAGTAATAAACAACACAGACAGCATAATAATTACAAGTGACAATTAACATAAATAATGGTATAACGAAAAATACACAAATATCTAAGAAATCAATAAAGCAGCACAAATAACAATAATCATATATACCAAATCACTCATAATCAATTCATAAATGTCTGTAATAATAATTCACAATCCTCCTACAGTACAAAACTGAAGATCTATCCAGAGATGTCAAGACCACTAACAAGGATCACAGAGGATGACCATCAAACTACTGATGTGAAGACATCAAAACCGCCCCATGACGGCAAACAGGAACATCTCCACAAAACTCAGATGTTCACAGCAGAGTCGATGCGACAGCCAAACTGCTGCCTCAGAGGAATGCCTCCTCTCCACTGATGACTAGAGTTAGTCATCAACTCATTCTTGAACTTGAACGAAGTTCACATCCTTGAATACTGTAGGGGCCAACAGGTAACTACTACCTGCTGTTAAACACGTCCATGCTGCTATGCTGTCTGGACCCTGACTCGACGATTACCCAAACTTGACTAACGTTCTGCCGACGAAAGCAACAGACGTAAACTCTCACAAAAAATAAGCAAGCACCACCGGGAAAGGAGTGCACCCTAAACAAGGGAACAATCATTCCACACACAAAACAAGCACTAAGCCTAACAATATATATATTGTTACGTGGGTCATTCGACTGATGAGTTTAATTATTAATTACTGTGATTTATATAGCCTTGCTTTACCTAAGACCCATGTAATCCTATCAATTAAGGCTAAAAGTTGCCAAAAAAGACAGATAATTAACTTAATTACATTCGGTCACCAGCTGAAACTAAGTTACTTAATATATTGATTTATTCTGAACACATGAATTAAATATATAACATTACTCAAACAACTAGTTCAAAGAAAAGAAAAGAAATAAAAATGTGAGCTGATATCTTACGGACACAAGACATTTGAACATAAGTTAGTGGATGACGCAACAGCTGATAAACTCTTGTGACGTGCATATAAGCAATTTCAAGCACAGGGCTCGAGTAGTGTTGCTAATCCTTCTCCAAACAAGGTTATGGCCAGGTTCCAAGGCGTGCCAGATTCTGGAAGAGACGTATCCAGATAACACTTCAAATTCTAAGACCTCTCACTTATCATTAATTGACTGCAAGGGATGTATCTTAGATCAAGGATGTTATGTAACACCATGGAGGATATTTTATGCAATCTCACTAGGCAACAATAATTGTAATTCCTATATTTGACTTCATAAATGGGATATGGTTTTACTAGGATTTCCTTAGTGACTGTTTAAAAGGGAAACTTGAAACAGGAAATAAGGGGGAGGTCTAAAAGAAGGAACTGGGAGTAATTGTCATCTTCAGACTTACCGTGGAGTAGATAATACAGTGATCAATAACATCAGAAGCCCTGGGTCCACTGAAAAGGCAATTTCCCTGGCTTTTCCACAAGAGGGGGAGAGGACAAAGGGAGGAGGCCAATAGAGAGACACTGTGCTTGTGCTCTCATTCAAGGGTATTTCTGGACTGACGAACTGGGTCAAAATGCGTGGGTGCTTACTTGGAAGACTCCTCCCACTTAATGGCCTGAAAAATGACAAAAAACTCGCCAGTACAGAGGTCATAGAAAAGTGAGCTTAAGGTACATGCTAACTAAAGGTGACCCTGGTAAAACCTACCCTGTTGAATAGGTCCCTAAACTAAACTTCAAATCCTTCAATGACAGTTGGTGTTCTTTGAAAAAACAACCAGCTCTCTGGCTTGCCTCCCTAAACTGCTTTACAAAGAGAAAGATTTGGTGCTTTCTTTGTTTTGTTTTTGTTTATATTTCTACTAAATCAAGGAAGCGAGGTCAAACAGTATAAATATTTGTAAGATATATATGTATATATATATATATATATATATATATATATATATATATATATATATATATGTATATATTCTTACAAATATTTATATTGTGTGACCTCTTTACCTTTATATATATATATATATATATATATATATATATATATATATATATATATATATATATATATATATATATATATATATATATATATATCAATGGACTTTATGAGTTTACGAGGATGCCGTTTGGTTTATCAGGTAGCCCTATGACTTATATGAGATTAGTAAATACAGTTTTGCATGGATTGTTAGGGAAGTCTGCTTGCGTCTATATGGACATCTTGATTGCCACTGACTCTGTAGAGGAACATTTAGAAGTCCTTAGAAGTTCTTAGGAGACCTAGGTTAGCAGGTTTGAAAATTAAATTAGCCAAGTGTGATTTCTTGAAGAAGCAGATAGTTTATTTGGGTCATGTCATTTCCAAGCAAGGTGTCAGGGTACATGGGGACAAGGTTCTGGCGATCATGGATTTTCCTACTCCTAAAAATAAGAAGCAGATTCGTTCTTTCTTGGGAATGGTGGGATTTTTCTGGAGATTTGTGAAAGGTTTTTCCACCCTATCATCTCTGTTGACGGACATGTTGAGGAATGTGCAGTTTTTGTGGGGTGAGAGGCAACAGTTGGCCTTTCAGAAAATTAAAGAAGCTTTAATGAGTTCCCCGGTGATGAAGTTTCCAGATTTCGAGCAACCTTTCACGCTGGTCACAGATGCCAGTCACGCAAGCATAGGAGCTTGCCTTACGTAGAAATTTGAGGGTAAATTGCATTGTATCCCGTTCTACAGAAGGAAGTTTAAGACGCAAGGGAATGATGAGATGTCTTTGAGCAGGACGGACAAAGAGGCGTTCGTGGTAGTGTCTACTTTGGTTCATTTTAAGATGTTGTTGGGCAACAAAGCTGAGGTTCTTACAGATCATAAGCTGTTGTTGGATCTTTTTAATAAGCTGGATCTTTCTCCTAAGAGAGCTATTTGGTTTTTGACAATTAGGTATTTTGATGCCAAGCTTAGGTATATAGAAGGTAGACATAAAGTTGTAGCTGATGCCCTTAGTAGGAGTTTTTATGATTCAGATGGTTCTCGTGTTTGTTATGTATCTGGGGAGTGCATAGACTGGGACATTAGTTTATTGGAGGCTAAACCGGATGAGGATGAAATTTGGCAGACACAAAGGCGTTTCTTAGAGGGGAATTAGGTAGAAAGGGTTATAAGTTGCCTTTTGCGGGTCTAGAGTTAGAGGGTAATTTGTTAGTTAGGAAAATTCAATATAAGCTGAGGGGTAATAAGGATAAAGGAGATACAACACACATAGTTGTCCCAAAGAGTCTAGTAAATATGGGTTTTGGTTATTGTTCACTGTAGGTTTGATAGTCCACATTTGGGTATTGAGAAGACGTATCACAAGGTACGGGGGAAATTTTTTGGAAGAACATACTTGCATCAGTGGAGGATTTTGTGAAGGGATGTTTAGTTTGCAATGCATACAAGCTAGCAAGGGTTACTTCGTGTAAATTGGGTTCGTTTCCTATCCCCAGTAGACCCTTCCAGCATGTCCATATGGACATACTTTACAATTTCTGTGAGCCTAATTATGGGCACAGACATTTGTTAGTTACTGTGGATGAATTAATTAGGTTTGTAAAGATTTTCCCTTTGAAGCATAAGACAACAGAGGACGAGGTAGCAGTTGGGCTTTTTGAGGAGTTTATTTGTTGTTATGGGGTTCCTGAGATACTTATTACAGAGAATGGGAGAGAATTTGTGAATAAGACGTTAGAGTGTCATGCGGAGGTTATAGGAATTCAGAAAGTAACTATAGACCTGAAGCCAATGGGTTATGTGAGCAGGTCAACAGGAAGGTAATCGAGGCTCTCAGAGTCACACTAGGGGTTAATGATGTGAACTGGGATCGGTATATCGCACAGGTTTGGCATAGCATTAATAATATGGTTAGCGATAATATTCGATGTCTCCTGCTGAGGCAGTCTTTGGCTATTCTGTCTCATTGTGATCATACAGTTAGACTGTTGGTCTCTACTGCTAAGGAGAGATATGCTCGCCTTGTTAGGAATCTTGAGTTGAAGATGCAGGAAATGGTTGAAGGAGCAATTCAAAGCCAGGTAATGTTAAAGTTGCTGTTGGTGACAGGGTTTTTATGAAGATAAATGTCGGGAATCAGTTGAATTATAAATTAGGGCTTAAGTTTGAGGGTCCATTTTGGGTTGTGGAAATAAAGAAAGGGAATAGGTTTGTTGTTCGAGATGAAAAAACGGGATTGTCCAGGCTGACACACATACCTAAGATCAAGAGACAGCTTAAAGGGAAATTGATGTGCTCTCTCTCTCTCTCTCTCTCTCTCCTCTCTCTCTCTCTCTCTCTCTCTCTCTTCTTTTTCTTAAGTACTTTTATTCTCTTTTTTTGTTTTGTTTTTGTTTGCGGGTTTCCCAGAACCGTAATTTGTGGGTTTTGAGTATGGGAGAATGCTTGTCAATGGAGTTTTATAGATTTTGGTTTGTCTAATTTTGATCTTTTTTTTTCTGCACAAGTTCAGTGGTTCGGCGTGATTACTTGTTTGAATTTTGTCAATGCTGAGGGCACATATGTTGAATGAAGTGCGAAAGGATACCGTAGAAATTTTGATCTGTTTTTGTTGTTTTTTTTTTTTTCTTTCTGCGCAAGTTCAGTGGTTCGGCGTGATTACTTGTTGGAATTTTGTCAATGCTGAGGGCACATATGTTGAATGAGGTGCAAAAGGATACCGTAGAGTTCTGTGATTAGGGTTGTATTCGTTTTCTTGTTTGGTTTCGAGCTCTGGTTAGTTATAGGTATCTTTTCTTGTTTTTTTTTTTGGGGGGGGGATGCTGAAGTTCTGTTTGCCCGTAGCCTTTGGGGTGGCTGTCTATCCCAAAGTAAAAAGTGAGGTGGTTAGTTCCTTTCATAAGAGGGGCGTTATGGTTTTATATATGGTTTTGTGTCTTTATGAGATTACATTTCGCAGATGATTTTTTTGGTTTTCTGATCTTTTGAGGTGTTAGAGTCATTGTAATGGTTTTATGGTTATATAATATATTTGGTTCTTTTTGGTAAAGGTGATTTTTTGTAATTATAAGGACGTTAGCTAGTGTGTCAGTTGCAAGCTTAGTGAAGGTTAAACAAGTGGCTGCGGAATTAGCTATACAAGGTAAATCTTTGACAGCATTACGAGACAGTAATAATAACTTGCGTGAAGGTTTTGAGAAATTGAGAACATCTTTGAATGGATTACTGGTTACTGTTGATGGTGTTCGGGGAGACTTGATGTTGCGAAAGAAGCAGAGTCTTTATTAACGGGGATTAAAACTCAGGTTCAAGCAGTTATAGCTGCTTCTAACGGGTGTATTTTTGGGGATATTTTACCACTGGGGCCCCTGGAATCTACTTCGAAAAATGCAGCATGTCTTTATGGTTCACAAATAATTTTCACTGGGGGAAATTTGTATCGTTATTAGGGGATTTTGAAAGTATGCTTGTCTGATAGAGGATTGCTTGTGGAGGTTCCTGTTAGTGATATTGAATTATTTCACAGTTTTATTATCCAGCCTTTTCCTAGTATTTTTGATGGTTTGATGGTGACATGGGATGGAGTAGAGACTGTATATTTTGGGTGGTCAGTATCAGTCCTCTGTTATTAATTATAAGTCAGGGTGTACATTAGTTCACGTCTGTGACAGTAGGATTTTTGTTCTTAGGAACATCGACTGTTAGGATGTGAACTGTCACTTGTTCATAATCAGACACCTGCAGACAGTGACTTTACAACATTTCCACTGGAGTTCAAGTGGCCTCTACGAAGACTCTCACGGCAGTTTTTTTGTGCAAGCTGCCCAAATCTCCACCTGATGTCATAGTACATCAGATACCTTCAGGCTAAAGCGCTCTCGCCTCTTCGATGCTGCTCATCGGATCGTCACGCCAAAATTCCAAGTGCTCTGTAGGTCACCTTCATGGGGAACACAGCGTTATCCCTGTACCTTCTCCTAGGGGGGACATCCCTGGGTGATGCGCTGGCCATGCCAACGGAAGTCGTCAAGTTCCGGTTAGAGCATTCGTTCGTTCGCTTTCATGGGCGTGTCATACATGGTGTGAATTATTGAATTTTGAGTACAGGTTAGACATTTCAGGATTTGATCCCTTTGTGCTCAGATCAGCTTCCCTGGAGGATTTTGTGACTGCCTGTGAGGTGAGATGGAACTTTATTTAAAAAAAAACACGAATGGGTTTTAATCAACTTTGTTTAACATGAACTGATTTATTCATTTTATTTTCACCTGCTATGTCTCTTTGATTTTTATTGATGTTTGATTTTTACCATGTTTTAATTTTGTGCATTTCTTTTGGGGTTGGTAACATGGGAAAACATCCCACATTTATTTTTTCTCTGTGCCTGTTTTTTAAAAGTTGTTTTTTCCCTTTGTTTTCCTCAGATGTACTGAATAGAGGTCAATATAAATGGAGGGGAATGTGACTTATCATGACTATGGCCATGTTGACTTGTTTTGACTCTCTTGTAAAGACTCAGCTGGTGGAGGTTGATAACACTATGTTATATTTTCTTACTTGGGCTAATTGGGTAAACAATTCTGGGATCCAGATATTCCCACTTCATTCCTATTTTGGTCCCAATCTACTTGCCATGTTAGATTACTGAATAAATTATATTTTTGTAGTCAAGTTTTTGCTATTCTTCCTTAGTTCAGTTAGTGACTTCGATAACGAGAGAGAGAGAGAGAGAGAGAGAGAGAGAGAGAGAGAGAGAGAGAGAGAGAGAGAGAGAATGTACTCACCCAGTACACAGGCTGGCCATTGATACCGTGGTATCTTTGAGATAAAAGTTGATATGGCATTGTTCTTAAAACAGATGTGGAAGGAGGTTATTGACCCTATCTGACCTTGTATAATAGGGCATTTATATATATATATATATATATATATTATATATATATATATATATATATATATATATATATATATATGAGTATATAGTGATTACTACCATTAGCACTAATGTGTGTTGTCGCCCTTTCCCCTCTTACACCTGTCAGGTGTGAATTCGTAGCCTCAAACGATCCTTATATGTTTTGCCCGTACTATCTCTGCAGCATATCTATTGTGATTTCTACTCTGAAGTATTATTCCATCGTCAATAGCCTGGCAATATAGCTGAAACCGGCCAGGACCTACACCAGTGTCTTATTTATTCACTTGCGGTGATGTGATAAATGAATCACGTGTTGAAGTGATTATACACTGACACACACACACACACACACACACATATATATATATATATATTATATATATAATATATATATATATATATATATATATATATACATATACATATATATATACATATATACATTATGTTATATATATATATATATATATATATATATATATATATATATAATATATATATATATAAATATATATATATATATATATATATGAATGCGTTACTGGCAGCTTCATTAAATAAACATTAGAAGGGGAACTGGATGATTATTTTTGCAAGAACGCCATTACTCACACAAACAAATGTTTTTTTTATGACGTCTTAAGCTCGATGGAAAATAAAAACTTCCCTGGAATATTGACATTACATAATATGTAAGAGGGAAGCCATGACATTTCCTAATATCATCTATTATTCTCTTTACCTACGAACCAGCCATTATTTTTTTTATATATTTTATGACCTAGGTGACAACCTGTTTTTGTTCTAGCAAGCACTTCCAATTTAGAATATCTTGTCATTCCTTCCTGCCTGTTAAACCAAGTATTTTTCATTAAGAAAATTAGGAAGTTGCTTCTCCTTTAACGGGGTGGCTCTAGACAGACGAAGACTATAGTCACTACAAAATGGAATATTTACAAACAGCCAACAAAGTCAAACATATCTTGCAATGCGCTGACCTTCTTATATTTGTAAAAGGCCCTTCACTTCCGTATACAAACATTCCTTGGTTTTTTTTTTATGGCAATGTTCCTAAGTTTATAAAAATTGTACTAAACGGTCAATTTACCACTTTTAGTTAGACCACTCCGTCCTTCTTCAGAGACTAAAAACTCATATCATCCCTTTACGACCGAACCACAGCAAATCGTGATTATTCATCTTTTTACCTCATCACCCTTCCTATTTTATACATTTTAAATAATGATAATACCCTTTGTCACATATTAAGATGAATTGGTCCTCAATTCCTTCTCAAGTTTATCTTAAACAGTCCTGATGCACTCGTTTCTCTTTTATTCACAATCTTTTGCAAGGGTCCAGCTGCCTTCCACGCCTCGCTGCCTGTATGTTTTTACCCAATCCTTTCTTTTACTGCCTTCTTTAGCATTCTTTTGTAGTCCCTCATTTCCATTACTACACTATCCGTCAGGAAGCCAAGCTTTACGTATGCCTTATTGTCAAGGAACACACGATGGATTATATTCCGGTACTTCAAGGAACATCCAAAGCAATATCTTCAGAAAAGAGGTGAAGTTATAGGATTGTCCACTTACATCCGAATCAATAGGAGACGGGATTACTATAAACTTTGTAAAGGAAACCTTCCAAGATCTGTAAGTTAGAGAATCAATGCATAAAATCCAGTCTCAAACAAATTCAAAAAACTAAATCTGGAAACTAAAAAAGAAGAAAAAGAATAAAAAAAATTAATCAGAAAAAACAAAGTAAAT
>JANJGK010000003.1:60770825-60778325 GCA_039081455.1 Macrobrachium rosenbergii | reverse complement strand
TACCTCTTTTATCAACAGGGTACCTGAAATACACAAATGCAATGTGATTAAAAACTTTGATAACTGCTCAACACACAGGACAAGTCTGAATAAGATATCTCATCAATGGCTTTGAAAAATATTTTTAAATTGTAAAGAAATTTTATGGACACCCTGTACAGTACATTTTCCCCAAAGTGATCGCACGCATTTTATAGCCTTTACGTAAATAAATAATGTAAATGGACGAAACGAAACAACAACGTTTTCTCAACACAAGACTCAATATGACAAAGCAACGGCTCACACGTACGTGATCTCTATGTAGTGCAGCAGATTGCTGTAAAAATCGTTCAGATAGTGAAACAAGCATGAAATTTGGCACAAACATTCCTAAGACTACGCTCTCTTAGAAAAGGGCGCTGGCCACCTGAAAATCCAAGATGGCGGCTATTTTTCAAAATGGCCGCCATCTATGTTGAGATTCACTGGTTTGGGAGCATCTATTGGATGGAATATGCCAGTTTTTTTTTTTAAACCTCGACTTTTAGGTTATAAAAATGTTCCATACCACACATTTTATTGAAAACCCTTACTAAATGAATTGTAACCAAGATGGCGTACAAAGTGGTTGCCATAAAAGTTTTTTTTTCTATCCACAGCGCTAGCAGACATAGAGACCAACTGTTTTTATTTAATGGTATATTCATGTGATCAGACAGTTTAACTAATATGCTATTTTCAAGTGAAATAGTAATGGTATGGTCACATACAACATTGTGTCTAAGACTGTAACCATAAAAAGAAAAGAAGAGAAATACGGACTAAACGCAACCAATCTATGTATAGGTCTCTCAACCTACACCTTTGAAAAATTCGAGGATAAGAAGGTAGGCATAGCATGACACGTTGGATGCTCAAGCTAGATTATCTACTGAAGAGAGGGCAATATTTATCTAGACTTCACATTTGCAAGTGCACAGAGCTGTGCAGGGAAGACCCAGCTTGTAGCACTTGCACCTTTCCCGACAGCCTGCTTTGCATCCACATTTGGTAAGCTGTTGGCAACTCTTGGCTAAGGGCGAGTTGGTTGTCCAGAGGACTTGCCATGCTTCACCAGACTTTTGCCATCCCCACTCAGCAGGGTTCTCTGGCTGTGGCTGACACTGGGTGGCCTGCCCCCACACACAACCAGCCTGGTACGCAGCACGCTTGGTGTGTTGGAGGAGAGCTCCCCTGGTTGGTGGAATGGCCTCATATGCCCTTTGTTTTCTGGCAAACATATCAAGTCTAGCCTCATCCACAGTGCCAGCAGTGCTGGATCTTTCATACATAAGTATGACAAACCTCTCCAGGACCTTCAGGTCACTCTCTTCCACTCTGAGAGGGTAGTGACTCAGTTTGGAGAACACAGTGGAGGCCTCTGGAAAGATGTTCCATGTCTGCCAGGCGGTCTTCTTGCCTTTGTTCCGGAAGGCTGACACTGTATCACAGCCTGTGAACGCATGGAAGAAGAGCATGCCATTCACCTTCTCCTGGCCCAGAGAGTTGCACAGGTCATGCACAGCAATCCAGCGCAGGCTCTGGCCTTGGCCAAATGCCACCCATAGCTTCTCTAGCCCTAGATTGTGGAGAGTGGAGAAAGCACTGACTGCAACGACAAGAACATCTGTGTCATTTGCTTTAACCGTGATGGTCTTGGCTCCATGTTCTGTGGCATATTTGGCATGGAGAAAGATGCGGGTGTCAGCTTCCTCATGAGAGCACTTTTCCAGTCCCTGAAGACTAGCCTCATGAGTGCTGAGGACAGCAGACCCTTTCGTGGCAATGACAACATTTGTGGCAGACATCTGGGCAACTTTGTCTGCCAGGAACTGGAACAACTCTGTCTTGTTGGCATCGTGTCTTAGGAAATTGCGCCAGTTGGATGGAATTGTGTTCTTGTCTGTCACCTTGCGCCTTCCTCCTTGACCACGTTGGAGCCTGGTCTCAGCTTTGAGGCTGGATGTATTGTATACATCAAATACAAGATGTGATGATGTGTACTTGCTGCTATAGGATTGTATCACAGGCAAGAAGTCGCAAAGTGCATAGCCCTCAAAGGTCTTTCCTTTCTTTGGTGGCAAGGCATGGACCAAAGCTGATCCATCTACAATGAGGACATCAGTCTTTGGTTCTTTGTCTTCTAGTGTAACATGACTCTCCAGGACCGAGGTCAGCTGAGACTTCTGACATGTGTACAGCCTACCACCCTCACTAAGGGAAGCTGGGAATGTTTGATTCTCGTGCTGGAAGAATTCCTGCAGATCACATTCACGGCTCTGACAGGATATAAATAGCTTTGAGAAAAGCTGGCAATCCTCCTTCAGAAGTTTCTGCTTTGACTGTTCTACAGGAGCAGCTTCTTGCCTGAAGAAGTCAGTTCTGTTCTTCTTTATCGGCTCATAGAAGGAGACTGCATTGTTTGCCAAAGAGTCTGAAAACTTCTGAAATTTAGTGCGGCCTCTGTCAAGGTGTGTCTGTAGAAGTTCTGCTGAGCTGGGGTGGGCAATGTGGAATACAGATCCTGGCTCTCTTCCTGAAAAGGACTTCCCAAGTGTTGCAAAGCCAATGACAGCTTGCTGACTCTCTCCAAGAATGTCTTCTGCGCATGAGGTGTTTGTTCATGGTGTGTTGTCTGCTCATTAGACTCCTTACTTTGAACCTCTGTTTCGTATGCAGACACCAAGCGGATGATCTCTGGGCCAGCCACCATCCATGTTCTGAGTGCTGACGGATCTTCAGTCAGCCCAATGGCTCCGCCATCAGCCTTTATAAAGGCATTGGTCTGCTCATGAGCTTGGTCAAGAGCCATTGCTGAGAACTGGCGACTGGTCTTGTGCACAACAAAGTTGCCAGCCTTGAACTCCTTGTGCAACTCTGGGTGTGAACTGACTTTGATGCTCCAAATCGTAACTGTGACTTGATGTCAGCCCCATGCTCAACCATCCCTACAAACTGGAGCAGGAGAGGAGGCACAGAATTTCGTACACAAGCCTCAGAAAATGTGCCATCAAACCGTGACTGATGATCAAGTATAGACTTTCTGAGAATATTTGCTGCTTTAGCAATGATAACTGCCTCTGAAAGATCAGATGATTGAGCAAGTGCTTTTCCCACATCCTTTTGAAATGCAAGTAATACATCTCTGCCAGATTTATGAGCCTCAAGTTCTGGAATTTCTGCCAGAAGTTTGTCTTTGAGTCTCGTGGAATTTACACTTGGTGACTCTACACCTAATTGTTCCAGACGTTGTTGGTAGAGGTGGCAAATATCTGCCAGCCGAAATGTGACTGGATCATCTGAACAAAGGTTGTTTTCAACAATGTATGTCATCAGTTCTGACAGAACTAGTGGATACACATCTGATTCTGACTCAGTGCTACCTTGGTCTTTCTCAAGGCTCCTCAGGTAGGACCTTTTTCTGTTGTAGAGGGCACAAAGACAGGCATGGTGATACTTAAACTCCTGTGCAATGACATCCCCACCAGTCAACTTAGCAAGGAGCTTGCCATCACTAAGTATCTCTGCACATTCACGCAATTTCAAGTCAAGGCCCTTAGTACTAGCCTGTCTGAGATCAGATGCAGGTGCCACTTTCTCACAGAAAATGCAAACTTCATTGTCATGACTGGTTCGGCGCAGTTTTGCACGACTAGTCTCAGTGTTGCTGGTCTGGTCATTGGATTGTCGCTTTCTTGCACGGTCCAGTTTAGTGTTGTTAAACAACAAGCGACAGTTCACATGGTATTTTGCTGCATTTTTCCTGAGAGTGGCCTCTATGCCATCACCTTCATCCAGCCTTGCTGGATCCATTATCAGTGGCATTTCATTAATTTCACTGAACATGGGAATGTTCCTTGCCAGCATTGTGTACCCATCATGGTCTAGGACATGATGACTTGGAGGTGATGTCAAGTGCTCACCTCTTTTGTCCTTCTGACAAAGACAACACAAACTCCAGTTTGTTTTTCTACTGCTCAATATTGGATTGGCATCACATTCTGCCATGATTTCACTTTTGATTAAGGCCGAGGGGTTATCCTTTTACCACCTTAAACAAAGCACACATTCCTGTATGGGATTCAACTAGGTTCGGTCTCCCTACACCTAGCCCGATCATTCATCCAGTGCCATTTAAGTCCCGTGTGATCTGTACACCATCCGGGTAAGTACATGAACCATCATGTACAGCCCCCATACCCTTGGCTCGGCTCTCCCGCGCTGGCACATCCTGTCTATTCAGGTGCGGCTATCTAACTATAGCTGGTCTGGGGCTGTTAGAAAGCATTTGGGACACTAAACTAAACTATACTACAACTACTAGTCTAAGACTACAGGATTAGTAAAGCTGGATTAGCTGGCACTGAACCCCATGCTGAGTTACACAGCAGTGATGTCACCAGTGTGCCCTGGTTGTGTGCAGACATACACTCTTTTACATTTATTAATTTTCCTTCAAAATTGATGAGTTATTCGAAAGAGATGGCCTCATTAGGATCTAAAACCACAGAAACCAAGATCCATGCTTAAAACGATAATTGTTGAACGGGCATTATTTCTCATTATAATTATTGTTTCTACCTTTTCTTGGCAGCCATATAGCCCCCCATATTTAAAGGTAAACTGTACTGGGAAGCTACAGAAACATAATATTCACAAGAAATAGTATGGAAGAGCTTTACCATATTGCTAGAAGCAAATACATGCCATTCTAGTGAAAAATTAGCCAAAATCTGTCGATACTGGCCGCCATCTTGGAATTTGGCCGCCATATTAAATTTTTTGCGTGGCCAGCGCCCTTTTCTGATAGAGGGAACTTTAAAGAGCACTTGTGCAAAATTTCATGCTTGTTTCACTATCTGAACGATTCTTATGAAATATGCAATTATCTGCTGCACTAATGTGAGAAGGGAGCTAAGATTGCAAGAGAGGCGAGTGATAATTAGCAAATTATTATAAAACAAAAATATCTTCTCTCAACTGTATATAAGGACATGACTAGGCTACTGAAGAGTAAAATTAGCGGACTAGACAAGCAGGCCTTTGGCATGACTTTGTCTGGGAGATCAAAGTCTGGGCGGATGTGAGCACAGTACGGCAATGGCAGCATGGCTCATAGCCAGCAGAACGGAAAGCGACTGGCACTATGAATAATATAGTAATAATAATTGACGGTATTTTTGTGCCGTGAAAATGGGGAGCGGAAAGGGTTGCCGGACTGATGAATGGGACTGTACCTTCGTCTACATTGTTGATTAGGTGGAGCTGAAAACCAATCAAAACAGACTCTACAACGTTCAGATCTGGTTTTACATTTTTAAAGTTTATATCATTACCATTACTATTAGTAGTAGTAATAGTAAAATGCTGCAGACTACAGGCCGCAAACAGAGAAAGCATTCCATTGAGGAAAACGAATAAGAAAAGTAATATTATAATAGAAAAATTAACATAACGGAAAATGAATGTAAAATGAAAACAAAGTTAATGTATATCAAATAAGATAATGCTTGAAGATCAAGGACAATATGCATCATAATTTCATGTAAATGACCATACATGCGGATTGAACATATGTATTATACATAATGTCATCAATAATTTTCGTAATATATTTTTTTAAATTGTAAAGACTTTATGAACATCATGCACAGTATAATACATTATATATATATATATATATATATATATATATATATATATATATATATATATATATATATATATATATATATATATAAATTTTATATATGGCCACACATGCACATAAGTATATATATATATATATATATATATATATATATATATATATATATATATATATATATATATATATATATATATATATATATATATATATATATATATATATATATATATATATGTATATATATATATATATATATATATATATATATATATATATATATATATATATATATATGTATATATATATATATATATATATATATATATATATATATATATATATATATATATATATATATATATATATATGTGTGTGTGTGTGTGTGTGTGTGTGTGTGTGTATATATATATGTATATATATGTATATATATATATACATACATACATATATATATGTATATATATATATACATAATATATATATATATATATATATATATATATATATATATATATATATATATATATATATATATATATATATATAAAATTTGTGACAAACGTTCCTTTAGAGCATTTGTTTTCTGCTTTTTCGTTTTTATAATTTTATATAACGTAATATGATTTAACGAAAACTGCCAAAGTTATAAAAGACATTTGGAGGAAGCCAAGTGTTGGCTTTTCCTGCGCCACTCATTGATCTTTCCGTAGGTCATTAGCCATTTTAATGCCCTGTCCAAACGAGTTTGGAAATTGATTCTTTTGAGTTTAAAACCCCACATGGGGAAAATGTCCCAAAAGCAATTAAAATCTCCATTCAAGGTGGCTGTTAGCGCCCCTCTTTCGAACATTAAAACGAACCTTTGGAGGCTTCAGAACAACCAGTATAATAGAAACAGTCCCCAGTCAATTTCCTGTGTCTCCTTCTCTAAAAGTCCTCTCCCGCCTCTCATTTCCCTTTTCATTGTTATCCAATTGCTTGACCCTCTTTACTGGTCGATCGATCAACAACCTTTCAGGTACCTGGCTGGGTTAGCAGCGTGCCCTGTGACGAAGACAATAGTTGATCCGATTAAGAAGGGTCTGTCCAAACATGGCGATCTCTTAAGCTGGAGCAGTATAAAACAATCCTCGACTGACCCCTCACCGTCAGTCAAAGAAGAGCAGTGAAAATGACTGTAGCAGTTCAGTTCGGGTAGTAAGTCAGTCGGTCGAGAGTACTGCGGATCAACCATACCGTTCCGTTGCCTTGCCCCTCAGTTGTAGCAGGCCTGACTTGGGACGCCCTTCTGCCAGAAGTCTGACCTTAACGGGACCATGCCCGAACTCTCCCTGGACTTAGCCCAAACGCTGACACTCTGAAGGTGGTGATCTCTGCCGCCTCCCTACTACGTGCTGGTGCCCTTGTAGACCCAGGGCCCTTTGAATTCCAGTTTATTTCCTCTGGTGGAGAATAGTAAGCTGCGCAACTCCCGTTGATACACTTCTGAGGGAACCTGGCTCTGATGTCCTTCTAGCACAGACTAAAGGTAATGTGATCGGATGTTACTAGATCGGCCTCATCATTTAGATCTTTAACTGATTTCTTTCGTTCTGTTCTCCCAGTTTCATGCTACATTTTTCATTTTCTCCTTAAGCAACTCAAGTGATAAGTATGTTGATATTGTGAATAACTTTGCATTGGAATACCAGTGTTAACATAAATACATAACTAATCTCAAGGGATAAACTCAATGCGAATCATGTATTCTAGTTTGCTTACATATTCCAAAATAAAGTGTCATTTCATCCACTAAAGTGTATTACAATATACCTGCCTTTGCAGATCAA
>JANJGK010000003.1:60740825-60765825 GCA_039081455.1 Macrobrachium rosenbergii | reverse complement strand
TATATTATATAATATATATATATATATATATATATATATATATATATATATATATATATATATATGTATATATATACATAATTATATAAATCTATATGTGCTTGGGGCCTATAAATATGCCGAGTGATTTAGACCAAAACATGAAGCTCTTGGGTAAACTCTAGACACAAAGAGCATTTCAATGACTTTTGTTTCTTTTAATAATACATATCAGTAAGAATACTAAACAATTTAACAGGAAACTTTTCTCTTTGCATTATTTTCTATAATTTATTTCTAATTCTAATTTTAATTATTAGGTTTCCTTTACGGATGATGGGTAATCGTATGTACCATCTTTTTTTTATATAAATCCAGATCCAGGCTTTCGTGTCACAGCTCTTTGTTATAATTGTATTTTTTTTTTTATTTATCTGTTCATTTTTCTGTATGCTTACTGCTACAAGGAATGTTGAACTCGTAAGTTATGGCGCTACGACACCACAATTTCCCCTTTCACTGCTCTGAATTGCACTAGGTAAGAAAGGACCTCTCCTATCTCGCTCTCCTTCCTATCTTCATTAATTGAACCGTATAAATAAAACGCCAACTTGCTGCTATGCGTTTTGTACGAGTTTTCCTAATTGAAATCATCTCTATTTATCCTTAACGATGGTCAGCTGTTAAAATACTTTTGCTGCACATAGACATGCAAAATTCCTCGTACGTGAACGCGTTTCAGTGGCCATTTTAGCATAATTGCCATCTTCCCAAAAGTGCATGTAATTGCACAAACCCTGACAGCTCAAGTCGTTGACCTTGTTAGAAAGTACAAAGAAACTACAAACTTTATGGGAAAGAAAAATCAAAATAACTTGGGTTAATTTAGAGGAAGGGACGAAAGTGAATGCCATCGACCTCTCTTTGTACCCCCGACACTTGGCACCTATTAATCTTATTTTCCTGCAAAATAATGGCTCTTGGTATTTTATCACACAGCGAGTGTGACCTTAAACGTTTCCGCTGCGAATACTGAGACTAGTCACTTCTCACAGCATTTCCAGAGACGGATAGCTCTGTCGACCTTTAGTTTCATTTCAACACTATGTGTTTTTGCTCTTTGAAATTTCCCCTTTCTGTGAGTTTAGATCTCAATTAATGTGCAACATATTACAAAGGTCTATCAAAATACCTAACGTGACCTACTGTGTATCTGACGTGGCCTCTTATGTTAAATTTTACACTATTACAAGAGAGAATATATATATACATACATATATATATATATATATATATATATATATATATATATATATATATATATATATATATATATATATATATATATATATATAAATACAGTATATTATATGTATACTATATATATATATATATATATATATATATATATATATATATATATATATATATATATATATATATATATATGTATGTGTGTGTAGGCATAATTATGAAACAAGCAAATAAAAAGAAGGGGGTTATATAACAATTTATTGCATAAAAAAGTCATTATTTTTTCGGGTGTGTCCACAGGTCAGGGAAAATTAACAAGAATTACTGATTTATTTTAGTTGCTCTTTTCAATCTCCTTTGAACAGTCTACGAAGAGTGAGGTCAAGGGCGTACAAACCTGCATCAATTTAAGCCCAGGTCTATACACCCTTGACCCCACTCTCGCAATGTGTTCGAAGGAGATTTAACAGAGAAACTAAAGAAAATCAGTAATTCTTGATAATGACCTGCCCCTTCTTGGTTTATCCAGTAACTTTTGATAATCTTAGACAGTTGTTCCAAACCTGAAGACCCACCCCAAACAGTAGCGACTTTTGTACTCATTAAAATCATTATATAACCCCTTCAGTCTTGTTTGTTGTTTGTAAAACCGAGTGTTTGCTGCCATTTTTTGTTTCCTTGTATGTAGTTTGCCTGAAAATGCCTTAGATTAAAGGCGAAAGATCTTGCATCCGTTGATTTTAATTCCTCATGGATATGTCCTGTTTGAAAAAAAAACACAAATTAGCGGACAAATATATTTAAAATTCCACAGACAGTTTCGGAGCATCATGCTCCCTCTTCAGTGTGGAGGCACTGGAACCCAACTCCAATTTGTGTGTTTTTTTTTTTTTTAAGTTTCAAAGTTCGATACTGATCTGTGATCATAATATCCTGTTTACGTTTTAAATTACTTAGTTATTCTCGTGACAGAAGTTACACACACATTGTGAGGTTTAATGGTTGTTTTGATGGGACAATCGTTTGCCGATTGTTCCCTTGGTGGGTTGTTGCCTCCTTACTTGCAAGTTGTTTTTTCTTCGTGGGAGGAGTTGACGTCTGTCACGGTGATTTTGACAGCGTCAGTCAGGTCCCAGGGCAGCAGCAAGTCAGCAAATCAGGTCCAAGGCAGCAGCAAGTCAGATCCAGGGCGGCAGCAAGTCAGGTTCATAGCAGCAGAGAATCGGTATCTCAGCAGCAGAGCAGCAAGGAGTCGTTTGGATGAGCGACGGGTATTACCTGCCTGTTGACTTCGGCGGGAGGTGGAGGACCTCTTCGTCTGTTAGTGACACCTTCCCTGATGGCAGCATGAGGATGTTTCGATGGCTCAGCCGTTGTTGGTCATCTGTGTGAGGATTTGTTCCTTCAGCAGCAAATGGCTGTCTCGACGACTCGATCGGGGTTATCTGTTTTGTGGATGTGTTCCTGTTGCGCAGCCAGTGGCTGTTCGATGCCTCGACCGTGTTCGTCTGTTTGTCTGCATCCTCGTTGGCGGTGGTGACCGTCTCGACTACTCTTCGAGTTTGTCTGTTTTTGTGGTGTGCTGCTTGGGTGGTATTTATTTTACTGCTCGTGTTTTATTTATTATGCTGCTTGATTTTGTATTTGTTATGCTGTAACATTTGTTTTACTGCTCGTGCATTATTTATTATGTTGATTGTTTTTGTATTTATGGTGCTAGCGTATTATTTGTTATTGTTATGCTGCCTGTGAATTGCTTATTGAACTATTTCAGAATTAATTACTTGGGTTTTATATGTTGCTTCCTCTGTTATTTGTATTGTTTATTTAATTGGTCATTTTAGGTGTTTCCTTTCCTAGACCTGACTCACTTGTATATAATGTAAATTACTATGTACAATAAATTAATCTTAAGGATGTATTTTGTTTTGTTCTGCTCCTTCCCTCTTTGTTTGTCTCCTTCCGTCAGTCATTCCAGTCCCATTTTGTTTTTATTCTGAACCTGCCGGTCTCTAAATGACGAGACCATTACACACATATATGTTTGTTGCCACAAGTAGGTTTTGGACGCAGGTGAGTAGTTCAGTGCTCAAATTCCTTAGTGATGATATTAGTGAAAGAGTTTTAGTGATTGTTGAAAGTTTAAAATGCATCTTTGCAAAATTTAAATCATACAAGTAAACGGATTCTTGGAGATATGAAGCAAAAATGATCCAGTATGAAAACGCATAAAGTAATTAATTTAGTGATACTCTCCGGAGAATGAGTTACAAATGAGACCAAATATCTAAACTGTTAGATCACAGAAGTAAGGCAGCTATAATTGCGTTAGCTGCAGAACAGCAAAAAGTGTAAAAGGGCAAGGGAACTAAGGGAGTATTTCAGCAAATCGCTCCTTTATGGTAGTCAGGTGAGGTTGTTAAAAGTGAACCATATACACGATCCTAGCATAAAACTGCAGAGAATAAGTGTAGTTCGGATATTTCAGAACATGAGAGAAGTAAAAATGTCAAGGATACAGAAAGACGGTTAGCAAAAGTGAAACTTTGGATCAAACTGCAGTGGGAAGGTTTATGTATGAAGGAAAAATGTAAGAGGATAGGCTAAATAAGAAGATCAGATACCTGGAAATGCTGGGTAGACAGAAGTGCGTGTCAGACAGAGGCGAATGGGCCGTTAATTAATAGGGGTCAACATACGGTCGATGGGCATTCAATGAAGAAAGGGAATATTAGCCAATGGAATTTTGATTCAACAAGAAGACAATGAATTTACTTTGAAACCAACCCATCATGGAGCAGGTTACTTGTCGAATAAAGTAAAATATATATACGGTCATATACAATGAAAAACAACAAAACTGGTTAATAGAGACAATAAACAGAACGGAATTTAAATTATAACATTACTGAACTAAGAGACGCTGCCGCCGTTCATCATGACAAAAAAAAAAAAAAAACATACAACAGATAGCACAACTGAAAGGAAGAAGAAGAAGAAGGAGGATGACAATAACAAATATCCTGGTTTCCCCTTCCCCTATAATGCACTGTAATATTCCAGAGAGGTTTTTGGTATCCATCGAGGTAAAGACGTCGTAAAAGCAGTTGTTGTCTGAGTAATGGCATTCTCATAAAAACAACCCCATAGTCCCCTTCCTAATGTTTATTTAATGAGAATGCCAATAATGGATGAAGTCATGTACATTCCTTTTCATTCTCTCTCTTTCTCTCTCCCTTTTACGTACAAATTATATATATATATATATATATATATATATATATATATATATATATATATATATATATATATATATATATATATACATATATATGTATATTTATATATATATATATATATATATATATATATATATATATATATATATATATATATATATATTATATATTTATATATATATATATATATATATATATATATATATATATATATATTATAAGGAATGTTTGTATATTTGTTTGTCCAATATAGAAATTCCAAACCACTTGACAGACCCAAATAAAATTTTGCACACGGCCTCTATGACATCCCAGAAAGGTTTATAAATCAAAATAAAACCCCTACCCTTCCACAGACATACAAACACAGACAAAACAAGTTGAGTTTTCGCCTTTTCTTCAGTAACGTTATGAGAGTCACTAGTAGCTTGGTTGGAGAGCTCCAACTTTTCTGCTGGTGACGTCATTAAACTCAGACGTATGGTAGTCCGACAAATGCGAATTTCCGCATTAATTTGTTAGTTTCTTCGTTTTTACCTTAGGAATTCGCTCAAGCGACTGCTTTGTGACATTACGGTGACGTATTTCATTATGACGTATTCTGTTATAAAGCCGGTTTAAATGAGGTCTGGAATAATCGAAATATCACCTTGGACAGTTAGCGGTTTAGAGTTGGAATTAATTATCGTGCGAACTGGCAAAACACTTCACTGCATACGGAAGATGTTTCTTTTCACGTTGCTATGTACTGATTACCTGGAAGATAATGACTGAAAATTAGAGATTAAAATTTTACAGGAATGTAAATCATTACATTTGGAAATCTTTTCCGAAAGGCACTTGCAGAATTTACATGTATGGAGTTAAATGTATACAGTGCAAATGGGGATTAAATTATGAAATGGCAAATACTTCACTTCGAGGAACGTCGAAGTGCTTACAACTTACACAACACGTCAATTTCGTACCTTTTGCTGATGTAATCATACACAGTAGGGAATAGTACTCCCGTCGTTTAGGAAAATAAAATTATTGTTTATGGTTATTTATTAGAAATATATATATTCATTTCTATCTTTTATCAACACATATTTATTCAAAACAATAAATAACCAGCTGCCTAACATTCCTCCAAGAAGGGAAAGATTCTGTTTGATTCATGATTACGTTATTACCAAAGGGACGAATTGACCAAGTTTATAGATGCCGCGTAGACACGCTTAGCGGTAATTTTTTTCTAATGATCCGTGTTAAGTATATCTTAGTTTAACCAGACCACTGAGCTGGCCCGAAGGATTAGATTTATTTTACGTGGCCAAGAACCAACTGGTTACCTAGCAACGGGACCTACAGCTTATTGTGACGAGAAATTAATTTCTATCGCCAGAAATAAATTCCTCTCATTCTTCATTGGTCGGTCGGAGAGTCGAACACTGGGCCAACAACGTGCTAGCCGAAAGCTCTATCCACCCTTCCAATGAAGAACTAATGATCCGTGTAACTTTATACTTAATTCTACGTTAGTGAATTTGATGTTGTTGTAAAGGTAACGAGTTGTAATTTATTAAGTTATGTTAAAAACGGCCCTTAAACCAATATAAAGAATACGTATCACGAGTTGAAGTTAGCCTTATAGGAAAGTGTTTTGCCACTTTTTTTTTCTTTACATGATCGGGAGTGGAAGGATAACTGTTGCAGCAATTCACTTGATAATAGGAAAGAAGTAAGAAGGCGTAACAGAATATAGACTAAATATTTATTATTAAAAAAGATGTCTATCCTCATACAATATAATGGATGAGTTTAAATTCGAACTGAGGGGTTGGTTCAGCTTTTTATAAATTGTACTGAAGTTTACATATCATAAAAAGACATCATTGGCCTAGGCCTATACCAAATTGCCTATATCACATGGAAATATCCTTTTAAATCTTCACTGTAAGATTAGGACTAATAATGGCGCACTAATAGCATTGAAGGGTCTAACAGTGAAATGCATAACGTCTATACATAATTTATTCATATTCTGATCAGAGAGTCTGAGATACTTCCCAGATGAAATACAGTGGCAAACTGTCACAAAATTGATGCTAACCTGTCCACACATGCAATTACCTGTCAGTCGGCCAGATTATTTAAGTAATGCCATCAGTTCATCCGTTCCGGTGAGTGGACTGTTTCTGCCCACAAACTGTTGTCTACACGTAAGTTTTACGGCAGTTTCGATGGACTGACAGAAGAAATGGCAAGTAAACTAGATCATGAATACACGACTAAGGTTGTTGAATTCTATGATAGTGAATGGGTGTGTTGTTAGGGAATGAGAAAGAGAGCGAGAGGAGAGGAAGAGAGAAGAGGGGACGTTAGGGAGAGAGAGAGAGAGAGAGAGAGAGAGAGAGAGAGAGAGAGAGAGAGAGAGAGAGAGAGAGTTTTTTGAATGTCATTCAGAGTTTTTCTGGGCAGTGCCGGATTGGTCAGCTATTATATATATATAGTATATATTTATATATATATATATATATATATATATATATATATATATATATATATATATATATATATATATATATATATATATATATATATTTGATGTGTGGATGTTCTCTTTCGTATTCTCAAAAAAACAAAAAGGAGAGGACTACACTCTCCATTTATCGGAAAAGCGCCAAATACAAATATAAATATGTACAGATGTTGAATAAAAAATAAAGGCTGTCAGGTCAACTTTCCTGACTGTCCATCCTGATATTATTAAGAGTTATTCGCAGCTATAAGCTCTTTGCAATGAACATTCAATGAACACTGAATATCCTGAAAAAATACTTATTTCTCCTGGCATACTTTTCCTTTTCCTATCCTTTCATTAGCTTAGACATCCATCCACACTAATAAACACTGTCTGGACACAATCTCTGTTACTTGTGTTCATCAATATTTCTTAGACATACTCTGTATGTTCTAAGATATTCAGAGGATTCGCAAAGGCAAAAAGCACCTCATTTTACCCCACTGTATCATTCATGAGACTTGAACTCCGAAATGGAAGAACGCGTCCATCGAAGCAAGCTGTGTTACTTTAAGACTTATCTTCACTAGAGTGAAGGACATTTCCCAAGTTATCTCTAATGGGTAGTTGCATACACCACAGAAGCTACTGTTGTAACGTTTTCATACTTCTCTATATGAATTCTAAACTTCATCTTACAGTAGCTTCATGTAATGAAAAATTTAACTTCAAAATCTTCCTTTAATCTATTGATGTTTTGTGAAATAAATTCTTTCTTTGCAGTACTTGAAGTTTCAAACCATCAGTGTAGCTTAAAAGTTTAATTTAGAAATCAACTTCTTCAAGGGAAGAACACTCACCTTCATTAGAAATAATGAATAAGAATCTTCAATGGCCACATTACTATGAGTGTTTCAGAATTTCAGCACGCTCATGAACACCAAAAATTTTTTTTTACATTCCATAATACAACGCTGAAATAGGTTTGAAATGTTTTCTGTCCTTTTATTCCACGTTGGAATTAAATAATCCTGTACTCATTAAAAACACTGTCAATGCAGATGGATCATAAATCTAACTTCCGTCTCTCTCTCTCTCAGGTATAGGTAGGATAAGAAATAAGAGAAGACTGAGAAAGTTACCAAGAATGGGAATAAGATTAATGTGATTTTAAGAGAGGGCTTAATAATAAGATGAAGATAAACAAGTTGCAAAAGAACTTTTCGTTCGAAGGAGCGCGACAGATCGAGTGGTATTATTTCTCAACATCTTGCGTCATTAAAACTTGACGTTTCAGTTTTCATCCGTCTAGGATTCCTTCCGACGTTGATTTTTCAACAGCTTCCATCCGAAGTAAAGACACATTGCATAAGGAAGAGAAAAACTCTTAACTCTACGCGCTGTGAATGGTATCACATAAATTTCTTAGCTTCGGCATCTTCGCCAGAATTTATGTTGATGTTCTGGGTGTTATATGGAAGCTTCCTTTAACGATATATACTCTATAAATATACAGTCTAGAGAATGGAAACGTGTACTTAAATTCTTTACTCAATATAAACACGCACGTGAACATACATACATACACACACACACACACACACACACACATATATATATATATAATATATATATATATATATATATATATATATATATATATATATATATATATATATATATATATATATATATATATATATATATATATATATATATATATATATGATTTCTTAGTACTCCAATAAAAGGTACACCGTTACAGAACTGTGGCATATTTACCAAAAGTTATTTGGAGCGCAAATTCCCCACAAGGCGCACTATAAATCTTAAAAAAGATATTTTCGATAGAATAATACCACGAGTACATCACCTGACGCCATACTGATGCCTCCCAGAACGAAATGCTTACAGATAATGGACATATTAATCTGGATTTATCGTTTTTAAAATAAGGTTGTCATGATGATTAATTCTAACAAACTAAAACAAGCAAATAAAAGAAATACACAAAGCAAAAGTAATGACGTACGAACAGCAACATTCTGTAAGTCAATCCATTAATATTATTTGCATAATATGTAACAAACAGTAAAGCTAATTAAAATGCGACAAATAAGTTACGGTTACATGAATACCTATAGTCGGTAGAAAAGGTGAACTTAATAAACCAAAATATAAAGATTCTTAGTTATAATAATGGTAATTCTAAGGAGAAAAAAAAGACGTGGATATCGCACTGGAGGTTGAAATTTATGGGTCAATTTATTCCGGAATTAGGGAAATCGGGCGAGTCCAAATGATTCCATTACTAAGCAATCCGAAATCCTCAAGAGATTTCGGTAGACAGCAAAGGAAATCCCATTCCAAAGGCAAACAGATTGGAACCAAGGAATTTATTTTACAATTTTGCATTTCTCACATATAATGTGCAATTACCTCCACTCAGAGCTGAGATGTTCTTTGAAATAACAGTCTTTGTGAACAATATTTTCATGCAATGCATTAATCCGGGAAATAAAAGTTCCATTTCCCAAGATATCTTTGTTCTGTAACGGACTGTACTTAATTACTTCCAGTCAAGAGTTGAAATTTACTTTGTGACAATAGTCTGCATGAACAATATTTACTCGGAATGCATTAATTAGGATAATAAATGTTCCGTTTTCAGAGAACTCTTTGTTCTGTAACAGATTGTACTCTATCACTTCGACTGAGAATTGAAATATACTTTATGACAACAGATTACATGAACAATATTTACTTTGAATAAATTAATTTGGAAAACATTGCGCGGTAACAGACAGGACTTGCCTTTATGTAATTTTATTTGATACAAATTGCAAATCGTTCAAATACGGGATCCAGTCATCAATACGTACTCTAATACACGAACTATTTGGGCGACTTTATAGGAAATAAATTAATTTTCTGGAAACTTAATCCGCTTCTACAAACTCATTTCACCATCTGACATCATATTTCTTTTTAACTCAGAGCCGTGGCCCTCCTAGTCCAAGACCAACAAACTAAAACAAGGTCCAATAGTAAGAGGACGCTGACAGAGTCATGCGCTCAAAAATTTATAAAAGGCAGACGAAAGAGTCTTTTGGAACTCCACGCACTGCGCCTTGTTTGCTGGAGACCTTGAGCTAAAAAAAATTCCTTAACAACCTACATTTTCTCCTCAGAAAATTTGATTTCAGACCCGTTTCTTTAATTCCGCTATGCCTTCGTACTATGTTTATCCATTACAATTTCTCAGAATTTCGTGTTGATCATACTTCGTTTATTCATTAATAAATTTAATCATGTCCCTCACGTGTATATTTTTATATCTATGTTCCTATTTTTCTATTAGCGACTTAACCTAAACGGTAATAAGTTATATATTCATCTTTTCTATTTATCTGTTTTCTGAAGACTTGCTTTACGTACATTGTTAACATACGTCTCAAACAAAAAACATTATTATTATTATTATTATTATTATTATTATTATTATTATTATTATTATTATTATTAGTGCTTTTTATTTTTCAAGAAACGTTAGTGAGCCTTCCCTGCTCAGGTGCTTTCCTTCATTCGAGAGTCTTTTCAGATCTCCTTAAAACACTTGACATAAAATGCGTTACATTCTTTATCTTCTCTTTTGGCTGCTGCCTCTGTGCTGGTAGTCGTTGGCCTAATGATGTTTACTCATTACGGCGCTCCCGCTCCACATTTTGTCATCTTCTGGATGATTTTAGACTCGCGATGGAATTGGCATTAAAAGTGTCGCTGTAAAAGCAACTTGACAAACGTTTCCTATCCTGTTATATATATATATATATATATATATATATATATATATATATATATATATATATATATATATATATATATATATATATATATATATATATATATATATATATATATATATATATATATATATATATATATATTCTTACGTTCCGTGGCCGGTTGCAAGAGTTAAATTGGATTTTTGAACGTAATTTGCCTTAGGGGCCAACATCTAGTGCTCAGAACATAAGCAATAAATGTAATTACAAAGATGACTCACCTTGATATTGCATTTATTCAACAGGGAAGGGGAAAGGTCACCTTTCAAACCAGTCAAGTAACTTTGAATTTAATTTATTTACAAGCTGGGTAATCAGAAAAGCAATATGAATTGGCCGATTGAGCAGCAAACAAGGCACATGCAATGTGCAATAAAAGTAAGACTTTACGTAGCAAATAAACAAATCTGGGAAGGGCTACAGCCATGAAAGAGTTTGACACGCAAATGGAAACTACTGCTGTTGAGACTGGCTGATAAATGTTAGTTTTTTAGCGCAATATGAACCCAGACAGGGCCAGTCATGTGCCCCTGGACCACTGGTAGCCAGAAGACTCTTGCACGTAGCAAGATGGCAGTTAAATGTCCAAGGCCATTGGGTTCACAAGGGCAGGGGCAGAGCTCTCGAAGAGCCAGATAACAGGATTCTGGAAAAGAATTCCAGGTCAGCCTTCAGATCTAATGACTTACTTTCACATGAAATTACTTATTCCTGATGGAGGGAAATTATCAATTAGATTTAATTAGCACATGGTAACACTATGGTGGGAATGCTCTAATTATTATCACAGAATAAATTTAATTTAAGCTTGGAACAAGTCATGAGGGCAAATGTGCATGCTAGGCTATGGGAAACAAAGGGACTTGGTTTTAGGAGAATGAAAAGTAGGAAATACTGAAAATGGAGAGAAATTCATGAGACGGGAAAGAGTACTGGCGTTAATTGCAACTTCAAGACATACCTTATTGCATCTGTTCATGGAGCTTGCTTGCAAAAGATGAATTTTTGTCCCTGTGCCTTGTTGATCGTGATTGAGAATGCAAGTCTCACTGGAAATTGCAATCTCTTAAAGTTAAAAGGGAGATCCGTTGGCATGAGTGGTATCTGTGGGATACAAACTGTTTCACCCTCTCCCTTTCCTGCTTGCACTTAGGGCACTGGGAGTGTTACTATTCATCTCAGTGACCTCCAAAACTATTGATTAGACACTAATATCTGTCATTTTTGACATTTTATTTTTCACCCCTTTTCAACCCCCTTCCTATGGAGGCTGAATTTGGACTTATGGGCATAGGGAGTGTCACCATTCATCTCAGTAACCTCGAAAACTATGGATTAGGCACTGTCTAATCCATATTTTACAAATATACATAGGGATGATTGCGTCGTCCCTATGTATATTTGAAAAATATTGTGATCTTCCTCAAAATCATGTTGACATAATCAAAGGAGCTGCGAATGTTAGGCATGAAAGTAATTTCCCTGCTCGCTATAAGAAAAGCTTGACCAATCTTAAAAAAGACAATACAATCCACATCACAAAAACTGGTAAGTCGAATAGTATTGTAATTTTAGAGAAAGCTGACTACATATCACGTATGCATGCCCTACTGGATGATGATACGACTTACCAAAAACTAACGAAAAATCCCCTTCATCAAATCATAAAAAATTTCAACAGCACAGTGAAAAAAAATCTTTAAAGATAAAAAAGAACTAACAGGTCATTTGTCCGTAAAATTTCCCTCGTTACCTTAATTGTATGGGTTAGTAAAAACACACAAAGAAAATAATCCTATGCGGCCTACTATCAGTACTGTTGGCTCAGTGTCATATAAACTTTCGAAATATATTACCAAGCTCTTGTCCCCCGTTACTTGGAACTATCTCCTATTCTCACGTGTATAATTGTCTAGATTTAGTTGATAAATTAAACAAAACACTTTTTGCCCTACTGATAGATTCGTTAGTTTTGATGTTTGTTCTCTTTTTACTTAAGTCCCTATAGATTCAATTTTAGAGTATCTTAGCAATGAACTAATCCATCATGAATTACCTCTACCTGTAAGTCATATTATTTCACTCACTAGGTTGTGCATTTGTGATTGTAAGTTTATATTCAATGGAGCATTTTACCAACAAAGATTTAGTATGGCAATGGGCAACCCTTTATCCCCACTCCTCTCAAACTTGTACGTGGAATTCTTTGAAAAACGATATTTACCTAATATCATTTATACTCCTTTAAAGTGGTATAGTTATGTTGACGATATTTTAGCTGTTTTGCCTGCTGGTATTGATGTAAATGATTTACTCTGTAATTTGAATAACCAGGTACCATCCATTAAGTTTACGTTAGAATTAGAAAAAGACAATTGCCTCCCTTTCTTAGATGTTTTAATACACAGAGAACCATTTCAATGCAAATTAAGTATTTATAGGAAGCAAAACAACAACTTTGCTAATGTCCATTTTTATTGAGGCTACCACCTTAACATCAAAAAATCAATTGTTTCTTCTATGTTTTTACGAGCTTTGCGCAATGTCAGTCCCCAGTATTTGGATCAAGAAATTGAATACATAAGAAAAATAGGGACAGATTTATGTTATCCTTCACATATACTAGATATTTGTTATAACAAAGCCCACAAAAATTTTTATAGTGAAAGTAACATGGAGAAAGAAACCCCTAAGAACATTCTTAGCTTGCCTTATTTTAGTGGTTTTGAAAACAGTAAATCATTGTTAAAACCTTTTAATGCCAACCTCGTTTTTTCCTATAATAACACACTAAAAAGAATGTTAATAAAAAATAGCCCTAAAGAAAACAACAACATTATATATAAAATTCCATGTTTGGACTGCCCTTCCTTTTATATTGGCCAAACTAGCAGAGATTTAGATGTATGTATTAAGCAACATAAGTATTCAGTCAAAACTGGACAAACATCCAAAGCCATATTCATTCATTTAAATGAAATCTCTCACAAGATAAATTGGACTGAAAGTTCAGTGATTGCCAGATCGAAATATTTCTCTTCAAGACATCTATTGGAGTCCGCTATTATCCAGCTTACTTTCAGCTGTAATTTTAACCTTAGCCCTGGCATGTATTATTTGGACCCCTGTGTTAGAAAAATGTTCAAGAATGACCTAAAAGATAAAATCCCTGACTTAATTACAAATTAGTTACTTTATATATATCCGTATGTTTAATATAATTTTTTATTTGTAAAAAATTTTCATCTTGCAAAAATCATTGTTATTTACAAAAAAGATAATTATTTTGTTGTACTAATATTTTATGGGTGGTCAGTCACGCCCTTGTTTAATCTTTTAATTGTCCTGTCCCAGCTTCTGAACGGTTGATCCTAATCCTTTGTAAAACCTCTTAAATACTTAACCCTATTTTGGCAGTTCTACTAATTTTCCAATTGTGTTGGATTCCAGGTACATATTTTTCCTTTATAATCCCCATCTGTCATTAATATGAGCTTTCTTTGTAAACTTACTTTATATTTCTTCAGTCTGCTAAGTAAAGGACGAAAGAGTCGAAAGGCCTCGCAGCACTCCAGTGTTTCCCTTTCCTCAGTGGATTTTATCTTTATTTATATAGTATATATATATATATATATATATATATATATATATATATATATATATATATATATATATATATATATAATACTAATACATATAATATATAATATAAATTATAATATATATATATATATATATATATATATATATATATATATATATATATATATATATATATATATATATATATATATATATATATATATATATATATATACACACATATAATGTGTGCGTGTGTGGGACCTATTTCACACCTAGCCAACAGTTTCTCGGTGTTCCTCTTTTTCCTTCATCTCAAAACATCTGAATTATGCACACAGTTCACCGACCCACCGTCCTCAAAACATGACTAAGAGAAATGTGCAAAAGATTGGCTGCAGACTATTCAGAGTCACTCTTAATCCAAGCCACTAAGTATGCTTCATTTATAGACATGACAACACACGCCAAAGGCAACAGCTCTCATGGCCGCACTCGTAAACGCCCCGAGCACGTCATCAAGAAAGCACAAGGCCCACCTGTAAGGACTAACGAACCGCAAGGAAAAGTCAATATAGCCGAGTTTTCGAGCAAAGCAACTCGGCAAGAAATCCAGTTGGAAAGTAAATAAGAAATCTTGAGAAGAAAAGCCAGAGAATACCATTGGCAAAACGGTTTAAATTCTCTCTTTCTCTCTCTCTCTCCTTCCTGTCAGGGGCTATTCACGCAAGAAGGGTGAAAAAATCGTCAAATTCCCAAGATTAAATGATGATTCATCTTTTCCTTTCCTCGCCTTTCCTTCCTATTTCCTTTGTATGTTATTCTCGCCCATTTGTTTTTCATTTAGTTATATATATGCATGGCATCTGTTTTTCTTTCAGTGGGACTGCCCTCCAGAATGACATCGTTATTCAGGACGGTTTGTGTTTCTTACTGAGCTCTCGGAGTCTGTCTGAATTATTTATGCGAAGCCGCGAAGGAGAAGTAGCTGTTGTAGGTAAAGAAACGCGAGAGAAAATTAGTTTGGGGCGGTAAAAGAACAAGTGAGATGAGAACCAAGACCAAAGCCGTGAGAAAAAAAAAAGTACAGGCCAAAGGGAAAAGAAAAAAAAAAAGTATATAAGAAACGGGTGAAGGTGGGTAGCCATGACGATGATCATTTGTGCGTCCATTAAACTTCCTCCGATTTTCATCATTTGGATATTGATATAGATAATCATTATAGATTAATTTAGGCAACCAGTTCAAATACTAATGATCACTCATTCAAATGTGATGATTATATCAGCTTATGGAATTACTAGTCCACCTCTCTGATATATTTACTTATTAATTATAGATTAAAATTAATTGGCATTGCTTTTAATCAAATCATACAGCGAAAGACCTGATGGATGAACTATAATTATTCCATCTAACGCTCCACTTGGTAAATTGAAGTAAAATGTAAATCATGTATTCACGTAATCACTTTGGATGGGGAATATTAATTTGTTATTTATCCAATAAGAATACAATATGAATGCTTTACCCTGGAAGCATGTATGAAATATACATACCCTGCTTCAGTTTACGTAATCAACCTGTGGATTTTCTGTGAATATTTCATTTTATGGGACGTAAGTCAATATACCCGATGAAATTCACAAAGAATTCTCGGTAACCTACACAAAATTATTGGAGAATTTTAGGATTTTAATACTTGAAATTACTTCTGAACTATTGCAATAAACGGATAAATCGTAGGTGCCTGAAAAAATAAAAACACCCCACGTAACTACATATGTAGTAGTTCATATAAAGTCCTATGTGATATAGGGTTTATGGGGGATTAGCACTTTTAAATGGCAAGCCGAAATAGTATGTAGCCTACTTGGGCAAGTAAGATGTGCCAGTGTCTCCCGGGCACATAAATGAAGGACCACTCTTCAAAGACAAATTCCATTAGGAAACCAACTTAACCTGAAGGGTGAAACTTTCAGGAAAAGAAATTTCTATTCTCTTTAGGCGTTTACGACATTTGCAGGTGAGACGAGATTGCTGACTGAAAACCGAGATAAAGAAAACTATCAAGGAATTACAGACCAATTAACGAAAGTGCTATGAAACGATATGACAAGAAATGGAAGAAAAGACGAAACGCTATTCCCTTGTACAAAATCATACCAAAAACGTTTAGGTTATCAAACATTATACATTTACATGATAAATAACAACAGACACCTTTTCGCTATACGATAAATAGGAATGCAATTCGAACTGATGGACATAATACGCTGAATATTTCTGCTCACATTTTTGTAGCAATGTTTTCTTCTTTTGACCACTTAAAAACCCCATTACTGTATCTCGTGCAATGATATTATTCCATGGAGAAAAAATACAGGAGATTAGGTAAGTGGAAAGAGTTATTTAAAACTGCATTTTTTTCAATATCACTGGACCTTCGTTAGTTGCAAGCGCTTGGAGATTAAGTATCACAGAGGCATTTCTTTGTTTGTTTGTTTGTGAGTGAAATCCCCTTCCTGCTTCGTAATGGAATTAGAACTGTTGTGGGACAACTGTCCAACACCGAATAAAGCCCCCCAGTGTTTCCTGGCAAAGCAAAGTATGTTTTCATTTTGGACTGCTTGACTTTCTTTTCTTTGTGCGTTGAATTGGTATCATAACAAATATCCTATTGTACTTTGTTTATAATTCGCTTACGATTTTGGGAAAGCGTAATGTGATCATCCGTGCCTCCCTATGTTGCGACAAAATATTTCGAGAACGGAAAAAAACCATTTATTTACTTACTAGAAGAAAACGTCCATCTGTCGACACTCTCCAGATGATTAACTTGTGATGGGCATGAATGAAGACTGAACGATATGAAAGAAGAATGGACGATTTGTCGCCCTAAAAACCATCTCGCCAGATTACAGGTATTGTGATTTTTGTGTTGAGATTTCATACTAGTCTCTGGGTGGTCTTGTTTAATAACATAAGAGGCATAATCTACAACAGTTAGTTTATTCAAATTTCTTCTCACAGGTAATGCATTCCCCTGAACCTGACGTAGCTGAAGTGAAACATTTGTGTATTCTTCATTTCTTAAACGAATTTTCGAACAACTGTCAATCAAGACAGAGTATGCACTGTACAATCTTATATTAGAATATGATCTCCTGGCTGTCTAAGTCACTACCTGACAAATTCTTAACCATTCAATCGTTTTTTTACATATTCCATTAACAAGGATCATAAATCATAAACCCATTTATATGTTCATTGCCTAATACCATTTCAGTCTTAGATCTAGGAGATAAACATCTGTTCGTGTAACATTGTTAGTACTGTGGCTCCTAGTCCTGTCATTATGCATCAGTACAGATGAAGAAATGCCCATTTTTGTATTCGCCATTTAACTTGAATTGTTTTCCTTATTACAGGTAATACAGACGATGGTTCAAAAAGTCGTACAGACAGAAAGTTATGAATTAATATTTTCAAATTTAATTCTCTCCGTCCCTCTCTCCTTCCATATTTTCATATTTTATCCTCCGAATTTCTCTGTTGTCAACTTCGCTTTATAATTTCTAATAAAGATAATAGATCTTTTATTTTCTTAACTTCCTCCATCGCTGCAAAACAAGAGATAGATAGATGAAATACTGATGTTATTTATATGGCATCGGGGTGTCAACAATTATATCCTCTGTTCAAATCCTGTGAAACATTGTGACTAATGATTTCGTTATTCGTGACAATCGATGTTGGCCTTTATTGAATATGAATTCTAAAACTTCAGAAATTACTTCGTAAAAGGGTTATCAAACCTTTTAACTCAACATCGTACTTTATTCCCGCACGCATTAATTTTTTTGAAATGTCAGTTGTCAAAAATTGTGTTATGTATTTGTGTATTCATTGGGATTCGACAAAAGTTCCTTGAAGTGCATTTGTATATTCAACAGAATGAATTTTCCAGAAATATCTAACATCTGTTAGCCTCCTCCTGCTTAAGGATTAAGAGATCTATCCAGGGGGGGATTGAAAACCTCTCCATGAAAATTGGAAAGCTAACGGCAGATGTTTAAGGTCACATCTTGCTACTGACAAATGATACAGCCTTAACGTCATCAACGGTGTCGAATCATAAATGAGATAGTTTGATATACAGTCCATCTGTCATTGCATCAGCTCCTAAAGGTTTCCAGCTAGGAAGATTATGTCACGGCAAATATGCTTCCATTAATGACTGAAGCGTTTACAAAAATCCCTTTCTTAGTTCCATATGACTGACCAGTTCTTAAGTGTATATTTTCGTCTATTTTTGATAAATATAATTTTGTTGATAGGTTGGAGGAGACACTTGTAATATTTTAGTGGGCAGAGGAATATCGGCATAAGAAAATAAGTGAATAGTTAATGAAAATCAGATATTGTATTAGTTAAAGGTCAATAAGGTTAAGGAGCCTGTGATAAACGGTTTGTACGTGGTAACTGAACAAATCGGAGGCTGTTTAATCACTGGAATCATGTAACATTCTTGTTAAACCACTATAGTAGTGTTGTCGATGCTTACAATTCTGCTACCAGAAGACCTGATAATAAATGTTACTAACCTTTCTAATAATTTCTTTTACTGTACGAGAAATAACGCGTAATAATTTTCCAATATTCATTTCATGAAAGGAATGATATACAGGGTCCTGGTCGGTGACGTCATTCTAGTGAAATATGGTTGTTGCTGTAAAGGGTTCCCTGATATACGTAGGATTGGCTCCTGTGTTATGTTGTTGGAGGGCTTTCCTTTGAAGATATGACTCACTTCTAGGATACTTCGGCAGAAAATGTCATGTATTAGATAGCAAGGCCTAACTGGGGAGTTTAATATTCTCCTGGTCGTGATATTGTCTTCTGGTGGCATCTTCTTGTACGCTGCAAGAAATCTTAGAGAATTATCGTAGCCATTCCAATAATAATCGCCGGAGTATCCTCGGACAAGGCATCTGAACTAGTAGACCAAGTTAAAGGATTATAATATATATTATAAGAATTTAAAAAAAACTAAATAACCCATTCCGTCCGTTCACGACGGCCTTGGAAAAACTAACGTAGTCTAACCATTTCCGATGCCGTATCTTATTGGCTGCTTTACGAGCAAGAACCAGTGTTGGCATACAGGAACCTTAATCTCAAACAGCAGCAACAACTATAACAGCTTTTAATTTAGTACATCTCTGCTTTTCGTTGAGGCCATGCTTTGCTGAACTACAGCGAAACGATAACGATCATGTTTTACATTTCCTGCTTGCATAAGTAGTTAATTGTATATTTCTATTAGTAAAATGAAAGCGTTCCCGAATGCAAGTATACCCTCCCTTCCATGAAATTTATAATGGTCAATTATTATATGGCCTTTCTCCTATAGACAAGGCATTATCAAAAGAACAGAGAAACTTTATTATGAATTAAACTCTGCTGATGCAGCCATAATTTTAAATGAAACATGTTTACGAGAGGGTCCTTTCTGAATTGTTACTACCGTTATTTTCAGGAAACGGGGAAGCTAATATTTACCTATTTGTTTATATATTGAGAATCTCGTGACTAATTTAGGAGTTGACTGCCATCAACCTGTTCTTTTGGTCTTTAATATTCTGATGTTACCAAACTTCTCTTCTTAACCTTTAAATAATGATTCTCTTCCGTTTTCAAGTGTCTCCGTACTTTTATCCTTCGGAATGGCTTCTGATTTCCTTCTTTGAGCACTGCTCAATTTTTTTTCTTATAACTAAATTTTTGAATTTATCAGTATATATCGGACAGCCGATGCAAGTGTAACGACGTATTTTTATTTTATCATAGCTTATTTATATTCCACCTCTCCCAACACTTCCCTTTTCACTAATAGAAATTCCGTTTTCTTTAGCGTATGACAATAATGGGCAGCTTAACATGCAAATGCTCAGGCAAAGAAATTTTTAAAACGATAAGCTATTTCTTTTTTAAACGACATGGTTGGTGATTTTGGTTTTCATCAACGGTGACATTAAGGACGGAAAGTAAATTGATGTAAATAAGTTTCGTATCAGAAGAATGCTATCACGGTCTCCTGTGGGCAGCGAGTTAAACTTGTGTGGAAAAAGGAATAGAGCATAACAAAAGAAACGTTTTACCTCTATAATCTCTCAGCATTCAGCATTACTCCTTCCATTTCTACTGACTATCAAATTAATAGTTCAATTAATCATTACTCTTTTGGAACGTCAGTAATATCACATGAAAAAAAAGAAAAACACTCATGCTCTGCTATGGGAACAAGAAAGTACTTTTTATCTTTATCCGTTAAAAGTCGACCCAATTTTTAAAGACATGTTCGATTCACTTAATATTTCTCTCACTTTTTCATAAGATAAAGAAATAGGAAATGAAAGCCAGATAATTACTCTACGATATGTTCCAATAATGCACTGCCGAGCATGGACCGGCAACATGTTTCCGAGTCAGTCGGCTCTCTGGTCTCTCACAATAAACTTGTCACCAAGATGCCGTCTCATTCAAACCCAACATGGCGCAGTGAGTAGGATGAGAACCAAGTCATGCCCCTGATACGTCGACCACCCCAGGCCACGCCGAGGCGTGGCTCTCCTGCAATGCCAAGGGCCTTGTCACGGGCCGTGACGCAAGCACAGATGATAATTGCAGACCAGCAACGCGCCATCCGTTCCCTTCAGGATGCCCTTCCCGGTTCTGGACCACGTGCCGGCAAAGTCCCTGTTTCTGCTGCCCCTGAGAAATGTGATGTCGTGATGTCCTCAGCAGCATTCAGGTCCTGGAGACGTTCGATGACGTGTTGGATCCACCTCTACAAGTTCCCGCCGCAGGATGTTGTCCTGCACATTAGACTCAACTGTGTGCCGGCGCTGCAACGTGCACTGGACGCTCGGTACTCAGAGGCCAAATGGAATGCCCTTACTTCAGACACGGCTCTGGATGCCATCGGTCAGTGAGTGAATATTTCTCAAGGTGTACTCAAAAGGCTACCGACTGTGATTTTCAGTGTCCCAAATGCGGGGAATGCTTGGCTGAATATATGCTATTACGGAAAATAATGGTAGGTCTTAGTGATCCTGTATTAAAAAGGCATGTGTTTCAGGCATGTGATACGTTTAAAAGTGTCGATGCCCTTCAGGCTTTGTGTTGTACTTTTGAAGCTGCTCGCCAAGACGTTGAAAGTGTCCCACGCGGTGCGAGGGAGTCGGCCGGTGCATCGAGTGATGACGTCACAGGCAGTGATGATGTAGAGCCAGACGTCGCGGTGTTGCATGGTAACTCAAGTGCAAAGCATTGCGGGAACTGCGGGGGACGTCATTCGCCTGGTCGAGCATCGTGCCCAGCAAAAGGTATGACGTGCCACGGGTGCCAAAAGGTAGGGCACTTCCAGAAATGTTGCAGGAGCACAAAGAAAGCGCCGCTCACCTCGAGTTCAGTGATTGTTGCAGACACACACCTCTCCCCCCACCCTACAGTCAAGGCTTGTGTTTCCCATGGGAACGGGAGGTCGGTGTCTACACTTGCCGTAGCAGATACAGGAGCACAGATCTGCGTTGCCGGACCCACGATTCTTTCAAGCCTGCACGTAAAACCCCTGGAGTTGCAACCTCGGACAGGTCTGAGGACGTAGCTAATCTCCGAGTGAGATGCCTCGGATCAACGGCATGCACCATTGAAATAGGTGGGAGATACACGAAGCAGGACGTTTACTTCGTGCCGACGGCCAAGAACTTCTACATATCGCTGAATGCCTGTAAGGGGCTGGGAATAGTACCTCCTGGTTTCCCTCACCCTTCCCCTCTCATTGCATCAGCTGACGTTATTAGCGAGGCAGTCCCGCAACCTAACTCCCCTCAGACAACGAAGCCAGCCACCATACCTATCCAACCCATGGAGGAGAACATACCAAGACTCGAAGAATGGTTGTTACGTCACTTCTCATCCACGACCTTTAACACAACCAGGGAGCCTTTACCTGTGATGACGGGCAAGCAGCACCACATACACTTATTGCCTGATGCCGTACCTTATGCCTGTCACACGCCGGCAGCAATCCCTAAACATTGGGAAGAGGAGGTAAAGGCCCAACTTGACGAGGACGTCCGGAGGGGAGTGATAGAACCAGTTCCGGCAGGGGATGCAACGGAGTGGTGCGCAAGGATGGTTGTGGTAGCCAAGAAGACGGGCCAACCTCGCCGCACAGTAGACTTCCAGCGCCTCAACGCCCACTGTCTTCGTGAGACTTATCATACGCCGGAACCCTTCGACATGATTTCCAGCATCCCCATACACACGTACAAGACTACAGCGGACGCCCATTGGGGTTTCCACCAAGTGGAATTGGACGAGAGTAGCCGCCCACTCACGACCTTCATCACCCCATGGGGACGGTATCGTTATCGTAGAACACCCATGGGTCACTGTTCGGCTTCCGACGCCTACACAAAAAGGTTCGACGACGCCCTGCAAGACATCACCAGAAAGCATAAATGCATCGACGACACCTTGCTATACGATCACAGCATTGAAGAGGCATTCTGGCACGTATATGAATTCTTGTTAACGTGTGCCTCTGCAGGTATTACGCTCAAGCCCGAGAAGTTCAAATTCTGCAAGAGAGAGGTTACCTTCATCGGGTACCACTTGGGATGGGAGTCATACAAGCCTGCAGACGAACGACTAGATGCCATTCGTAACTTCCACACACCAGAGAAGCCCTCCATCACTGATATTAGGTCGTGGTTCGGATTCGTGAATCAGTTAGCGCCCTTCCTTGCAACGGCTCCCATCATGGAGCCCTTTAGGGACCTCCTCAGAAAGCCCACGGGGAAAAACGTCTACTGGGACAGCCAGCTACGTAGCAAACTCCAGCAGGCACAAGAGGTTATCTGTCAATTAGCCAAGGATGGCTTGGCATATTACTACAAGACGCGCCCTACGATAATCATGACGGATTGGAGCAAGGAAGGCATTGGTTTCGTCGTCCTTCAGCAGTATTGTGCTTGTCAGTCAGCTGACAGCCCCTTTTGTTGCAAAGGCGGCTGGTGTCTTGCCCTATGTGGCAGTCGACACCTCACCCCCTCCGAAGCAGGGTATGCCCCTGTGGAAGGAGAAGCCCTTGCAGTCACCTGGTGCTTGCGGAAGGCCAGGTTGTTCCTACTTGGGTGCCCTAATCTCACCATCATCACGGACCACCATCCACTGGTCAAATTGCTGGGTGATAGGGCTCTTAAGGACGTCATCAACCCAAGATTGTTTAACCTGAAGGAGAAGACACTCCAGTTCAAGTTCCACATCAAGTATCTGCCTGGAAAAAGGAACACTGCCGCAGATTTTCTCTCAAGGTACCCGACCATGCGAGCACCCCACGAAGCTTCCGACGTGGATTTGGAGGACGACATTCAGGTGGCAGTGGCATGTGCAACCGTGGCCGCTTTGGAACCGGACATCATCGTGTTGGATGAAGACTGCGTTAGGAGCGCCGAGTCTAACGACCCAGTGTATCAGCTCTTGCTTGCTAGGGTCGCAGCTGGCGATTGGCCCCAACAGAAGTCACAAGAACTCTCCTGCCTTCGTCCCTTCTTCAGCGTTCGGGATCGGCTAGCCATCAACCAGGATCTGGTGACATACTCTGTGGACCAAGGATGCATACGTTTGGTTGTCCCCGAAGATTTACGTCATCAGGTAGCCACTAACCTACATGCAGGGCACCAAGGCCTAGACTCTATGCTTAGAAGGGCAAGGCAGTCAGTCTACTGGCTGGGAATAGAAGGAGACCTTCAGCATCGCCGTGCCCAATGCACTTCATGTGATGAACACGCCCCTTCACTGCTTCCCGAAGAAATGATGCACACGCCGCCAGCAGAATACCCCTTTCAGCAAGTCGTCGCAGATATGTTTCAAATAGAGGGCAATGTATACATGGTATACGCAGACAGACTAACTGGTTGGTTAGAAGTAGCTCACTTCCCCAGTGGCGCCACGTCCAACAAAATAAGCACTCACCTTCGATCCTATTTTTCACGTTGGGGAGCCCAGAACAAATATCGACTGACGGAGGTACTAACTTAGCCAGCGAGGAGATGGAGGCCTTCTTCAGGAGATGGGGAGTCAAGGTCCGTCTGTCGTCAGCCCAGTATCCCCAGTCCAACGGCAGGGCAGAAGCAGCTGTCAAATCGGCAAAGAGGCTACTCCGAGAAAACACATCAAAAGGTGGAGCCCTTGAGTCAGACAAGACGGCCCTGGCGATACTCCAATATCTCAACACACCCCTCAGGGAGATTAACAAGTCGCCATCTCCGCTTGCAACGGGTCGCCAGCTGCGTGACGGGGTACCGACAGCTAAAAGACACCTGTTAGTAGACAGGTATTGGAGACGGACGATACGTCGAAGGGAGCTACAGGTGGCAAAATTGCAGGAGGCTATGCGCGCCCTTGATACCACCAGGATACTGCCGCCCATCAAACTAGGTACCCATGTACGCATACAAAACCAAACTACTAAGCAGTGGGACAGAACAGGCGTAGTATCGGAAACTAGGCCCCATCGTCAG
>JANJGK010000003.1:60737396-60740725 GCA_039081455.1 Macrobrachium rosenbergii | reverse complement strand
ACACATATCACCAATTAGCAGCAAACAAACGCAAACCGAACGCAAACACCCAAGAAACAAACAAATGCCGAGAAAACGTTCACCGGAGATGACATGTCGTTTTTCCCCTCAATAAGAAAGGGACAGCGCCATAAATAAGATCTTGAAATGTCCCTCCGACCGCAAGACAGTGTCCTCGTTATTTCTCGTGTATTTCCGTTCCCTCTCTCGCTTCTCTTTCATGGTCACCTTTCATAGCGAAAGTCGTAAACAAACTTCCATGTTTTGCATTCAGATGCGTTTCCCGTCCGCCACTCCTCTTTCTGCCATCTTACCACTCCTCCGTTGGGCTCCCATCCCCCCACTGTGTCTCTCCTATGGCCGCTCCCCTTAGCCCCCTTCTTCACCATCTTACCACTCCTCTCACCATCCCCCACACCTCTCCTCCCCTAACAAGGCCCGTCGGACCCCGAGTGGCCATAAGTCGACGAAAAACCTGGCCATTTATTCTGGACTACCCCCTCCCCCTTTCCCCAGCACTCGCACAGCTTCCTGGGGAAATATGCTTAACTCTTTAGAATTCCCAGCTGTATGTTACGGGGGATTTTCATATTTCATATATTTCTTCCCCCTTTCACCTGTATATTATATTTGCTTGTCTTCGTGTTTTCTTTTTTTGTATGTTCACCATTATTGGTTGTTGTTCTCACATATCGGATGTATATTGTTTTTACTGTCCTCAAGTATTTATTGCTCTATTTAATGTTGTTTGTAAGGAATATAGCATGTAAGGAATATAGCGTAGCACGAACAAGAAGTACCTTTAAGAAATATGCTCGGATAAAAATTACAGTTAGTACAATACATTAACCTGGTAGCAGGCGACTATAAATATAGCGGATATTATGCAACCAAGAACGTAATATTCAATACAATCTATTAGGTGTTCAGTTGTATAAATAAAATATTAGGAATTGAATAAAACATTTGAGAGAACCAGAATTAAATCCAGTATCTTAAATTGATGGATGATACTACGAAGAGAAAAATTATATATATGTATGTATGTATATATATATATATATATATATATATATATATATATATATATATATATATATATGTGTGTGTGTGTGTGTGTGTTTGTGTATGTATGTATGTATGTATGTATGTATGTACGTATGCATATTACTGTGTATATTATATCACAAGTCGTTTTTCCCTTTGAAGGGGATATTATGAGGAAGAATGCAGCCTCCAGTTTCTCAAAAAATCTTCCAGGGTGAGATTGTGAGCCCCAAGACTTTTTTCGTTATCCCAACAGTCGTTTTGGTATAGATTTAGGGCTAGTTGGACTCGTAGATGACAGGCCAGGAACGAACCACAGACCTAATAAACGGGAGCCCTTGAGTATTGATCGTAATTGCAGGTTAGTATGCCCTTTGTACTTCATGCTGTTATCTCTTCACGAAAACTGTAAGACATTCTCATCCTGTCTCAGATTTATTACTCTCTCTTTCACTACGAAATTCATTCTTCTTCTAGAATTTATCGACGTGTATCAGGCGATCCGGCCCGAATGTTTTACACGCTTTGGGAAAACGAGAGATGTATTATTCATTTAACAGGATCTTTCTTTTCTTTCAATTGTTGATTTACTGCTTTTCTACGTGATTAATCATAGTTGAGTATGCATCAGTTGAGAAATATACACGAGTATACACACACACACACACACACACACACACACACACACACACATATATATATATATATATATATATATATATATATATATATATATATATATATATATATATATATATTACTAAAAAGGACCTCATTCGAACTGGATGGAATGTACGGATACTTGATAATGTGGACTGTTTGTCCAAGAAAGCTTGTAACTTTTTGAATAAAAACTCCATTAGATACCATCCAGTTTGAATGAGGTCCTTTTAGTAATTCTACTAATGCACAGAACAATTGTGTATGTGATAAGGTTAATATATATATATATATATATATATATATATATATATATATATATATATATATATATATATATATATATATATATTATCCAAGTAGGGTGAATCTCGACTCAGGATACTGTCACTTGATGGGCCGGAGTTCAATTCCCCGGCCGCTGATGAATAGTTAGAGGAATTTATTTCTGGTGATAGAAATTCATTTCTCGCTATAATATGGTTCGGATTCCACAATAAACTGTAGGTCCCGTTGCTAAGTAACCAATTGGTTCTTAGCCACGTAAAATAAGTAATCCTTCGGGCCAGCCCTAGGAGAGCTGTTAATCAGCTCAGTGCTCTGGTAAAACTAAGGTATACTTAACTTTTCGACTCAGGATACAATCTCGAAGGCGAAGGGAAATGGCACCATTGTTACAATTCGTTTATTATGCCGACGTTTCGCGGCAATTGCTATAGTCGCATTTTCAAGGCTGCAATGATTAAAAAACTTCTTACAGAAAATCACATTAAAACATCGATATATACATATAAATTTTGTTTTATAATTTATATGATTTTTTGTAAGAAGTTTTTTAATCATTGCAGCCTTGAAAATGCGACTATAGCAATTGTCGTGAAACGTCGGCATAATAAACGAATTGTAACAATGGTGCCATTTCCTTCGCCTTCGAGAATATATATATATATATATATACTGTATATATATATATATATATATATATATATATATATATATATATATATATATATATATATATATTTATATATATATATTTATATATATATATATATATATATATATATATATTTATATATATATATATATATATATATATATATATATATATATATATATATATATATATATATATATATATATATACATACATATATATATATATATATATATATATATATATATATATATATATTTATATATATATATATATATATATATATATATATATATATATATATATATATATACATACATATATATATATATATATATATATATATATATATATATATATATATATATGTATATGTATATATATATATATATATATATATATATATATATATATATATATATATATATATATATATATAATTTGATCATTATTATTGTTCTTGTTCTTCATTAATAAATGCATTTGTTTATTCATTGCATTGATAGCTTATAAATTTGTTTGAGTCATTTGGTAGCATTTGCTTTGAACTGTGCGTATTTACGGTTGTCAAAAAAGATTTAACATGTATGTATGTATTTATGTATGTAGGTGTTTATATGGCTGATGTGGGATACAAGATTTTTGTAGAAGACTAATAAGGTTTTCACGGCTAGGAGGTAAATAC
>JANJGK010000003.1:60729896-60732396 GCA_039081455.1 Macrobrachium rosenbergii | reverse complement strand
GACTGCTTGATTTAGGTAGAATTTACTTATATTAACACAGATACCGATACATATTTCCCATAAAAACAATATTTCTTTTATTGTTACTGCATATTACAATTTATCATTACTTTGATCTTCTGAAAGCATTAGTTTCTGTTAGCCCTGACTAGAAATTGATGTGTTCATTTTTCCTCAAAAAAAAAAATGTCTTCCCCTAAGTGGTTAATCATGGCTGTACATATGGGCACCAAGATTCCATCATAATCGCTGACATGTTCTTAAAACTTTCAAATGAAAATATCAATTTCAAGAAAATTACGGATGACTTCTTACAAAAAATCATAGCAAGATATAACATCCATAAATGATCTTCATTCTCGAAAGGATACAGAAAGATATTACTTTTCATATGGAATGGCGTAATCTCGCCCAAGTTTGCGATACATACCGGTACAAAGGTCTTAGCGGAGTTGTCAGGAGCCTCCGGAGAATAACAACTTTCGCGAGCTTAACTTGATCGTCTTGTATCAAATTATTGGCATCAGATCCCTTCCCAAAGCCATTCCTTGCAAAGAGGATTAAGTATATCTCAGAAGAACTTGATATCTTCTTCCAGTTTACTGGAGGGTATGGTAATCCGACATATTAGCATTACGTTTCGCCAGATTCATGGATTCCCGAATAGCGTTACTGATTTTATAAAGGCGAATCGAGTTTCTGTTTCTAGACGGTATTATTATCTTTTGTAAATCGGATAGCTCGGAATGTTCTCGTCATCGACGTCGCATTTACCACGAGATAACTTTTTTGTCCTCTGTATAAGTGCCATTACTATTAAAAAATGGAATACACAGACACACACTCGAACAGACACACAAATACATATGTGTATATATACATACATACATACATACATATATATATATATATATATATATATATATATATATATATATATATATATATATATATATATATATATATATATATATATATGAGTGTGTGTGTGTACATTGTGAAGCAACAAACAGAAATTAATACCTTGATCTATTATCTCGTGTGGTTTAGAAATAAGGATTTTTACAGTCACAGCTTTACAAAATAATAAAAAATTATTTGCCGTACAATATGATAGAATAATAAGTTTCATTGTGAATAATTTCGCTCGCAAAATGTCTTCCTTTTTATGTGGATACTCCATATTATTTCACTGAGCGTGAAATTTAATATGCAAGTGCGCCTGAGATATCGAAATTTACTCTTTTTGAACATACTGTATAATCGTTTTTATTGTAATTGCGTTTGTGTTTTATTCCACTCCTCTATTTTTCTTTTCCTTTATTTCACCTTTTCCGCGCTTAACTTTGCACTTAATGAATGTTTACTATAGCCACACGGTCAACGAGTTCGTTGGTTTTCATTATTGTGCGTTCGATTTATTAACATTATGTTGCCTGGACACGATTATAAAACCTTCACTCTTGTTGGCCTTGGCTATATTCAAGGTAAAGTCGTGTTTTCCATGAGAATATGTCCATATGATTTAGAACAGTTATAAAAAGGGGTTCGATTTTCTTATTACATGCTTGCTTACCGCTTCGTCATTTATGCTGAATGACAGATATGGAGCAGGCTTAGCCTTCAAAGACATGCAAGTGATATCAACCCAATCGCCAATAAGGTACTGATGCTGGACTCCTTGAATAATGGGACCACCGTCAGGCAAATCTGAAAGGAAATGAGAGTTATGTTGCAATAATAGGAAAAAGTAATGAATATCTCTGTATGCGTGTATGTATGTAGAACATGGATATTAATTAATGGTAAGATTGATGATGATGAGGGAATCGGTGGTGGTTTAAGTAAAAGAAAATATAATTAATATGGGTAACAAGGAGCCTACAGTACATTTAGCAATACGGAGACCATTTATGGGGTATTATGTAGATGGTAGTCTGTCAAGAGCGATAAGTCGTCTATTTTATTGAAGAGTAATCTGTGATGCAAATATGCATGCAAGATAGTAAATTGTATGGTATTAAGGTAGGTCTCAAGTAATGGTGCATATTGTCTTAAAAGCAGATTGCCAACGCCAATGAAGTTTTTTACGTGTGTGTGTGTGCCTGTGTCTGTGCATGTGCGTGCGTGCGCGCGCGTTTGTTATACTATTTCTTATTTGGTTGCAGAATATTCTTAATTTACATCATTTTTTCATTTATACAAATATATATTGTTTTATTTCCATCAACAAATAAGTCCCTAAAGATCCATCAAGGAAATCAGCGCCAATTTCGTCAATTAAATTTCCCCCTCCCCGTGGATTCAGTGGCTCATTAAAAAAGGATTACAAGTGAATCATATTTTTACATGAAGCGGCATTGAAAGATACATATATAGTCTGTCATTAAGAAATAATTGAGATATTTTTATATATGTTTGTGCAAGGAAAGTCTCAGATATTCTTGCACATATACACACACATACATACATACACACATACATACATATATAAATGTGT
>JANJGK010000003.1:60714417-60724796 GCA_039081455.1 Macrobrachium rosenbergii | reverse complement strand
CAGTATTTTTGATCATGGAAATTTCATAGAATTTCTGTATGGAGAGCACTGACTCTATATCTGTCACACAATATAATAATAATAATAATAATAATAATAATAATAATAATAATAATAATAATAATAATAATAATAATAATAATGGATGGATTGACTACACGAAAGCCTTCGACATGACACCGCACACTTGGCTAATAGTATGTCTGAAAATATATGGGGCAGAGGAAAACACCATCAACTTCTTAAAAAATACAATGCGCAACTGGAATACAGTACTTTCAAGCTCTGGAAAAAGACTAGCAGAGGTTAACATCAGGAGAGGGGTCTTTCAAGTCGACTCACTGTCCCCACTACTCTTCGTAGTAGCCATGATTCCCATGACAAAAGTACCGCAGAAGATGGATGCTGGGTACCAACTCAAAAAAGGAGGCAACAGAATTAACCATCTTATGTTTATGGACGACATCAAGTTGTATGGTAAGAGCATCAAGGAAATAGATATCCTAATCCAAACTGTGAGGATTGTATCTGGGGACATCAGGATGAAGTTTAGACTAGAAAAATGCGCCTTAGTCAATATACAAAAAGACAAAGTGACAAGGACTGAAGGGATAAAGCTACCAGATGGGAATAGCATCAAACACATAGGCAAGACAGGATACAAATACCTGGGAATAAGAGAAGAGGAGGATATAAAACACCAAGAGATGAAGGGCACGATCAGGAAAAAAAATATTATGCAGAGACTTAAGGCGATACTCAAGTAAAAACTCAACGCCGGAAACGTGATGAAAGCTATACACACATGGGCAAGTACCGGTAATCAGATACAGCGTAGGAGTAGTGGAGTAGATGAAGGCTGAACTCGGCAGCATAGACCAGAAAACTAGGAAACACTTGACAGTACACAAAGCACTACACCCAAGAGCAAATACAGACAGGCTATACATAACACGAAAAGAAGCGGGGAGAGGGCTACTAAGCATAGAGGACTGCGTCAACATCGAGAGCAGAGCATTGGGGCAATATCTGAAATCCAGTGAAGACGAATGACTAAGGAGTGCATGGGAAAAAGGACTGATAAAAGTAGACGGAGATCCAGAAATATAGAGACAGGAGAATGAAAAAAAAGAACAGACAGTACTTGAGACAGAAAAGAACTGACCGGCGATGAAACATGGCAATGACTACAGAGGGGAGAACTCAAGAAGGAAACAGAAGGAATGCTAACAGCGGCACAAGATTAGGCCCGATATGTCCAAAGAACAATAGGTGGAAATAGCATCTCACCCATATGCAGGAAGTACAATATAAATGACGAGACCATAAACCACATAGCAAGGGAATGCCCGGCGCTTGCACAGAACCAGTACAAAAAGAGGTATGATTCAGTAGCAAAAGCCCTCCACTGAAGCCTGTGCAAGAAACACCAGCTAGCTTGCAGTAATAAGTGGGACGAACGTCAACCTGAGGGAGTGATAGAAAACGATCAGGCAAAGATCCTCTGGGAAATATGGTATCAGAACAAATAGGGTGATACGTGCCAATAGACCAGACGTGGCGTTGAGTGACAAAATTAAGAAGGAAGTGTCACTCACTGATGTAGCAATACCATGGGACACCAGAGTAGATGAGAAAGAAAGAAAAAACTGATAAGTATCAAGACCTGAAAATCGAAATAAGAAAGATATGGGATATGCCAGTGGAAATTGTACCCATAATCAGAGGAGCACTAGGCACGATCCCAAGATCCTAGAAAAGGAATCTGGAAAAACTTAGATCCCGAAGTAGCCCAAGGACTCATGCAGAAGAGTGTGTTACTAAAAACAGCGCACATAGTGAGAAAAGTGATGGACTTTCGGAACTCCACACTATAAAAACCACCCCGTCGAGTAAGATGACTGTGATAGACGAAAAAAAATTAATAAAGTAATAATAATAATATTAAATTATTATTATTATTATTATTATTATTATTATTATTATTATTATTATTATTATTATTATTATTATTATTCATAATGAGCAAGTTCTTATGGAATAAACCAAGAAGCTACAATACTCCCCAGCAAGCTTCCACAAAACACAACGCCAAGAACGAGAGAAAAGATATTAGCTCTTTGTAAGGGTAGAATTATTTTGCATCATTTAATGAGGATCGACCTATTAATCCTTAACAAACCAGGTATAGTTAAACAATGACGTCCCCTAAAGGAGTTTCAAACAGTTAAGCTTAATACTACTTGAGAGAGAGAGAGAGAGAGAGAGAGAGAGAGAGAGAGAGAGAGAGAGAGAGAGAGAGAGAGAGAGAGAGAGAGAGAGAGAGAGATATTTGAAGAGCATTTTTAAAAGGTATATAAGTAACATAATTCCGAGAAAAATGTTAAAAGTGACTATTTCTAAAACACCTGTGTCTTCCTATTCGTTCCTATCCTACAATACCGAAGATAGTGGGGAATGTGCTACACTTCAAGAACGAACATAAACTTTGCCCTGCATCCCCTCAGAACAGAAGTAAGCCGGAACGTTGCAATATATGTAAACTTGTAAATCCCCAGGCTTCTATTTTCAAAGCTCTAGATAAAGCGGCCTTTGCACAAAAATTCTGAACTCTGAGTTCCCTCTCGCCCTCTGAATATGTCGCAGATATTTCGATTCCAAAGATGAAAGGAACAACAACTATGCGTCCAAGAAGAATATGGAAAACTGTCTTCGTTTTGAAAATAAAGAGATGATAGGTTTCATAAATCTGGCAGTGGTTCTTTAAAAATGAACAAGGTGTACTACTATCGAAAACAAAAGTTGAGATTAAGGATTTTTTATCTATCAGGAAAGTCTTCAATTTGAACAAATGATATATATATCTTTGTTGAAAGATTTCCAGAAAAATATGATAGGTCTAAAAGTATTTTGGAAACTTTTTGTTTTTTGAAGACACTATCAAAGCAGCTAAGGAAGTTTCACTAGTAAAACAAGAAACTTATTTTTATCGTTCTTTGTTGGGAAAAAACAAAAAACAAAAAAAATAATTTCCATTGACTTTTATATATCTTATAATGAAAACTATTAAAATATAAATATGTTTTCACGAACGACAAAGGCTTTTTATTCTTTTATTTTGCAAAAAGTGTGAAAGTACTCTCGACATAAGTTGCTGAGAGGCTGTAAAGCAATTTTAAAATGCCAAGCACCGCTTAGTTTGTATCTTTGTCTATTGCTTTTCTCAACAACTTAGGAAGTATATGGATGGCATTGACACTTACAAAATCTCATTAACTAACAGTGACACAAAAGCATGACAATTTTAGAAAAAATTACGTGGTATATTAACTTGATAGGAAACTGTAAAAGCAAAAAACTCCTAAACTTCACTTCACCTGGAAATAAGTAAGTCCTCCATCAGTTTACAGGGTGCTCAGAAAATTAAGTACGGAATCTAACTTTCTTCCCTCCGTCCTTTCTTGGTTCTCACGGAAACACTTAGGATCCTTTTTTACAAAGACCGAACTTTAAGTATAATCTGTTTTATGAGCGTTTTCAGTACGATTAAACTCGGTTAATTAAGCCGTCCAACTGTGACGGTAAAATTATTTATACAAACCAGAAGAAACTTCAGTAACACATTTTCATCATTCACTCAAAAAAGCAACGTAAAGTATCCTTCACTTTTGTCCCATTAGAGCGAAGTATCTTACCAGTAGAGTTTTAGGGGCTTTCATCAAAATATTACTGATGTTATCCTGATAAGTATATCCAGGCACGTAAAAATCATACTTCAATCGCAGAAAAGCAGGGAAAGCGTTCTCTTTTCGCACAGCTAAATTTTTAACCTTTAATTTTTTTTATAGTCCAATTAGTGTTCCAGTTTACTGTCTTTCCAGCCACAGGAGAATTTTACATTTAATTTAAATCAATACTTATGTCTATAAATTACTTCTTAGTCTTGTAAAAACTAGATATATATGGTATCTAGATGAGAAGGAACATATATATGTACCGTAACGCAATTATTCATGTATAGCGAGAATATTTTTCTACTGGCTTTGCATGACCAATGGCAGAAAATTTCATGTCGTACAATCAACTCTAATAACATACTGATTTCATTTTGGTATACTCATTGCATGTACAAGGGGGTGGAAATTCCTGAAAATAATGAATAACATTTCAATAAAATATTTTTTTCTTACAACCACGGTCTTTCAGGAAAGAAGCAAAATGACGTTAGGAAAAAGCCTTAACGACCAACACAATTAGTAGTTTTAATCATTATAACCTACCCGTACTGATACCCGAAAGTAAAATATACTTCAATTCTCTTCGCGACAAGGATTCTGTAACGTTTCCAAATGAATAATCTTTCAAGTCTCGAAAGTTTTGCTTTTAAAAGCCAAGATACCAAGAAAAGTTTGAACGATGAATTCGTTATGCTTCTTAGTACCAGCCCGGGATTCTTTAATTGTTCTCTGAATACCTTAATGGTTTCCTTTGTTGCCGGATATTATAAGAACAATCAGCGATCAAGAGAATATTGGAGAAAAGTAATCATTAATCTGAAAAGAAGTTCATGAAACTCAAATAGCACTAAATAATGATCGTAGAGTTGGAGGGAATCTCTTTCATCATTATACTGCTATGTTTCAAGGATTATGGTTATAAAAATAGGAATGTAAGAAGAAGGCTAGAGAACTTTTCATCAGAGGAAAATTGCAAGCAAAATTTATGATGTAAAAGACTAACATGGGGAGCAAAACCATCTGTGATATTACTGAACTATTCAAAGAAAAATGGTTTCAAGACTATCATCGTTTGTATATTATTTTGTGTTTGGCAAGAAAAAATAATGAAAATGCTTTAGTAAACACGATTTCCGAACAAATAGTTAAGTTGGAAAAATTACCACAGTAAATAATAAGGTACGATAGTGGTGAAAAAGCAATTAGAAGTGAGGGATGTTGATCCCGGCAATTTAGTTACCACAAAATTAGAAGCAAAGTTCTATATATTAAGCTTTTGAAATTAATATTATCAAATATAAAATAATGTCATCCGATCAATCCAATAAAAACCTATGCAGAGAGGGAGGGGGAGAGGGAGAGAAAGGGCATGACGACACCTTGTAGTTAACTGTAAATACCAGCAAAGCAGAAATAATATCATAAATATTAAATAATCTTAGGAGCTTTTCAGGTAACTTTTCTAGCTTACTGCAGCAACAATCATGGGGGAATCTGTCACAACAAAAAGTAAATACTCCATATCCCTTCATGACAGGAGTAAGCTCCAACCTTATGAAATGAGTAAAGTGGCAATATAATTCGGCCCTTAAATTCTCTAATTCATAAATAAAGCACACACACACAAGCTATATATATATATATATATATATATATATATATATATATATATATATATATATATATATATATATATATATATATATATATATATATACACATATATATCCAGAGGAAGACGGACGAAAACCGCACATCACTAGGCTGTCTTATTTATTTTATAGCCAACGTTTCGTAATTATGTACAAAATTACATCTTCAGGGCTGTGCACGAGAAAAGATAAAAAATAATTATAAGTACAATCTTAGAATACATTTAAAATATTACAGTAGGAATGAAATAAATAAATATAAAAACACAACCAACCTAGAGGTGAAACAGTGAGGAACTAACCACCACAGTAAGGAGTTAAGTTAAATACAGCTGACCAGCGGATGTATGGGTATTTAATGATGGTACAAGTTGTTTTATAAATAAACAACGACTCTAAGATTGTTAAATCTTGAGGGTTGGCAGTATGGCCAATGACACTAAAATCTTTGTTCTCAATGTAGGTTTTACACTGTTTTGAATGGTTCTGATATTGGAGTCCTCTGGGTTCGAGATTCTGCTACCTGTGCGGAAACTAACTCCCCGATGTGAATCAATGCCTACTGGTGGATCCCACGTAAATCCCTGAAATACATTTAAGGAAAGTATATTTATAGATGACACCAGAGGACATATAAGGACACAGCTGATCCTTTATCTTAAACAAAGAGCCAATGCTCTGACCAACGGCCCAGTCCGGACTCCTAACCGGAATGCCGAATTCGTTTTAATTAACGGATGGTGGAGCAGGTCAAGAAAAGCTGTTACGTCGACCTCAGATCAACCCCGACCTTATTCCGCATGGCCGTTAACATGGGACTGTCCAAATTTCACACCTTTTAGATCTCGGAGAGGTTGATGAAGACCTCGTGTCAACACCCTGGTGCTACATAACGCAGTGGCTGACAGGGAGGTGTCACATTACATGCCAGAATATTTGATTCTCACTCCTACCCTCCACCGATTGGACCCCAAGAAGATGGCGAGTCGCTGTTTATTAAAAAGATGAAACCGGAATTGAACAACCAACTCGTCTGGTATTCAGCTAGCTATCGTGTAATTTCATACCTGATGATGAGGTTTTATACCTCGAAAGCTTGTGTAATAAAGAATGTTCTTCCTGGTCTTGGCAATATTGTTCATCATCAAGCTAAGATTTTCAAGTAGCCGCCCAATTACTGAGACTATTTTGAGACGTTATGGCCGCTCGACGCTACAGCTGTTTAGACGGACTGAGAAGGTTCGTTATAGATCCAAGAAGATTGAGGAGGACATACGATTCCTGAATACTTGCAAGGAAGGATTACCCTGTTATTCCCAATTTCATTAAATTCAAGGTTTATTCCAGGGATTTCCACAACACGAAAACTTATCTATCATGGCAGTTTAAACTGTAACACTTTGAGGTTAGAGCACAAAAACGAAAGAAGGAGGTAGTTTTAACAGATTTGTCTTTACTACATAGGGAGCTAAAGAACAATCTTTCTTTTTTGGATCTTAAGTGTTTGTCATCTATTTTAGATTCCAACATTGAGAAAAAATTGTCTGATGTTAGGCTTACACAGTTAAGAAATCTCGGTGTTGACGTTAATAAGAAAATAGATAGTAGTATAGTTATTTTTAAATTTTCTAACAAATTTAACAACAGATGTAAAGGAAGTTCTTTCTCTTGGTCTTGATTTTCCTTTGATCCCCATGGAATTCAATTTCTTTAAGTATCTTTTTAAGTTTTGAAAAACTATGTTCAACTTTGAGAGGCTGTGACATTTATGGCAGTGAAACCCTTACTTTACTTTTTAGCAAAATTTCCGTAATTGCAAACGATACTTTCAAAAATTTTAATCGAAAAAAGGATGGTGACAATCAGTTAAATAAAGACAGGATCAATATTTTACGCAACCTTAAGAACGGTAATAGTATAGTTATTACCAAGCCAGATAAAGGTAGGGGTGTTGTATTAATGAATAGGTCCGATTATTTAGATAAAATTATTGAAACACTCTCCGACAATACAAAATTTAGGATTTTAAATGTAGATATTGCGAATCACATTTTGAAATTAGAAGACAAACTAAATAGGTTGCTAAGAGGTCTGAGAGATAAAATTGGGGAAGTTACATATAGTTCTTTATTTGCTTCAGGGTCTAAGCCTCGTTATTTGTACGGTCTGCCCAAGGTACATACAATAGGAAACCCTTTGAGACCTATTATTTCCTCAATTGGTACTTTTAGTTATAACCTGTCTAAGTTTTTAGTTCCAGTTTTAAACCCTCTAACTTTAAGTTAATTTAACATCTCAAATTCTTCCAGATTTGTTAAAGAATTATGCTCTATCAATTTTAACCAAGATGTTGTAATGGCTAGTTTCGATGTAGCCTCTCTTTCCACCAATATCCCACTAAAAGAAACAACCGACATTATTCTTAATAATATATGTGAAAACCACTTATCAATGTTTGGACTAAATAAAATAGACTTTGAAAAATTATTACATTTAGCAACTGCTGATGGCATTTTTACTTTTGATGGTAAATTATATAATCAAATAGATGGAGTAGCTATGGGAAATTCCCTTGGACCTGTATATGCGGATTGCTTCATGGGTTATTGTGAAAGGATTTGGATGTCTGAATGCCCTAGTGCTTTCAAACCCTTGTATTATCGTAGGTATGTAGATGGTACTTTCCTTGTGTTTAAGGAATTGTCACATGTTGATTTGTTTTTTGAATATTTTAATTCTCGTCACCCTAACATTTCTTTTACTTGTGAGACAGAACAGGATAATGTTGTTATTTTTAGATGTACAGGTATACAGAAATAGTGGCAAATTTGAGACCTCTGTTTATAGGAAAAGTACGTTTACTGGCTTGGGATTGAATTACCTCAGTTTTTCACCAACGTTGTATAAGATGAATTCAATACGGACTTTGATAAATAGCCTACGATGTTTGTTGTGATTTTAATTTTTTTCATCAAGATATGGTCTTCCTCCTAAATTATTTTTCTGAAAACTCATCTCCCATTTTTGTATTTTACAAAGTTCTGAAAACATTTTTAAATGAAAAGTTTTGTCCCAGACCGGTGTACAGTACTGCAAGTAAGGATGTAAAGTACATTAAATTGCCTTACCTTGGTCATAGGTAATATGGTCCGAAAAAAGTTACAAGAAATACTTAAGCATTGTTTCCCTCAAATTAGTTTCCGGTTTGTTTTTAATAATCCTTTTACTGTAAGATCACTTTTGAGGGAGAAGCCTACTCTACCTGTGGACCTTAATTCCTGTGTCGTTTACTTGTTCACTTGTTCGCAGTGTGGTCTGCGATACGTGGGATCCAGTTCCCGCTGGCTCAGACACACAATTTTGGAACACAGAGGTCTTTCTATTAGAACTAGGTTTCCTCTTTCCAAACCACCCTTGTCTGACATTAGGGAACACAGTTTAGCACAGGACCATCCTATCACTGACCTGGATTTTCAGGTACTGTCTTTTTGTTCAGACAGACTGGACCTTTTGATTTCAGAGTCGCTGTTTATTAAAAAGATGAAACCGGAATTGAACAACAACTCGTCTGGTATTCAACTAGCTATCGTGTAATTTCATAGTGGGTACACAACTGGGTCGCTAAATATTTTACTTTGTGATTGGTAGTTTGTTTACATTTCACCTTATATTTTTTTTTATATTTGTATGTTTGTGTTCGTTTTTAATTTCTCGTTTTTTTTGGGGGGGGGGGTCTCACCCGATGAGAGTCGATTCTGACACTCAGTAACCTCCTTGTGGATCCGACATATGTCCCAGAGTTACACTTAGGGCAAGTATATACTTATATACCACGTTAGAGGTCAAAAGCGGGTTTAATCGATCTTTGTATCTGAAAAAGGAACCAATCGTTATTGGATTTTTGGGGATTAATTTTAGATTAATGGTACCATAATGTTTATGAACAATTTGTGCGAACCTTTGTCGAAAAGAATCATCATGGAAAAAAGGAAATTTGGCATAAAAAGCCAATTTTGGTACTGTAAAGGTTTGGCGATATTCATGAATTGTTTGTTAAGGAACATACGGAGTTTTTAAAAAACAATGTCTGTGGGAAGCAGTTATTCATAAAATATTCAGAAAGGAAACTAATTTTTGATGGAAGGATTGCCAGTTCGATGTAATAAAAAAAAACGCCCTATGGAGGAGAGTAAAAATAGAGTTGAGTTTAAAATCATAAAAACAGGAACTATAGTAATTGGATCCTAAACCAGTAAAAGTCTCCTTTCTAAAAACAGAAGCATTAAAAGAACCATTATCCTAAGTAACAAGAACGTCTCGGAAAGGCAATTGATTATTCGCCTCTTTTTCTACGGTAAACTTAATGGTATGATGTTTAGTATTAATATATGCTAAAAACGAGTCAGTATCACAATCATTCTTAAATAAGGCGAAGGTGTCATCAGCATACCTATCATAAAAGAGTGGGTGGAACCTAAGTGGACATTCATCTAACATGCGCTCTTCCAGCGAGCACATGAAGATGTTGGCAAAAGTAGGACCCGAAGGAGAGCCCATGGCTACACCGTCAGTTTGTTTAAAAAGTTTGCCATCAAAAACAAAGGCAGTGTCCCACACTGCCAGTTCTAAAAGAGTTTTAAAAAACGTACGATTAAAATTGTTAAAAACAGAATCTGATTCAGAAAAAAGTCTAAGAGAATATCGATAGTTTCTTCCACAGGGACATTAGTAAAAAGAGATTCAGCATCTAAACTGGCCTTTTTAAAATTAGTGTCCTGTAATAAAACTTTATTCTTAAAAGTTAGAGTTCTGCCTACTTAACTTTAGGCCAAATTACATAAATTTTTTTCTTCCCATACAGCCGATTTACCGCAGCCTGACAGCATTACCATTTAACGTAAACAAAAGTGACCTTCAGAAACAGCTCTGCGAACTGTCCCAGGGTGCATTTAGGAAATTGAAAACACGCTGGACTCCATTCTTCAAAAAA
>JANJGK010000003.1:60679417-60706917 GCA_039081455.1 Macrobrachium rosenbergii | reverse complement strand
AACCGCTGGTGCTCAGTTATAAAGTCTAGTCATTCACGACAGCCTTTTTATATTTTAAAATAGTTTTCGGTATCAAAAAGTAAAATATTCAATGAAGCTTCTTTTTAACGTTTTCTTCCTTACAAATAAAAACAGAAAATGCCCTCTTGTTTTAAATATGAAGCCTCCTTAGCTGCCTTGACGATGTCTTCTAAAAACAAAAAGGCTCCAAAATACTATTAGGCCTAACATATTTTTTCTGCCAGTCTGTTAACGCAGACATTTATCATTTGTTCAAAATAGACTTTACTGACTGATACAAAATTCTTAGCGCTTGCTTTTCTTTTCTACGGTAGCATATCTATTCGATATTCTTTTATGAAACCTATCTTGTCTTTATTTTCAAAACAAATACAATTTTTCATATATTCCTTTCACCTTTGGAATCGAAATGTCTGCGATATATTCAGAGGACGAGAGGGAATTCAGAGTTCAGAATTTTTGCGCAAAGACCACTTTATCTACCTTTGAAAACAGAGGCCTGGGGATTTACAAGTTAAAATACATTGCAACGTTCCGGCTTACTCCTGTTCTGAGGGGAGGCAAGGCAAAGTTTACGTTCATTCTTCAATCGTAACATATTCCCCCCGTCTTCGGTCCTGTAGGACAGGAATTAATAGGATGACACAGGTGTTTTAGAAATATTTGCTTTTAACATTTTTTTGTTTTGAATTGGGTACTAACATACCTTATGGAAAAGTCCCCTTGTAAATAAATAGCGTTCAACATCTCTCTCTCTCTCTCTCTCTCTCTCTCTCTCTCTCTCTCTCTCTCTCTCTCTCTCTCTAATAAGTAGCATTAAGATTACCTACTTCAAACACCTTTAAGGGGGAACGTTACTGTATAGCTGTATCTGATTTGTTAATGATTAGTATGTCGATCCTCAATAAATGATGTAAAACTGTCAAAATTCTACCCTTAAAAAGAGCTAATCTCTTTTTTCTCTTCTGGGGAAGGCTGTAGCTTCTTGGATTATTCCATAAGAGCTTGCACATTATGAATAATAATAATAATAATAATAATAATAATAATAATAATAATAATAATAATAATAATAATAATAATAATAATAATAAACCAGAATAGACTATACAGCCAACTAAGAAGGGAAAACAACCACCAGGAAATTCCTGAAACCGAATCAAGTAAGAGACTTTGGGAAAACATATGGAGCCATCAGGTATCATACAACATACATGCAACATGGCTCCAGGAAATCAAGGAAGAAGAAATGGGGAGAATAAAACAAAGATTCATCGAGATCACGACAGACACAATCAGACACCAACTAAAGAAAATGCTCAGCTGGAAAGCCCCAGGTCCCGATGAAGTCCATGGATACAGGCTCAAAAACTTCAAGGCCCTACACCCACGAATAGCAGAACAACTCCTGCATTGTATCACAAACCACCATGCACCCAAAAGGATGACCACAGGGAGAACATCACGAGTACAGAAAGACAAGAACAAGGGAAATATAGCAAGTAACTACAGGCCTATCACCTTCCTACCAATAATGTGGAAGTTACTAATGGCCTGTCCACACTAGCGGGCATGCCCGTCGGGCACTTCGAGCTGTTTATATTTTCTCTCGCTTCTGAAGCAATGTTACCAGACAATCGCATCACTCTGGCTCCATACTCAGTCTGTCAATATAGTGGAAGGGGTTATGGGAACAGTGTTTGTCCGTCGGGCAGTACCCGCTAGTGTGGACAGGGCTTAACAGATATCATCAGTGAAAGGCTATACAACTACCTAGGCGATACAAACACCATCCCCCACCAACAGAAAGGCTGCAGAAGGAAGTGTAGGGGCACAAAAGACCAGCTCCTAATAGACAAACTGGTAATGAAGAATAGTAAGAGGAGAACCAACCTAAGCATGGCATGGATTGACTACAAGAAAGCCTTCGACATGATACCGCATACGTGGCTAATAGAACGGCTGAAAATATATGGGGCACAGGAAAACATTATCAGCTTCCTTAAAAATACAATGTGCAACTGGAATACAGTACTTACAAGCTCTGGGATAAGCCTAGCAGAGGTTAACATCAGGAGAGGGATCTTTCAAGGCGACTCACTGTCCCCACTACTCTTCGTAGTAGCCATGATTCCCATGACAAAAGTACTGCAGAAGATGGATGTTGGGTATCAACTCAAGAAAGGAGGCAACAGAATTAACCATCTTATGTTCATGGACGACATCAAGCTGCATGGTAAGTGTATCAAGGAAGTAGATACCCTAATACAGACTGTAAGGATTGTGTCTGGGGACACCAGGATGGAGTTTGGAATAGAAAAATGCGCCTTGGTCAACATACAAAAAGGCAAAGTGACAAGGACTGAAGGACTAAAGCTACCAGATGGGAATAGCATCAAAAACATAGATGAGACAGGATACAAATACCTGGGAATAATAGAAGGAGAGGATATAAAACACCAAGAGATGAAGGACACGATCAGGAAAGAATATAAGCAGAGACTTAAGGTGATATTCAAGTCAAAACTCAACGCCGGAAACATGACGAAAGCAATAAACACATGGGCAGTACCTGTAATCAGGTACAGCACAGTGGTAGTGAAGTGGACGAAGGCTGAACTCGGCAGCATAGACCAGAAAACTAGGAAACACATGACAATACACAGAGCACTACACCCAAGAGCAAATACAGACAGACTATACATAACACAAAAGGAAGGGGGAGAGGGCTACTAATCATAGAGGACTGCGTCGACATCGAGAGCAGAGCACTGGGACAATATCTGAAAACCAGTGAAGACGAGTGGCTAAGGAGTGCATTGGAAGAAGGACTGATAAAAGTAGATGAAGATCCAGAAATATAAAGAGATAGGAGAATGAAAAAAAGAACAGAGGAATGGCACAACAAACCAATGCATGGACAGTACATGAGACAGACAAATGAACTGGCCAGCGATGAAACATGGCAATGGCTACAGAGGGGAGAACTCAAGAAGGAAACAGAAGGAATGCTAACAGCGGTACAAGATCAGGCCCTAAGAACCAGATATGTCCACAGAACAATAGATGGAAATAACATCTCACCAATATGCAGGAAGTGCAATATGAAAGACGAGACCATAAACCACATAGCAAGGGTATGTCCGGCGCTTGCACAGTACCAGTGCAAAAAGAGGCATGATTCAGTAGCAAAAGCCCTCCACTGGAGCCTGTGCAAGAAACACCAGCTAGTTTGCAGTAATAAGTGGTATGAACACCAACCTGAGGGAGTGACAGCAAACGATCAGGCAAAGATTGATAAGTTCCAATAGACCAGACGTGACGTTGATTGACAAAACTAAGAAGAAAGTATCACTCAATGATGTCGCCATAACTTGGGACATCAGAGTAGATGAGAAAGAAAGAGAAAAAATGGATAAGTATCAAGATCTGAAAATCGAAATAAGGATATGGAATATGCCAGTGGAAATTGTACCCATAATCATAGGAACACTAGGCACGATCCCAAGATCCCTGAAAAAGAATCTGGCAAAACTAGATGCCGAAGTATCTCCAGGACTAATGCAGAAAAGTGTGCTACTAGAAATAGCGCACATAGTGAGAAAAGTGATGGACTCCTAAGGAGGCAGGATGCAACCCCGAACGCCACACTATAAAAACCACCCAGTCGCATAGGATGACTGTGATAGACAAATAGCCTAATAATAATAATAATAATAATAATAATAATAATAATAATAATAATAATAATGTGACGAATATAGTCAGTACTCTCTATACAGATGTTCTATGAAATTTACATGATCAAAATTACTGATTACTGTGCATGTATAAGAAAATATATTTATGTAAAAATGATAACCGTTTATGTTTTTTTTTATAACACGAGGAACTATAAAAATTATTTTTTTCCACTTAATCTATTTGCAATTACAGCACAAGCATCTATACACTTTCAATATAATGGTGAAGCTTATCATATGGGATGGTTATTAAAGGACTTTTTGTACAGCAATTTTTATGTATTCCCTTAAATCGGGTTCAGAATACAAAGTACAAAGTTTCAGAATACAAAGTACAAAGGTTTTTCAATGAAGCAATCGGGAATTTTGAGTTTCTCGCTTACATATGTATGTAAACTATATTAAGCAAAAAAATTTGTTAGAAATTTTTTCATCATAATAATATTTTCTGAATTCCCAATGTTTCATTAATAATGATGTGTTTACATTTTGGCGTGTGTATTCCACGTAACTTTACATAATTTTATCTTATTTCTTTTGCACTAGCTCTACAGGCACCAATATCGTAACAAATACTTAGCAAGGGCCAATCATTATAGGTGACCTGTAATTATAATAAAATAATAAGCGATAGAGCGCATGAGCCTCGGCTTTTGACATTCGAAAAGGGCATAAACAAATCTAAAATATATATTGTTGTCACTCCTTGCAACCTTTCATTTATTTAATCAAACTAACTAATAACTATTTTCGATTTCACCTGACCGATCACAGGAAGTCTAGAACATTTTCTATCATGAAAAGAATTGTAAAGTTTCTGACACTTATTATCAGTGCAGTTTCTGATACTTATTATCAGTACAGTTTCTGACACTTATGTTCAGCAATATTTCCCCACACTGAAACGAAAAGCTGCAGACACTAGGTAGTTAGATTGAGTAAGAGCCTTTTTCATTGGGTCATACTGTCATCATTATTAGTTACAATGGTGTTAGAACTGTGATTTTGAAGTGGTAAAACTAATTATTTATTAGACAAACTGATGGAACAAAGTGTTTCACGTTGCTTGCAGTAACGAAAGAGAAAACGAAAACTATATTCTGGAATACTATGTTAAATATGTTTTTCAGTATGCAAGGGACACTTTTAAGGCAGTTCTGTTACTGTAAATGAAATTGTAAAAAGAAATTCAGAAGTCGAAATTGAATTTCTCATTGAAATTTCGTTATCATTTATTATCTGTTTTCGATCTAGTATAAAAAGCAACAAAAAATTTTAATGCAAGTCGAGTAAATTTTCATAGAATATTAATGTTAATTTGTCAGTATTTTGTGTTAGAGCACTTTTGATTTTCCCATGGTACAAAAATATATGTTTTATACATTTGCAGGTTTACTGAAGTAAATATGGGAGGGAAGGTTTAGGATATTTTACACGCAAATATATTCTGCTCTGCACTATTTGGTCAGTTAATACTCACGTTCAATTTATTCATTCAAATGCCATTTTTTCCCATCTGCTTAATGTTTATTATTATTGTCATTTACCTACTTTAGTAATGTGAGACTGTGCACGATTCAGAAGTTTTTTAAAAGGATTTTTTACTGTATATAAGAGCCCAGTAAGGAGTTATTCTTTTTTAGCAAGTGAAAGATTGCGTACCCAAGTAATAATTAGTAATATCAGCTTAAAAATAATTATATTAGCTTAATCAGCATTGGAAAGATCTCGGGAGCTGATATTTCGAGAGGTCAGTGTCGTAAGGGTGAAATCTGTATTTAAAATACTTTTATTCCTGCCCTTATTGTGGTTGCGGATTAGATTACCTCGCTTAAAGGGTTGTTGACCACTTATAAACCTTACGTTAATGTGTCTGATTTCGCAACCAAATGTGAACAGTTGAATTCTCCCCGGAAGATATGTTAAAGCATTTTATTTGCTAATGCATCACTAATGAATGGGCCCTCTGATGCGTATGATTAAGGGTCACTGAACTATATACCGTCCTGCAAAGTTGTCTAGCTGTGTTGAAATAGGTATGCTTTTATTAATTCACAAGTCGTTCGCGAAAAGGAGTCAAGAATACAAGTCTGTTCGCTAAAGTGAAAAATCGACTAAAACTAGACACCAACAAACGAAATTTGTTCCCCAGATATCATTATTGGTAGAAAGAAATAATCATATGAGCAATGCAGAAAGAAGCTTTTGTTTCAGAGAGGTTTTAAAAGTTCTGGTCGGGAAATTGGAGCAAACAAATTCAGTGACAAAAAGCTGAATTATTTTGTGATTTCCTTTTTGCAATCCATTTATAATTGTATATATAGAGCAGGAGCTAATTTCTGTACGAGGCCAAATAAAGGAGTTCGTTCAACTGGTATTACATACAAGGTTTGATGCTATGGATGGTTAGTATGGACCCTCTAGAGCACCACTAGGTAGTTAGTACATTCAAATTGTGGTATCACTTGTTGCTACGGTCCATTCTATACGGGAGATAATGTGATCCACAACTTGTTAAAACTTTAGAGCTAGGGGGAGCTTGCCTGGTAAAATGGCAACCTTTTCTTAACCAGTCAGTATATTTTCATGTCTTTTTACAGTGCATGAATGTGTCTGACATGTTGCCAGGTTTTTTTTTTTTTTCGTTTTGACATATTCTTTTACAAGATCTGGGGTCAAATCTCATGCGAGAACGACAAATTGACATCTCATAGGTACATATTCTCTACAATTATGATTGCTGAACTGAAAGAACTTTGGTTTTTATTTAATATACTGTTTTTTTTAGCTAAAGTAAGCAAAGACAACAGATAAAACATATAGTATATAAGTAGGTCTAAAATCAATCAATTCACATTACACAGAAAGACATGGAAAGCCTCATCAGACAGTGTTTGATAACTGAAATGCAAGTAAGGCATGGTATGCATTACAATTTAGTAAATATTATGCCGTTGTAAATATATTAATCATATTTTTATTTATGGACGGTACTTTGAGGAAGACAACTAAGCCTGATTTGCTTGCTGAGCTAAAGAAGCCTGTTTGTGATGAGATACAATCACAGTTACCTGCCCCAACCAATGGAATGACTACTGCCCATCGTACTGATGCCATGGCAGTTATTCAAATGCTAAAATCTGGTGGTGTATCCACATTTGGCGAACTTGCTTATAAGCTATACAAGTTCATTACTACATCACTTGGTACACTGCAATGCAAGAGAATTGATGTTGTGTTTGAGAGACACCTGGATCTGTCAATAGAGAGAGGTGAAAGGAATAAGCGTGGAACAGCTGAAGCACTAGAGGTACAGATCAGAAGTTCAGCCACACCAATACCAAAACAGTGGTAAAAGTTTATAACAAATACAAAGAACAAAGTCGACTTAAGAGCTTTCCTTGTTTCGTCATGGAAGCAAATAGGTGAAGAAAGGTTAAATGGAGGAGAAGAGCTTGTTGTTGGAGATTTTATTGCTGACCCAAACCATGCACTGAAAGTAAAAAAAAGGTGTGTCTGTGCACATAGAGGAATTGTGTTTTGACCATGAAGAAGCAGACGCAAGACTCCTCCTTCATGCCAAGCATGCTGTTCGAGATCACAGAAGGAATGCGATTCAGTCTCCAGACATTAATGTCGCAGTGCTCTGTGCTTCACATTTCACAGATCTCAGTGCTGAACAATGTGGTTCCGCACTGGTGTGAGGGACAAAATGAGGTACACCCCTGTAAACAAGAATGCTACGGGGCTTAACGAACAGGTATGTACTGCATTGCTTGTACTCCATGCTCTAACGGGATGTGATTTCACCAGCTCCTTATTAAATGTTGGGAAAAGGAAGCCCATGGAAGTGCTTACAGGAAGCACAAAAGAACAGAAACTCTTGGCTGAATTGGGAAAGGAGATACCTCCTAATGATACAACCTTGAAAGCTTGCGAGGCCTTTATCTGTCAACTCTACAAAACCAATGACGGGGCTAGTGCATCAGCTGATGAAATACGATACAGCTTTTCTGCCTTAAACAAAAAAAAAAAAACAAAAAAAATGAAGGACTTCCCCCAACTTCTGGTACCTTAATGCAGCATATTAAACGCACTAATTATCAAGCATACATTTGCAGGAAATCACTTGAAGCCAAGCGGGATCTACTTTCTCCAAACAATAACCCATGGAAAACAGATGACATGCTTCAACCGGTTTTGATGACGAAGGACCCAGCACCCCATGCCCTCCTTGAGCTGTCATTTTGCCGCTGCAAGAAATCAGCATGCCGACGTGCAGACTGCTCATGCAAAATTAATCATCTTAGGTGTACTGAAGGTTGTATGTGTTTCAATTCAGACAGCTGTGAAAATTCATGGTCAACACTCTATACATCTGACGATGAGTCTGATGAAAATCTATAAAATGTTTATGGTCGCCAGAAAACACAAAACATTCCTGATTAAAGTGATTCTTTATCCTAAGCACATTTCTTCCACTAATGTATGAGATAAAATCCGTCTTGAACTATTCTTTGTTTCCACAGTATCAAACTGGACTAGATTAAGCTTTCAAAATAAACCTACACGTTTACCTGGTTTTTAACTGTTTTGTGATATTTGAAATAATTTTGAGCAGCATATCTTATATGTAATCTCACTGAATTAATTAGATGTAAAACCCAAAAGTGCACGATAAAAATTTAAATTGCAACGTGTGTAGGCTTACATTTCATCCTTTAATTAATGGGTCACAAAAGTTCCATTATAACTATATATAGAAAATACTGATAGTTATATGACTTTTTGACCTAAAGTCAGGTTCTAATTTGTTTGTGTGTGTGTGTGTGTGTTTGCATGTGTATCATACATTTGCTACACACATTTTTGAAAGTGTAACTGATTGCTAAAGCTATTGAAATTACGATATCTATTTTATTATGAACTACACTGTAGTTTTTGAAAATGTTAAGACGCGTTTACTTGATTTTTATGTTTTGCGATCTTTGAAGTAATTTCGAGCAACATGCCTTACAAGCAACTTTACTGAATTACCATGTTGTTGTAAAACTCAAAAGTGTGCTAAAAGAATTGAAATTGCAACTTGTATAGGCTAACAAAATTTATCCATATTATTTATTTAGTCATCAAAATGGCTAGGTGATTGTATGTTAATATGCTGGCAGCCATGTGACCTTTAGACCTAAAGGAAGTTCCGATTTATTTTCCATTTTTCAGTGTGCCAAATATTTAAAAGTAGGTTTTTCTAAGAATAAATGATTATTTAAACATAGGTGTTCAAATCAGAAAGTTTTTTCTTGTGAAATTAATTGTGGTTTCTGAAAAATGTTATGTCTTTTGACCTTGGTCACATCAGGGCACTTGCAGAAAGTAATTACTTTATCATATTTGGTCAGAAAGAGAGTCATGCTCTGTAGAAAAATACCAAAATAGTGGTTATTCACGAAGATATACCAAAGAAATTCTCTGTTAAGCTTCCTCTACCACTGAATTTTGACCATTTTTATGACTTTGCAGTGTGTTTATATAACATGGCATAGTAAAAAAATTATGCCACAAACTGACTGTACTAACTACCTGGTGATGTTCAAGACGGTTTGTACTAATTACCTATGGCATCAAACTTTGAATGTAGTTCCAGTTGAACGAAACCATTTTTCTCAACCCCGTGCTCCTGCTCTAATATAGTAGGCTACTCTCCTAACACATTCGTTACAAACTTGACTCTTTCCAAACACAATAACCAAAGTTTTTATGTGGAATCTTAGGTGTAGGTAACCATAAACCCAAAAGTGTCTCCCAGAATAATAATGACAATAATGTGTAAGCAATCTCGCCCTGAAATAGATTTAGCGTTCAACGCAGGTCAGCTGTTCAGATTCCCAAAGAGGAAGTTTACCTTGTCAGTGGTAATAACAGTAATGATAATAATATAATGATAATAACAGTAATTCAACTTGAGTCAAAACAGGGGTTTTCCCACCATGCTTCAGTACCATAAATGTGATAAGACAGTTTCACTGTGAACTGCTTTTTCACTCACAACAACGCACATTCAATTTATTTAAGACAGCAGAAGTGTTACACGAGATCAGCTCAGTGGATAAATATATATGGGATGTTATCCCCGTGACAGGTTACAACAATTGATTTTAGGAATGTTGTTAGACTTTGAATTAATCATAAGTTTTTGTATGAGGTATTGGAGTCACAGTATATATGTAAATATACTGCATGCAACATTTTAGTTTAAAATAAGAACGCGGTACCGCAATATGGCTGGTACATAATATCCAAGGAATTGCTTTTTTTAATCAAGAACATGAATAGTCGTGGATGTGTATAATATTTCCTTAAAACAACAAAGTTTAATTTTTCGTGCGTGCATTGTTATTTATTGTCTGTAAATAATATTGTTAATATATTTAACTTTAATCATTCTCTACGTGCTATTCACTATGTTCTGTGAAAGATTACAAGTTAAATGATGGCCTTTCAGAACAGTTTTTTAATGCAACCGAAGAAACGAAGCGAAAACAAAAAACAAAAAAAAAATGGCTTCAGAGCTAATTTTATACCGGTATGATGAAAACAATAGGAAAAGCTTTCACTTTTCATGCTGATAATTAGTAATGAGTAAGTTTTACTTGGAGAATAATGATTTTTGTTCACTGATGTCAGAAATATTTTCTTGCTCTTTTACTGGCTAATTTGTTTGCCTGTTAGCAGAGTAAAGAATTTACAAAAAAATTCGCGTCATAGCGGATAATATTATAAATTCGGTTCTGAGGTATCGACTCTGTGTATGTGTGTTCTTGGGTAAAACATGATCCACATCTAATTTATATCGCAAAGCAACAAAGAATTAAATTTTATTTGGTCCACAGTTTACCTAATAAAAAAAAAAACTGGACTCTTTAATTTTTTTTTTCGATGACTGGTAGACAATCAAAATATAGAGAAAAACCAGCAAATAGGTGAACAAGGAAACGAGCGAATACACACCATGTCTAACAGCATTAGCAGAATATCACATTATATAAAAATATCCAACTAGTGACGATCCACCTAAGGCCCATAGTATTTCCTCTTATTGAGGCTGCCTCTGGATATCACCCTCATATATTTATTCATTGAACTGCTCCAGCATGCCTTTCCCTGTGGTCTCGTATCAAGCGAAAGAGCGTTATTGCCTGCTGAATAACTGTCCACTATGGAACGATGCACTACGTCACATCTATGGTATTCAGCGGCGTAGTTAATTATCATATTGCTGCGACAATAACCGCCACCTAATTGCCGTCGTTCGGTGAAAACAATTTTTGCATTATGTGCACAGTGATTATTATAAGTCAATTTGAGGATATAAACAGAATCAAGAATTCATACAACTTATCTTTGTTCTTCGTGCTAAGAGCTGAATTTTGAGCTCTTACACTTGTTCTATTTTTTATGAGTATCTGTTGTATGTTAGCGTTAAAGCTGCTTACTTTGTTTTAAAACTGATTGGAATACTTTATAACGCTGCTGCTGCTAGAGTTCGTTCTGTAATTGATTATAGCGTAGACGGCAGCTTTGTGAATATGAAGTTAATAAATACATTTTTCTAATGTGGATCAAGATGACATTTCCAGGATTTCGACTCGAGGATTTAAACTGGTTAATTGATTAATTGTAAATTGTCTGGATTACAACTACCATGGCCACTGATACCAATGAAGGATATTTGTTGAATGATTAAAAATTCTCTCTCGGAGGGTACCTGCATTGTCTCCAAGTCTTACCCGTATAGAAATTTTAAAAAATGAGACATAATTAGGTGCCTTGTGTTGCGATGTTCAGGTCAAACATTGTTTTTAAAGTAGGATTATTTTAGCCTTCATTGTGTGTGAAGATAGGATTATCTTGCGCTGAAGATTTTGCACATCCTACGAATGTTTTATTTTTGCTATTTGTCTTTGCCACATGACGTGAGCACTTGTCATTTCCATGAGAACCATTTAGGCAACATTCATCTGGTATTACGTCATCAGAAATGCACCTTGAGACACGTACTGCTAAGAACTATTATCGCTTAATCCATTTACGGAATTTTTCTGCATTGCTACGTTAAAGTTTTTAGTTCGCATGAAAATTTTGCAAAGGAAACAATAAAACAGACTGAGTAATATAATTATAGATACAGGAGGGGAAAAGGCATGAAATATTCTTATGAAAATATATACACGAGAGTGAAGTTAGTTGGGTTTAATATACTAATTCACTATTTTTATTGGTGATAATTTGGTAGAACTATAGTATTTAAAAATATTATAGTAAATTTTCTGCCAGAATTCAGTTGAAATCAAATTTCTATCACCTGTTGGTTTTTCTTCGAAATTCAAATGACGAATGCATGGAAGCTCATAATCACTGATCTTCTCCTTTGTTCACCAAGTCAATTAGCAATGCAGTGTAAAAGCAAATGAGAAATAGGGTTTTATTCATTTGCATTTTCATATAATTAAAAAAAAATTTCGGTAATCCCTCATTACTTTGGTTAGGGATGGAATCTATATCGATTTAAGCAAAATTTTTGGAAATTAAGCAACAATGAATTCAAAGCGCTTTTAAAAACCTTTCCCAATTAGCAAGATTAAGTAAACACTGCAAAGGAGAAAATACAGCTGAAATTATGGTTATCTGAATAGTTATTCTTTAGTTATTTGAAAAAATAGTTCTCAGATTGAAGGTCAAAGCTTCGTCACTGGCTGATTCGAAAATGGAAACTGCAGTAAAACAGTACGAAAACGTATTTCTTAGAATAACTGAAGTGAATGAAATAAATGATAATGTACCTTTTGAGATAAAAACAGTGAGAGTCTAAGTATCAGTCGACTTTTTTTGAAACATCTGATTTCGATTACCTTTGAAGAAAAATGTCTTCAAAGCCACTGTCTTTTGCTACTTCTAAACCATAGGTCACCGTTCGAATCCTGGCCTGGAAAAAAGCCTTTATCGATTATAATCTCTTTAAGTATTAGTTACTTTCAAGGAATGGTGAATTCGATATCAAACGATATTTGTGTACACACACACACACACACATATAATATAATATATATATATATATATATATATATATATATATATATATATATATATATATATATATATATATATATATATATATATATATATATATATATATATATATATATATATATGTATGTATATATATATATATATATATATATATATATATATATATATATATATATATATATATATATATATATATATATACGTAAAATGTGTTTATATTATATATATATATATATATATATATATATATATATATATATATATATATATATATATATATATATACAGTATATAGCGGATATTTTGTATACTTAAATATTTAAAGTGAAAACATAGCTACAAAACATAAGCATAGTTCATGTTTAAAAATAATTTTTGCAATGGTATAAAATCTTCTCAAACTAACGACAAGAATAGAAGATGATTGGAACATTCACTTCCTTAGTTCATTACTTTAACTGAAAAGAAGGATATGAAGACTTCTTCAATTTAAAAGGTATTCAGTGAAATAAATAATATATATACATATATGTGTGTGTGTATGTATGTATGTATGTATGTATGTATGTATGTATGTATGTATGAACCTCAACCCTTTCTTCTCCCTTTCACCACTTGGTTCCCCAAGAAACACGTCGGTTCCTTTTAGAAAGACACGACATAAACCAAAATTTGCTTCAAGAGCGTCTGCATTATGATTAAAGCCGGCCATTAAGCCATCCAGCTGTAAAGGCAAATTTCCTTAAATACACGAGAAGAAATTCTTGTGTTATATTTTCATTACTCAGTCAAGAAGAGAATGGAAGGTATCATTCTTCACTTTCTCGCCAAGAACAAATAGCGAGATCCATTGTTGAGAGAGAGAGAGAGAGAGAGAGAGAGAGAGAGAGAGAGAGAGAGAGAGAGAGAGAGAGATGATGATGATGAATTTAACATGGTGACAGCGGCAATCCCTGAGTCCAGCATTTCCAGTAATATTTTGTACATTTCTCTGCCACTGTCGTGATGAATAAGTTGAGAATTTTTATATCTTATTAGAAATTCTGGAGAAGTGAGAAAAATCTATAATAATTTCTAAATAAAAAAAAACTGTAGCGTATTTTTCAATTTTCTCTTGTAATGGCGACAGGTTATGCGATAGGAAGTCTGTATTTATCCTTGTTTATTTCAAGTCTTACTCTTTGACCATGCAGTCAAGTGAGCAATCACATTAGCGATTTGTCGTCTTTCGTTTGGCGCCTTCAAATACTTGTTTTAAATATGCCAGAAACTGCTTTACATATTTACTTTGAAGGCAACATCTGCCTCGTTTTACAAAGACTTTCGGTATGTTTGTCAAGTATTGCGCGTCAGTCCTCAATAGTATTAAATTAAATCTAAGGCAATTCTTTATGACTCCGTGGTTAATGCCATAGGTCTTTCCTTGAGCCTTACGATGCTCGCTCTCTCTCTCTCTCTCTCTCTCTCTCTCTCTCTCTCTCTCTCTCTCTCTCTCACACACACACACACACACACACACACAATCATCATCAGCACTATACCGTGAACTGCTCAACTGAGACCCGTAACTTTTGTCAGGTAAATCTTCCATCCATGAACAATTATTAATCCTCCGATTGCATGATTCTACCACTACATTTTTTTTTACCTTGGCTGCCAAGCTTGAAAACACCGTTTCTTACTTCGGCCTACTGTGACTTCCAGTTTCGCAAATTTTAAGAGATGGGTTTTGTTATTATACTCAAGGATTCGCCAATTAACTGCCCTATTTTCCCTTACCTTCTTTATTTCTTTGCTGTGCACCAGAAATGGAGATGAATATCTGTGTGCCATTGGCCTCTGTGTTACATAGTTATCAGTCTTTTACTTGACAATGTCATTATTATTATTAGTGTTATTATTTTGATATTTCATTAATTTATCGATTATCCCTGAATTATTTTATGCTATGCAGTAAAAAAATAATTTTTTTAATCCCACCACTTTTACTACAACAGGAGCTATTTGTATTTGCAGCCGTTCTTTGACGGACTTTGAGCCTAACAACGAGTAAAAGAACGAGCTGTTTTTCATGTCTCTTGCTCTGACCCAGTGAGTAGAAAAAGACCCCGTCTTAAGCGGAATAAGCTACAATAGGATTTACGGATACATATCAAAAGACCCATTCTGTGACGGTGCATTGCCTGATTAAAGTTTCCGCAAGTGTTCTCGCGGAGATGACGAGTGCTCGCATTAGGTGGCGAAGTCAAATAAGCAAGAAGGAAAAGTCCATAAAAGTGTAGCATCTTTTACGCGTGATAATCCTATTCTCACATAACGTAAAGACTACGATACCCTGACTTTAACACCAATCCTTCCCCTTAACGACACAAGAGAAGGTTTTACGACCGTCATACTTCAGAATGCCCAAGAGGGTGAGACCCTGAGCGAGCAAATAATAAGTCGCATAGGCCGAGAAATTGATTTTCCTATTTCAGTTTCTTATCCGCTTCCGTTTCAGTGTTTTCTTGGAAGAGTTTTCGGAGAAACAAATATACATCTTTGAATAATGCTTTCATTCGTTGTGACTTCAAACATAAACTGAGGTTGTTTTTTAATAAGTTTTTATTAACTTAATTCTATAAGGTACATCACTAGCAAATCACTAAATAAAATGTATGCATCATTGACTTAGTCAGTCAATCAAAGAAAGCAAAATATCAGACAGATTTCCTGACCTCTGCGTGGATCCCTAGTAGGTCCCTAGACTACATCTAGGGCAACTGAACCTGGCAAATTCAGTTGCCCTAGATGTAATCTAGAGGCCTGCATGGACCCATGCAGAGGTTACTAGGGGTCATAACTGACTGGCACAAAAGCGTTAGTTACCTTACTGGTAGAACAATTGCTAATCCTGAATTTTCCAGAATCAGACAACACGCCAAGACATGCAAGAATAATATGCAATACAAAGATTTTGAAGTATTGGAACGGGAACCGAATGGCAAACTACTGACAATCCTGGAATCTTTGCTTATTAAACTAGTTCCTCAACTGAACACACTCCTACTCGAAAACCCTTTACCTTAAGTGAGCTGTTGCCTTTTGTCATTTCTAGTTTGTTCCGTTTGACTTGTGGTCTGTCCTGTCTCTGTTGATGGTTGGTTCTGCTATAACTAGTTTTCATTTCGCTATTTATAAAGTATATCATATGTCTGTATTTTAGCGCTTTTAATGTTGATTTTATTGTTGTTTGTGTCTTTTTAGCTTGAAATGAAACCTTGTGTTTTGAAAAATCGCCAATAAATGCATTAAGGACCACTTGACATATTTTACTTTCTTCTTCAACCGTCTTCTATATGTTCAAGTTATTAGTAACTGTCATATCTTAGAACAGTATATGTGTACGTATATAGATGTGTGTGTGCGATTATATATATATATATATATATATATATATATATATATATATATATATATATATATATATATATATATGCATGTGTGTGTGCGTGGTTGGTGTGTCACTATAGTCCTGATTCCTCGTCCGTCGCTGGTTCGACCCCACGGGACGGTGGACTTATTATCAACTAAAAATTCCCCTTCGGTAACATATATGAAAATATATTACTTCCGAGGTAGAGTGAATTGGATATTAAAGGATGTTTGTAGCCTTCTGATTGTATATGAATCACGGTGATGTGATAAATAGTCATATATATACATATATATAAATCTATAATGTACACAATCTCGTTTTTTATACCTAAGGGTGGCTTCGCAGAAATACTGGAACTGTTACTGCCACATTTATTCTTTGCTGGATCACAGATGGATTGAATTTTACTACGGTAGAAATAAGATATAAATATTAGTTTCATTTACAAATAAACAGATAGAGATAAAGATTAAGGGAAATTAACTACCCGCACACCCATAAATGAAATGTATTTACACCCACCCCCGTCCCCAATAGAAGATACGACGCCATTACTTTCGGGGAAAATATCCTGTTTCTGATGGCCATTGCGGGTATCATACGTGACTGATAAATCACCTTTTTATGACGTCGGTGAAAAGAGAGGAAACAGGAATGTAGTTATTCACACTCATCTCCGCAGGGAATGAAAATACTACGCATAAATCATTTTTTATTGTATAGATGATGTGAGGCACGCCCATAATGACCTTTGGGTGTTGTAAGGAGATGCTCACATGCGTTTGCAGGAAAAGATGCGCATGAATGTTATTTATGGGTCAAGCTTCTGGTTTCAAAAACCTGGGATACAGAAGCCACTGAACAAAATTTAGAATCAGGAATTCGCTTTTCTTCTTCCGTGACATTTTGGGTCCTCTCCTCGGAAGGCCGGAGAGTGGAAGAACCGGTGAAGGAGGAATTGAATGATTTTTGTAAGAAGAATAAAGATAGAAATATTTCAGTGCTTTTTTAAAAACTAAAGTATACAAAACAGTCCAATTTGTAAAATAAAAACTTTCTTGTATGGTAATTCTAAGGAGGAAAGTTACAATATTCGGAGGCTGTCATCGAGATATTGAAGGTTATATATTAACAAATACATTATAAACAGATACAAACTTTTCATATGTTGTAAAGTCATCAAATAGGGATAAAAATCACAAAATGTGAGAAATGCTATAGCAAATCATTAGTAAAAAAACATAAAAAACATCGCAAGTAAAAAGATTTTGATTACAGTTTGAAGTGCAAAGTCCCTAAAGAATAGCCTCATTTGGAAAGAAAAAAAAAAAAGCACGTAAAAGGTATGAAATAATGCACTGCTTACGTTACTTTGAGGTGCATTTGCCAAAGGCATACTAGAGTTTTTACGAGCATTAGAACATCAGCTAAATCTTTCCTTATAATTCTTAACTCTTTGTAAGGTTTTTGTGAACAGGGAACATTTTCGACATTTGAAGCTCCGAGATGTAAACATGAATTTTAGTATTTGAAAATAAGAAAATTTCCAGTGATCTTAAAATGCATCATTAGGTTATTTAGAATATAATTTCGAAAGTTCATCGCCTTAATTATTACAGAATATAAAAGGTCTAAGCCCCTCTACTGCATGCGCATTTCTTGACATACAATTACTCTTGTAATAAGAGTAATCTGCCATATTTTTCTATTAGATTAAAGATGAAGATACAGTAAAGCTCCTTATTTTATATGGCCTCCAGTGACACACACTTACACACACACACACACTATATATATATATATATATATATATATATATATATATATATATATATATATATATATGCATATATATAATATATATATGTACAGTATATATACACACACATATATGTATTCATATATACACATATATGTGTGTGTTTGTGTGTTGGTTTATAAATGAACCAACACTTTCCTCTATATACCACCAATTAGCCCACGGACACCGAGGCTCCTTTTATGAGGCCACAACATGAAATATAGCGTGGTTCAAGAACTCTTGTATTATGATAAAAGCTGGCAATTAACGCGCAGAGCATTAACGACAGGTTACTAGGAGACATTCCCAAGTTATATTCTCGCAATGGAAGGTAAACTTCTGCATTTCGTTGGAAAAAACGAATGGAATCCGTTACAAAGATACTCGTCATGGATTGCGCGCGCGCGCGAGAGAGAGAGAGAGAAAGAGCGCAATGTTTTACTCATATATTCCCGATATAATAACTCTAAAGTTCAACACATTTTGCTTTAGCCTTTGAAGGAATCTCAAGTTAATGCCTGTAAAATGTAATAAAATTCAACCCACAAATGCTCTAATTCCTAAAAAAAGCATTATATATATATATATATATATATATATATATATATATATATATACATACATATATATATATGTGTGTGTGTGTGTGTGTGTATGTGTACAGATCTGTGAGTTATAAAACATATTTTATTATTGTATTGTCCCATGAAAACATTCTTGTGCATCTTTTCCTACAAATGCATGCAAGCAACTCCTTACAACACCCCAAGGTCATTATGGGCGTGCTTCACATCATCTATACAATAAAAAATGATTTATGTGTAGTACTTTCATTCCCTGCGGAGATGAGTGTGAATAACTACATTCATGTTTCCTCTCTTTTCACCGACGTCATAAAAAGGTGATTTATCAGTCACGTATGATACCAGCAATGGCCATCAGAAACAGGACATTTTCCCGGAAAGTAATGGTGTGATATCTTGTGTTGGGATGGGGTAGGTTGTACAAACATGTCATTTCCAACGGGTTTGCGGGTAGTTATGTGCCGAAAATCTATCGCTATCTGTTTATCTACTTAGGCTATTTATTTACATATGAAAGGCAATCCACCTATGATTATAATTGTGGCAGTAAACGTTGCGATATTTCTCTGGAGTTACTCTCAGGTAGTGAAAATGATATACATACATATATACTGTACATATGCATATATATATAAATACTGTATATATGTATATATTTACATGTGCGCGTGTATGTAGACACAAACACATATACACACACATTATATATATATATATATATATATATATATATATATATATATATATATATATATTATATATATATATATATATATATATATATATATATATATATATATATATATATACAGTATATATAAATTTATATTGGCTTTCAGTACCATGCTTCCGTACCTCACTAGAAGCAAGCACAAACATTCAGCACAATGCATACTGTATATCACGTCAAATAAATGAAACACCTGCGGTATCTCTTTCTATTTGCAAGCCTTTGCATTTAATCAATTTATTTTTTTAATGACGTTTGGTGTACCTAATGCCTTTCCCTCACCGTGAAGGGGAATGGCATAGTGAATGGTTTCAGTACCTCACTGGTGATGTTTTATTACGGACTCATGAGTTGGTATTGTGAGTTCTTGCACTTCCGCTACGTCAAGAGGACTTTGGTATTTAAGTCCATTTTACCAAAACATGCTCTAGATCCAGTTTAGAAGGTTTTTAAAAAGACATTGTGATATGCCTTGTCACGTTTCAGCTCGGATGAAACAATGAAAACAGTAGCAATTAGGTGTTTAGGTATTTTTTCTAAATGTACTTATGAATGAAAGGATAAATGATAATATATTTGACAGTGTTACATTTACTATTCTATTTCCATAGCTCGTTAATCATAGAATACGTTAAAAAATGTTTCAAAAAAACTAACTGAGTTGCAGTACTGTAAATACGAAAATGATTGATATGCTACGACGTCTGGCAAAGGCAAGTGAATGTCTTTTCAATCGAAGAACTTCTGGCAATAAAGTCATTAACGGCTTTATACAAATTCAACTTAGGCTATATCCCCTGATTACGTAGGATTCTATATCTAATTTCAAGAGCCCATTTATTACAAAATACTTAGAACGAATATTCAACATAATCTGTACTACAGTATTAGATGAACATTTGCATCATATGACCCATAATTTTTTCTTTTTTAACTTTACCGTGGTCAGCTTTTTATCTAGAGATTTTATTTAGACTTATTTGTTTTATTCACTGTACAACCACCATTTTACAACACAATTTTCCTACATTACTGCATTTCTCCTCTTCCTGCAACTTTTATAACATTATTTTACGAATTTATAATGTAGCCTATCCTGTGTCGGCCCATTTCTCATTTTTCTTTGTCGCATATTCCTCTTCCCTATTTCAGGCCTTGGGACATCAATCATATCTCCGTTTTTATACTCTGGATTCCAGTTTTGCAGCTCCCTATTATTCTCTTTAATGTCTTCCTCCCCCTTTTTTATTCGAGTCTTTTATTCCACCTCTCTATTTACCACCCCCCATCCTTCTCACTCAGTCTAATCTTTTTACACGCTCTCCAACCTCGCACATTTCTGTCTTTATCTTCAATTCCTATTTCACTGCTCTAGAGCGTCTGACGCCCTTTCTGAGTTTATTTTCCGCAGCGTTACTCTCTTCCTCCCTTTTACGTTCCTCTATTTTTAAGGCGGGAACGTCTTTGGAAGTGTTTCATTGCATACTAGAAAGGCCTTTGGAAGGCTCGGGGAGTATTTGAAAGCTTTTTGTATGTAGGTGTAAATTTTGGCGTCTAGGAAAGCCTAAGGTTTTCCTAAACCCATAAAAATCACTAAAGTTGACATCTCCTAATGCCAAAACTACTCAGTCGAAAAAACTAAATAAGATAAGATAAAATAAAAAATAAGATGCCACTCAGAAATATAAGAAAATATTATGAAGCCAGGTACATGTAAATAAAAAAGAAGTCATGCGTCCGCGTGTCTCTGTATTACAAAGCCAAAGAAAGAAAGAAGAAATAAAGACAAAAATATACATTATAAAACAAAGGAGGAGTAAGTGTAAATGTCGGCATCTAGGGGAAGCAAAGGGATTGAATTTCGAACTTCGGCGTACATAGTCGCAGATGCTGGCGTCCGGGTGTCAGCATCCAGGTAACCCTAAATTTTTTAGTTCCCTAAAAACGAAAAAAAAAATACAAAAAAGAAATTAGTGCCTTGGCATTTAAATGTCACTACTTGGAGGGGAAGGGGAAGAGTACATTAATACCTATCCCAACTCACGAAAAATACCACAGAAGAAGTATGTAACAAACAACAAAGCAGAGACCACACTGAAAAGTGGCACCAGTATGGATCATCAACCTGGATGATGAGCTGTCACTGCTGTCGGTGTTCGAGGCCTGGCTTGTCCCAGAGATACGGCTGGAAGCTGATTCTTCGCACAAATCGAATTTGTTCGTTGGATGTTGCTTTGCGACCGAAATTCGTGACAGATTCTTTTTCCTATTTTCTTGTTCCCTTGCATTACCAGAAATGCATATTGTTAAGCTGGTAGATTTCATGAATAATGTTGCAAAACCGTAATCATAGATATCTTTTTACTATATCTTTAATCTATCTATACATTTTATTGCCCCCTTTGCTTTGCAACTGTGTGTTGTAAGGGTGGAGAGTTGTTGCAATGCCAGATTTACTTAATAATATTGTATACGAACATCCAGGTATGAGGAAGTCTGCACAAAAAATCAAATAATGAAATAAGGACATAAAAATAAATAAATAAAGACAAGAAATAAACTATCCCAAATTATTATTTCTGTGAAGCATGAAAAATGTGTTCACGTTGACAACGTCGGCCATGGTAAAACTGACGGTAAACTAAGAAAAAACAATCAACAAAGACAACGGACCGATAATCTTCAACGAGATAAATACGACAGTTAAACAAACGCATCATCCATGGAAACAAATAAGATAATAGAAACAAAATTCATTATCTTCGAAAGTAATATTATCCCTTTTAATATTTATTCCATTTTTTTTATTTCAATTTTGCACCCACATTGATCATATCCTTTTCTGAGAAAAATGTCCTCGTCCTCGTAGTTTGTAAATTGAGAAAATCGTAAGACGCACATATATTTCCCAAGTCGATGGATGCTCAGTTCACTAATGATCTTCAAAGTTATTCCACTTCGTTCAAACGCCAATTACTCTACAATTTTAATCCCGGGGACACATCTAACCTAAGTCGAGATACTGGAGGCTGTGGGGGGCATTGTGTGCTTCCCCCCACGCAGTACCCCACCCCGTAGCCTGGGGTAACAAAATGACCCGCCACGCCACTAGTGTTCCAGGTCCAGCTGTTCTTTATGTTCTTATAAAGCAGCCATTGAAACACCAGAACCGCGTTCTAAAAGAGAGCGGGGAGAGACATGTGCGCACTCCACGACGCGTCAGGTGGAGAAATGGAGAGTATAAAAGAGAGGAAATGGCATTAATGTACATCAGACAAGTAAATGATACACTCATTTCTTTCGCTGGGGGAAAGCGTGCGGTTTTCTTCTTTCCTTTTCTGTCTTTGTTTGATACTTGCTTTTGTTAGTCTAGCTTGTTTTCTTGGGAAGGGGAGGGGGAAATTGTTAGGTGGGGTGGGGGGGGGAGATCTTATGGCGTTGGCTATAAATTGTTTTATGCCTTCAAGTGCTCTTTTACGAGATCATGTTTGCTTGTTTTTTTTTATATTAAATAATTCTTCAACTCTCTGAAATAATTCGTGTCATCACTCTAGAGGTATCTAATAATGAAGTTTAAATTCAATATTTGTTACCTAAGACATCTTTAATAATACAGGATTTGTGTTAAATGATGTCATTTATCCAAAGCAATCTGATTTTACCAATCAATGGAACATTTCCCAATAGGCTAGTCTATTTTACTCATACTGTAATTTCATTCCTGTAGGCAATCAAGTAACAGTCTCTCTGAGTGTTAAGGAACTAAACAAATAGCGAATATTTCATATATACTGTATATTAAGAGAATTTAAGGATTGTAAAAAACCGTTTTTAGTCGCAAGATGAACTTGAAGTGAAAATAGCATCATAATACAAGCAATATTGAGGTGTACAATGCCGCTCCACCCCTATGACACGGCGCTCGCATGTCATGAACACATCAGAAAAGAAAAAGGAGAAAGAAAGCGCAAGAACCATAATCAAGCTTCAAACAAACATGAGAGGAAATTCAGACTTAGGTACATCACGCCAACCTATTTTTATAATAGAAATAAAAAAGAGCTTACGGGGGATAACAGGATACTAAGGGAAACGATTCCTCAGATCGTAAAAGTCATTGAGACTTTTATCCTGCCGTGTGTGTGTCTCTGATAGGGAATGGGGAACCATAAACCGCCGTTGTTGGAGGAGAACAACATTTATAATTTCCCTCTTAGGGAGTTAAGCTCTCTTTTGGGTTTCGGCGCAGCAGGAGAAAGCGCCTGCCTGAGTCTCTCTCATTCTCAAGAATTTTGCGCTAGGTTACCATTCCGGTTTGAAACAAGCTTTCCTTATGATTAGTAAGTAAATATTTCTTATATTCTACTCTCTCACTCTCTATCGATGAAGGCTTTAAAAACCTTTCCTCATGAAGTCTCATTCATTCTTAAAAACTCTGCGCTCGGTAACCATTCCGATTTGAAACAAGCTTTCCTTAGTAGTAAGTGAATATATCTTTTCAGCTCTCTCTCTCTCTCTCTCTCCCTGAAGATGTTAAGAACCGGTCCTCATGAAGTAAAAATATAATTTTAATTCATATTGCCTATCAACTTTCCGCATTTAGGCATTCATTTTAAAAGAAAAGAAAACGATTCAAATAAACTGGCAAAAAAAAAAAAATCTTGAATCTAAACAAGTAATGTTATCAACTTACAGAATAAAAGCAACCCATCGCAAGGAAAATAGGAAAAAAAATATTATGATAATGTTCTACACATTATCGTAAATTCCAATGAAAGAATACCAATGTCCATCCAGTGGTGATGGCGCATAGATCAATAGAATGGCAAACCACCTAGTTAACTACGAGTTCTCATAGCACACTCCGATTAATATTGCTATCAGATTACTGCTGCTAATTTTTTTAATGGTTATAGAGGACAAGCATGTTCGCCATATTTCGGTTTTACATGGAAACCAAGTAGATTATTCCTATAAATATGTATTCTTGCTGTACTGGGAAAAATGTAAAATTGCTGAATAATTATTACAAATCATGCATAAGCAAACCACATGTGTTCATTAAAGGAGTAAACCCCCTCTCCAGTTAAGAGCAATTAACACTAACCACTTATCCCGTCTAAAGCAAGGTTATATATTATTAAAAGTCATTTAATTGCAACGGAAAATGCACGTGAAAAAATTCAAATAAATCCATCAATATACATGCATTCACTGTAACAAAAGAGAAAATCAAAACGAAGTCTCTCTCTCTCTCTCTCTCTCTCTCTCTCTCTCTCTCTCTCTCTCTCTCTCTCTCTAACAGGTGCGAAATACGCGAAGAAACTGGAAAAACAACAACAAAAAACCCAGAGAAATGCTCCGAATGAGAACAGTCGCACCAACATATACAAACGACCCGACTCGTGGCGAGTCAGTTTACCAGACATATTGTACCACCACGTCATGCATGTCAGGGAGTATTAACAACCAGATGGAGTAAGTGCTGACGATGGCCCGCCAGATTCCTTCATATCCTTCGCCAGGAAGAGCTGTAAAGATGTTATATGATCCGCAAATGGGATGCTCCTGTTGCAATATCCTTTCTCGTTTAGGAGTCGTCGCCTCGGCTGACGTCGGGTCGTGTGATTCTAAAGACCCAGCAATGCTATTATTATTATTATTATTATTATTATTATTATTATTATTATTATTATTATTATTATTATTATTATTATTATTCAGATTGAAAAAGGTAAAATATTAAAGCCCTAATATATTTTGAATAAATTTAAATGAATGTAAATTTTGTCAATATATACATAGCCTACATGCATTACATACACACACACACACACACACACGCACACACACACACACACACATATATATATATATATATATATATATATATATATATATATATATATATATATAACTCTTTTACAGTTTAAAGGGGATTATTTACAGAGATTTAGCAATGAAGCAAGGGGACAAACAATGCAAAATGGTACCCAATGGGCAGGCTCATTAATTATATACAGTGAGCAATACTGCAGTGATTGGCAACAAGCAAGCTAATTAATAAGGGGCCAGTGTACAATACAATTATTCCCGTCATAATAATAATAACCTGGCTAGGCCAAAATTACATTAAAAGGCTCTTCATTAATTGCTGCGAAGGATTGAACTTCAGGATGGGGAAATTAATTCATATAAAGTTTGGCGGGCCACAACGGACTTCGATAATCGGACTGCGACCAGGAATATTTCAGGATTTGAATAGCAGTCAGAATTATCGGACACAGAGCGCAATGGAGCGGTGGGTCTCTCCTGCAAGAGAGGTTCTGGATTAGAACGGCGGCACACACTGGAGGAAATGGAATCCCCCTACAAAATGTTACATATTGCACATGTTAAATATTAACCACTGCGTAGCCCAGCAGATAATTACAAGGAAATCACGTAAGCACAGTATGGGAATCGTAACTGATTGGGCTTTTAACACAAGGAACACGTGCTCGCCCTCACACAAAGAGAAAATTTAAACACTTAGACTAATTTACCCTTAAGTTGCACTGGGGAAGGAATAACTGGATGATTATCACGGGATCTTTACTGAAATTTGAGGCACATTATGGGCGAGATATGGGAGGCCGAAGTAGGACTCTTAACAAGGGAAAATTGCTTTGTGGAGGAAGGAGTTAAAGTTTAAAGGAATGGGAAATTTAAGGGGTTTAAGTGGATGGGAAAGGGCTGGCTTATTGACTATTTGCGATGTACGAACCTTGTCTAATAACTTCGGCGCCAAACAATCGACTCGGCCATTCGTCGAAGATAGTTTCAACCAGCTTAAGCGGAGAAGAACGCGGGACGTGCGTTCCTGATGAAGTCGAATGAGGCTCTGGCTTCTTCCAAAACACGGCGTCTTGAATTTTAGACCGATCGGACCTGCAAACACGTCAAGACAACCAGCAAAGAGGGCAGCGGAAAAGATTTCTTAAAGTTAAGTACTTCAGGATTAAAGTCCTACTTGGCGGCTAGTCCCATTATGCCTGTTAACCCGTCCCAGGCGCTAACTACTCCCACATCACGTGATGGGGGTGAAAAGGGGGTCCCATTGTTCCCCTGATCGGACGATTGAGGGGGGAAGGGAGGCCTATCTGCTACCCACTGGTGCTAACAGCTCTGATCTGGTTCAAACTATGCTTGTTTCCGCTCGTCGCCCGCCAGTTTTCCCGGCCCGACAGTCAAATGAATAGCAAACTGCATTTCTAAATTAATGATGCACGGGCATCTACATGAGGGAGGGATATATCCTTGACAGTATATATATATACACACACACACATATATATATATATATATATATATATATATATATATATATATATATATATATATATATATATACATACATACTGTATATATATATGTGTGTGTGTGTATATGTATGTATGTATATATATACATTGCGAATTATATATACATATATATATATATATATATATATATATATATATATATATATATATATCTTGTGTAATTTATATAAATGCTTATATATATATAAAATGCATATTATATATATATATAAATATATTTTTATAAATATATATATATATATAATATATATATATATATATATATATATATATATATATATATATATATATATAATTCGCAGTCTCCATTCTTTCTGATTATTAGAGGCTTTTTGTAATCTATCGTTACAGCAACGATTCCAGTCAAGTGATTAAGTCAAAATGAATCCAGATTACTCAAATTACGAAGGTGAAGATCCCCAGTCGAACGCAAAGAAAGCAATTGACCACCGTCTTGGATTAAGAGGGTTTTGTCACCCTCCCTTCGCGAAATAGCCTTTAACTTCGCTTCGAATAATAATTGAACAGAAGTTTCCTTCCATAATCGAAATAAAGACCGAGTGAGAGTCACACAAGAAGCCCAACTCCATTTACGAGCCAGAAACAAGGGGAGAAAGTTCTGCCCCAATTACAATCATTTCTGAGTTTTCAATGACTTGCGTTGGAGGCGTCATAAGTGTTTAGGGTACTGAAGCCAACAAAGCAATTATTGTATATTCCCATACTGTTTTACATTTAAAGAAGGCTTACTG
>JANJGK010000003.1:60659417-60674417 GCA_039081455.1 Macrobrachium rosenbergii | reverse complement strand
CGAAGAAACACATTGCACTTACGGAGATAAGTTTACCAATGTACGTTCTTTTTTTTTGTTGGAATAAATTAGTGTTAAAACAAAATAACATTCCTATCAGGGTATCCCATTTGTGTTATTTTTATTATGAAAGTGTTTACCTTCCATGAAATTTCAGTGTGGATTCGACTAAGTGCATCTGCCTCACTGGTACTAAAAAAGGTTGCCATGATGTAGGTTTTATCACCTTCCTGTTATCATTCTAGCTGCAGAAACCTTATCTTCGTAACTTGGCAACTGGAATTGCTGATCTCGAGGGTTATAATATTCTAAAGAAAACTTTATTAATAAACTGACCCTGCTCTGGTCATCATGGGATTCTCAAACATTTAAACTATCATGATTAATCCAAGATGTTAACGAACACCACTGTCTAGTTAAGCGCAAAAGACCTTTATTACCAGAAAGAGGCTTAATTACCTAAAGCGAACTGTTAATGGTAAAAACTTAACCTTTTCGATCACTTTTAACCGTCTGCCTATCATCAGAAATCCAACCTCAAAGTCATTTACGTCTCATCTCAGCAGGATAGAGATTGCTTTTGCCCGGTGATATTCAGACTCTTTATATCTTTCTTTTTACCTTCATGGACACATTTCGATATAGTACAATATTCTGCTTCAAAATGACGTCTGCAGTAAGATGCAAAACATGATTTACAACTGTGAAGTGCGTAGATGCTGTTGATTACCTATAAATGCTCATGTTACCGTGATTACTGATATTTCCCTGGAAAAAAGAAAAACTAAAAAACATTTATGCATTGTACACCTACTGCCGATGACTAGCTGTTATGAAATGCATATCTGAATTGTGATTATTGTATATGGGAAACAAAAATCTTACTGGCCATTTTTTATTGCTAATACAGAAATTTCATACCCATTTTTTTAAATAATTCATTATCCATTTTTAATAAGAAAACAAAACCTATGATGAGTATATTTAAATTAAAAAAAATGACAGAAAAGCTACCTCAGTCTAGAAGAGTGCCCTTCATCCACAGTGCTTTAAGCTACTTAGGATACTGGGGCGGTCAGAGGGCGTCCAAGTACCGAGGATCCGTAGATCCTCTCTCGGGTAGACTACTTCATTAAGGGAGGCTGGTCTGCGTCCCCAAAATACTTTCTTATCTCGTAACAAACGATGATTGAATTACATTTTCTCGTCTCGGCTGGGAAAAGGGGTTACTTTTGGACTTTTTGGGGTGTGCGTGTTTTATTCTTTCACTAGCCTTGCTTTCGTCGACCTTATTTCCTCTCTTTTCATAATAATATATATATATATATATATATATATATATATATATATATATATATATATATATATATATATATATATATATATATATACATATATACACATACATGTATATGTGTATATATATATGTGTATATGTATACATGTATATATTTATATGATATATGATAAATATATATATATATATATATATATATATATATATATATATATATATATATATATATATATATATATATATATATTTATATATATATAATATATATATATATATGATATATGATATATATAGAAGGAGAAGCCACGGCCAAAATATACACAACCTCAAGGAACAAGGGAAACGAAGACCTCCATTCTTACAAATTTATTGGCGACGTTTCATGACACATGTAACATTTTCAAGGTTAAAAAAGAAAATAATTTGCACTACAGATAGAATCACGGTATTAAAAGAATTAGTAAAAAATTAAAATATTTAAAATTCACAAAAAATGGCAATGCAGCTTTAAAATTAGGTACATCAAAAAAAAGGATCACAAAAGATATAGGTCAAGGGAACCAAGACACAGACTCACCAAGTGAAATGAAAGAATAATACTGAGAGAATACAGAAAATAAGCATAAAGGGAAAGCTAAGCAACATATAACTGAGTTGACGACAACTGAGTATTTAACGAGGGAACAGTTCTCTTTATGATATTGAACTCTAGGATAGTTAAATCGTGATGCTTGGAGACCCGCCCCACTATCGTAAAATCTTCATCTCTGATGTTTGTTTTGCACCGTACAGCATGGTTTCTGGTGTTAGAGGCCTCTGGATTTGATAGCTTGCATCCTGTACGGTAGCTTAAGCCTCTATGACAGTCAATTCGTACCATCAACAGCCTCCTCGTGCATCCCACGTATGTTCCGCGATTACATCGCGGACAAGTGTATCTATATACCGTATTGGATGTGAGGAGGGGGCTGACAAGTGTATCTATATACAGTATTGGATGTGAGGAGGGGGCTGAGACGATCCTTGACTGTGAAAAATGAACCAATGGTTAGAGGATTCTTCGGTATTAATTTAACATTTCAAGCCGGAAACTCTTACTGAATTAGGGAAATGCAGTTCTTACGGAAGTGGTCTTCATGTAGAAAGGGAAAACTCGCATAAAATTTCATTTTTGGGGCAGTCACCACTGGCAAGGAAACTCTCTTACTCCACATTTCTCTAAGTTGTTTGTAAAAAATATTAATGGGGTAATAATTTGGTTTAAAGTAACTGTTCCTTGAGGATGTATATATATATATATATATATATATATATATATATATATATATATATATATATATATATATATATATATATATATGAATAGAAGAATCGCATGGGAAACAGACCCGATAAACATCTCAGGTTGAAGAGGTAAAGGCATGTATGTCTCTCACAAGATCAAGTTTATTTTGCCAACGTTTCACATCACATGATGCATCTTCAAGGCTGGAAAATTACAAACAATAAATACTTAAAATATCACTTGTACAACGGGAAAAACTTCTTTAAAAATTTAAAACATTTACAAATACAAAAATTAAAACGAGAGCTTGAAAGGAACACCCACCAAGGCAAGAGCTAAAAAGTGATTAAAAAGACAAGGAGAAAGTAAACAAACGAAAGAAACCTATAACGAACGTGGAGAGTAAACAAACAGGCAATTTGATGCGATAAACAGTTGTGTGGACGACGACTGAGTCTTTAGTGTTGGTACATTAGTTTTTATAAAAAGCAACTCCAACACCATGAACTCGTCGTCCTTAAGGGCAGATCCAATCATTTTAAAATCATTTATATCCAAGCCGGTACCACACATCTTAGAATGGTTCCGAACATTGGATGTTCGGGATTGGACAATGTGCAACCCGTCGTGAAGCTGACACCTTGGTGGTAGCAGAAACGGACCTTGAGAAGCCTCCTCGTACATCCAACGTACAGTAGGTTCCCAGACTACATCTGGGACAGGTATATTTATAGATAATGTTGGATGGCAAGGAAGGGCTCAGTCAGTCCTTCACTCTGAAAAAAGAACGTATATTTAGAGGATTTCGTGGGATCAACTTCAGATTTACAGCTGGCAATTCATTGTGGATTAAGTTCATACATTTCTTTTTAAAACTTTTGTCATGAAGGAAAGGGAAATTTTATAAAAGATATGTGGACGACACCTTTGCCATGTTTAAACGCGATTTTAATGCAGATTCCTTTTTAGAATTCATTAATTTATATTTTAAATTACCCTGTAACAGTTGTAAGCACCGTTAACCATTTTTACCTTTTTATGTTTTATGTAAGTCTTGAATCCAAATATAAACATAATTATGTCCGGTATATGTTTTTCTTAAACTGTTAGTCAATAAAGTTCCCCGGAGTACATCGAGATATTTTGCCTTCGTGATTGAGAAGAATACAACTAAATATATATATATATATATATATATATATATATATATATATATATATATATATATATATATATATATATATATATGTATGTATGTATGTATGTATGTATGTATGTATGTATGTATGTATGTATGTATGTATGTATGTATGTATGTATGTATTCGTTAAAAGCAATTGCTTTAGTGGCATCAATAAGTTTCTTGCATGTATTTTCATACTGACGGAGTTTTTTCCGATTCTCGTTCGTCAATTTCTGGTGAAAAATACTTAGACTTCCTTCTTCCACTTATTGATTTTTGTCGCGACAGCTGTTTCGCCTTTATGGCAATATCAAGCGACTACTGACTTACAATGCGGCCTTTCGACCTTTTATATCATCTTGTACGGAGAATGACCTTGAGGTCTGGGTACTGGTTGGTCAAGGGATTAACATCTCAACCATTTCAGGGCGTTTTTTGGGTACAAAGAACATGTATGACAACAAAAGTGAAAGTTTAAATATGTGGTTAAATAAATATTCAAAATATTATACCATGCGCTGGTGTTTCCTTAAACATGTGTTTAAAATTTAGTTTGATCTTACATGTTAGTTTGCAAATACATTAAATAGGGTACAAGAATAAATAATATTTGATAGCATATGTAAAGGTACAAATAAACAAATGTCTGTTTATACATAAATGTGTATAATATTAAGTTTGAGTGTATGTGTGCGTCTACACATTTATGTATAAATATGAATATTTAACAAGAGTCGGACCATATACTCCCCTCCAGCAGGAGAAAGAATGCGCGAGCCAACAGGGACCAGACAGCACGCCCCAAACCACCGGGTACATTGCGCCCCTTGCAGGACACGAGAGTACCCAGCGAAGGCCAAGTAACTTGCTCGCTCAAGTCGCTGAGGCCCCGCCCAACACGAACCTCCGGCCGTTAATCAGCGTAGACCATTTGGAAGCACACATACACTCAACCTTAATATTATACACATTTATATGTATAAACAGACATTTGTTTATTTGTTCCTTCACATATGCTATAAAATATTATTTATTCTTGTACCTTATTTTATGTATTTGCAAACTAACATGTAAGATTATACTAAATTTTAAACACATATTTAAGGAAACACTAGTGCACGGTATTATATTTTGAATATTTATTTAACCACATGTTTAAACTTTCACTTTTGTTGTCATTCATGTTCTTTGTACCCAAAAAAACGCCCTGAAATGGTTATGATGTTAATCCCTTGACCAACCAGTACCCAGACCTCAAGGTCATTCTCCCCACACGATGATATAAAAGGTTGAAAGGCCGCATTGTAAGTCAATAGTAGCTTGATAATGCCATAAAGGCGAAACAGTTTTCGCAACAAAAATCAATAAATGAAGAAGGAAGTCTGCGCATTTTTCACCAAAAATTGACGAACGAGAATCGGAAAAAACTCCGTCGGTATGAAGATACCTTCAAGAAACTTATTGACGCCACTAAAGCAATTGCTTTTAACGAAAACTGTGTAAGAGAAAAACTATGCCCTAAAAGTATATATATATATATATATATATATATATATATATATATATATATATATATATATATATATATATATATATATATATATATATATATATATAACCATGGAGCAAAGGCGAACACAGCGCACATCACATTTGCATCAAGATCAAGGGCAGGAACACAGAAGCAGATGACACAATAACCATTTATTCCGACGTTTCATGATTCTTAATCACATCATCAGGGAGATCTACGACAATAAAATACAATATATTAATATAAATTAATTAAAAGAGTTATATACAAGACTTTACTTTAAAAACGTAGAAAGCAAGCTAGGAAAATTTATATAAATAGAACACAAAAAGATAAAATTATCAAGAACAGACAACACTCTCAAGCACAGACGCACTTAGAAACAAAATAGTAAAAAACCCGACAACATACTTAAATACAGATGCACTTAAAAAACACTGGAGGGTAACCTACCAATCCAGAGGCCAAGGACACACTAAGTATAAAACACCCATATACACACACACAAAAAACTAAAAATTTCGAAAAAGGCAGAGAGTTAAGACAAATACAAGGGTACAGCAGTTGTTTGACAATTCAGTGAGGGAACTCGTTGTTTAATATTCAGTGTTTCGAGAATAAGTAGTTCATGAGGACTGCTTGTATAACCAATAATCTTAAAATCTTCATAGTTGATATCTGTTTTGCATTTAATGGTATGGCTACGTATATTAGAGGATTCTGGGTTAGTTAATCGGCACCCGGTTCTATAACTTATCCCTCTGTGGGAATCGGCCCTCACCTTGAGAAGCCGCCTGGTGGATCCAATATATTTTCCTAAATTACATTTAGGACAATTGTACTCATAGACAACACCAGACGACATCAAAGGCGGTAGCTGATCCTTAAATCTGAAAAGAGAGCCGATACTTTTTGGGTTCTTAGGAATTAGTTTAAGATCGATGGCCCCAATATATTTTTGGACGATTTTCATGAAATCCCTTCGAAAGTTGTCATCGTATAAGAAGGGAAAAGTTGCATATAATGGAAGTTTAGGCACATTATAACACTTTGGCTTATTGGAGAATTTTCTATTTAGAAGATTTTTGAGGATCTTGTAAAAAATATAAGTGGGGAAACAATTATTGGTGAAGTATTGTTGTAAGAAGACGATTTCTTGGTGAAAGAGGACCCAATCCGACGTTAGAGATAAAGCACGATGTAATAAGGTGTAAATAGAGTTAAGTTTAAAATTGATAAAAACAGAAGCTATATATATATATATATATATATATATATATATATATATATATATATATATATATATATATATATATATATATATATATTTGTTATAAATATTACACCACCACCTCTATTGCAAGAAGCCATAAGGAGGGGATTGCTGTGGATAAGATAGTCAGAATAGGACCCAGGGATGGGGCTACAGACTACCCTACAAGAGGAGAGTTTTGGGAAGGGCTTTTGGAAAAAGGTCAACGCAGGTACTAGACATTCAACATGAGGACATCCAAATGATAGTTAGCCTCTATGCCTCTTGTTATAGAGGTGACTTACAACTCTAATCTTTTCTTGAGCTATTTACGGGTCTTAAGAACGCATTCCATCCAAGTGTTATCCCAGGGGCAAAGCCAAGCCCTTTCCAGCTCTGCCAAGCAGTCAACAGCCAACCTCAGTCCGGTGCAGACATGAGCCTGGTCTCCCTAGAAGGAGACGTACCGACTCCTTTTCTCTGAAGTCACTGGTATCCAAAAGGGTAGAAGAACCCGTTCAGTTGTTGAGGAAAGACTGATCAGCACTGCCTTGCATGGCAAATTATGTGTAACGTTGAAGATAACATGGTATGTGTCTGTGAATTAACTTCTGAGTATCAATAATCTTTCCCTATGACTGAACTTCCTTATTTCTATTTCCTTTTCTCTCCCCTCCAAGTGAACCTCCTAAGCTCCCACTACTATGCATTTGTGTGTTCCTTGCTGTATACACTAAACAATTTATTGTTCTTTGCAAGAATTAAGTTAGGGATAAAACACCCTTTGCTTTTCAAGACAAAGTTAAAATCTCCCTCCATAGTGATAAATTAGCTCTACTGATAGTGTCCTTTATGTATTAAGTTAAACTGTTCTGCAACCACCACCTTGCAATTCTTGTCTCAAAAAGGCACTCACTCCATTGCACCACACCCTTAGCTCCCTTTGTCTCTTGCGAGACTGTCCATCTAGGGCCGAGGCTCTTCATTTGCAAGTCACAATTATTTTGAGTAATATTTTGAAAGCTAGGTAAATATCCTGTATGATGTTGCTGTAATTATAAATTGTCATACTGGTTTGCACATCAGTCAACATCATTTCATCACGTAATTGATCCACGAAATTCTCCTTACTAACCCCAGATCTCCTATGTTGTGTTGACTGTTTCTTGTGATTACATCACTGAATTTTGCCAGGATGGCTTGCATCCCAGCCCTCAGATATCCTATTGCTCACTGTATGAACAAAGTAATTTAAGTAACCCATGTACAACTGGCTTTCAATGGCAACTGGCTTTATTGTGTAAATGTAATATACTGGGTAAGTGATTTCTTTTGTTACCTTTCATTACGGATTTGGTTGTTTAAGTGCCCCTCGGGCCAGAATGTAATTTAAATAATTCCTTCAATAGCATTTCACAGCCAAATCCGTAACAATATATATATATATATATATATATATATATATATATATATATAATATATATATATATATATATATATATATATATATATATATATTTTTTTTTTTTTTTTTTTTTTTTTTATATGTTTCCTGGTGCAGGTGGTTCTTATGACTCCACATTTATTACTTTACTCTAAAATGGCCTTGCAAGATAACCAGGACATATAAAACACAAACTAAAAAGAGTTGTACAAGGAGTGGAGGGCTCTTTCTCAAAGGGAAGTGCGTGAAACACGTGGGTATAAAAATAGTTATATTTTCATAACACAAGATCAAAGGGAAATTAACTGAAACACGTTAAATTGCTGCTGCCGAGGTCCTCCCGAAGGCGGGGGGGAGCTTGGGAATGCCAGGAACACGAACCAAGGAAAATTCTGCTACAATCGTCCTTCTGAAACGATATTAGGACCCAGGTTACAAATCTAATGCTGGAATTTGGGGAATGAATTACCCGGGTGTGCGCAGAAGGCGCTAAGGGCTTCCCCGAGGCGTTACTTGTGACTTAGAGGAAAGAAGCAGTGAACACGTGGGCCGGGATTGAACCAAGAAGCATCAGGGAATACAAAGTTATAGGCCCAGAAGTTAATAAATGCACAAGGGCGAAGTAACGTGACTAGCAACTCGTTTTGGGTACTTTACCACATTGTAGGGGCGTAAGGCTGACGTCGGCGTCCAGCTTCGTCTTCTGCCAGAGATACACGTGGTTGCGTCGACAGAAGGGCCTCCCTCACCAAGGTATTGCTCCAAGTCGTAGATTGGGGCGGAAAAGGATGCCCTTGGGATGATGAAAAGGCCGCCGTTGAGTATTAGCTCGCTTTTGGGGACTTGCAATCCCCGCTTGCAGTCTTTGAGGGCCACGTGGATCGGGACACGGAGCAGAGGGCGGCGAGTTTCCACGTGGAGGCGAGCGAACGGAGGGCAGGGGGCCACGGTAGCGTGACCGCTCGGCTTAAACTCGATACTTTGTGTGAGGAAGAGCTGTCCTCGCCCTGACATTTTATTGCTTCTGGACAGGGGCGGGGGGGGGGGGGCGATGTCCTGACCCAGGTCACGCTTCTATATCAAAGAAAACGGCTTCCTCTTCTGTACCTGTACCAAAGAAAACGATGCAAAGCCAGTTTACTGCCCAGGGCAAAAAGATTACATCTTGAGTATAACCACCCCCGACTTATGGTTCAAACTACCCCGAACCAGTATTTACTACTTCTCCCAGGTTCAAAATAGACAGACGCCTATCTATCGGCCGAGCAAAGCAGAAAGGCGGGCGCTTTCATAGCGTATTTTGGCGCTAATCTTTACAATATATATATATATATATATATATATATATATATATATATATATATATATATATATATATATATATATATATATATATATATATATATATATATATCTATCTATATATATATATATATATATATATATATATATATATATATATATATATATCTATCTATATATATATATATATATATATATATATATATATATATATATATGTGTGTGTGTGTGTGTGTGTGTGTGTGTGTGTGTGTGTGTGTGTGTGTGTGTGTGTGGGGGGGGTGTATATATATATATATATATATATATATATATACGTCATGTTTTGTAAGATGCGTTCAAAACGTTTTGCTGGGATGACGTAACTTTCCTTCTAGAAGCTTCTCCATTGTATCTCGCACCCAAAACGCTTTAATGACGTCACCTCCCTGCTATATATATATATATATATATATATATATATATATATATATATATATATATATATATATATATATATATATATACAAGTGTGTGTATCGTATCAGTGCATTATTTGAGAACTGAATCTTCGATATGGTAAACAATGGAAATTTCTGATAATCTACCTGTAGTTAAATCTAGCAACACATCGTTAAGCACCAGATTATCATAAATTAATAATTAAAACTTTTTCAAACACCACTTTAATAAGGATCTTTTTTCAGGCATCGAATCAATTCCACTTAAAAGAGCTGTGTGCTGGAATGGTAGAATAGTTTTGGGCAGAAAGTAAATGAATAGCATAAAGACTTGCCCGAAGTGCAGGCAACTAACAGACTGTACACATGAGATTCAGCGTGAACCTAAAAATGTTATTCTTTGAGCTTATTCAAGGAACTGCGATTTTTTCCATTTCTTTTTGATTCCGCACTTGGATCAATACTTAGGTGTCGATATTATAAAGAGTCCGTAATATTCCTTTTTGAAGACGAAGTGTGTTTCATTATATACACAAAGAATCCTTCTACAATCAGACACCCTCAGGTAAAAACAACTGTGGGCTTAAGAAAAATTTTTAAAATACGGCAAAGAGAAAATTGCAGAGCTTTGCCCCCGTTTTCTGCCGATTTTTAAATTGGCAAGAGAACACCTCTGGACATGCGTATCCTAATTTGGGACGAAAATATTTTTAAAAGAAAAAATAAGCGGAAAAATAACAATTATTCAGACCATTTCAGGCTGCTGAATTCGCTGACTTATGTCTCGACTTTATGAAAACTGCATAATACTCTTTCATATAAATCCATTTTGAAGAAGATGGGTGTTGTGTGTTTTCTTCTATATACAAAAAATTTCTACTAGCAAATACCTCAAAGTAAAAATAAACAATTGGTTTAAGATAAAAAAAAAAAAAGGAACATACGGCAAATAGAACGCTGCTGAGCTCTGACCTGTTTTATAGGATTTTAAATAGGCCCGAGAACAAATAAATTGTTAAAACAAATAAGTGGAAAAATTGAAATTATTCGGACCGTTTCTAGCTACTGGATTCGTTGGATTCCACTGTTTAAATGTTAATGACAGAAATGAGGTTAAAGCAGCATGTGGTCACCTAAAACATGGAGAAATGTAGATTTACATCTGAGTGACAAAAAGGATTTCATTGGGAACAAGATACATCAGCTTGTTCAGAGGTGCTTTTGGTTATGTGGAGAGAATGGAGGGCGACAATTTGGGGAAAAGCTTTTAAAGATTACAAGTTGTTAAGTTCTCGTTAAGAAGAGAAGGGGAGGACCTAGAAATAGATGGACAGAACAGATTTGTTGGAAAGGGAGGCTTTGATATCGAGAGAGTGAATGAGTGCGCTCAAAACAGGGATGAATGACACAATGTGTTTAGGAGGTTTAGCACTGTAAATCAGCTGTCTAAGGGGTCTATGAAGAGTTCAATTTCACGTGAGGCTTCCGCACGGGGGCTTATCCAATTTTGAGCAACTGTTTTTTTTTATCTGGAAAAATACTTTATTAGAAGAAATGACTTGATGTTTCATATACATATATGAAACATCAAGTTATATATATATATATATATATATATATATATATATATATATATATATATATATATATATATATATGTGTGTGTGTGTGTGTGTGAAGTATTTCGATTATGTCAGTTTCTCTTTAAATCCCAACGCAATAAAATGTTTGCTCCTCCGTAATTTAAAATAAGGGCATTAAATCGTCAGTGGAACTTTTTGCTCTATATCAGTTCCTATACAATAGAAATAAAGTGTCAGGTCAAAAGGCATTTTCCTATTAGTTTTTTTTTATCTCAGAAATATTCAACTATTTGCTTTAATTCCACCAATAGAAAAGAAATTAATATAACAATGTTGTTAAATTATGATCAGCAGTTGATTATAATTATTACTACTACCTTGCGTTTCTGTGATATTTCTGAGAGTGTTTATCAAAAGCTTAATATTGTAATACTGATGCTTTTCTATCCCTACGCCTGGTATTTCCTCATATAATCCTTCAATGACAGTACGAACATGTAAACAGAAGAAAATGTCATTTGGATGAATGGCGTAATAACCGGCATCTACCTACGAACAAGTCCCCTCATATTACGCGAAATTCCTCATAGCTTTGACTAGTAGAGCAATATTGCTTTAATACAACGCTGGTGATAAATTACAACCAAAGCAATTACTGAATTAGGGACAGAATGTCTCGCGAAAAGGCTTTTAATAGCCGACGTGTTTGATCGTAATTATTTCATTCCACTAATGATTCTAGTTTTGTGTGCAGACATATAATTAATGTAAATCACCATGAAAAAAATATTCTGAACTTTGAATTAGTCAATATGGCTCCAACGCATTAACTATTCTATTGTTTCTGTAAATGTCGTATGATTGGCTATCTTTATTGGTCATTGTAGAGAGAGGTTGTCATAGATCTCTCTCTCTCTCTCTCTCTCTCTTTATCATTTTGCGCTTCCTGTATCTTATTTCCGAATATGTAATGAATACCAAACTATAGGAGCGACTATGTGATATTATTTTCATAAAATTTTCCGAAAGAAAATTTTGATTTTTTGTCTGAGAGAGGGCCGTTTGATAATGTTTTCTGTAGCGTTAAATTTAGTTTTCAACAAATATTTCCGTTATTATAACTGGACGCACTTCTGCAGTGAGATATAAATAACTTTAAATTGATGTTAATCTCCTTAAAATCATTTTAAAATACTTCTTTTTCGTTATTGCAATATCTACCTAGATTACGGTACTGTTAGATCAAAAGAAGCATGAGACTCACACAAATCAGAGTAAAAAATTGCATAATTATTGCTAAGGCGGCTGAAATCTTAGGTAAAATAAAGACAAAACCAGTATATATAATACTTTACAATTCATTAGACAAGGATTAAAGAATTTGTGGGACACATCAGTTCAATAGGAGATATGCAGGTAAGATTATTCAATAGCGAGTTTGTTGGCGCGCTTTGCGCGCGCTGGAACCCGGGCTGTTGTCTCCCCTACCTACCTACCTACCCCGCCCCACCCGGAGCGGACAAACCGGCTTGTAGGGGGTGGGTAGCTCTGTCATTCTCCCCCAATCATGTATATGTAATTATATATATATATATATATATATATATATATATATATATATATATATATATATATATATATACACACACACACACACACACACACACACACACATAAGCTGCTCACAAGACACGAAAATAATATCATCAGTTACCGAAATAAAATAAAAGCCAACAAAACATTAGTTGCTTTCCGACTTTTAAGCCGAACTCGTCCTCTAATAATTAAAAATGAAAAACGATAAGATATGAAAATAACAAAAACTATAACATAAAAAGTATGAATGGCAATATTCGAAAAGCTTTATTTGCACCGCAGCTTCTGAAGGGATCTGTTTTAATTGAGCAGCAATTGCTAACTGCGAACTGCAATAGATTTTCTCTATGCGGCCTTTCCGTACTCCAAGAGTTTCAACCATGTGAATTTTCACGTTCCCCTCTTCATTTACCAAACATTTACATGGCTTCTCTATTCTGCATTGATGTTTGGACCCTCTTTTCATCTATTTATGTTCCAACAAAAGCAAACAGGAAAGGGGCAGGGAACTATACGCCCTTTTGAAGCCTAGGCCCGGCGAACAAACAATAAAGAAGAGGGAGTGAAAAGACATATGACTCATTAACAGGATGTATGCAATTAATGATTAATACATTTAATATAAGTATTATCCATATTGTGTTCTGCATTTCCCTTTTTGATATCCAAAAAGGGGACTTTAAAACCTATTAGCAAATGCTGCATATTAACTTTTAATTCTGCAAAATATACAGAATAACTGATTACTGGTCTTTTGAAGTGTCAGCGTTCTTATAAAAATAAAGTTAATTAATTTAATGATATTACTAATTACCAGATTTTCGTAATTTTATTTCATATGCTCTATATAATGCCTTTTTAGAAGCTCTAAGGCATTCACTGACTCAAAATAAACCTCTTTTGCAGCAACCCCTGCTTTACTTATACAATCGAGTAAAGCATGATCTATAATTATTTTCATTACATACCCGCTTAACCGTTTTCTTTCTAAAAAATGGTTCTGAATAATACTTCTGTCATGAATTATTATAATCTTCGTAGATTCGAAGGGTTTTTAATCATTCTAGAAACGGTGACCCAATTCTCCACGACACAGTGTTGACGAGTTCATGGTACAAAATTATTCTCTTTCACAACGAACAGGAACATTTTCGAGCAGAAATTAGAAACGTTTTCACATCGGAATGGAATCAATTGTTCGGTCATTGTAAGGTTTTCCGCCTCTTTTGCATACTAATGAGGACTTCCGTAAAATAATGTTCGTGATGATAAACCTAGAAATGCTGATTGCACCGACTCGTTTTATTTGCTGGTTTAAGAGTCAAGCGAACTCGTTATTCCTTGTCTTTTCATGTTTTTCCAATAAAACCTATGTATTTTTCATAATAATTTTACTTACTTTACAGACAGTGATACACATTTGTGAAAAAAGTTAAATGAGGTATGAGTTCCATTAAGCTGAGTTATTATCCTGCGGTTATAAAGATTTTGAGGTCTGTTCTTTAAAATTTCGTCTGCTCGCTCTTTACCACTTGTTCTTTTCAAACCTCCCACTAAAGCCCTCATTCTAACTTAATTTCATTGTTTATGTTTATAGTTAAAATATCGTTAGCTCACTTAGACATGGGGATCTTGAGTCCCATGTCACTGATGCTGTCTGATTCGAAATACTTCCAGCAACCATTGATATTATTATAACCGGCCTTTGTCCGTGCAAAATTTTATAAACTTTCTTCCTGCAACTGCCTTGCTTTTCGTTATAAATATTTGTTACATTGTCCCCAATAAGATGGGGATTTACAAGGAATTCCAGTATACTTCATTACACATCACACAAAACCAAGTACATCTTTTCGAGTCATACTGATGTGAGGTCCATTACGGCCCTCTTCTCCGCTGTTACCAAGAAAATGGAACACATCACTATACAACAAACGCATTTTAAAACTGCCATGCCCATCATCTAATACTCTGTAGCTTTTCCTTTCCTCAGGCCATTTTAATTTTGCCTATACCCAACTAATTTACAACTGTAGCATTTTCCGAGTTCCTTGTAGGTTAAAAAAACAATTCTTTCCTCTTAA
>JANJGK010000003.1:60641497-60649317 GCA_039081455.1 Macrobrachium rosenbergii | reverse complement strand
AATACGTATTCGGAAATAACTTACAGGAAGCGCAATAAGAGAGAGAGAGAGAGAGAGAGAGAGAGAGAGAGAGAGAGAGAGAGAGAGAGAGAGAGAGAGAGAACTCTATGATCACCTCTCTCTGTAATGACCAATAAAGATAACCAATCATAATCCATTTACTAAAACAATAGTTGATTTATGCGTCGGAGCCATATTGACTAATTCAGAGTTCAGAATATTTTTTGTATGGTGATTTACGTTAATCATATGTCTACACACAAAATTAGAATCATTAATGAAATGAAATAATTGCGATCAAACACGTCGGTTATTAAAAGCCTTTTCGCGAGACATTCTGTCCGTAATTCAGTAATTGCTTTGGTTGTAATTTATCACCAGCGTTGAATTAAAGCAATATTGCTTTAATAGTCAAAGCTATGAGGAATTTCGCGTAATATGAGGAGACTGTTGTTCGTAGGTAGATACCGGTTATTAAACCATTCATCCAAATGACATTTTCTTGTTTACATGTTCGTACTGTCATTGAAGGATTATATGAGGAAATACCAGAAGTAGGGATAGAAAAGCATCAGTATTACAAAATTAAGCTTTTGATAAACACAATCAGAAATATCACAAAAACGCGAGGTACTAGTTATAAGTATAATCAACTGCTGATCATACTTTTCCAACATTGTTTGTATTATATTAATGTCTTTTCTCTTGGTTGAGCAAATAGTTGAATATTCCTGAGGCGTATCAAAACTAATAGGAAAATGCTATTTGATCTGACACTTTATTTTTGTTGTATAGGAACGCAAAAAGTTCCAGTGACGGTTTAATGCCCTGAATTTAAATTACGGACGAACAAACATTTTAATGGCTTGGGATTTAAAAAGAAACTGGCATATTCGAAATACTTCACACACATTCACACGTGTGTGTATATAATATATATATATATATATATATATATATATATATATATATATATATATATATATATATATATATATATATATATATATATATATATATAGTGTGTGTGTATGTAAAAGTGAGTGTTTGTATATTTGTTTGTCCGTTATAGAAATCCAAGCCGCTTGAGAGACCTAGAGAAAATTTTGCACACGGCCTTCATATCAACCCAGAAAGGCTTTTAATTCAAAATCAAACCCCTACCCCATAACAGACATACAAACACAGACAAAACAAAATTTTCGTTTTTATGTCACCTTTTCTTTCAGTTTTCTGGGTTTATTCTTATTTTTTACCTTACACTTCATCTGTTCCTCTGATGCTACCAGAAATATGATTACCCTACAACAATAAATCCCCTATAACATAAATTTTTCATCAGAATTTACCTGAAATTTATGATAATGAATATAATTGTTTATCACCTCGATAAAATCTTCATTGAAAACCTAAATCAATAATATCTTTCTGTAGTAAGCGAAGCTGAGTCTGTGTATGCGTAGTAGTGGCTTAACGCAACGATTTCAGCCAGCAAAAACCAACGCCAAATTCACTCTCTCTCTCTCTCTCTCAAACACTTGAGGGCGAAATCTCTCTCTATCTATGAGGTTTATTACTAAATGATTACCTAGAGAGAAGAACAACAATTTACGATGCAAAAAAGTGGAAGGCACCATCTGCATAAAACGAAAAATCATTAGTTTGCAGCTTTTGGTATATATATTATACTCTAGAAGTTGAGATATATCATTATACCTCAAATGATTCCATAACTCTGATACCTAATTCTTTGCAATAGTAAGCACCCATGAAAGGAATATATATAACTTTTAATATTACATACGTGACATCTGGCAACCCCTTCATCATGCAAAAAGCTATAATCGCAAGTCATTTGCCCGCCCGTTCTTACATATGGTTGAAGATGTTATATGATATAAGTAAATTAACACATTCCCTTTTTGCATATGGTGTTATGTTATTTATTACATGATCACCAACAATATGTAGGAAGAACAACATATTGTTGGCTCTGCTGGAATAATTGAAATATCACCTCAGACACTCCAGCAGTTGGAATTAATTATCGTGTGAATTGACATAAACTTCGCTGCATATGGAAGATAAGTTTCTTTTCACGTTGCTTGATACTGATTATGTGGAAGATAATGAATGAAAAATTTACAGGAATGTAGATAATTACATTTGGAAATCTTTTCCAAAAGCACTTGGATGGTATATGTATTAGAATGCAAATAGGGATTAAATCAAGAAATGGCAACTACTGCAGTTCGAGTAACTCGAAGTGTTCACAGTTTACACAACACGTCAATTCATACCTTTTGTTGATGTAATCATAAATGGTAAGAACACGATAAGGAACAGTGCTCCCAGCATTTAGGAAATTAAATTATTTAAGGTTATGTAGTAGAATGATATATATTTATTTCCATATGTTATCAACACAATTGGTTATTTATTGTTTTGAGTATTTATTCAAAGCATTAAATATCTGATTGCCTAACATTCCTCCAAGAAGGGAAAGATTTTGTTTGATTCATGATTATGGAATTGTATGAATTTGCCAAGTTTATAGATGCCATGCATAATTCTACGTTAACCCTTTAATGGCCACTACCAAAAATAGTGGTGGCAGGAAAAAATGCACTTAGTAAGTAGTAGTAGAGCCAAATCTAAGACTTCTACTCCTGTGCATTTTTTTTTTAAGTTTTGCAAAACTGCTGTCATAGACCCCTCCAACGAAGTGTCCTCAATAGGACCACTCCCCAGTTCATGGGAAATTGTCTTTTGACAGCAGTGTCCTGAACTGGATGTTTGCCCAACTGAGATCAACTTTTTCAATGAAATTTTTATTACTTTCTAAAGCATTTTAGTAACTTTTGTGGGGCTTACCTTTTGTGTTCAATACTTTTACCTCTCATACTTATAACTTAGCATGTCATTTTTTACATTATTCTTAATTTCTAAGCATTATTATGTTAATATTTCAATCTTCTATGCATTATTTCATCATGTTTTAATGAATAGGACATAATAAAAATAAGAAAAGGAAAGTGAACTAATTTTTATACCTTTACTAGAAAAAAGTTACAAAAATACATCTACATTAGTAAAAAAAATAGTCAAATAGTTCAATAAAGCACTAGAAAATAATGTCCATATTCATATCATAACACTAAGATACGGTGCAAAACAGTTCCTGGCATCAGAAAGACGCAGTGCCACATTGCAAAGGTTGCATATCCACTTGAACCTGTGGATAATCATCTTGGTGGAGCAGTTCTTACATGAAGAATGGAGGTATCAGTCCTAACAGCTTTTGGCACTTCTGGTGACTTCTGACTTCTCGTTAGGAGCACCACTTTCCCAATAGACACCTGAGTAGCAGAGTTAGAAGGAGTGGGCGTTAAAGGAGTGTCATCTGAACTCCTCCTGGCGTGAGAGAAAACTGGACTTCCTGTGCATCCTGCAGTACCAGGAGATGGAAAAGCAAAAATTTTTCAGGGGCAAGGGTTTCTCATTTAGCCTTGCAACGTCCCTCTTGTAGACTAGCCAGGCATTGGCAATGGATACATCAGTGCAATATCCGAAGATCTTGAGAGGCCAGTGTTTTGACCTGAGGGGTCTTCTAAAGATGGGTGAGCTTGTCACTCTTGTCCATGCCACCCATCTTACCATTGTATTGCTTTATCACATCAGGACATGGGACATCAACCTTCTCTTTGGTACCTCTGTCATACCTCTTGACAGATGTCAAGGGTTCTACTGCATCAGTAGACAGCATGTTGACTACTTTGTTGTCCTCCCACTTCAATGCTAGAACACCATTACAGCTCCTGTAGTCCATGGTGCCTAATCTGGTCTTCTTGCTGTTGAGCTGAGCAGTTGGTATGAGGCCAGGGTTTCCTGTCCTGGTCTCCCTAGCAGTGCCAACATAGCGGAACTGGTAGGTGTCCCTCAGGTGCTCAGCAAGACCAATGTTGGTGGAAAAGTTGTCTGCATACACATGTCTTGTTTGGGTGCTTGACTGTCCTGAGGAGGGTGGTACACGCTTTGGCACTCATGTTCATGAGGACCGCTTCTTCAGGCAACTGGACTTTGTGGGTAATGAAGGTAGTCCATCCCTGATACATGAGTATATCATGAATAATGCCATCTATACTGGACCTGCAGAAGAACTTGTAGCCCCATTTATCTGGCTTGTTACGGATATACTGGCGCAAATTTCCAGTCCTAATTCCCTTATAGGCACCATAACCTCATCTACACTTTGATGAGTTGTTTCAGGGATGCACAGGAAGTTCCTTACGATGGCAATGAGAACTGGCCTGACCTTGTAAAACCTGTCTTGAGTGGCAATACTTTGCTGGTTATTACTGAAATGAATTCTTGCTCGTATGAGCCAAAACGTCTTCGAGGATATAAAGTCTGCCACTTGTGCACCCTTTTGTCAGTGGCCCAGTAGTCCTCAATGGAAGGCAGGTGGACCACGCCCGTGTAGATCAGGATGCTGAAGAACACATGCATGTTTGATGTGTTAGTCTTGAAGGACGCCCTGAGATCGCTCTACCCAGCATAAAGGTTAGTTTGATAGACTAGGTGCTCCACAAGATCCATGTCGAAGAAATCACTGAAGTCGAGGAAAGAGGCAGGAATAGCCGACGTTCCTGCATGTGCGTAAGTTGGCAGTGGTGGGATGATGATGTCCTCCTTCACCCAATTCCTTTGAATGGTGGCACTCTGGCTGCCAGTGCCAGACTCCTCATCCTCCTCCTCATCTGCCCACTCCTCCTCCTCTGCTACTGCTGCTTGCGGGGTGGCACGGCCACGCTTGACTACTGGAAAAAGAGAAAAATAACTCCACATCTATAAGAAACAGAAATGCAAAATATCTCTCTCTCTCTCTCTATATATATATATATTATATATATATGTATATATATATACTATATATATACATATATATATAATATATATTATATATTTTTTTTTTCCTGTGAATAAAAGAAAGAAAGGAACATTAGTATGAGTGGCACAAATAAAAAAAAAATATTTACCTTTTCGTTTCTTCCTTGGAGGTGACAAGAGGTTTTCCTCTTCAACAGCATCTTCAGCTAAAGCTGCTTCGACGTACTGTTGGTAGTAAGGGTCATTGTCATCGTCATCGACATCAATGTCCTCAAATTTTTCGGCACTGTCCTCATCACTATGATTGGGGTCACTTAGGAAAAACCCTCTAACACCTGTGACTTCGTAGAAGGTTCCAACCTGAAAAGCGAATGAAAGGAGCAATTATTAGTTAATGGTTTGAGCAAGCAAATAATCACAATAATTAACTTATAAAGTCATAATGTTTATAATTAAAAATAATAATGATAAACAAATATTGTTGTACATATTTGGTGATCATTACTATATAATATGTTCACGCAATAATTATACTAAAATTGTTATAATTATGCTATAAGTCGACAAAATAGATACCAATATTGAATTTTAGAAAAATATTTGCCCAAAAATCAACTATTTCATGGTAAGTATATCTTAGTTTAACCAGACCACTGAGCTGATTAACAGCTCTCCTAGGGCTGGCCCGAAGGATTAGATTTATTTTTACGTGGCTAAGAACCAATTGGTTACCTAGCAACGGGACCTACAGCTTATTGTGGAATCCGAACCATATTATAGCGAGAAATGAATTTCTATCACCAGAAACAAATTCCTCTTGTTCCTCACTGGCCGCTCGGAGATTCGAACTCACGACCAACAGAGTGGTAGTTGAGAATGGAAGCCGCTCACCCAGCGAGGAACCGCTCTGATAATATTAACATATAGAACGTTTGAATAGCCTAAAATATCAATACAATAATCAAGAACGCCATTAGAATCTTCGAGAACATTCATTTCACGAATATGTACACTAACGTAAATGGGTACAGTATTCGGTTCGGCATGTTTCATTATCAGTCATACTTCCCGGTGAACCAGGCACAACATCCAGTACCAGCTGAGTTTTGTGAAACGTGGTCTCCTGTAAACCGGGCACAACATCCAGTACCATCTGAGTTTGGTGAAATGGGGTTTCCCATGAAACAGGCGCTTAGTTTGTACTGATGATTACACTGCACTTTTATTCACACAAGTTTTTTGTAGCATCAACAGTCATGTACTCTATTCTGGATAACTTTACAATGATCACCAAATATCTATCTATAAGCAAACAAGTTTCCAAAGTCTTACCTCCATTGCTTGAGTTTTGGTGGCGCCAAAAGTAGGAGCATCTGGGCACACATCTACACGCTTCGTCATCTGGAAGTGAAATGTTCCCTTCGAGGAGTGTGACTCTATGCCGTTCGAGTTACCAAGCTCAAACTTGTGCTTGTAACTGCTGAGACGATCTTCTATTGGCTAAAATCCACGTGGTACAACTAAAGCGATTTGATTGGTTGTTGCATCTCGCCAAACATGACTAAATAAGGGTCCCACTCAGGCTCTTTGCCTGAAAAAGGGTTAAGGAATTTGATGTCATTGTAAAGATAGCAAGTTGTAATATGTTATGTTATCTTAAAAACGCCCCTAAAACCAATATAAAAAGTACGTAACAAGAGTTGAAGTTAGCCGCATAGGGAAGTGTTTTGCCACTCTTTTTCTCAATATGATGAGGGGTTGGAAGGCTAACTTTTGCAACAATTCACTTAATAATAGGAAAGTAGTAAAAAGGCATAACAGAGTATAGACTAGTAAATATTTCTTATTAAAAAAAGGCATCTATTCTCATAGCATCTATTTTCATACAACGTTAATGACTGAGTTTAAATTAGAACTGAGAGGTTTAATCAGTTTTTTTATGAAGTGGACAGTGAAGTTTACTTTCATTATAGTAGCAGATATCATAAAAAGACATCATTGGCCTAGGCCTATACCAAATTGTCTGTATCACATGGAAATATTGTTTTAGAATTTTATTATATGATTTGGACTTAATAACGGCCAACAACTAGCATTAAAGGGTCTAACAGTGAAATGAATCAGTCTGTACATAATTTATTCATATTCTGATCAGAGCTTCAGAGATGCTTCGCAGATGAAATACAGCAACAAACTGTCTCGAAATTGTCGTTAACTTGTCCACACACGCAATTACCTGTCAATCAATCGGAAGATATTTAGGTAATACCATCAGTTCATCCGTTCTGGTGAGTGGACTGTCTCCGCCCACAAAGTGTTGTCTACACATAAGTTTTAACGGCGGTTTCGATAAACGGACAAAAGACATGACAGATAAATTTGGGGCTGTTAGGGAGGAGAAAGTGGGAAAGACAGGGAGTTGTTTATTGAATGTCATTGAAAGTTTTTCTGGGTAGTACCAGGTTGGTCAGCTATATATATATATATATATATATATATATATATATATATATATATATATATATATATATATATATATATATATATATATATATATATATATTTATAATTTATATATATATATATATATTTATAATTTATATATATATATATATATATATATATATATATATATATATTTATAATTTATATATATATATATATATATACTCTATATATATGTGTGTATAACTGAATCACAAATTTATGAAACTTGATGAATATTTAAATAAAGACAAAATCCATGAAGGAAGGAGAAACACTGTAGTGGTGCGAGACCATTCGACTGATGTGCCAGTCGAAAGGCCTCGCAGCAGCACTCCAATGTTTCTCTTTCCTTCGTGGATTTTGTCTTTATAAATAAATAAATAAATAAATAAATATTATATATATATATACATATATATATATATATATATATATATATATAT
>JANJGK010000003.1:60633997-60636497 GCA_039081455.1 Macrobrachium rosenbergii | reverse complement strand
AACATTTACGAAAAAATTTATAAAATATCCTCGGACTGCGACAGAAAAAGAATGTAGTTGCATTAAGAATATCTCCTACTATTAGTGAAGATCTGTTGCAAGCAATGGAGTCTTGCATTTTCATTTGAGGAGGATAATGAGAGTGCCTAATCCTGTATTGTGCTTCACACACAAATTGGTCTCTATATCGGTATTTTTTTTACTTTTTCCTCTTTTCTCCATTTGTGCATTAAAGGTGCATCTTAAAATGGAATAGTGACATTTTTGCCCTCAAATTTTTTGCTTGAAATAACTAGTTCTTTGTATGTAGCAAGATGATATGGAGCTGTAAGTTGCATCCAAAATTCAAGGATTCTTCATTGGTACCACGGTGGTATTGCAGGTCAATAAAGACTAGCAACACTGTCTGGTCTGCATTTGGGTGGGTGCCAGACGTAGTTGGCACACTGGGTCATTGCTCATCCCCATCTATGGGAAATAGGCGTGTATTTTGTGTATATACGTATATATATATGTATATATATATATATATATATATATATATATATATATATATATATATATATATATATATATATATATATAATATATATATATATATATATATATATATATATATATATATATATATATATATATATATATATCCTATCACGAGTATTTGTTTCTAGCATTCAGCCCTTTAATCTAACTAGGTAATTGCTGAGTTAAGGATGAACCATCTTGTGGTGTTCCTCTTCTGTATGAAAAAATATATCTAGTCTCCTTTTACTTGCGAGTATTGAACAATTCATATTTCTTTCTGTTTTCACACCCCTCGCTCTCCATCCTTCCTAGTTCTGCGTATTCAGTATTGAATTGCTATGGCTTCCACCGACCATGAGGTAGTATTTTAAGTGCAATGCCTCCCAGGGATAGTTCTTGTTCTTAGAAAACTTACCCATCCGCTTTTTATTGTGAGATCAAAATATTTTTAAAACTTACATATCGCTTTCAGTATTTTTCTTTTTCAGTTTGATTCCTACTTGTTTTAAAGTTCAAATATTGTAATGACGATTTCTTCATCTATTTAAAAATTAAGTTTTAAACAAGTTCAAAATTCTTTTCGTCATTTCGCTGACTGTTTTTATTGGCCTTGAGAATTCCTGCATTGAATACTGATTTAATGTTAGGAGTGTCTCAATTCCGCCTTAATTGAGAGCATTATATTAGACGGTGATAGTAAATTTTTCCTCAGCTTTTTGATGCTGAAAGAATGTTATCTGCTTCTGTTATCTGCTTCTTAAGGGGCCGCATTTCTCACATTTAGTCGTGTGAAAATCAGATCTAGTATTGCTCGATATGAAGCTTGTCTCCTTCCTTCCTTAGACTTCAGAGTTTAGACATTTGCTTATACCTTAAAATCTAGTTTTTCAAGAATCTTTTATGTTATGCTTATATGTTTTATATTTAATTTTTGCTATATATATATATATATATATATATATATATATATATATATATATATATATATATATATATATATATATATATATATATATTAAAGTCAGTGGCATTATTTGCACAGACTATCTTTTCATTTAGATATTAAATCTGTCTATACTTCTTTTTCCCATTTGTGACCTCGGCGATAAAGAAAGATTATCCTTGTCTGGCCCCATTTACTTCTAGTCGACGGACCGTTTCGTCCCCAATAGGCGGCGTATTCAGATCTAAATTACAACTTGACGTAAAGAGTTTTTATTACATCTTGGGGACTTCAGAGCTTATCGTTAAATGTAAAATATGACGTCAATGGAGTGATGGCTTTTTATTGGCCAGGGGGTCTCAGTCTCTTGCTCGTAATCTGTGCAGCAGCAAGACCACTTCTGGTGCTCCGTGAGACACACTCTGCGTCAGTGACGTCAGATTTTACATTTAAGATTTGCTCTTGAGACCACATGTTATAATAAAAAACTGTTTATATCAATTTGTAATTTAGTCCTGAATACGCCGCCAACAGTAGAGGAAACGGTCTGTCGACTATAAGAACTAAATGGAAACAATTGTGAATAATCTTTCTGTATTCTTGCGAAGCTTACTGAAAGAGAAAAATAAGTATAGACGGTTTCAAAATCTAAATAAAAAGATAGTCTCTACAAATAATGCCATTAACTTTTAAGAGAGGAAATACGTCCAAATAGCATATAAGTACACACACACACACACACACACACACACACACACACACACACACACACACATATATATATATATATATATATATATATATATATATATATATATATATATATATATATATATATATATATATATGTGTGTGTGTGTGTGTGTGTGTGTGTGTGTGTGTGTGTGTGTGTGTGTGTATGTGTGTGTATATTATATATATATATATATATATATATATATATATATATATATATATATATATATATATATATATATATATATAATTGTTGAATATATAGTTGTATTTATACCTTTTACAATTTACGAATGA
>JANJGK010000003.1:60616497-60631497 GCA_039081455.1 Macrobrachium rosenbergii | reverse complement strand
ATCATCATCATCATCATCATCATCATCAGCGCCTCCAACTCCACGTGACAAAAGGCCCTCAATGAAATTCCATCCCTGACGTCTTGTCTACTGTATTTTTACATAAATATCCACTCATACCCAACTTCACTCCTCATAGTGCTTAACCAAGTAAGTGAGGGCCTTCAAACTCTCGAGCCTGCTGGAGTGTAGCTGAAACAATCACGTACTGTTTCCAACTTCACTCCTCATAGTGCGCATCCAAGTAGGTGTTGGGGTTCAAACTCTTCTGGTGCCTGCTGAAGCATAGTTGACACAATCACATACTGTTTCCAATTTCACTCCACATAGTGCTTATCCCATTAGGTGTGGGCCCTCAAAATCTCCTGGTGCCTGGTGGAGCTTAGGTGACACAATCATGTTATGTTTCTTAAGGACTGTACATAATGGAATGGCCTTAATTTTCCTCCTGGTATCTTATGTAAGTTTATCTTCCCTTCTCTCGCCTAATATCCTAAAGCTTTATTGCCATAACGACAAATCCTCTTACATTGTCATACGGTAATTCAGTATAGATCTTACTGTACTTGTGTATATTTTCTTACTTTCATATGTAGTGGCGCTATATATATATATATATATATATATATATATATATATATATATATATATATATATATATATATATATATATATATATATATATATATATATATATATTATTAGTGGAAAACACCGAAAAAACTTTTGTTTGTATCATTTATTCATAATTGTTAGCCTAATTTGGTATAGGTATCTTTTTCCCCTCTCATTTTTACAGATTAGTCGATCTGAAAAGTGAGCGTCTTATCACCTCTGCACAAACAGTTCCGCTTAAATTCCAGGTTCAAAGTTCACCGTGTAATTTACATTAAACCAAGAACAACCAGAGTTAATTTGTATTATTTTCAGAGAGGAATCCCATGCACTGAGTGCCAAGGGAACTTTAATTATAGTTTTAGTTAGCGTGAATAAGATCTTAGAGCTGGTGGATACCTCCCTCACAATTAGGCTATGTCCTTTAAAGGTATGTTGGCGAAATTTACTTGATATCGATACAAAGCAATGTTAAGATAAAGTAGTACATGACCATAAATAATGACCGAAGGCTTTACAACAGTACTCTGAAAACGATTATCAAATTTAGTTTTTATCCCTTTGAGTCAGCAAAGGGTTTTGAGGAAAATAAAAAAAAGTGGGTCTGGAAAACGTTTGTGAATCAATGCAAAACAAACGTAAGGGTGCTTTTTAAAAAGTCTTCGGTAAGATATGAGAAAAGAAAATAAAGAGTCAGCAAAATTTATGAGAGCAATAAAAGAATGGATTAGGAACTCATGTACAAGTAAAGAAAACAGGTATTGAGCGATTCTGCAAGTGAAACCTATTCAATGAATGACCAATAAGCTGAATGATGGAAGGAGAAAATAATTGAAAAGTGCCGCGTTGTTTTGGGTCAAGAAATGTTTCATGGGTAAAATTCATATCGCAGTTGGCTGTTAGCAATTGGCACCCAATCAAGCGAGCCCATTCAAGGGATCTCATGCAAATAGAACCTGTCCATGTTCTAGCGACATCAATCAATTAGTTCTGCCTTGTTCAGTTTTTATATGATAACTCCTTCACCAAATTGCCTTATCATTGATTTGAAAATCTTAGGTCTTATGTGAAATCCTCCCGTAATAAGTATTTATTGTAATGCAAACAACAAATTATGTATATATACTGTGTATGTATATATATATATATATATATATATATATATATATATATATATATATATATATATATATATATATATATATATATATATATATATATATATGTGTGTGTGTGTGTGTATATATTATATACACACACACACACACACACACATATATATATATATATATATATATATATATATATATATATATATATATATATATATAAATAATTACATTTCATAAATTCAGAGCATAAAACTCAAAAATAGAGCCAGTACAATAAATGGTCAAATCAGTAAAATATTAAATGACCAAATCCATAAACATAAGTCAGGAAGTTAATATTTAAATGAGTCAGTAAAATATTAATTACACAAACGGCCTAATAACAAATGAAAAAAAAAAACAAGCAGCATTAACAAAATACCAATAATGAAAAGACTGTAAAGTAACGATCATAAATACAATATCAAGCACCATAAAGGAACGGTACTGACGTCCTCTTCCAACACCGACGACCATGACAGAGCCGACACGGCAACCATCTCGTCCTCAAGTACTCTCCGCTGCTCTGCTGCAGAGACCTGACCCTCAGGTACGAATACCTGCTGCTGCCCTCGACCTGACTTGTTGCTGCCCTGGACCACCGGTCGTTCCGCCCTCCAGAACCTGACTGACGAAGTCTGACGCCATCCAACAGACGTCAACTCGCCTGCAAGAAAAACAAACACAAACAAAGGAGGCAACAACCCACTAAGGGAACAATCAGCAAACGATTTTTCCTAACACACACACAACATACACACACACACACACACACACACACACACATATATACATATATATATATATATATATATATATATATATATATATATATATATATATATATATATATATATATATATATATATATATATACTGGTATATATAATATTTATATATATATATATATATATATATATATATATATATATATATATATATATATATATATATATATATATATATATATATATATATATATATATATATATATATAGATATATATATATATATATATATAGAATATATATATATATATATATATATATATATATATATATATATATATATATATATATATATATATATATACTGAATATATTGCATACATATATATAATATATAATATATATAAATTCCCCTTCGGTGATAATTCTCCTTCGGAGATATTCCTGAGGTAGCGTGAATTTGATATTAAGCGACATTTTGTAGCTTCATGATTTTATATAAATCACGGTGTGATAAAATTTTCATAATAAGAGCTGCGTGTTCCAAACGTACCAACGAACTATCATGGCGGAGGTGGGTCATTGCCGAGGCTAAGTACAATTTAATGACTTATACCTCTCTTGATGGCGTAGTGGTAACGTCCACTGGAGTCGCTGAATAGGCCCATGTCAAGGGTTCGTGTCCCGATGGGTTCCAATTCATTTACCACTTATATAAATTCCCCTTCGGTGATAATTCTCCTTCGGAGATATTCCTGAGGTAGCGTGAATTTGATATTAAGCGACATTTGTAGCTTCATGATTGTATATATGTATATGTATATATATATATATATATATATATATACATATATATATATATATATATATATATATATATATATATATATATATATACATATATACATATATATATATATATATATATATATATATATATATATATGTATATATATACATATATATATATATATATATATATATATATATATATATATATATATATATATATATATATACATTATACAAAACTAGGAACAAATGAAATATAATCTTATGTTCGATATCATATGCCCTCACATTTTTCTTAGAGAAGGCTCATACAGAGGCTGAGGAGGATTAGATCTAGAAAAATATTATCATTTAAGTAATACTGACGTAAATTAAAAAGAATTACATTCATTTCATTATATTTATATTTAATCAACAGAATTAGATAAAAATCTTGCAGTAGGTTAATTACAGTTTCATTGTCTCTTGGAGAGACCTACCAGAAGATTAATAAAAATTCGCTGCAATTATAAGTCACTTCTTTCACGAGTTCATTAGAATAACTATTTGTAAGAGTCTCTGAGAAAAACTAAAAACGAAATTAATTTGGATTATACGAGTATATTAAAGGCTAAATCTCGTGCTCATAGCCATTAATATCCAGTTTGTCGGATTCGTCGAATACCTCTCTCTCTATCTCTCTCTCTCTCTCTCTCTCTCTCTCTATATATATATATATATATATTTATATATATATATATATATATATATATATATGTATATATATATATATATATATATATATATATATATATATATATATATATATATATATATATATATATATATATATATATATATATATCCGACAAATTGGATATTAATGGCTATGAGCACGAGATTTAGCCTTTAATATATAATCCAAATTAATTTCATTTTTAATTTTTCTCAGAGACTCTTACAAATAGTTATTCTAATGAACTCGTGAAAGAAGTGACTTATAATTGCAGCGAATTTTTATTGATCTTCTAGTAGGTCTCTCCAAGAGACAATGAAACTGTAATTAACCTACTGCATGAAAATTATCTAATTCTGTTGATTAAATATAAATGACATAATGAAATGAATGTAATTCTTTTTAATATACGTCAGTATTACTTAAATGATCATATTTTTTTTAGATCTAATCCTCCTCAGCCTCTGTATAAGCCTTCTGTAAGAAAAATGTGAGAGCATATGATATCAAACATAAGATTATATTTTATTTGTTCCTAGTTTTGTATAATGTTTTGATTTAGTGCTCATTATGTAAAAAGTTGGTGAAAGTCAGTGGAAAATTCGTTCAGGAATAATGATGTTGGGGCTGTAATTTTTTTTTTCTTTTTTATGGGGATTTTCATAGAAGGTAACGATAACTGTTCATTGTGAACGAGCCGTGTCCCAGATACTTTACTTTATTACTGAATACTAGAGTAACGTATGACGTTACACACTTTTCAAGTCAGCGTTAAAAAGTCATTTATTTTCATGGCGCCTCCTTTTCCTTACTCCAAGGTTTGTAACTCTCAGTCATTGAATATAATCATTTCCAATTGTTGAAGAACCATAATATACAGTTAAATTATTATGTAATATCGTAATAAAACACTGTAATACAATAGACTGACTGGAGTGACCTTTCTCAGGTTTGCTTCCCCTAGCATGAGGAAAAAGAAAATAAACAAAACATGCTAAAAATAGCAAGCGAACAATGAGAAAAGCGATAGGATAACCTTTAAGAGCAATTTTACACAAGTAAATGGGTGACGCTATGGTATGAAAGGGCGGTCGTATTTTGGTTACAAAAGCTTTGCAAAACAAACATTCATATTGTATTCTGCAATTAACGACTCTGCTGCAGTCTACAGGGTTCATGCAAAGGTCGCCTTGCAAATCACCTATTCACAATTAGTCTATAATTTTTTTCTAACAAAATTTATGCAAACTGGATGGGGGACCTATTTTGAATGGTGGTATTTCGAAAAGTAAAATGTATTTCTTAAGTTATACATATTATTCTTGGTAATTTCATGAAAATTACTGTAAATAAAAAGTTAGATTTTAGTTTACAGAAAAGGAGCAAACTCGTCAGCAGAGAGTTTTGCTAACGGAGCTTTATGCCCGACACTTGCAACTGCTTTATATATACCAAAAGGAATAGCGAGTTTCTCCGAAGTCCTTCGGGGAACATCAGTGAGATAGAAAACAAGATTCTCAGTAAGTCTTGCATAGCAGGTATCCGGTTGATCCAGAATAAGAGAGTAAGGTTCGCATTGTACGAATGTACAAAGTGTTTTATTGATTATATATAATTGTATTTGATAGCATGATAAAGTGAAGGGTCTGAGTTGCCACGAATTTATGTGTTTGAGTGAATATTGGCACCTTTCCAAAAGGAAGGGTGAGAACAAAATTTAATTGTGATGTAATGAAGATTGCTATATATATATAGGAAAGCTCGTCCACAAAGCATGCTGGCCACACGTCTTTTTAATCTTGAAGTACTCAATAATCGTACTTAAAGCGGAGGATAACCAGGAATACAGATATCACTGGAAGACTTATTTTAGAAATTAGAGGCCGGAATAATGATGATTTCACTAAAAGCCCCTAGCATTAAATTTATAAAGCGTTGTAAGTGCAGAAATTGACAAGTTTATTGTCAAGAAACTAAATTTTCTTTCTCGATAGCGATCGCCAGGATAGAATTTTCTCATAGCGCGAGTAAACTTCACTCAAAACATGGGACTTCTAGATTCCTAGCAGTTTTGAAAAAGCATGAATACAAATTGGAGGGGCCACTTTCTCCACTTTATATTTAGGAGCACCAGTAGGTAAGCCTTTGGTAGGCTGGTAAGAACGGTAATTGTTAAAGGGAATGAAGCTTGGTGTGGACATTTACACAAAACTCACCCAAGTGAGGCAGTCAAACTATGGAGAAGGTATTGGCAGGTAAAGGGACACTAAATAAATGATATTAATACCTATCCAGTCATAGCTAGCACAAGGTTTTGTTGATGACTACCAAGAGCAACACTTGAATTGAAAATCAAGAGGAAATAATTGTTTTTTTTTTTTTTACCCACAAGGAACTCTGAAAATGCTACAGTTAGAAATTAAAATGGCCTGAGGAAAAGGAAAACTAAACAGTATTAGATGATGGTCATGGTAGTTTTAAGCATGCGTTTGCTGTATTGTGATGTGTTCCATTTTCTTGGTGACAGCGAAGACGAGGGCCTCAGCCGCTCACGTCGATATGGCTCGAAAAACATACTTGGTTTTGTGTAATGTAGAGTTCCTTGTAAAGTCCCACCCTCTAGGGGACAATGTGACAGATATTTATAACGAGAAGCAAGGTGGCTGCAGGAAAAAAGTTTATAAAATTTGGCACAAAGTCTGGTCTTGATAATAATGCTGTAATGGTTGCATGAAGGATTGTGAATCTAACATCAGTGATATGGAATTCAAGATCCCTATTTTTTAGTGAGGTAACGATACTTTAACTATAGACCTAAACAAAAATCAAAGTTAAAGTGAGGACTTTAGTAGGTTTGAAAAGGACAAGGGAAGGGGGTCACTGATAAAGACTGATCAGATGAAATCTGTATAATAGCAGGAAAATAACTTCTGAATTTTATGGAACTTATACCCTATTTAACTTTTTTATAATTATGTATCATTATTTGTATAGTGAGTAAAATAGTTATAAAAATTGCAAAGGTTTATTGAAAAAAACATGAAAAGACAAGGAATAACGAGTTCGCCTGACTCTTAGACCAGGAAATAAAACAAGTCGGTGCTATCAGCATTTCTAGGTTTACCATCACGAACATTATTTTACAGGGAGTCCTCATTAGTATGCAAAAGAGGCATAAAACCTTAAAATGACCGAACAATTGATGCCATTCCGATGTAAAAAACGTTTCTAATTTCTGCTCGAAAATTTTCTCCCCATTGTGAGAGAGAATTATTTTGTGCCATGACCTCGTCAAAACATTGTCGTGGAGAGTTGGGTCACCATTTTGAATGATTAAAAACCTTGTGATTTTATGAAGATTATAATTATACATTAAATGTGTATTATTCAGAACCACTTTAAAGAAAGAAAACTGGTTTGATATATTTCAGACCGCCAAATTGTTCTGGGAGAAGTGTTCATTCATCTGATGATATTTGACATTGTTGATCGGGTATTTAATGAAAATTAATATTGATTATACTTTACTCGAATGTATAAATAAAATATGGGTCAATTTTTGTCCTAGAGTTTCTGAAAAGGCAGTGTATAGAGAGTAACAAATATAATTACGAAAATCTGGTAAACTAATAAACTTTGTTTTTGAAAGAACGCTTACACTTCGTCCTAAAGACCAATAGCAGTTATTGTGCATATGTTGCACAATTAAAAGTTACACTGCAACATATGCCGATAGGTTCTTAAGATTCCTTTTTTCTCATATTAGAGTGACAATTGTAAAACAAGATATGGATAATATTAAAATCAAAAGTATTAAATCATTAATTGCATACATCAAATTAATGAGTTATTCATCTCTACTCCCTCCTCTTTATTGTTTGTTTTTGGGGCCTAGGCTTCAAAAGGGCATGTAGTTAGTTGCCTGCCCGTTTCCTGTTTGCTTTTGTTGAAACACAAATAGATGAAACATATATGCCGAAAAGAGAAGTCATGTAAATGTTTGTTAAATGAAGAGGGGAACGTGAAAATTAACATGGTTGAAACTCTTGGAGTACGAAAAGGCTGCGTAGAGAAAATCTATTGCAGTTCGCAGTTAGCAATTGCTGCTCAATTAAAACAGATCCCTTCAGAAGCTCAGATGCAAATAAAGCTTTTCGAATATTGCCATTCATACTTTTTATGGTATAATATTTTGATATTCTCATATCATATCGGTTTTCATTTTTAATTATTGAGGAGCAGTTAGGCCTAAAACGTCAGAAACTGATGTTTTGTTTGTCGCTTTTATATATCGGGAACTGTTGATATTATTCTTGTCTTTTTAATGTTCCTTTTTGGCAATTATATATTATATATATATATATATATATATATATATATATATATATATATATATATATATATATATATATATATATATATATATATATACTGCATATGTATATACATATATACTATATATATATATATATATATATATATATATATATATATATATATATATATATATATATATACTGCATATGTATATACATATATACAATATATATATATATATATATATATATATATATATATATATATATATATATATATATATATATATATATATATACACACACATTACGGAACTAAAACAATAAATATTACTGAATAATCTTTAAATAGAGAACATTAAACATTGTCTCCATAAAGTGCAAATTAGCTCTTTAAACAAAAGTCGTTATTTTAAACTCCGCTAAATCTTTACTCCATCGTCTAATGTATTTGAAATAAATATACCTTTTTTTTATGTAATGCTTGTAGCCTTCCTAGCAATAATTATGCAATTTATTACTCTTATACAGTATAAGCATGAAAGCTTCATGCCTCTTTTGATATAGTAACACACATGATCTAGGTAGATACTGCATTACCGAAAGAGAAGTATTTTAAAAGGATTTTGAGGAAAAAACCATCAATATAAAGTTATTTATATCTGTGCAGAAGAGCGTCCGATTGTAATTAAGGAAATGTGTATTCAAATGTAATTTATTGCTACAAAAAAACATCGTAAAGTGGACTGCGTCTCTGCATCTCGTACAAGAAATCAAAATTCTCTTCCGTACGCATAAAAGAAAATGTCACGAATTCACTCCTGTGTGTGTATATGTGTGTATACGTGTGTTTGGTATTGAAAACATATTCGGAACTAACTTACAGGAAGCGCAAAATGATAAAAAGAGAGAGCGAGAAATCTATGATCACCTCTCTCTGCAATGACCAATAAAAAATAACAAATCATAAGCCATTCAACGAAACAATAGTTAATTTATGCTTCGGAGCCATATTGACTAATTCAGAATTCAGAATATTTTTTGTATGGTGATTTACGTTAATCAAATGTCTACTCACAAAATTAGAACCATTAGTGGAATAAAATAATTACTATCAAACACGTCGGTTATTAAAAGCCTTTTCGCGAGACATTCTGTCCCTAATTCAGTAATTGCTTTGGTCGTAATTTATCACCAGCGTTGAATTAAAGCAATATTGCTCTAATAGTCAAAGCTATGAGGAGTTTCGCCTAATATGAGGGGACTGTTGTTCGTAGGTAGATGCCGGATATTAAACCATTCATCCAAATGACATTTTCCTCTGTTTACATGTTCGTACTGTCATTGAAGGATTATATGAGGAAATACCATAAGTCGGGATAGAAAAGCATCAGTATTACAATATTAAGCTTTTGATAAACACAATCAGAAATATCACAGAAACGCAAGGTATTAGTAATAAGTATAATCAACTGCTGATCATACATTTCCAACATTGTTTGTATTATATTAATTTCTTTTCTCTTGGTGGAATTAAAGTAATACGAGCAAATAGTTGAATATTCCTGAGACGTATCAAAACTAAGAGGAAAATGCTTTTTGATCTGACACTTTATTTCTGTTGTATAGGAAATCAAAAAGCTCCAGGGGCGATTTAATGCTCTGAATTTAAATTGTGGAGGAACAAACATTTTAATGGCTTGGGATTTAAAGAGAAACTGACACATTCGAAATACTTCACTCACACATGCACACATGTATATATATAGGGTGTTTCGAAATTAGAGGGGCCCCCACCCTTCCACAGAACAAATGGAAAGTTTTCTGCTATAGCCTATCTCCAAGTACATTATTTTAAGTTTCTATTAAGCTATTTTTCATTTTACATTTCTTGTAATTTCAGACTGAGTGATGGAGTTAGATGCAGCCATGGCTAACGACTCGGAGGAAATCAGATGGATTGACCGAATCCGGGCTATAACCTTCAGAGAGGCACGGAATGCTGGCGCATTCTTCATTTCACGTTCCTGGATAGCTAAATACATTAAAAGAGATGAATCCTTTATTAAAAGAAACTGGAATAAAAATCCATATTACTGTCATCACGAAAAGAGTGAGAATCTTGGAAGGCCTGAAGTCCTTTCTCAGGAGTCAAAAGACATCATAGCTGAGGCAGTGGGTAGACCAAGAGAGTCTCTACATAAATTGACGCTTGAACTAGAAACAAAAAGGAGAAAGAAGAGAAGTTATAGTGCTGTATATCGTGAGTTGAAAAAATCTGGTATCAAGCCATTTCATGTTATCAGCAAGCCCAACATCACTCAGCAACAGAGAGAAGACTGTGCATGGTTTTGTGGTTCATTTCTTAAAGATTGGGATGAAGCTGACTTTCTCCATGTTGCCGCATCAGATGAATTCTTCATTTACACAGTCAGGAAGCCAAATCATAAAAATGACATCATTTGGGTTGCAAAGTTGGATGATATCAGCAATGACGTGTACTATCTCCAAGTTGTGAAATTTCCTGAATGTTTGGGAATTTTTCTCTGTTTCACAGCCAAATGGTTAATGTGTATCATCAAAGAAAAAGGACAGTCATGGAATGGCGAATACTTCAGAGAAACTGTGTTTACTGATGGAGTATTTCCTTTCCTCAAAGATCCTGAAAATGTGTTATCTGTTGAAGAAGTCACATTTTTGCATGATAAGGCACCATGTTTCAAGGCTCTTCAGACACAGGAGCTGCTTTGAAACAGTGGTATCGATTTCTTCTCGTCAAGTGAATTTCTGGGTAGCTCCCCTGACCTTAATGTGTGTGAAAACATTGGTAGTATCATAAAAGATCGTGTCGAAGCGCTCACAGTGAACTATGATGGTATACCAAGCCTCGACGACCTGCCAAGAGAGGTGACTGAAGTGCTCAGGGAAATGGAGTTTGAGTCTCAGCTTTTTCGCAATTTGCTGAAATCATACCCCTCAAGAATGCAGGCTGCAGTACAGGCAGATGGAGGCCACTGCATCCTGCAGTACCTGGAGATGGAGAGGCGAAAATTTTTCAGGGGCATGGGTTTCTCATTTAGCCTTGCAACTTCCGTCTTGTAGACTAGCCAGGCATTGGCAATGGATGCATCAATGCAATATCCGAAGATCTTGAGTGGCCAGCAATTACCGTTGTATAGCTTTATGACATCAGGACATGGGACATCAGCTTTCTCTTTGGCATCTCTGTCATACCTCTTGACAGATGTCAGGGGTTCTACTCCTACATCAGTGGACAGCATGTTGACTATTGTTGTCCTTCCACTTCAGTGCCAGAACACCATTACAGCTCCTGTAGTCCATGGTGACTCATTTGGTCTTCTTGCTTTTGAGCTGGGCAGTTGGTATGAGGCCAGGGTTTCCTGTCCTGGTCTCCCTGGCAGTGCCAGCATAGTGGAACTGGTAGGTGTCCCTCAGGTGCTCAACAAACACCAATGCTGGTGAAGAATTTGTCTGCATACAGACAAGTCTTTTTGGGTGCCTGACTGTCCTGAGGAGGGTGGTGACCACTTTAGCACTCATGCTCTTGAGGGCCTCTTCTTCAGGCAACTGGACTGTGTGGGCAATGAAGGTAGTCTGTCCCTGATACATGAGTATATCATGAAATGCCATCTATACTGGCCCTGCAGAAGAACTTGTAGCCCCATTTATCTGGCTTGTTACGGATATACTGACGTAAATTTCCAGCCCTTTGATGAGGTGTTTCAGGGATGCACAGGAAGTTCTTTATGATGGCAGTGATGACTGGCCTGACCTTGTAAAACCTGTCTTGAGTGGCAGTACTTTGCTGGTTATCACTGAAATGAATTCTTGTTCGCATGGGCCAAAACCTCTGAGGATATAAAGTCTGGCACTTGTGGCACCCTTGTGTCAGTGGCCCAGTAGTCCTCAATGGAAAGCAGGTGGACCACGCCCTTGTAGATCAGGAGGCTGAGGAACACATGCATGTCTGATGTGTCAAGTCTTGAAGGGCATCCTGAGGTCGCTCTGCCCAGCATAAAGGTTAGTTTGATAGACTAGGTGCTCCACAATATCCATGTCAAAGAGATCACTGGAGTAGAGGAAAGGGGCAGGAATAGTCAACGTTTCTGCATGTGCCTAAGGTGGCAGTGGTGGGATAATGATGTCCTCCTTCACCCAAATCCTTTGAAAGGTGGCACCCTGGCTGCCAGGGCCAGCCTCCTCATCCTCCTCCTCATCTGCCCACTCCTCCTCCTTTGCTACTGCTGCTTGTGGGGTGGCACGGCCACGCGTGACTACTGGAAAAAGAGAAAAAACAACTCCATATCTATAAGAAACACAGAAATGCAAAACATCTCTCTCTCTCTTTACACACACACACACACACATACATACATATATATATATATATATATTATATATATATATATGTGTATATATATATATATATATATATATATATACATATATATATATATATATATATATATATATATATATATATATATATATATATATATATATATATATATATATATATATATATCCTGTGAATAAAAGAGAAAAGGAACATTAGCATGAGGGCCACAAATGAAAAGAAAAATATTTACCTTTTTGTTTCTTCCTTGGAGGTGACAAGAGGTTCTCCTCTTCAACAGCATCTTCAGCTAAAGCTGTTTCGACGCACTGTTGGTAGTCGGGGTCATTGTCGTCGTCATCGGCATCAATGTCCTCAAAATTTTCGGCACTGTCCTCATCACTATGACTGGGGTCACTTGGGAAAAACCCCCTAACACCTGCGACACAGTAGAAGGTTCCAACCTGAAAAGCGAATGAAAGGAGCAATTATTAGTTAACAGTTTGAGCAAGCAAATAATCACAATAATTATTTTATGAAATCATGATGTTTATAATATAATTACAAATAATTATGATAATTAAAAAATGTTGTTGTACATATTTGGTGATCATTACTATATATATTCATGCAATGATTATATTAAAATTATGCTATAAGTAGTCAAAATAGACACCAATATTGAATTTTAGAAAAATATTTGCCCAAAAATCATCTATTTCCTGGTTATCTTAATATATGGAACGTTTTAATGACCTAAAATATCAATACAATAATCAAGAATGTAATTAGAATCTTCCAGAACATTCAGTTCATGAATATGTACACTTAACGTGAATGGGCACAGCATCCGGTTCGGCATGTTTCATTATCAATCATACATCCCGGTAAACCGGGCACAACATCCAGTACCGGCTGCGTTTTGTGAAACGTGTTTCCTGTAAACTGGGCACAACATCCAGTACCAGCTGAGTTTGGTGAAATGTGGTTTCCCATGAATCAGGCGCTCAGCCCGTACCAGATGATTACACTGCACTTTTTTTTCACACAAGTTTTTCGTAGCGTCAGCAGTCACGTAACTATTCTGGATAACTTTACAATGATCACCAAATATCTATCTATGAGCAAACAAGTTTCCTAAGTCTTACCTCCATTGTTCGAGTTTTGGTGGCGCCGAAAGTAAGAGCATCTGGGCACACATCTACACGCTTTGTCATCTGGAAGTGGAATGTTTTCTTCGAGGAGTGTGACGCTATGCCGTTCAAGTTACCAAGCTCAAACTTGCGCTTACAACAGCTGGGGCGTTCTTCTATTGGCTGAAAACCACGTGGTCCAACTAAAGAGATTCGTTTGGTTGCGGCACCTCGCCAAACATGACGAAATAAGGATACCCTCTCAGGCTCTTTGCTTGAAAAAGGATCAAGGAATTTGATGTCATTGTAAAGATAAAGAGTTGTAATATATTATGTTATGTTAAAAACGCCCATAAAACCAATATAAAAATTCATAACACGAGTTGAAGTTAGCTGTATAGGAAAGTATTTTGCTACTTTTTTCTTCATATGATGAGCGAATGGAATGCTAACTCTTGCAGCAATTCACTTAATAATAGGAAAGAAGTAAAAAGGCATAACAGAGTATAGACTAAATATTTCTTATTAAAAAAAGGCATCTATTCTCTTAGTGTCCATTCTCATACAATATTAATGATTTAGTTTAAATTAGAACTGAGGAGTTGGATCAGTTTTTTATGAAGTGGACAGTGAAGTTTAGTTTCCTTATAGTAGCAGATATAAGAGACATCATTGGCTTAGGCCTATACCAAATTGTCTGTATCACATGTAATTATTGGTTTAGATTTTTATTGTATGATTTGGACTTATAACAGCCCACAAATAGCGTTGAAGGGTCTAACTGTGAAATGAATAAGTCTGTAAATAATTTATTCATATTCTGATCAGAGCATCTAAGATGAAATATGGCGGCAAGCTGTATCGAAATTGGCGCTAACTTGTCCACACATGCAATTACCTGCCAGTCAGTCGGAAGATATTTAGGTAACACCATCAGTTCATCTGTTCTGGTGAGTGGACTGTTTTAACGGCTGTTTCGATGAGCTGACAGAAGAAATGACAGGTAAATTTGGGGGTGTTAAGGAGGAGAAAGTGGGAAAGAGAGAGATAGTTTGTCGAATGTCATTCGGAGTTTTTCTAGGCAGCACCGGGTTGGTCAGCTGGTATATATACTGTAATAAATTATATATATATATATATATATATATATATATATATATATATATATACATATGTATATATCTATATCTATC
>JANJGK010000003.1:60595864-60603364 GCA_039081455.1 Macrobrachium rosenbergii | reverse complement strand
TGATAGAAATAATCAACACACAATCACGTGTGGAACGGAAATAAATTTCTGACTCACATCAGGATCGCACCCAGGTCTTTCAATTGAAAGGCAAGGGCGTTGCCCGCTAGGCCATACAAGTCATAAAAGAAGGGATAATTCGAATGAAATGCTGTCAATTCGGCCATTTCTAAGTCGGAAAGTTGGAGAAAACACGATGGTATGCAAGCAGTTGGCTTGCCCGGGTAATTCCTTGTGTCCATTGGCACTCGGGTTCCAACTTCTTTTATGACCTGCATGGCCTAGTGGGCAGCGCCCTTGCCTTTCAATTGAAAGACCTGGGTTCAATCGTGATTTGAGTCATAAATTCATATATATATATATATATATATATATATATATATATATACATATAACACACGCATTCATATACGAATATATATATATATATATATATATATATATATATATATATATATATATATATATATATACATGTAAGCATTAAGCTACAGATGTCCTTTAATATCTAATTTGCTCTACCTCGGAAATCATATATTTTCATATATGTTACCCGAAGGGGAATTTTTTAGTTTATAAGTTCGTTGTCTCGTGGGCTCGAACCACGGACGACAAAAACTCAGGACTACAGTGACGCGCATTAAACCACATTCTGAGTTCTTGTCTTCCGTGGTTCGAGCCCACGAGACGACGAACTTACTATCAACTAAAAAATTCCCCTCCGGGTAGCATATATGAAAATATATTATTTCCGAGGTAGAGCGAATTAGATATTAATGGACATTTGTAGCTTGATGCTTGTATATGAATCACGGTGATGTGATAAATTTCATTCATATATATATATATATATATATATATATATATATATATATATATATATATATATATATATAATATATATATATATATATATATATATATATATATATATATATATATATATATATATAGAGAGAGAGAGAGAGAGAGAGAGAGAGAGAGAGAGAGAGAGAGAGAGAGAGAGAGAGAGAAAGCGTATATGAAAGTAATGGTATGCTACTATACGGACATGAATCACAGTATGGGAATGTAAGAGATTTTGTCCGTATGGCAATAAAACTTTAGGAAGAACATTAGGAATCTGATGGGAGGACAAAGTTACATTTGGTACCCTATGGAAAATTACGGAAGCTCGATATGCACATAAGATCACAGGCAAAAAAGTGATGAAATACAGAAGGGATAGTAAAGCACAGCCACAGGAGACAGATATGGAGGTCAGGAGATACGAAGGAAGGGGTGGGTGTAGAGCTTTACTCCGCAACCTGATAAATTATGATGAACCCGAAAAGTAGAAGTGGGAGTCTCTTCCCAATGATTATAGAAAGCGAGTGCCATTATAATACGCACAACGCTAACCATACTTGAAGAGATAAGCACTGGCATTTCTTCAGGCAATACAAGTTGAAGACATATAGCAAATGAACCCACTCAGAAGCGCGCGATCATATCCACGCAACGCTTCTTTGTGGGTATTTTTTTGTTTTTCTGTTTTTTCTTCTTTTTTCTTCTTTGTCGCCGAGAATAATACGAGCGAACCCATTCCGATTGTTGCTGTTGCAATTACGGAGACCTGAGTAATGTAATTTTCACATCATCAGCGGTGGTTCGTCCAAACCGAAGCCTATTCAACATCATATTATAATGGCACTCGTTTTCTATACTGATTGAGAAAAGACTCCTGCTTCTACTTTTCGCTTTCATCATAACTTATCAGGATGCGGAGTAAAGCCCTACGCCCTACCCCTTCCTTTGTATCCCCTGACCTTCATATCTGTCTCTTGTACGCTGGGCTTTGATATCCCTTTTGTGATTTCATCAATTTTTTTTTCAGTCCTTTTTTGCAATGGCAACGCCTTAGATCGAGAAAAATGTGGTAACAAAGGAATGGGGGTTATTTAGATTTTAGATACAGTTTCCTTAGACCTATGTGGCTTCTCCGTGATTATGGTCAGCTCAACTTGTTTGCTGCATAATTATACAATTTACACACACACACACACATATATATATATATATATATATATATATATATATATATATATATATATATATATATATATATATATATATATATATATATATATATATATATATATATAATATACTATATATACTATATAATATACTGTGTATATATTATATATATATATATATATATATATATATATATATATATATATATATATATATATATATATATATATATATATATACATACATACATACATACATACATACATACATACATACACACATACATACATACATGTGTGTGTGTGTGTGAAAACATTCTAACTACTGGGGCTCTTTATTTAGGGAAGGTCAACGAGCACGAAAACCAAAACCGAGTAGGTAAATTCAACGAGTGTGATAATTTTTAATTAAGATAATGTCAGCCAACTTCTAACACCTCTTGCTATTCACACATTAAGAAAACGGCGTCTTTTCTAATGGTGTGAGCAGTAGGCTACGTACCTGAGCATCAGAAAATTTGAATTTTGGTGGCTAATTTGAATGGCATACTGTAACTTTAAAATTTCATTATTTCAAAAAACAAACCCTGAAAGGCAACCCTCCAGAATTACGAGCTTTCTGAAAAACTAAGTATCGCGACTGTATCTTTTACCTTTATTGTTCCAAAGATATGTTAGGTCCCTCACCCACCCACCCCCTACCACAACCCCTGAACGCCATAAATTGATATTTGGATCTCCGGAACGGCTGAACGGATTAAGATGAAATTTGGCACGATTACAGACCCTGATGGGAACCTCTAAAGCCAAAGTTTCATCCCGATCGGTTGAATACTTCCAGTTATAAAGAGCCAAAGTCGGGGGTTTTTGTGTACTTCAGTGGCTGGGCTTTACTAACCGCCAACTACCGCGGCGGTTGATGTATAAAAAAAATATAAAAATTAAACTATATACTACAGGTAAGAGTTGAATAGATTATACAGTGGGTTTCCCGGGTCCAGGATCTAGGCTAGCCTAGACCTCGTCGCCATCCGAGTTCGGTAAAATAGGTTAGCGTACTTGGTTACCAAATATCTCCATATGTTTGGACATATATTAACATACTTTCTTATAGGTCCAGTTTAATACTATGATGCCAGTAGGGGCTCTCCATCATATTTGAAGCAATCACTGGTTTTCCGAATGTGGAAGGGGCTTTCCCTTTTTCATACACAATGTAAAAACTCTCTCCTACTCCTCTATGATTAATACATATTTGCTGAACAATTGGAAAAATACTATAATATAATAATACTTCTCTACTCTGGTAATTTAGCAATAATCAAGGGAAGCTACATTACCTCCATATACAGTGCAAGTGAGGGACTAAAAGCTTGCTAGAAAAAAATATCATCAGTGTTGTAGTATGAGAGAGAGCGCGCGAGAGAGAGCAGTTTTAGTCTGAATGGCCGCCAGAGATTATTACTATATATAAATTTACAGTATTGTTAGCTACTATTCTGGTACATGATCTCTGGGGTCATCATTTGGATTTCTTGAACGAAACGCATGGATGGCCAAGTTTTACCTGTACACGTAAATATGAAGAGAGTAAAACAGTTTTGACATTTCGTAAGGTTGCATTTTATGCTCCGTACACGTCATCGCGTTTTCCTTGACATCCTGAACTACCTCCTTGCCTTGATCAAATGTTTTATCATTATACTGGTTCTTGGTTGACGAAAAGAGTGCTTTTAAAGCTATATATGAGTCGTAAGAGAAATTTCAAAATATCATTGGATAAAAAACTCATACCAGACGATAATAGGCCTCAGATCCAAGCCATAGAAACTTGATGGCACTAAAATACAATTCCTTAAAGCTTCGGGTTTTAGATCTATACGGAAAAGAAAGAGTGAAATTGAACACAGCACCACAATATCAGAGATAGATGACCTCAGACAGAAGTGGAATTGAGAAAATAAGCTTCGTTCTATGCTTTCAAGATCGAAAGCTGGAAAGAATCAACTTTCCAAGCAGTGAGACCTGTCGCAGCCTTGCAAAGCATGTCACTGATATTTTACTACAGGATAAATAACAGGGTGTCAACAATAAAAATGCATCACGTACAAATACTATTACACTCACCAAGAGCCACAATAAAGATTTGGAAGGCCCACATCTATTTGGGCAACCACTATGAGAAGTGAAACTGCAGATGAGTGGATATTTATAAAAAAAAAAAAAAAAAAAAAAAAAAAAAAGCGCTGAGCGTGGGAGGCGGAAATTCATTGAGGGCCTTTTGTCACGCGGAGTTGGAAGCGATGATGATGAAGATGTAAGTGTGTGCGCGATTGTTTAAAAAATAGTACATTTTCTCTAAGAGAGGTGCACCCAAAAGAAAAACGTATGGTCACAGCCTAATTCATATTTTAATTAGAAATTCGTGGATGAATTGGCTTTATAGTAAGTCTTCCACAACAGTAACCGTTTCGTAAACCTTCAGAAAAAATTCATAGGCAGCGTGTCGAACACCACTAAATTCTCTCCATCCATCGCCTTTATCTTGCATGCACGCTTTTGCCTCCTGGATGTTAAGGCACTTCCATCCCAATAACGCTTTCAACCCATCTATTTAACCCTTACTAAGTCTTCCTCTCCTTCAACTTAAAACTTCTGAATCATAAACCCTTCTACACCAACCTTTCCTCGCATGATACTCCGACCAATTCTTTCACCTGAGCTAACCTTTTAACAAAATCTAGTGTCTCGACATTTCTCGCCATTTCAATTCTCCTGCCGCATATGCTACTCAAACAGTTCATCTCAGCCTCTACCTTTTCCTTTAATCCGAATTCAACATCCTCACTTCACTTTCCTAATGGAGAGCTGCCTCAACAATCTCTTCATACACTCCCTTCCCGTGTATGTATATAATCTGCAGTGTGGCTCAGGGACAGGGATAGAGAGAGCTCTTTACCATGATCAATTTTTTACTGCAGCGCGAGAGTCGAATGGCCACCTCCCTATCCCAAATTTATTACATTAGTTAAGGCTAATGGTTCACATATGGAGATGCAATGACATGGTAATTTCCGTGGCACTGCAAAAGTGAGAGTTTTATTGCGTGGAATTTGTTGACCCGGGTTTTCGTTTAACTCTTTCCTTTTTATTTTTACAATAAGCCACTTTCTGGAATGTCAGAAAAGGAAAAATGTTGAAAAAGTAATAAAAATAGACTATTTCTTATTTTTGTTATCCAGAAAACCTCAATCTTCGTAATTCCTTTCTGCTTTACATTTCACACGCACGGTATATATCGATTTCAAAATACATTAGAACTTCACTTATTTCTTTATTTTCTATCTTGTTAATAATCTTCATTATTTTGTTACATAGAGAGAGAGAGAGAGAGAGAGAGAGAGAGAGAGAGAGAGAGAGAGAGAGAGAGAGAGAGAGAATGTCCTCAGCTTTAAACTTTTTTTTGTCACGACATGTGTATACCGATTTCTGTAGAGGGTAAGTTACGTTTAAAAGTGATTTTCTGTTTATTACTGTATGATGACAATGGTTTGTGCCCAAAGGTAAGAGGTAGTTCGGCTACGTTCTGAAATGGAATGGATAGTTTAGCAAAATTGGTATTTAATCTGAAACAATCTGTGGAAGTTCGGGATGGATACAAAGAAATATTGTTGGTAGTTAAAACTGATACGAAGTAAATGGTGATTGTAATTCGGTTGACCTACGGCTAATGAGATTTCTGTTCAAGTGTATTTGGCAGAACAGAAGCTGTGGTTTATTTAGCACACAAAGATAAATAGAAATAAACAGCTGATTTTATTTTCTCTACAGACACTCTCTTAGGGAAGCGGCTCATGACATGTATCTGAAATGAAGGAAGGAAAAGAGCAATACCAACGATGTGCTGAGTAGAGAGGAACTTTCTAAAATGATAACTTCGATTTTGAAGACGTAAAGCAAAATAAGCGTTGTTCTTACGCTGAATGTTTTTTTTTTTTTTTTTCTAAAGTTTGAACTGCCTTTTCAGTCTGAAATCTCAACACACACACTCTGTAAAAGGACCCTCCTCTCTCTCTCTCTCTCTCTCTCTCTCTCTCTCTCTCTCTCTCTCTCTCTCTCTCTCTCTCTCTCTCTCTCTCTGCCATTTAAAAAGACGAGGACACAAGAAGATGAATATTCTTTTCCACCGAAAGTGGTGGAGAGGACCTCTCAACTTCGTTTAGTAGTGGAAACACTCGAGTCAACATTCAAATGTGAGGAGCCAGGCACTCAGAGGAAAAAGAGGCGCTGTCTATTGTTTAACATGAGAAGAGTTCTCCCGGACCGAATGATGCTCAAAGATTTATGTAAGTTTTTATGGTACTATAATAACTAATGTTAAATATAACAGTTTGTTTTATTTTTGCGTAAGGTTTTATTTTTGTGAGATTGTTAATCTAGTTTTTTTTTTGTGGGAATGTTAAGCCTTTTTTGTGGGAATGTTGATAGTTATTTGCACGACAATTTCATTACGGGTGCACTCATGTTTCCTCATACAAAATGTCCGTTTACACTTAAGTATTGAATAAATTTGAGTTAAAAAATAGAAGGATGTAACGTAAGAACGCAATTTATGGTTCCTCTTACACTCAAAATTCACAGGATAATGTAAGAAATTCGCTAAAGTATATAATATTTTCCATTATCTTATAAAATAAATTAGGAATACTTCAAAAAGTTAAAAGAAAGGAAAGCAACGCCATGGCAGTGTTTCTTATCATTGTTAATTAGACTATCTGAAAAGCCATTTCCTACAATACACAAAGCCTTCATTGCGTAGGTAAACAAAGAAAACGGAACATGAATGAGATCTAAAAATCATTCTCTTGATTTCTGTAATTAAATGTCTACATAAAATTTTGCATTATTGTCGGAAGGAAATACGAGAATCTAAACATGTTTTTGTCGAACATTTTGTATATAACTGAATGTAAATTACACTGTTTGCATTGCCACAATGTTGCTATGTCTGTCAAATCAACATGGAATTTTTTCTAATATGAGCATATTTCTCCATAATTATATGAAGATCACTAGGTTCTGTATCACAAGGACTTTGACTGTACGTAACGAACGTAGCCTGAGTAAAGTCATCACCGGACTAAATTATAAAGTGGTATTATTTAGTTCAGCTCCAAATATTCTTAATGAAATATATTCGATTCATGACTAAGAGGGACGTAGCCTCATAGGAATGGTAGCATTCTTGCATATCAAAGGATAGGACTGTCGTTCGTCTGCTGGGTGGATATGTCTGTTGATAGACAGCCCAATAGTGATAGGGTACCTGGTTGTTCAATGACTGTAACGATGGCAACTAAGGTTAAAGAGATGAGCAGGGGATGACAGCCTTGTCCCTAAATACTTGCTGAAAGCCGAAGGTCTAACAATTCCTCCATGGGGTTAACAGGCGTAGCGTAATATTAAGATGAATACGAAATGA
>JANJGK010000003.1:60589235-60590764 GCA_039081455.1 Macrobrachium rosenbergii | reverse complement strand
ATCAGAACAAAGAGGAAGTGAACATAATAATTCCCTTTCAAGAATTCCCAATGAGATGTCTCAAAAGACATTGCTTCAGACGGAATAGCAGAGGCAACAACAAAGCACAAAAACAGGTTAATAAAGCAGTATCTTCTCGCTCCTGTCCAAGTCAGCCTGGATATTGGATTAAACAATTTTATGAAAAAGATTTTTCTTTTTATTATTTTTTATGCTCAACTGTGAAACTTCCTTAGTAAAGATGACGTATTTATATAGCAAAAACACTGCTCTAGATTCGATGAAAGGGAAACAAGGACAGCTCTGAATTTCCGGTTTTAACAAGGCTGTGACAGGTAACGCAGAATCAAAAGAAAAAACGGAGAAAAATATATCTTGAAAAGGGAGTGACAACTACTTTCCTAATGACATTTTATGAAACTTGGCATCACCATTGTCACAGAGAACAAGATATCTGTTAAGAGACAGTGTAGCATGCGAACTAGGTGTCAGACAGATTCTATGTACTTGCTTCTCAAAGTCTTATTCTAAAATAGATTTATACATTACAGTCGAATGCACGCGTTTTTTTTTGTTCTAGCGTTGTATTCCACTGATAGGGAAAGACAAAGGATTATTGAACGATGAAAATTTGAATAGAAAACCCCCAACATTCTATATACTGATAGAAAAACTAAAAATTCAGATGTCCAGTTTTATAAAAAAAAAAAAATGGTGAGTTAGTTAACAGTGGCGTTGCAATAGGACATCCTAGTTAAAGGAATAAAGGAAAAAAGCTCTACTGAATTTGATACTGAAATATTATTCCAATGATATATATACTAACAGACACACACACACAATATATATATATATATATATATATATATATATATATATATATATATATATATATATATATATATATATATATAATATATATAATGTATAATATATAATATATATATACATGTGTGTGTACTTAAACCTCAGAACCTGTGGTATGATGAAAGGACCAGACACGAATCCTGATTGCTTTTTCTTATTAAGCTGAGGCATCTTTAAGAACACTCATACACTGTGGTAGAAATTTACAATTTATGTGCAAGATTTACAGTACAAAAGAACGTACAAATCGTTGACAAAAAATATTAGCAGCTGACATGAAGAGGAGCTCTAACACCATTTATGTAAGAGAGGGTGAAGTTCTTCATTAACAAATCTGGTTGGTTTTCGCATAAAGCTGGGACTCCTACTTGTGTTATTCCTTTGTGGTTACGAACAGAACAAATGCAGTTTTGAAGTCCATACACTTTACTAATTTTTTCTAAATAAATGGCTCAATTTCATACACTTCTAGGTTAATATTCATTCCTAATAAACATTCATTTTATAAACCTGGATTCATTATATTTCCAGCATAATATTTAAATACACAAGCTCTTTAGCATCTATACAACCAACGTTACGACTGTTTTAACAAACATGAGCATATACAAACAACGTTACGATTGTTTTAACAAACATGAACATGAGTAAATTTCACTGTT
>JANJGK010000003.1:60574235-60584235 GCA_039081455.1 Macrobrachium rosenbergii | reverse complement strand
GTGGTTTATTTATTTTTCATCCAGCATGTTCCTTAGAGCCCTTGAGAACAACCATGATGGAAAGCAATTGTCTTTAAAATATTTCGTTAGGGATAAAATTTCTTGATGGAAAGCAAACCAGTTTGACGTGTGAGTAAAAGCCCCGTGGAGTAGAGTCGAGATAGCATACTCGAAGGCATACTATGGAGATGGAAGTGTAGTGTAGAAGATGAGGAAGACTAAGAAAGAGATGGGGAGACTCTGTGAGGGAGGACTTGAGAGAGAGAAGGGACTTGACAAAGCAGAAGCGCATTACAGAGGTACAGGAAGCGGCTCACCCATAACGGCGACACCGTAAAGACACGGGACTAGGCGGAGATGAAGAATAAGTGAGTGTGTGTGTATGTATGTATGTATGTATGCATGTATGTATGTATGTATGTATGTATGTATGTATGTATGTATGTATGTATATACAGTAAATATATATATATATATATATATATATATATATATATATATATATATATATATATATATATATATATATTTTTTATAAATATTTATGCTGTTCGCCCTCGAACATTTAGTGTTAGTAATATCAGACTGACCAAGACAGGGAGGCCTTCGTTCAGCAGGAAAGTGTAGCCAGTTCAAACTTTAACGTTCATCTGTACCATTAGAGATTTAACCCCATAAGAAAAATTTCCATATTTGACCTTAAGATAGGTGGTCTCAAAGCTTTTCTACCTATTCTCCTCGGCGAATGTTTTGACAAAGCTTAGACGCCCGAGGACATGAATGCATGCCCTGTTTTGACCCAGCGCTGGTCAGACAAGAGAGAGATTTGAACTGTCGCAGAGATCAGACGTCTTTTTGGTCTCTCCGCCCTTTGTCTATCATCTTCTATTAGTGAATGATGAAGTGAAGAATTATTCTCTAGAACTTCCGATCGTCCATTGTATGCGCAGCAACGCTTCGTCCAAGGTAAAGTCTGTGTTTTGTTCAAAACTTCGTCAATTACTTATCTTCGTCTGTACTTCCAACTTCCTTTGTTTCATCCTCCAGTCACCACTTACAGTATGTGCTTTTACGAAGTCTAGATTAAGCCAAGTTATTATATTGTTAGCTTCATCCACTTTATTCCAGTAAAGGTAACTAGGACTTAGGGTAAGCAAGGCATTTTAATTCTCTATGCACTCTTTGTGTCTCGGGTCCATTGTTTGGAAGAACCGTTGCGTTTTGTATTTAATACCATCTTAACGAGTAGAGATTTTTCTGCATCCGCAGTTGGTGACGTTTATCATAAAGTCTTTATTCCTTGAATATTCTTTGTTAAGGTTAATTATCCTTAACTGGCGACCTTTGGTTAATATAACGACTGTCTTTGAGGTTAATTCATGGCTTCAAGTGACAGGTTACGTGTGTCCTTGGCATGCAGGGCCGTGAAAAAATTACGTAAATCAAGTAATAAACTGATCAGCCAAGACGCACTCGTAACAATATATATATATATATATATATATATATATATATATATATATATATATATATATATATATATATATATATATATATATATATATATATATATATATATATATATATATATTTAATTTATTTATATATATACATCATGAATGTCTGTTCACTTATATACATAAGAAGTGAATGATTCAGTTTAAAAATGTACGTTGACATCTGTAATAATGGCAGATGTTAATCTCGGTCTCTCCCACACATGCATATCACAAACAGTTGCACATATCCAAATACTTTATCTGAAATATTTTACCGGTTTTCCATAATCAACTTTCGACATTTCATCTTCAGTTCGCAGATGAACATTATCCCACGGATTACTGCATCGAGCAAAGTTTATTTCCTCTCTCATTAACTTCATCAACAGATACGGTGTCAAAACTTTATCAGTTTCCTTGAATCAAAACTTGGTTGGTGTTAATTCTTCCTTTTGTTGTGCAGTCTTCTCTCACAGCTGTTTCTCGGGGAAATTAATTTTTCATTTGTGAACTCTCAGGCATTGTTATCTCTTGTTACCTCTGATCTTTTCATCAACAGTGTGTTGTTTTCCACTTATCTTTGTCCCTAACTTCCTTTGCAGACGTTTTTATTTTATACTTCGCTTTACAGTCTTCACTTGACAATTGTTGAGGGAATCTGGCATCACAATCGTTACCATTCACAGTCCATAAATCATCTTTATTCAAATACTTTTATCTATACGTGTCACTTTATGTATATACATACATATATACGTACATACATACATACATACATACATACATACATACATACATATATATATATATATATATATATATATATATATATATATATATATATATATATATATATATATATATATATATATATATATATGAATATTGACATGAAAATACAATATCGATCTGTGGACGAAAAATCTACGAACAGTATATTAAGACTCATATGATAACATAAAACAACCTTCAAGATGTGTACAGGGGAGAGGAAATATAAACAGTTTTTCTACACTGAGAACTTGAAAAAAGACTCAGGAATCTAGGAAAATGTCTATGGCGGCTATATTGTGCGTGTGTCAATAAGGGCCATTAGCCAAACGTTCCCAGCCTAACCCCACCAGTCGTTTCAGCTGATAATGGTTACTAGCAAGGAGGTTTAATCAGGGGGAGATGCCCTATCCCCGGTTCATGATAAAAAGGTAATAAGAAAGTGAGTGTTTTTTTTAAAGGTAAGGCTGAGACGGTCACAAGGCGGGCAAAGGCTTTGGTCCTTTCTGCCCTACGCGGAGTGTGGGTCCGCGCGTCCCAGTGGCTTCATGGATTAGTATAGGGAGACTGACCTGTGACATCTCCACCCGATTCAACCTCCTTGGTTACTAGTGTCACCACGGAGTAAAAGAAAAGTGCATGGTCTATAAACGGCATCCCTTAAAGGCCAACTGGAAACCAAAGACTAAAACCTAGCCCCATTCCTCTCCCTGTTGAAAAAGCGTACTGTGAAAACAAAATGGCTTACTGTATGTACCAATAAATAAATATGAAAAAACCTGCCCAACCTCTCTCTCTCTCTCTCTCTCTCTCTCTCTCTCTCTCTCTCTCTCTCTCTCTCATATATATATATATATATATATATATATATATATATATATATATATATATATATATATATATATATATATGTGTGTGTGTGTGTGTGTGTGTGTGTGTGTGTGTGTGAGTGAGTGAGTGAGTGAGTTTATGACAGAGACGGAATGTCTAACATTAATTTCAAAAACATCATTCAAACATAATCTGTCACAGAAACTTGACAATATTACTCCTTCATACCTACACGTACAACAAAACCGAGGAACAAATTCGGAAACTCTGTCATATTATGTTATTGTTTCTCCCACAAAACCGGACAAATCGAAAACCTGCTTCGGCCGCGCCATTCAAGTCGTTTTCAAAAGGATAAAATAGAACAGCGGCTTCCTCATTAAAATCCCTTAACAACCGAGGCTGCTGGGACGGTTTACTAATGACAACGTCAAAAGGAATGTTTCGGCGATTCGAATAAACAAAATCATAAATTTCCGATGCGGTTCGTTACTGTCGTTTTTTTCTTGCCTCTCTTTTTTACTTTTTGACAGAATACATTTCCGAATGTCCGTCTTTTTCTTATCCTTTTTTTTTTACTCATACGCAGTGAATGCGCAATGTCCCGGGGGCTTTGATTTAAGATTTTTTTTTTTCGTTCATATATTCCCTTCGATGATTTTTCTTTTTTGAATTTTTTTGTCCCTTTTGTCACTTTTCATAATACGGCTTGATGGTCACCTCACAAAGTGAGTAATGAATAAAATGGCGTCAATGAATGGCAATATATTACTGCAACTTTGTAGGGAAAATTGAATCGTACGTTACATTCGACAGCAAATTTATGGTTTGATTCGTGTACCATATGTTCTGAATCAGTTCAAAGCAAATGAATTGCTTCTATGGGCTTTTGAATGACAACTCAAAAACATCCACAAAAGCAACACACAATGGAAAACAAAGTAAGAAATTTACCATATTACCCTGTATGAAAAATCACTTTTTTGAAGCTTTCAAACGGATATCCTTTTGTAAACTTGTTAATGATGACAATTAACTATTTTATATCTATTGTGTTTGCTGTTTACCATATATATTGAACAAAATGATGTTTTGAATGACAAGGGGAAAAAATTATATATTTTTTCCATTTTTTCGCAGATAAATATCATTGTCTAAAATTATGTTTAATTCCCCATGTTTGCGTACTTTTAGTACGCAAACATAAAAACATGATCAATTAAGCGACATCACGCCCTTTGAAGCACGTTCATGTATAGTTTCAACGGCCTAAAGAAACTGATAACGTTATTTTTGTTCTTTATTTGCTATATGGAAACTACAACGTTATTTTCTAAGGCAAACCGTCGGAAGATCCTATGTTGGGCGGGAAGTTTCTGTTAGAAGCTAAATAAAGTTGGAAGGAAGGCATGGGATCCTTCATTTGCTTACAATGAAAATTACATTAAACTCTTAAGTCTATATTTGCTGCTTTCGTCTCCCAATTTCTGCCTGATTTTTCTCAAATTATATGGGGAGCTATGTGACTTATTTTTGGGGGTTGGGGGTTAGGGGTTGTGTAGGGCGTTTTGTTTGCGGGAGGAGGGAGTTAAGTAAATATTGTATATATTAATAATTGTGGCAGAAGGTTCGTCTTCTAAAAAATATAGGTACTCATTGTCAATTGGCTTAAAGGAACAAGCACTAAAACTGTCAATACATTACTAATGGGATGAGATACTACTAGTATAAAAATAGGAATAAAAACGAGCTGCTACGTATAATTTTGTCTAGAGAATAGATAGGAAAGAACATATTCTAATTCATATTTTATTTCGTAATCAGAGGGTCAGTGGAATAAAGTCGAACGCACTTCAAGAACAACATTTATAAAATCATAATGAACAAAGAGCCCTCTATCAAGGTAGATTTAAGTATGTCGTATTCTGTAGTGGGGAAAAAATAAATTTAATATTTGCTCATTGTCTGAATAATAATCTACTGTGCCTCTGTGTAACCACAGAAACAACAATTGCCTGACTAATCAGATCTGAGTTCGGAAATTCCGTATACTGTACAGTTATGGAATCTCCCGCTAACTAGAATGCAAAACAGGAGGCATAATGCAAATAATTTTTTTTTAAATCATACGAATCAATGAATGTTAATATGGCTAACTCATCACAAACATGAAGTTTCCCCTACTAAGAGAAAATCAGACACAATATCCCATACTAAACTCGTTTTAACTGCAATGCCATGGATGATCCTATCGTGCAGAAAAACATAACAAGAGTATGCAGAGAACAAACATCCTCTGCACTCTTCTGACCCGACCAGCCTATTTTTGCTCGCAACACTAGGTAGGCTGCTGCTGCTGCAGTGTCTATTTTTAGCATCAGATTTAATACTACTCACTTTGCTTGGAGTTTTATCTCGGCTACAGCTCAAATGTGGAATAGTTTACCTAGTGCAGGTGTAAAATCTTCCGATCTCCAGATTCATTCCTGCTCTCTGCTGTTGACGTCTCCTGAATATCAGGTGTGTCTGTTTTATTTCCTATTCCCTTATATTTATTTATTTATCACATTTCCTATAAACTTATCTCCCTCTGCAGGCCTATTGCCTTTTAGAACCCTCGTGGTTTTATAGTCTGTTGACTTTGCCCATATGGGTTATCAGCTGAAGATTTAAAGAAAGAAAGAAAATAAATACGATTTATACTGGCTTTTACCTAACTTTCCGTAATCCATTTTTTACATGTGACCTGGTCATTCTAGAAAATTCTATACATCTTTTCACTTGACTTTCGAACACCTTATTCCTCATGCACTAAGCAGATGCTTCACCCCAACCATGTCCCATACTTTACTTTCAGATGCTTAAAGTACTCACACTCAGTTCCATAGAGAAGTTAGCTCATCAATTCACGCTTTCATTCTAAATTGTGTTTTCATAGATACTTCTCTTCACAATGTTACCTTCCTTCTCCAATTATCTGCTGATCGCTTCTTCTATCAACCTACCTCTTCCGTAACATCTACTCCCTAATACACTATCCATATCTGCTTGAATATTATCCACACAAAAATTAATTGTTTCATTACTAGAGCTTCCCTTTCTTTCTCATACACTGCCTTCATTATTCATTTTCTCCACTTGTAAACCTTTTCGATGGCCTCTTGCACTGCTCTGTACTCTCACTAATTGCAACTGTACCATCTGAGCTAATCACGTCAACAATATTAATGACCCATTTCCTTATCAAACAATCTATTTGATCATTGATCATTCTCTGTAATTACTGTCTGCCAACAGAACTTTTTCTCCACAATGTACTTGCATTAATCCATTAAAAAGCTTCCGCCTTTTCTATTTCACTTGATAACTTTATTCATCCTCACGTTTACTTATACTCGCTGCTCTCTTATTTACATTTATGATGCACCTCCTCTCAAAGTATATATCCCGCTCAGAGATTGAGTGTGTTCCGAGATGCAGAAATTACAATTAGGAAGTCATGAAAATTTATACTGTCAAAACTGAAGGAACTGAACCCTACTGCTGTCATGAAATATTAAAGATGGGGAACATTACATCAAAATTACCTCAACTGAAGATAATCACCATACTTAGGACGCTCGGGCTAAGTTTTCTGATCCTTAAAAAAAATAAAGATTTTTCAAACAAACTTAAAAGATACTGAATAATATGCGCATCCAGTGTATTTATGAAAAGGCTGTTCTACTTTGTAAAAAAAAAGAGAAAAATATTAACATGAAGTTATTATTATGAGAACAAAAAAATTCATCAACAACTCAAGTCACGTTTTCTCCATACTTACGTGCTAGAAATAATAAATTTGGTCTTAGGGTTGACCTTATATCGCCAAAAAAAATATTATATTGTTGTCACCAAGTTTATATTGTCTCCTAAGGGTAAAATTATCCGAAAACGCAATTAAATTTTTGTTTTTATCTTTTAAGTGGTCAATTTTCGTTGCTTTTGTATATAAAACGCGCAATAACCTAAACCATTTAAATAAATGTACCGTAAAAACTAAAATAAAATTATCTTACTTCTTAAGACTAAAAAGACGAAGAGATTAGCCCCTAGAAAATAAATTTTATTTTTATTTCTACACAAAAATTCTAATATATATTCACAAATAATCATTCACACATTTGTTTATTATATATATGTATATACACAAAAATATCCATATATATGTATATATCCATATATATGTATATATGTATGTATGTATATGTGTGTATAATATATATATATATATATATATATATATATATATATATATATATATATATATATATATATATATATATATATATATATATGTATATATATATATATGTGTGTGTGTGTGTGTGTATATATATATATATATAGATAGATAGATAGAAGATAGATAGATAGATAGATATAAAACAACTGAAAATTTCCCCAAAAGAGGAGGGATGGCTTTGGAGGAAGTTACCCTTTCGTTTTTACGCCTGTCCTTTTGAAAGAAGTTGCTGACACTATGCCACTCTCGTTCTTGGCTGAACCCACTACAGTCGACTTACTATCACGTGCTTACAATCACTGCTTGAGTAAACAAAGATGCAATGTGATTTTGGGTGAATTTGCCTGAAGCGCTCAAAGTTGCTGGGAAATTGATCCTTTGCCCTCTTGCTAAAGAGGCAGGTATCATGACTGCCAGACCCTTTTTCCATGTCTTTTCAAGCTTTATAAGGCTTGTGAATCAGCAATAAAATGTGAGTGATCGATTGTTTATGGTTATTAAAACTGGCGTCCCAACAATAAAATGTCAAGCGCTGTCAATTTTCTTACATGCGATGTAAACGGGGAAATTTTATCAAGCCAAAATATCGATAAAGAAATAAATAGGAAATATATCTTCTCTTCTAACAGCTGATAAAATATCTCATCATGTAAAATCTCCGTACAAAATCTAATCTGTCACAACAAAGGACATGTTTAATTACGAGAATGAAAGAGATTTCTTTTACTTCCGGGGTTTGAGCAAATATTTTAATTTTTAAATTTACTCTAGTCAAAAGAAATACAGAAACCAAACAGAACAGACACTTATACCGAGATCAGTCTTATTTTACAAGGAAGAGAACAAATTATTCACGCCATGAATAGAAGCATGAATAGATGAACGAGTAACATTTATTAATGTTACCCAAAATGTTCGACAAAGTTAAAAAAATCTCTATAACTTTAATCTCCATGTTCAGAACGAATAATTTTTAGACCAGCACTAACTTTAAATCTGAGGGATAATTCCTTGCATAAAATTACGTTTATTCTAAAACTGAAAATTTCTTATTTTAAAACGAAATATTTCTGGTCTCACATTTTTGTATAATTCAATTTAACGTTGAAGGGTCCATTAACGTTTCCTTTTTTAGTATACGGGCAGACAAGTAGATAACAGTAATTAATCTAGTCTGTTACATTTCATTATTTGAATACGGACACACGACTGAAATTAATGGAGCATTCCGGGGTGTTTAATGCTAAATTTGCTCTACATACTTTTCCCACTACAACTGCTCTCATTACACCGCGCACTTTTACCTCGCGTATTATGTAACTAAATGGGTAAAGGAAAGAAACAAACAAACAAACAAAGAAAGCGAAAGAAACTTTCATAATAATAATGGCTAACGAGCCTGCAAACAGGGAAGCTGTTATCCCCTCTGCTTGCAACGATCCATTAGAGAAGAGAATGATAATCAACAGTGTTGAGAAATGTAGTGTTTTCTTTTATTCATTTTTTCTTTCAGTCCTTTCCCCTCTTTTCATTTTTCTCCAGTTGCTCCCCTTCCTCTCAATAGACTGACTGCCGTATCTCTTGCTCTGTTTAATAACAATCTCTCTCTCTCTCTCTCTCTCTCTCTCTCTCTCTCTCTCTCTCTCTCTCTCTCTCTCTCTCTCTCTCTCTCTCTCTCTCTCTCTCTCGGAAGAATAAATGCTTCTCATTTTGACTATATTTCTATTTCATTATCTCTCACACGACCTGATGCTAGTTTAAGGTTGTGTATAAGGTTTTTCTTGGCTATGCTCTGTATTTATAAAAAAAAAATACTCCCACCGTTTTTGAGAGCGCAAAGATGCATCTCTTACCTTTATAGCAAAACCGCATTAATCGCCAGTTGATATTTAATGACATTTTCTTGAAAATCTTCATAATGGTTGTGAAGAGAGAGAGAGAGAGAGAGAGAGAGAGAGAGAGAGAGAGAGAGAGAGAAGAGAGATAAAATTTATTGGTGTCTATTTAAACAGAAGACAAACTATACTTCAGGCGTAACATTATAGCATTTTATTGCCCTTCCAACGAGTTCTGGAATATAAGATGAACAGGCAGGACAAGGACAAAAACAAGTCAGTAAGGCTGTTCGTCTTCCACCCTGGAGAGAGGGGGAGGGTAAGGCATGTTGGGGTTTCTTTTATGATATAACAACATTCAAACCGCCTAGATAACATTTTTTTTACATATTTTTTTCAACCAGAATTAATCTTCACACCGCACAGACACACGCCATGCATGATAATCTCTACATACTTCCTTAAAGTATTGGCAAGATGTAGGAGGGGGGTTTATGGTATGACTTGTTTAGGGATTGAGGTAAATGCTGATCTAATTATCGAGGCGAAATAATTCCCCCAAACAAAATCAATGTTAATGAAAATGATTTTTATGGTGTAGTAACCAGGTTAATGATAATTACAGTTAGGGACTCATGAAACTGGGGGTAATTACTGCCAAAACTGAAGAAACTAGGAGCAATTACTGTGATGAAATCAGAGTGGTAAGTGGAGGGAACTACTATAACAAAGTACTTCAAACTAAGGGTTCTAATCATACGTAGTCCTTAAACATTATT
>JANJGK010000003.1:60551735-60566735 GCA_039081455.1 Macrobrachium rosenbergii | reverse complement strand
ATGAGAAAAAAATTGAACAAAGAAAACTACATTTCTCAAATCTGTTAATTTTCATTCTCTTCGCCAACGGGTCGTTGCAAACAGAGGGGACAACAGCTTCCCTGTTTGCTGGCTCGTTAACCATTAGTATTATGAAAGTTTCTTTCTCTTTCTCTTTCTTTCTTTCCTTCATTCGTCCATTTAATTACATAATACGCGGGGTAAAAGTGGGCAGTTTTATGAGAGCAGCTGTAGTGGGAAAAGTATCTAGAGCAAATTTAGCATTAAACTCTACGGAATGCTCCATGAATTTCAGCCGTGTCTCCTTATTCAAATAATGAATTGTAACAGACTAGATTAATTACTCTTATTTATTTGTTCATCTGAATACAAAAAAGGAAACTTACTGAAATGGCGTTAATGGCGTAAAAGTAACTTATTCTGAAATGCAAGATAAGAAATATTTAAGTTTAGAATTTAATTATTTTATGCACAAAATCATACCTCATATTAAAAAATGCTGTTGGTCTAAAAGATCATTTCTTCTGTATGTATGGAGAGTGAAGTTATATAGGTTAATAATTTTGTCTAAAATTTGGTGTAACATTAATGAATGTGGATTGTTCATCTTTTCATGGTATGAATAACTTACTTCCTCACTGCAAAAGTAAGACTGATCTCGGTACAAGTTTTTGTTCTTATGTGCTTTCTTTATTCCTTCTGAACTAAACTTAAAAATTCGTTTAAAAATTAGAGCTTTATGCTCAATCCTCAAGAGTAAGAGTAATCTGATTTATTTTTGTAATTTAACATGTCTTTTAAGAGTTTTTTTTTATACCGTGGTTTCTCTTAGTGAAATATTTATCAGACGTATAAAGAGAAGCTGTTTCATTTGTTTTTTCTCGGTTTTTGTAGCTTGGTAAAATTTCCCGGTTACACAAATAGTAAATGTCAAGCACTTCACACTTCAGTGTTTCGACACCAGTTTTAATGACCCTAAGTCAATCAATCAGTCATATTTTATAGTAAACACAAGCTACTGAGGACATGCGATGAAAGCCTCACTGAGAAATGGAGTGTAAAACTTGATAAGGAATAGAGGGGGGATCAGTTCCCCAGCAAGATAGATGTTTTCGGCAAATTCTGTAGAAATCACAAAGTTTATTCGTTAACTCAAACAGTGATTCTAAGCATTATGTAGTCAGTTGACCGTGGTGGGTTCAACCAGGATCGATAAGGTCCAGCAACCCCTTTCAAAAAGACCGGCGTAAAAACGGAAGGTAACATCCTCTGAAGCCATCCCTTCCTTTACGGGGGGAAAATGTGCATATATATATATATATATATATATATATATATATATATATATATATATATATATATATATATATATATATATATATATACATATATATATATATATATATGTATATATATATATGACTATTTATCACATCACCGTGATTCATATACAATCAGAAAGCTACAAACGTCCTTTAATATCCAATTCACTCTACCTCTACATACACATATATATATATATATATATATATATATATATATATATATATATATATATATATATATATATATATATATATGTATGTATGTATGTATGTATGTATGTATGTATGTATGTATGTATGTATGTGTATATATACATATATATACATATGTATACAATGCATACATAAATTTATGTGTTCGTGCGTGTGTGTGTGTGTGTGTGTGTGTGTGTGTGTGTCTAAGCTCTTATAATTCGTGAATGTAATAAAATTTTTGTGCGAAATTAATAAAAATCTACGGTTTATTTTCCAATGAAACCTTTTCATTCTAGGGAGTAAAAAGTGTTTTTTTTTTTACATTACATTCATTTAAAAACTAGTTCATTGCTTATGTTTATATAAATGAAAACAAAAACTTGACCACCTGAAGAAAAAAAAACAAGAAATTGCGTTATCGGATCATTTTACCTACAGGCGATCTCATTACTTGATGATCTAATTTAACTCTGTACTTCTCGTTCCAAAGTTAGACATCCTTTAAATAAAGAAAACAGAATGCTTGTCACTAGGAAACAGACAAGCCCGAAATAACTAACCAGTACGCTTCAGCCAAGGAAAACGACTACAAACCTAAAAGCTAAATTTTCAGGTGGCCGATGTCCTTGATGGTGAAATCATCATAAAACGAACGAAAAGAGCAGTAAAAGCGGACGAAAGAGAGGAGGACAGATAAATGGCGAAAACATCCTCCAAGTGATAGGTGATACGCGAGGGTCAAGGAACTTCATTGTTGAGTTTGAAAATAACCATTTAATTCAGTGTCCTCTTTTAACATTATGATTAAAATAAAAAGGGTAGCGGCCTCACCGGCTATTGTAAATCTAGTCTGCACGAAAGATAACTAAGAATGACTACAAAATAAAGTGGTTTACATTTTTTGATAATAATCTAATAGAATCAAGAGAAGACCTCCAAAGCTTTATATAGTGTTAGGAATGAAAGAAGTCATGGAAGCCAGCAATTTGAACAATCATTAACGCTTGCCTACGTAGATGATTGCCTTCAAGATCAAGGATTGTGATTAAATGAAAGGTTATTAAAGAAAGGCAGGTCAAATAAAAAGATCTCCTCATAGCCAGTTGTGGTGTGGAAAACTTAATTACTATACTGGAGACCGTAGTCTTCTTGAAATAAGAAATGTATTCCTGAGTGAATGCACGTTCACGAAAGCGATTGGGATGAGAGAGAGAGAGAGAGAGAGAGAGAGAGAGAGAGAGAGAGAGAGAGAGAGAGAGAGAGAGAGAGAGAGAGAGTGTTTCTGGGTTTGATTTTGAATAAATACAAATGATAATCAACTTTTCTTCACGTGCAGAAATGATCTTGAAAAGTATAATGAAAAATAAAATTACCTTGTATTTCTTGGGTTTATTGTAACACTTCACAAGCAAAATGGCAGTGGAAGGCGATTCTTTATTTACAGTGTGTGTTAGTTTTCATTCGTAGCAGTACACAACACGTTGGAACTCTCCATTCCTTATAAGAGGTCCCACTGAGGAAAGAGCTTTCTACACAGACATTTCACTTGGTTATGGCCGACACTTGATTTTAATTACTAACTTTTTTTTTTTTATCAGAGTCAGCCATTGAAATGGAAGGGGTGATTTTTTCTATTAAAATCTGTACAGTTCTTTACGACGCTGTTTCATTTTATGAAGACGCTATTACTGAACAACGGGCTTTATAAATAATTCCAATATTAGCTAATATAACGATCAGGGATTCATTACACCCCGTTTTTCATTATTTACATATTTAAAACTTTTGAAACAAGATAATCCGCCCTCTGTTTCGTATATAAATAAGGCTATCAGTAATCTGTATTCTGTGAAAACATGTACATCAAATATAAATTTCGAATCATCCATAACTGCATGCTGCAGAGTTAAATCAGAGGAAGGAAACCATGGTAATAGTATTATCTGGACTACGACAAAACGACCGTCTGTTGCAATCCTTTCTAACGCCCTGACTTTCGCTTGCTTTAGATATTTCTTTTTAATAATCGACTTTATAGTTCTTAAAACTAAATTCTGTCTGAATTGCGTCTTAATCCAGTTTAGTACATTCACTATTCAAAAGGAAAATTCATCAACATCCTTTCTCTCTCTCTCTCTCTCTCTCTCTCTCTCTCTCTCTCTCTCTCTCTCTCTCTCTCTCTCTCTCTCTCTCTCTCTCTCTAAAAAGCTCCATGGAAGGTTAAACGACGCCATTTCACTGATCTCGCGGGTTTTGCATCCCGCTGCAAAATACCGAAGCATGACGCCATCTTTATCTTGGTAATGATTTTCGGATATCGATGTCCTATGATATATGAGGTAACTCTGGGCATAGCCGCGTTGCATGGGTCTTTCGGACTCGAGGGAAAGACGGTTAAAAAAAAAGGATTACTGAGCCACCAGCCGCCAGACTATAAAGAGAATAATCCAGCCTGTCCCCTTAAAAGACTGAGAGGGACTTTTCGTAAAAATATGAAAGGAAGAAGTCACTCTTATGGTATACTCTTAAAGAAAACTAGGAAGGTAAGACTCCCTCTTAATATCATGTTGCTATTTTTCTTTGACTAACAGGATGCTAACAGATATAGATTTCAGACATTTACTAGTTTACTAATGGTATATTTACGGGGAATAAAAAAAAAATAAAAGTATGAACTTTTAGTTTTATGCAGAGAGAACTATTGTACCGGCTTTGCCTGTCCGTCCGCCTTTTTTCTGTCCGCCCTCAGATCTTAAAAACTACTGATGCTAGAGGGCTGCAAACTGCTATGTTGATCATCCACCTTCCAAGCATCAAACACACCAAATTGCAGCCTTCTAGCCTCCTCAGTAGTTTTTATTTTATTGAAGCCTATTAAAGTTAGCCATAATCGTGCTCCGGGTAACGCAACAACACAGGCCACCACGGCCAGCTGGGAGTTTCATGGGCCGCCGCGCATACACCATTATACTGAGACCACCTAAAGATATCTCTGTTTTCGGTGGCCTTGATTATACGATGTACAGAAAACTCGACTGAGCCGAAGAAACTTCGGCACATTTTTCACTTTTTTTTTTCATTTCGATAAGACGAGGGTATCCTACTTTTATCGGAATTGCATTCCTTTAACAACCTTCCATTTAATCCCAATCCTTCTCTTTCTTGTAGACAATAACATATGTAGGTAACCGTTTAAGGAGAGCGCTGTAATTCTCAGATGACAGGGTTCCATGGCTCTCTCTCCTTCCACTTCAAAAATTTGGAATTCTCTTCTTGGATCGCTTTTCCTTTATCCTTACTTCCTTCATATTAAAGGTCGTCCCTCTTCCTCCCTTTATCATTTCTCTCTATTATATTCTTCGGCCGTGGCTTAAAAAAAGGGTCCTCGGTCTCCTCACCTTAGATCAGGGCCGTCCAACACCAAGCTCGTGGTTTGATTTTGAAACCGGCCCGCAAGAGGCAAAAAAAGTAAAAGTATATTTCTCTTTTTTATATACATAAATACACACAGGTGACCCGCATGACATTTTGTTTTTTTCAAGTGTGGCCCTCAGACTAAAAACCTTGGACGGCCCTGCCCTAAATGAAAAATTTATTTATATTCAATATATTGATATCTTTCACACTCGCCAGCACACAGCCTCTTTCGGTCAGTGTTCTTAACGTTGTATCAGTTAAGGAATCATACTGTACTTAGTAACCATCTACTTCACTGATATGTTATTCCTGCTGTAAGTATATTTGCCAATAAAAAAATACATACATAAATAAAAGCAATTTCACGTCGACAAATACATTTTTATATTAATTATCGAACAATTACAACCAACTCATTTTGCGGTCATTCTTATCTATCTATCGTGCAAACTGTATTCACAACAGCCAGTGGGGTCGCCACCCCTTGTTGTTTTAACCAAAATGTTGAATGAGGATCACTGACTTACAGGCAATTTTTAAAATCAACGATCAAGTACCTTCTAACTTTCATATCTGGCAAGGCTGACGTTAATCCAGTACCTCTTCTTTTTTCCTTGCTTCTCGCGCATCACCTATCACCTGCAGGAAGTTTATCGCCATTTAGCTATCCTACTCCCCTTCGTCGGCTTTTACGGCTCTTTTCGTTCGGATTATGATGATTTCACCATCAGGGACATTGGAGACCTCAAAATCAAGTCCCCAAAGGATGGCCAGTGCAATTCTGCTTTGTGGTTTGTGGTTGTTTTTCTTGGATGAAGTGTGTTGTTAGGCATTTCGAACTTGTCTGACTTCTGATGACAAGCATTCTGTTTTCTTTATCTAAACGACGCCTAACTTTGGAATGAGAAGGACAGAATAAAACGGGATTATCAAATTATAAAGTTGCTTGTGGGCAATATTATCCTGTACCGTAATTTCTTGATTTTTTTCTTTTAGTGGTTAAGTTTTCTTTGTCATTTACAGAGAAATACGCAATAACTAGTTTTTAAATGTATATACAGTAAAGAATAACATATTTTACTTCCTAAGATTGAAAAGGTGTTTATAAGACATAAAATCTTAGACCATACACACACACATATATATGTATATGTATATGTATATGTATATGTATATGTATATGTATATGTATATATATATATATATATATATATATATATATATATATATATATATATATATATATATATATATATATATATATATATATATTATATTATCAACGATTTACATTCCTCCCTCCTATTTAGCTGTTATCTAGCTAACTTCTAGGGAAATTTCTCATTTCAGTTAGCTTATAGTGGGCACCAATAGGGCGGGCGATGCAGCAGTGCGAGTATTTTGAACCAGATCATAGCTGTTGGCACCAGTGTGTAGCAGTGTAGGCAGCGCCGCCCAATCGCCTGATCTAGGGGGGGAACAATGGAAACCCTTTCTCACCCCCATCGCGTGAGGTGGGGGTAATTATTGTTTGGGAAGGTAAAAGGGGATTACTAGGGCTACTGGCCAGGTAGGACTTTAATCTTTAAGTACTAAACTTTAAGAAATCTTTTCCTCTGCCCTCTTTGCTGGTTGTCTTGACGTGTTTGCAGGCAATGTCGACCTAAGACGAGGCCCCTACAAGACGCCACTGGCTTTGGAATAGCAGACGCATTCTCATCTCAGTGCTGGGTGGAAGTCTATCGCCCATCTTCTTCCACGAGCTGACGCATTTTCGGACGAACGGCCGAATCGATTGTTGGCGCCTACCATCTATAGTCAAGGTTCGTACATTGCAAATAATCAGTAAGTTAGCCCTTTCCCTTCTACTTAAACCCCTTAAATTTCCCATTCTTTTAAACTTTAACTCCTTCCTCCACAAAGCAATTTTCCCTTGTTAAAGAGTCCTGCTTCGGCCTCCCGTATCTCGCCCATAATGTGCCTTGAATTCCAGTAAAGATCCCGTGATAAACCTCCAGTTATCCCTTCCCCAGTGCAACTTAAGGGCAAATTAGGCTAAGTAATACAAGTGTTTAAATTTTCTCTTTGTGTGACTGCGAGCACATGTTCCTTGTGTTAAAAGCCCAATCAATTACGATTCCCATACTGTGCTTACGTGATTCATTATAATTATCTGCTGGGCTACGTAGAGGTTAATATTTAAAATGTGCAATGTGTAACATTTTTTAGGGGGATTCCATTTCCTTCAGTGTGTGCCGCCATTCTAATCCAAAACCTCTCTTACAGGAGAGACCCCGCCGCTCCATTGCACTCTGTGTCCGATAATTCTGACTGCCATTCAAATCCTGAAATATTCCTGGTCGCAGTCCGATTGCTGAAGTCCGTTGTGGCCCGCCAAATTTTATAGGAATTAATTTCCCCATCCTGGAGTTCAATCCTTTGCAGCATAATTACCTGCGAACCTTTTAATGTAAATTTGGCTTAACCAAGTTATTATTATAACAGGAATAATTGTATTGTACATTGGCACTCCTTAATTAGCTTGCTTGCTTGCCAATTACTGCATTATTGCTCACTGTATACAATTAATACGCCTGCCCACTGGGTACCATTTTGCATTCTGTTTGTCTCCTTGCTTAATTGCTAATTCAAATGGCGACCTTAATCATTAACGTGTAAATCCAGGGAAAATCTAAGGTAAGTTTCAAATAACTTTTCCTTTGTTCATAATCTGGGCTCGCTTGGTTCTGTGGCAGTCTCGAAGTAAATGTGATTCAATCCTCGCCCCAACCAAGACTACCAGTTTATGACAATATATATATATATATATATATATATATATATATATATATATATATATATATATATATATATATATATATATATATACATATATATATATTATATATATAATTATATATTTATATATACATATACATATAATGTTACCTCGTTTCTGGTTGAACCCACCACAGTCAACTGACTATATAGTGCTTACAATCACTGAGTTAACAAACTATGTGATTTCTACAGAATTTGCTCAAAGCATCCATCTTCCTGGGAAACTGATCCTTGGCCCCCTCGCTGTGGAAGCAAGTATCATGATCGCTAGATCCTCCTCCTATTTATTATCAAGCTGTACACTTTATTTCTTAGTAAGGCTTTCATCGCATGTCCTCAATAGCTTTTGTGTACTGTAAAATGTGATTACGAAGTACTTGACAATTTCTTATTATTCGTGTAAACCGAGATATTTTTCCAATTTACAAAAAAAAACGAGAAAACACAAAAAATGAAACAAGATTCTCTTTTTGCGGTTGTTTTTCACGAAGAAAAACAACTGTAAAAAAATGAACTATCACAAAATATGACATGTTTAATTACAAGAATAAATTAGCAGATTTCTTTTACTTCTGAGGTTTCAGTATAAAAGTGTAATTTGTAAACGAATTTTTAAATTTAGCTAAAAGGAATACAAAAAGAACATAAGAACAAAAACTTGAAATGAAATCAGTCTTATTTTTGCAGTAAGAAATTAAATAATTCATAACATGAATAGATGAAGAAGCAACATCTATTAATGTTACACCAAATTTTCCACAAAATTAACCTCTATAACTTGGCTCTCCTTATCTAGAAGAACTTATCTTTTGGACCAACAAAATTTGTTAATACGAGGGATAATTTTATACATATCTTAATTTACATTCCTGCTTAAAGTCAATTTTACTTTGCAGGCCCCATTAACGCCTTTTCAGTGCATTTCCCTTTTTTAGTGTTTGGACAGCCAAATAGAAAAGAGTAATTAATTTAGTCTGTTACATTTCATTATTTGAATAGACACACGACTGAAATTCATGGCGCATTCCGGAGAGTTTAATGTTAAATTTGCTCTCAGGACTTTTCCCTCTACAATGGTTCCCATTAAACTGCACACTTTAAACCTCGCGTATTATGTAATTAAATGGACGAATAGAGGAAAGAAAGAGAAAGAAACTTTCTTAATAATAATGGCTAACGAGCCAGCAAACAGGGAAGCTGTTATCCCCTCTGCTTGCAACGATCCATTAGAGACGAGAATGATAATCAACAGAGTTGAGAAATGTAGTGTTTTCTTTGTTTTATTTTTTTCTCAGTCCTTTCCACTCTTTAGTTTTTCTCCAGTTTCTCCCTTTCCTCTCAACAGACGACTGCCGTATCTCTTGCTCTGTTCAATAACAATCTCTCTTTCTGCCTGTCTGTCTCTCTCTCAGGATTGAGCTTGTTCTCTTCTCGGATGAATAAATGCTTCTCATGCTAACGATATTACTATTCCATTTTCCCTCTGAAGACCTAATTCTAGTTTCAAAAAGCAGATAAGGCTTTTACTGGATGTGTTTCTATACAGAAAAAAACATACTCCAACGTTTTTGAGACACTGAATGTGTATATCTGACTATGCCACTGTGTAATTCGTATACCATAAATGCTATCTTGCGTGTAGGCCCATTGCCTATTCTCTCTCTCTCTCTCTCTCTCTCTCTCTCTCTCTCTCTCTCTCATCTCTCCTCCTCTCTCTCTCTCTCTCGCGACCAGACGCTACTTAAAAAGTGACCTAGACGCTTACCCACATAATTCTTGAGACAGAGAGAGAGAGAGAGAGAGAGAGAGAGAGAGAGAGAGAGAGAGAGAGAGATAAAATTTAGTATTGTCTATTAAGGCGGAAGGCAAACTACACTCCTTCAAGCATACATCAGAGCATTTTATTGTTCCTCCAAGGAGTCTAAGAATATAAGACGAACTGACCGCCAAGGACAAATACAAAGCAGCAGGACTGTTCATCTTGTGACCTTGTTGACAAAAGGAGGGGAAGGCATTTTGGCGTTTCTATATTGAAATACAAAATTAAAGCAAGCGAAGTAATATATCAAATTGTTACATATTTTTTTTATCAAATAATTAATATTTAAACCTTACAGATACACGCCATGCATAATAATCTCTACATACTTTCTTAAGTATTGGCAGGTTGTAGCAGGAGGGTTTATGGTATGACTTGTTTAAGGGAAATTATTGCAGTAAATGCGGATCTAATACCGAGGCGAGCTAACTCCTCGAACAAAATCATTGTTAATGAAAATGATTGTTATGGTGTAGTTGCCATGTTAATGATAATTATAGTTAAGGAGTCCCGAAACTATGGGTAATTGCTGTCAAAACTTAAGAAACCAGAAGTAATTACTGTGATGAATCGATGAAATCAAAGTGGTAAGTGGAGGGAACTGCTATAACAAAGAATTTCATTCTATAGATTCAATCATATGTAGTCCTTAAACATTGATATGGTATGTTATGCTCTGGAATTTTAGAATATAGAATTTTAGAGTAGATAACATCACTGCAGGCAGTTATCAATATTGCCTGGAACTGAAATGGAGATTTATCTCCCACATATTCGCTCAGAATTTGTAATCTAAATTCTTTGCTATTTCCTGAGTCACTGGTGGGTCAAGAAGTAGGGTACCATTTAATAGCATACAGTGTGTACAGCCTGATCAGGTTACTCCTTGTACAGCCTAATCAGGTTACTCATTGTACAGCCTGATCAGGCTACTCCTTGAACAGCCTGATCAGGTTACTCCTTGTACAGCCCTGATCAGGTTACTCCTTGTACAGCCTAATCAGGTTACTCCTTGTACAGCCTAATCAGATTATTCCTTGTACAAGCCTGATCAGGTTACCCCTTAGGTACTTATAAATACTTAAGTTCCAACCTCAATGACCTTTGTGACTCTGATGGTTGCCTCCTTGAAGTCCACTCAATATGGAATGTAATATTAAATTTAGGCCAAAGACCAAGCGCTGGGAACCTATGAGGTCGTTCAGCGTTCAAAGGTAAACAGGGTAAGAAAGGTTTCAGAGTTATAACAGGATGAATACCTCGCAGTTGCACTCTCAAAAATTTTTAGAAAGGTTGGAAAATATGAAGAAAGAAAGAGAATTTGAACAGAGGTACAGTAAAAGCAAGAAAAGGGGGCTGGAGCCAGGGGACAAAGGGACACTGCAAAGATCTTGAAAGTTATGCCTACAGTGCACCGTGTGAAGTGCACTGACGGCAACAATCCCCCCCACCCCCGCTAGGAGGCAACTCAAGTAACCTGGGTAAATATTGCTATTTCCACGTGATAGCATGTTGATTTCTGATAGTAATAATATTAACAACCAGCAAGAGTAGTTCCACGAATATTAATCTAGCATCACTTATTTCCAATTTTTGCTTCTCACTGATCCTTGCTTCATAAATCCTCTTTCGTTTGTTTTCCAAAACATTTCTGTAACGCTTTTCCTGTAGAAAACTTATGTCACTCTTTCCACATCCTCTCATACGAAGCATCTATTTTACTTTCCAGACTTTTGTTCTGCCGTCTTTCCTCTTCTTTTGTTCTTTTTCCTTTCTTGTCTTCGAGCTCACCGCTTCCCTTGGCCCGGCTGAAGTGTTTGGAATTGGCTATAATGAGATTAGGGTTTTCTCTCAGCTGATGTTATTCTGTCAGAACCGGGATTTTGATCGCACATAACTAAGACCAAAGGGGTTTACGATTTTTAGCCTTTGCAGACACACGGGATCATGATCACATACAAATGCACACACATAGCCTACACAGACACTATGATTTAAAGAGGCAAAATAACTATATTACATACAGTACCAACATTCACTTCATATACGGTTAGACACGCACAAACAAAAACAGGAGTCTTTGCATGATAGACTTTGGATGTCTCCATTAGTAAGGGCAGAAGACTCATACTCGAAAATGTCCAAAAGAAATTACTTTAACTAAATCATCCATGGGTGTGTGCATGAGACGTGATTGTTAAACACCGAGGCACGCACAAAAGACCATACGCACGCAAACTCAGACAATCATTGCCTATTAAGGATGTATAGTAGGTATCCTTTGAGATATAAATACGCCATAGGCAACACAAGTATTCGTTAAAGAAAATTCATTGACTTTCAGTAAATAGATATTAACATGCAAATATGCTAACACTGGTATATGAGCATACGCTTATCAAAAGAAATGTATTTCTAGGTGTGTGCACATTCACGAACGCGACCAGGATCAGGGAAAGGGAGAAAGAAAGGGGACTCACTCTCTCTCTCTCTCTCTCTCTCTCTTCTCTCTCTCTCTCTCCTCTTCCTCTCATCTCTCTCTCTCTCTCCTCTCTCCTCTCTCACTCTCTCTCTATATATATATATATATATATATATATATTTATATATATATATATATATATATATATATATATATATATATATATATATATATATATAATATATAATATATATATATATAAATATAAATATATATATATATATATATATATATAATATATATATACACACACACTATATATATATATATATATATATATATATATATATATATATATATATATATATAATTTCCCTCTCTCTCTCTGTATATATATATATATAGAAATCATCAACACACAATCACGTGTGGAACAGAAATAAATTTCTGACTCACGTCGGGATCGAACCCAGGTCTCTCAGGTGGAAAGCAAGGGCGTTATCCACTGGGCACACAAGTCTAAAAGAAGTTGGAACCTGAGAGCAACTGCACCCAAGGAATTACCTGGGCAAGCTAACTGCTTGCATACCAGCGGAGTTTTCCCCAACTTCCGACTCAGCAATGACCCAATAGACAACATTTCATTCGAATTATCCCTTCTGAGTGAATAAGATAGAAATCATCAACACACAAATCACGTGTGGAACAGAAATAAATTTCTGACTCACGTCGGGATCGAACCCAGTCTCTCAGGTGGAAAGCAAGGGCGTTATCCACTGGGCCACACAAGTCTAAAAGAAGTTGGAACCTGAGAGCAACTGCACCCAAGGAATTACCTGGGCAAGCTAACTGCTTGCCATACCAGCGAGTTTTCCCCAACTTCCCGACTCAGCAATGACCCAATAGACAAACATTTCATTCGAATTATCCCTTCTGAGTGAATAAGATAGAAATCATCAACACACAATCACGTGTGGAACAGAAATAAATTTCTGACTCACGTCGGGATCGAACCCAGGTCTCTCAGGTGGAAAGCAAGGGCGTTATCCACTGGCACTGCACCCAAGGAATTACCTGGGCAAGCTAACTTGGGTAATTCCTTGGGTGCAGTTGCTCTCAGGTTCCAACTTCTTTTAGACTTGTGTGGCCAGTGGATAACGCCCTTGCTTTCCACCTGAGAGACCTGGGTTCGATCCCGACGTGAGTCAGAAATTTATTTCTGTTCCACACGTGATTGTGTGTTGATGATTTCTATCTTATTCACTCAGAAGGGATAATTCGAATGAAATGTTGTCTATTGGGTCATTGCTGAGTCGGAAGTTGGGGAAAACTCGCTGGTATGCAAGCAGTTAGCTTGCCAGGTAATTCCTTGGGTGCAGTTGCTCTCAGGTTCCAACTTCTTTTAGACTTGTGTGGCCCAGTGGATAACGCCCTTGCTTTCCACCTGAGAGACCTGGGTTCGATCCCGACGTGAGTCAGAAATTTATTTCTGTTCCACACGTGATTGTGTGTTGATGATTTCAATCTTATTCACTCAGAAGGGATAATTCGAATGAAATGTTGTCTATTGGGTCATTGCTGAGTCGGGAAGTTGGGGAAAACTCGCTGGTATGCAAGCAGTTAGCTTGCCCAGGTAATTCCTTGGGTGCAGTTGCTCTCAGGTTCCAACTTCTTTTAGACTTGTGTGGCCCAGTGGATAACGCCCTTGCTTTCCACCTGAGAGACCTGGGTTCGATCCCGACGTGAGTCAGAAATTTATTTCTGTTCCACACGTGATTGTGTGTTGATGATTTCTATCTTATTCACTCAGAAGGGATAATTCGAATGAAATGTTGTCTATTGGGTCATTGCTGAGTCGGGAAGTTGGGGAAAACTCGCTGGTATGCAAGCAGTTAGCTTGCCCAGGTAATTCCTTGGGTGCAGTTGCTCTCAGGTTCCAACTTCTTTTAGACTTGTGTGGCCCAGTGGATAACGCCCTTGCTTTCCACCTGAGAGACCTGGGTTCGATCCCGACGTGAGTCAGAAATTTATATATATATATATTATATATATATATATATATATATATATATATATATATATTATATATAGTATATATATATATAATTTTTGCATGTTAATAAACAATGTACGAAGCAAACTGGTTTGGAGTTTTGAATAAATAAAATTTTCTCTTCAAAAGTTTCAGGTAGAAAATAGAAATTTTAAAAATCTTGTCATTTGGTCAGTGTCGTTTACTTTAACACTTCGCAAGCGAATGGAAGAGGGAAGAGGGAAGGCGATTCTTAATTTACTGACACCATGTTAATTTTCATTCATAACAGTACATAAAAAGTTTAAACTCTTCATTTCTTATACGAGGTGCCACAGTGGAAAGAGCTTTCTACACATTCCACAGAGACATTTCACTTGGTTTGCTACTACAGCAGTTATGGGCGACATTCTTTTTAATTGCTTGCGTTTTTCTTCTTTATGAGGCAGCCCTTGAAATGGAATGGGGGATTTTTTCTGTAAAAGTCTATACACTTCTTTACGGCGCCGCTTCATTTTATGAAGATGCTGTTTCTAAATAACGTGCTTCATAAGTAATTGCAGCATTAGTAACGTTCAAGGATTCATTAGACAGACCTTATTTTACTGTTGTAATATTTCTTATCACTTGCGAAACAAGATACTCCCCTCTCTTTGCTTCATGATAAACAAATCTAACAGTATTTAATAGATTTTGTAAAAACATTTACATCAAAGAATAAATCCCAATGTTACATTATTGCAAGCTGCAGAGATAGATCAGAAGATAGAAGCATAACCGTCTAATTGTCTATCTGGACTACTATAAAAACGACGGTCTGTTGCAATCCTTTCTAACGCCCTGACTTTCTCTTGCTTTAAACATTTTCTTTTAATATTCGACTTTAATTCTTAAAACTAAATGTTTGAATTATGTCTTAACCCAATTTAGTACGTTCATTATTCAAAAA
>JANJGK010000003.1:60499357-60551635 GCA_039081455.1 Macrobrachium rosenbergii | reverse complement strand
CTTGTGGGTATTATTATCCGGTACCGTAATTTCTTGATTTTTTTCTTTTACTGGTTAAGTTTCCGTTGTCATATACATAGCAATACGCAATGAACTATAGGTTTTAAATGTATATACAGTAAAATAACATTTTAATATAATATATATACATAAATATGTATATACTCGTATATATATATATATATATATATGTGTGTGTGTGTGTGTGTGTGTGTGTGTGTACTGTACATATATATATATATACATATGACCTCGTTTTTTCTGGTCGAACCCACAACAGTCAACTAACTATATAGTGCTCACACTGTTTGAGTTAACAAACTAGGCTATGTGATTTTCTACAGAATTTGCCTAAATCATCCATCTTGCTGTGAAACTGATCCTTGGCCCCCTTGCTGCAGAAGCAAGTATCATGATCGCTAGATCCTCTCCTATTTCGTATTAATATTTATACTTTATTTCTCAGTAAGGCCTTCGTCCCATGTCCTTAATAGCTTTTGTTTACTGTAAAATGTGATTGCGAAGTACTAGACATTTTCTTAGTCGTGTAAACCGAGATATTTTTCGAATCTAAAAAAAAAAAAAAAAAAAACAGGAGAATGAAACAAAAAACAAAAATTAAACGGGGCTCTCTTTTTGCGGTTGATAAAGTATTCCACTAAGAATAACAATTGTAGAAAAATAAACTATCACAAAATATGACATGTTTTATAACGAGAATAAATTAGCAGATTTCTTTTACTTCTAAGGTTTCAACATAAAACTATAAATTGTAATGCATTTTTAAATTTAGCTAAAAGGAATACAGAAAGAACATAAGAACAAAAACTTGTACCGAGATCAGTCTTATTTTTACAGTAAGAAATTAAATAATTCATGGCATGAAAAGATGAACAAGCAACATTTATTAATGTTACACCAAACTTTCGACAAAATTAACCTCTATAACTTGGCTCTCCGTATTTAGAAGAAATTCTCTTTTGGGACCAACAACATTTTTTAATATGAGAGATAATTTTATACATATCTTAATTTATATTCCTGCTTACAGTCAATTTTACTTTGCAGGGTCCATTAACGCCTTTTCAATGCATTTTCTTTTTAGTATTTGGACAGCCAAATAGACAAGAGTAATTAATCTAGTCTGTTGCATTACATTATTTGTATACGGACACACGACTGAAATTCATGAAGCATCCCGGAGAGTTTAATGCTAAATTTGCTCTCGGGACTTTTCCCTCTACAGCTGCTCTCATTAAACTGTTCACTTTTAACCTCGCGTATTATGTAATTAAATGGACGAATGCAGGAAAGAAAGAAAGAGAAAGAAACTTTCATAATAATAATGGCTAACGAGCCAGCAAACAGGGAAGCTGTTATCCCCTCTGCTTGCAACGATCCATTAGAGAAGAGAATGATAACCAACAGAGTTGAGAAATGCAGTGTTTTCTATGTTTTATTTTTTTCTCAGTCCTTTCCCCTCTTTTCGTTTTTCTCTAGTTGCTCCCCTTCCTCTCAACTGACTGACTGCTGTATCTCTTGCTCTGTTCAATAACAATATCTCTCTCTCTCTCTCTCTCTCTCTTTCTCTCTCTCTCTCTCTCTCTCTCTCTCTCTCTCAGGATTGAGCCTGTTCTCTTCTCGGATGAATAAATACCTCTCATGCTAACTATATTACTATTTCATTTTTCCTCTCAAGACCTAATTCTATTTTAAAAAGCAGATAAGGCTTTTCCTGGCCGTTTTTATGTACAGAAAAAACATACTCCAACGTTTTTGAGACATTAAATGTGCATCTCTGACTATGCCACCGAGTAATTCGTATGGCATAAATGCTATCTTGTGCGTAGGCCCACTGGACTAGAAGCTACTTAAACAAAAATACGCCAAATTTCTTCGGCGCACTCGAATTTTCTGTATAATGCTGTATGAGCCGCGGCCCATGAAACTTTAACCAAGGCCCGGTGGTGGCCTATCCTATATCGTTGCCAGAAACACGATTATGGCTAACATTAACCTCAAATAAAATAGAAACTGAGGCTACAGGACGGCAATTTGGTATGTTTGATGATTGGAGAGGGGGATGATCATCATACCAATTTAAGATCTAAGGGCGGACAGAAAAAAGTGCGGACAGAATAAAGTGCAGACGGACACACAAACCCGGCACAATAGTTTTCTTTTACAGAAAACTAAAAATTAATGAACTAAACGCTTATCCAGACCAACCTTTTACTATTATTACCTTAATCTACGTACCCTTTTGCGAAATAACCTATAAACCCCTCAATAGCTGAAAGCACGCGGATTGTAAATTGGAATATACCGTAATCGCATTTTCTAGTCTCTCTAGTTGTGTAGATTATAATTCTTGAGAGAGAGAGAGAGAGAGAGGAGAGAGAGAGAGAGAGAGAGAGAGAGAGAGAGAGAGGAGAGAGAGAGAGATAAAATTTAGTATTGTCTATTAAGGCGGAAGGCAAACTACGCTCCTTCAAGCATAATATCAGAGCATTTTATTGTTTCCCCAAGGAGTCTAAGAATATAAGACGAACTGACAGCCAAGGACTAATGCAGAGCAGCAGGACTGTTCATATTTTGACCTTGGAGACAAAGGGGAGGGGAAGGCATTTCGGCGCTTCTATAATGATATACAAAACTTCAATCAAACTAAATAATATATCAAGTTGTTACATATTTTTTAACACAATAATTAATGCTTAAACCTTACAGACACACGCAATAAATAATAATCTCTACATACTTTCTTAAAGCATTGGCAGGTTATAGCAGGAGGGTTTATGGTATGACTTGTTTAAGGGAAATTATTGCAGTAAATGCGGATCTAATTATCGAGGCGAACTAACTCCCTCAACAAAATCATTGTTAATGAAAATGACTGTTATGGTGTAGTTGCCAGGTTAATGATAATTCCAGTTAGGGAGTCCGGAAACTGAGGTAATTATTGTCAAAACTTAAGAAACTAGAAGTAATTACTGTGATGAAATCAAAGTGGTAAGTGGAGGGAACTGCTATCATAAAGTATTTCATACTAAGGATTCTAATCATATGTAGTCCTTAAACACTGATATGGTATATTATACTCAGGAATTTTAGAATATACAATTTTTAGAGTAGATATTATTTCTAACATTGCTGCCGGCAGTTATCAATACTACGAATTGAAATCAAAACTATGTGCTACATCAATAAATCTATATCTCACACTGGGATCTATCCTAGTACTCTCGGGTGAAAGGCAACGGAACTACTATCTATACCTCACAATGGGATCGAACCTATGACTAGGTCTTTCGAGTAAGATTCATTTCTATTTCACATGTGATTCTTTGGAATTGAAATGGAGACTTATCGCCACCATATTCACTCAGAATTTGTAATTTGAATGATTTGCTATTTCATTAGTCATTGGTGGGTTAAGAAGTGGGGTACCCTTTACTGGCATAGTATGTGTACAGTACAACCTGATCAGCTTACTCCTTAAGACGTATAGCCTAATTACCTAGGTTCCAACTTCTGTGGCCTATTGGCTCTGCTGGTAGCCTCCTTGAAGTTCATTCAATATGGAATGTAATATAAAATTTAGGCCAAAGACCAAGCGCTGGGACCTATGAGGTCATTCAGCGTTGAAAGGTAAACAGAGTAAGAAAGGTTTCAAAGGTGTAACAGAATGAAAATCTCGCAGTTGCACTCTCAAAAATTTTTAGGCGAGGGTGGAAAACATGATGAAAGAAAGAGAATGTGGACAGAGGTACAGTGAAAGGAAGGAAAGGGGACAAAGGGACGCTGCACAGAACTTGAAAGTAATGCCTACAATGCACCGTTGCACTGACGGCACTACTGCCACCCGCCCCCCATCCCCCCATCTACGTAGGCAATTCATTCAAGTAACATGGGTAAAATATTGCTACTTCCCACGTGACTGCATGTTGACTTCTTACAGTAATAATATTAACTGCCAGCAATAGTAGTTCCACGAATATTAATCTAGCATCACTTATTTCCAATTCTTACTTTTCATTGATCCCTTGCTTCAAAAATCCTCTTTTGTTTATTCTTCCAAAACATTTCTGTAACGTTTTTTTCTGTTGAAAGCTTATGTCACTCTTTCCAACATCCTTTCATACGAAGCATCTATTTTCCTTTTCAGGCCATTGTGCTGCCGATCTTTCCTCTCTTCTTTTGTTCTTTTTTTCTTGTCTTCCATCTCACCGCTTCCCTTGGCCCGGCTGAAGTGTTTGGAATTGGCTATAATGAGATTAGGGTTTTCTCTCAGCTGATGTTATTCTGTCAGAACCGGGATTATGTTCGCACGTCTGAGACCAAAGGGGTTTGCAATTTTCAGCCTCTGCAGACACACGGGATCATGATCACCTACGAATACACAGACACACACACACACAAACTATGATTTAAAGAGACAAAAAACTACATTTGTATATAGTACCAACGCCCATTTCCATATACGGTTAGACAAACACAAACACGGGAGTCTTTGCATGACTCATACTCGAAAATATGTCGGTAAGAAAGTACTTCAACTATATCATCTACATGTGTTTGTGCACAAGACGTAATTGCACAAGACGTAATTGTTATATATATATATATATATATATATATATATATATATATATATATATATATATATATATATATATATATATATATATTATATATATATATATATATATATATATATATGTATATATATATATGTATGTATGTATGTATGTATGTATGTATGTATGTATATATATATATATATATATATATATATATATATATATATATATATATATATATATATGTGTGTGTGTGTATATATATATATATATATATATATATATATATATATATATATATATATATATATATATATATATGTATGTATATATATATACATATATATATATATATATATATATATATATATATATATATATACATATATATATATATATACATATATATATATATATATATATATATATATATATAAATATATATATATATATATATATATATATATATATACATATATATACATATATATATATATATATATATATATATATATATGTATATATATACACACACTATAATATCTGTATGTGTTACTACACAACTGGTTTGGAGTTTTTGAATAAATAAAACTTTTTCTTCAATATTATCACTTGGAAAATAAAAATAAAAAAAAAAATCTTGTCTTTCGGTTAATGGCGTTTACTTCAACACTTGACAAGCGAAATGGAAGAGTGAAGGCAATTCCTACTTTACTGAGACCATGTTAATTTTCATTGACAACAGTACATAAAACGTTTAAACTCCCCATTTCTCATACGAGGTACCACTGTGGAAAGAGCTTCCTACACATTCCACACAGACCTTTCACTCGGTATCCTACATCAGCAGTTATGGACGGCATTTTTTTGTAACTACTTGCGTTTGTCTTCTTTATGAGGCAGCCCTTGAAATGGAAGGGGTGATCTTTTCTGTAAAAGTCTGTACACTTCTTTAAGACGCTGCTTCAGTTTATGAAGACGCTGTTTCTTAATAATGTGCTTCATAAATAATTGCAACATGAGTAACGATCAAGGATTCATTAGACCTTATTTTACTATTTTCACACTTCCATCTCCGGCAAAATAAGATACTCCTCTCTCTTTACTCCACGTATAAACAAATCTATCATTACTTAATAGCTTTTGTAAAAACATTTACAACAAAGAATAGTTCCGAATTTTCCATTATTGCCAGCTGCAAAGTTAGACCAGAAGATGGAAACCATAATAGTTTAATTTTCTATCTGGACTACTATAAAAACGACGGTCTGTTGCAATCCTTTCTACCGCCCTGACTTTCTCTTGCTTTACATATTTCTTTTTGATATTTGACTTTAATTCTTAAAACTAAATGTGATTGAATTGTCTCTTCACCCAATTTAGTAGGTTCATTATTCAAAAGGAAAATTCAAAACATCACCCTCTCTCTCTCTCTCTCTCTCTCTCTCTCTCTCTCTCTCTCTCTCTCTCTCTCTCTCTCTCTCTCTCTCTCTCTCTCTCTGGTATCATCTAACCAATATCGTGATTCTTTTTAAACTTTCTGAGAGAGCAAGCGGTGGCTAAAACGCTCCATGGAAGGTTAAACGAGGCCAATTTACTAATCTCGCAGGTTTTGCATCCCGCTGCAAAATACCGAAGCATGACGCCATCTTTATCCTGGTAATGATTCTCGGATACCGATATCCTGTGATATAAGAGATAACTCGGACATAGCCTTGCTGCATGGGTTTTTCGAACTCGAGGGAAAGGCGGTTTAAAAAAAAAGGATTACTGAGCCACCAACCGCCAGACTATAAAGAGAATAATCCAGTCTGTCCCCTTAAGAGATTGCGAGGGACTTTTCGTAAAAATATGAAAAGAAGAAGTCACTCTTATGTCATACTCTTGAAGAAAATCAGGAAGATAAGACTCGCTCTTAATATCATGGTACGGTACTATTTTTCTTTGACTAACACGATGCTAATAGTGATACACTTCAGACATTTACCAGTTTACTAATGGTATATTTACTGGGAATAAAAAATACAAGTATGAACTTTTTTTTTTTTCATTTCGATAAAATTAGAGTTATCCCAGTGTGGTAATGAAGAATCCTACTTCTATCGGACTTGCCTTCCTTTAACAACCTTCCATTTAACCCCAATCCTTCTCGATCTTGAACACAACAACATCTATAGGTAACCGTTTAAAGGAGAACACTGCAACTCTGAGAACACTGCAACTCTCAGGTTACAGGGTTCCATGACTTTCTATCCTTCCACTGCAAAATTTTGGAATTCACTTCTTGGTTCGCTTTACCTTAATCTTCACTTCCTCCAACAGGCATGTCTACCGCTTTCTTTATATTAAAATTCGTCCCTCTTCCTCCCTTCTTTATTCTTCGGCCGTGGCTTAAAAAAGGATCCTCACACAAGATGAAAAATTTTACATTCAATATATTCATATCTCTCACAATCGCCAGCATACAGCCTCTTTCGGCCAGTGTTCGCAAAGTTGTATCAATTTGGTAACCATGTTGTACTTGGTACCTATATACTGTATATCCTGTTGTATGTATATTTGCCTACAAAAAAAAAAATAATTAAATAAATAAAAGCAATTTCACTTCGACAAACGCATTCTTAAACTAATTATCGAACAATTAAAACCACCACATTTAGCAGTCATTCTTAGTTATCTATCGTACAAATTGTATCCACAATTCCCAGTGGGGGTCGCCACCCCTTTTTGTTTTAATGAGGATCACTGAATTAAAGACAATCTTTAAAATCAACGATCAAGTTCCCCTCCAACTTTTATATTTGACAAGCCTGACGTTAATCCAAGACCTCTTCTTTTTCCCTTGCTTCAGCGCATCACCTATCTATCACTTGCAAGAAGTTTATCGCCATTTAGCTATCCTACTCCCCTTCGTCTGCTTTTACGGCTCCTTTCGTTCGGTTTATGATGATTTCACCATCAGGGACATTGGAGACCTGAAAATCAAGTCAAGTCCCCAAAGGCTGGCCAGTGCAATTCTGCTTCGTGATTTGTGGCTCTTTTTCTTGGATGAAGTGTGTTGTTAGGCATTTCGAACTTGTCTGACTTCTAATGACAAGCATTCTCTTTCTTTTACTTTAACGATGTCTAACTTTGGAATGAGAAGGACAGAATAAAACAGGATTATGAAATCATAAAGTTATTTGTGAGCAATATTATCCGGTACCGTAATTTATTGATTTTTTTCTTTTAGTGGTTAAGGTTTCGTTATCATTTGCATAGAAATACGCAATGAACTATATATGTTTTAAATGTATATACTGTAAAAAAAATACCATAGTTCACTTCCTAAGATTGAAAAGGTGTTTATAAGGTATAAAACCTTAGAAAAAATGTCATATTAATTTTTACATAAGTATTAAAAGATTATAAGAATTCACACACACACACACACACACGCACACACACACACACACAAATATATATATATATATATATATATATATATATATATATATATATATATATATATATATATATATATATATATATATATATATATATATATATATATATATAGACCTCGTTCCTGGTTGAACCCACCAGTCAACTGAGTATATAGTGCTTACAATCACTGCTTGAGTTAACACATAAACTGTGATTTCTATAGAATTTGCCTAAAGGATCCATCTTGTTGGTAAACTGATCCTTGGGTCCCTCGCTACAAAAACAAATATCATGACCGCTAGATCCTCTCCTATTCCTTATTAAGCTTTACACTTTATTTCTCAGTAAGGCTATCATCCCATGTCATCAAATGTGATTGCGAAGTGCTTGACATTTTCTTATTAGTCGTGTAAATCGAGATATTTTTTCCAATCTACAAAAAAGAAAAACGGGAAAGAAACAAAAAAATGAAACGAAATTCTCTTTTTGCAGTTGAAAAGTATATATTTCACAAAGAAAACCGAAAAAATAAACTATCACAAAACATGATATGTTTAATTACAAGAATAAATAAGCAGATTTCTTTTACTTCTGAGGTTTCAGCATAAAATTATAAATTGTACAAGAATATTTAAATTTAGTTAAAAGGAATACGGAAAGAACATAAGAACAAGTACTTGTACTGAGATCAGTCTTATTTTTGTAGTCAGAAAGTAAATTATTCTTACAATTATTAATGTTACACCAAATTTTCGACAAAATTAATAATCTCTATAATTTAACCCTCCATATCTAGAAGAAATTATCTTTTAGACCAACAGCATTTTTTTAAAATGAGGGATGATTTTATACAGATATTTAAATCTTAAATCTTAATATTTCTTATTTACATTCCTGCTTAAGTCAATTTTACTTTGCGGGGGTCCCTTAACGCCTCTTCATTGCATATTCGGAGACACAAATAGATAAGAGTAATTAATCTAGTCTGTTGCATTTCATTATTTGAATACGGACACACGAATGAAATTCATGGAGCATTCCGGAGAGTTTAATGCTAAATTTGCTCTCGGGACTTTTCCCTCCACAACTGCTCTCATTAAACTGGGATATTTTACCTCGCGTATTGTGGTAATTAAATGGACGAATAGAGGAAAGAAAGAAAGAAAGAAAAAGAAACTTTCATAATAATAATAATAATGGCTAACGAGCCAGCAAACAGGGAAGCTGTTATCCCCTCTGCTTGCAACGATCCACTAGAGAAGAGAATGATAACCAACAGAGTTGAGAAATGCAGTGTTTTCTTTGTTTTAGTTTTTTCTCAGTCCTTTCCCCTCTTTTCGTTTTTCTCCAGTTGCTCCCCTTCCTCTCAACTGACTGACTGCTGTATCTCTTGCTCTGTTCAATAACAATCTCTCTCTCTCTCTCTCTCTCTCTCTCTCTCTCTCTCTCTCACGATTAAGCCTGTTGTCTTCCCGGATGAATGAATACCTCTCATGCTAACTATACTACTATTTAATTTTCCCTCTCAAGACCTAATTCTACTTTTAAAAAGCAGATAAGGCTTTTCCTGGCTGTTTTTATTTACAGAAGAAACGAATTCCAACGTTTTTGAGACATTAAATGTGCATCTCTGTCTATGCCACTGTGCAATTCGTATGGCACAAATGCTATCTTGTGTGTAGTCCCACTACGTATTCTCTCTCTCTCTCTCTCTCTCTCCCTCTCTCAAGACCAGAAGCTACTTAAGTAAGAAAATACGCCGAGGTTTCTTCGGCGAAATCGAGTTTTCTGTACAGCCGCTACTGCATATAATCAAAGCTACCCAAAATATATCTATCTTTCGGTGGTCTTGGTATAATGCTGTATGAGCAGCGGCCCATGAAAATTTAACCAGGACCAGGTGGTGGCCTATGCTATATCGTTGCCAGAAGCATGATTATGGGTAATTTTAACCTTGAATAAAATAAAAACTGCAGAGGCTAGAGGGCTGCAATTTGGTATGTTTCATGACTGGAGGGTGGATGATCAACTTACAAATTTGGAGTCCTCTAGCCACAGTTTAAGATCTGAGGGCGGACATAAAAAATTTGGATAAAATAAAGTGCAGACGGAGAGACAAAGTCAACACAACAGTTTTTCTTTTACAGAAAACTAAAAATTAGTGACCTAAACGCTTACCCGAACCAATCTTTTACTACTATTACCTTAATCTACGTACTCTTTTGCAAAATAACCTATAAACCCCTCGATAGCAGAAAGCACATCGATTGTAAATTGATATATAATCACATTTTCTAGATTTTCTAGGTGTGGAGATTATCATTCTTGAGAGAGAGAGAGAGAGAGAGAGAGGAGAGAGAGAGAGAGAGAGAGAGAGAGAGAGAGAGAGAGAGAGAGAGAGAGAGAATTCAGTATTAGTCTATTAAGGCGGAAGGCAAACTACACTCGTTCAAGCATAACATCAGAGCATTTTATTGTTCCTCTCATTATATGCAAATCTTCAAGCAAGCGAAATAATATAACTTGTTACATATTTTTTTAACACAATAATTAATATTAAACCTTACAGACACACGCAATGAATAATAATCTCTACAAACTTTCTTAAAGTACTGGCAGGTTGTACCGGAAGCATTTATGGTATGGCTTGTTTAAGAGAAATTATTGCAGTAAATATGGATCTATTTATCGAGGCGAACTAATTCCCCGCACAAAAATATTGTTAATGAAAATGATTATTATGGTGTAGATGCCAGGTTAATGAAAAAATCCAGTTAGGGAGTCCGGAAACTGAGGGTAATTACTGTCAAAACTTGAGTAGAGGTAATTACTGTGATGAAGTCAAAGTGGTAAGTGGAGGGAACTGCTATGACAAAGTATTTCATACTAAGGAATCTAATCATACGTAGTCCTTAAACACTAGAATTTTAAAATAAATAATTTTTAGAGTAGATATTATTTCTAACATTACTGCAGACATTTATTAATATTACTATTAGAAATCAAAACAATGTTCTATATCAATAAATCTATATATCACGTTGGGATCTATCCCAGAACTCGGGTGAAAGGCAACGGAACTACTATCAGTACCTCACACCGGGATCGAACCCATGACTAGAGCTTTCGAGTAAGGCGGGGATTCATTTCTATTTCACATGTAATTGTTTGGAATTGAAATGGAAATTTATCTCCATTCATATTCACTGAGAATTCGTAATTTGAATCATTTGCTATTTCCTGAGTCACTGGTGGGTCAAGAAGTAGGGTACCATTTACTGGCATACAATATGTACAGCCTGATCAGGTTCCTCCTTAGGTTCCAACTTCTATGAACTTTGCGACTCTGTTGGTAGCCTCCTTGAAGTTAAATCAATATGGAATTTAATATAAAATTTTGGCCAAAGACAAAGGAGGTCATTCAGCGTTGAAAGGGAAACAGAGTAAGAAAGGTTTCAAAGGTGTAACAGGATGAAAATCTCGCAGTTGCACAATCAAAATTTTTAGGAGAGGATGCAAAATATGATGAAAGAAAGAGAATGTGAACAGAAGTACAGTAAAAGGAAGGAAAGGGGGCTGGAGCTAGGGGACGAAGGGACGCTGCAAAGAACTTGAAAGTAATGCCTGCAGTGCACCGTGTGAGGTGCACTGAAGGTACTAACCCCCCCCCCCCCACATCTACGGGGCCAATCCATTCAAATAACCTGGGTAAAATATTGCTACTTCCCACGTGATTGCCTGTTTATTTCTTACAGTAATAATATTAACTACCATCAATAGTAATTCCACGAATATTAATCTAGCATCACTTATTTCCAGTTCTTACTTTTCACCGATCCCTTGCTCCATAAATCCTCTTTCGTTTATTCTTCCAAAACATTTCCGTACCGCTTTTTCTGTAGAAAGCTTATGTCACTCTTTCCACATCCTCTCATACGAAGCATCTATTTTCCTTTTCAGACTTTTGTGCTGCCGGTCTTTCCTCTTCTTTTGTTCTTTTTCCTTTCTTGTCTTCCAGCTCACCGCTTCCCTTGGCCCGGCTGAAGTGTTTGGAACTGGCTATAATGAGATTAGGGTTTTCTCTCAGCTGATGTTATTCTGTCAGAACCGGAATTATGTTCGCACATGTTTGAGACCGAAGGGGTGTGAGATTTTTAGCCTTTCCAGACACACGGAATCATGATCACATACAAATACACACACACACAGACACTATGATTTAAAGACACAAATAACTACATTTACATATAGTACCAACACCCACTACCATATATGGTTAGACACACACACAAACACGGGAGTCTTTGCATTATAAACTTTGTATGTCTCCATTAGTAAGGGCAAAAGACTCATACTCGAAAATGCCCATAAGATATTACTTTAAGTAAATCATCTTCTTGTGTGTGTGCACGAGACGTGACTGTTAAACACCGAAGCATGCACAAAAAACCATACGCACTCAAACTCAGACACTTGTTGCCTACTAAGGATGTATAGTAGGTACCCTATGAGACAAATACACCATAGGCTAAACAAATATTCTTTAAATAAAATTCATTGACTTTCAGTAAATAGTTATTAACATGCAAATATGCTAAGACTGGTATATGAACATACGCTTATCAAAAGAAATATATTTCTGAGTGTGTGCACATTCACGAAGCGACCAAGATTAGGGAAAGGGAGAAAGAAAGGGGACGCTCTCTCTCTCTCTCTCTCTCTCTCTCTCTCTCTCTCTCTCTCTCTCTCTCTCTCTCTCTCTCTCTCTCTCTCTCTCTATATATATATATATATATATATATATATTATATATATATATATATATATATATATATATATATATATATATATATATATATATATATATATATATATAATATATATATATATATATATATATAATATATATATATATATATATATATATATATATATATATATATATATATATATATATATATATATATATATATATATAATATATATATATATATATATATATATATATATATATATATATATTATATATATATATATATATATATATATATATATATATATATATATATTATATATATATATATATATATATATATATATATATATATATATATATATATATATATATATATATATATAATATATGTACATATATATATATATATATATATATATATATATATATATAAAATTTCTGTGTTATTACACAATGTAGGAAGCAAACTGGTTTGGAGTTTTGAATAAATAAAATTTTTTCTTCAAAAGTATCACGTGGAAAATAAAAATTTAAATCTTGTCTTTTGGTCGGTGGTGTTTACTTCACCACTTCAGAAGCGAATTGGAAGAGTGAAGGCGATCCTAAATTTACCGAGACCATGTTAATTTTCATTCGCAACAGTACATAAAATGTTTAAACTCTCCATTTCTCATACGAGGTGCCACTGTGGAAAGAGCTTTCTACACATTCCACACAGACATTTCACTTGGTTTGCTACTACAGCAGTTATGGGCGACACTTTTTTTTAATTGCTTGCGTTTTTCTTCTTTATGAGACCCAGCCCTTGAATTGGGAGGGGGGGATTTTTTCTATAAAAGTCTATACACTTCTTTACGCTGACGACGCTGTTTCTGAATAACGTGCTCCATAAACAATTGCAGCATTAGTAGAGATCAAGGATTCATTAGACCTTATTTTACTATTTTAATATTTCCACCTATTGCAAAACAAGATACTCCTCTCTCTTTGCGCCACGTATAAATAAATCTATCAGTATTTAATAGATTTTGTAAAAACATTTACATCAAAGAATATTTCCGAATGTTCCATTACTGCAAGCTGCAAAGTTAGATCAGAATATGTAAACCATAATAGTCTAATTGTCTATCTGGACTACTATAAAAAGACGGTCTGTTGCAATCCTTTCTAACGCCCTGACTTTCTCTTACTTTAGATATTTCTTTTTAATATTCGACTTTAATTCTTAAAACTAAATGTTTGAATTGTGTCTTAACCCAATTTAGTACGTTCATTATTCAAGAGGAAAATTTAGCAACATTCTCTCTCTCTCTCTCTCTCTCTCTCTCTCTCTCTCTCTCTCTCTCTCTCTCTCTCTCTCTTTTTATAGTTCTTCGTTGGGGGAGTCGATAGAGTTGTCGACTAGCACTCGCTAGGCCCGAGTTCGAGTCTCCGGCCGGCAAATGAAGAATTAGAGGAATTTATCTCTGGTGATAGAAATTCATTTTCGATATAATGTGGTTCGGAATCCACAATAAGCTGTAGGTCACGGTGCTAGGTAACCAGTTGGTTCTTAGCCATGTAAAATAAGTCTTATCCTTCGGGCCAGCCCTAGGAGAGCTGTTAATCAGCTCAGTGGTCTGCTAAAACTAAGATACACTTAACTTTTTCTGTGGTATCATCTAACCAGTATCATGATTATTTTTAATGTGAGAGACCAAGCGGTGGCTAAAAAGCTCCATGGAAGGTTAAACGACGCTTTTTTCCTGAACTCGCGGGTTTTGCAAAATACCGAAGCATGACGCCATCTTTATCTTGGTAATGATTTTCGGATATCGATGTCCTGTGATATATGAGATAACGCGGGACATAGCCCTTGCTGCATGGGTTTTTCAAACTTGAGGGAAAAAGTTAAAAAAAGGATTACTGAGCCATCAGCCGCCAGACTATAAAGAGGACAATCCAGCCTGTCCCTTTAAAAGACTGCGAGGGACTCTCCGTAAAAATATGAAACAAAAAAGTCACTCTTATGGTTTACTCTTGAAGAAGATCAGGAAGGTAAGACTCCCTCTTAATATCACCTTACTATTTTTCTTTGACTAACAGGATGCTAACAGATATAGACTTCAGACATTTACTAGTTTACTAATGGTATATACCAGTGGTTCTCAACCTTTTTATTACCACGCCCCCTCTTAGAGAGCTGGGGTCTATCCTTCCCTCCACGCCCCCCTTGCATCTATGAGTAAAATTCCCTCCCAGATTTAAGGGAAAATAAAAAAAAAGAGAAAGAGAAGGAGTTTCAAGGGACAGGGAGGGAGGTAAATAATTACAAAATAATGGTAAGTCTAGCGAGTCTAACTAGAGTGGTAGACTATAGGAAACTAACGTTATAAGGCAATACGGATGCATATTTTTAATAAACTTCTGAATATTAGTTCCTCACTCTTGTTAAGAAAATAACGAATTTAATTCTAGAATTTTTAAATTTTCCCTAGGCCTCGCGCCTCCCCTGGAAACTGCTGACGCCCCCCTAGGGGGGCGCGCCCCCCAGGTTGAGAACCACTGGTATATACGATGTACAGAAAACTCGATTGCGCCGAAGAAACTCCGGCGCGTTTTTCACTTTTTTTTTTTTTATTTCGATATGACGAGGGTGTCCAGGGTGGTAATAAAGAATCCTACTTTCATCGGAATTGCCTTCCTTTAACAACCTTCCATTTAACCCCAGTCCTTCTCGATCTTGTAGACAATAACATCTGCAGGTAACCATTTAAGGAGAGCGCTGTAATTCCCAGATGACAGGGTTCCATGGCTCTCTCTCCTTCCACTTCAAACATTTGGCATTCTCTTCTTGGATCGCTTTTCCTTTATCTTTACTTCCTTCATATTAAATGCCCCCCTTCCTCCTTTTATTATTTCTCTCTATTATGTTCTTCTCACCCTAGATCAGGGTCGTCCAACACCAAGCCCGTGGGCCAAAAGTAGCCCGTTTGATTTTGAAAGTGGCCCGCTAGATAAAAAGAAAAAAATATATATTTCTCTTTTTTATATACATAAATACACACATTTTGTTTTTTGAAGAGTAGCCCTCAGACTAAACAACTTGGACGTCCCTGCCCTAGATGAAAAATGTTACTACATTCAGTATATTGATATCACACTCGCCAGCATACAGCCTCTTTCGGTCAGTGTATGCAACGGTGTATCAATTAGGTAACCATATTGTACTTGGTAACCATATACTTCACTACTATGTTATTCCTGCTGTAAGTATATTTGACAACAAAAAACAAGTACATAAAAGCAATTTCGCTTCGACAAACACTTTTTATATTAATTATCGAACAATTAAAACCAACTCATTTTGCAGTCATTTTTAATTATCTATCGTGCACAAACTATATTCACAATAGTTAGTGGGGTCGCCACCCTCTTTTTTTTTTAGCCAAAATGTTGAATGAGGATCTCTGAATTGAAGGCAATTTTTAAAATCAACGATCAAGTTCCTTCCAACTTTCATATTTGGCAAGGCTGACGTTACCTAATCCAATACCTCTTCTTTTTCCTTTGCTTCGCGCGTATCACCTATCACTTGCAGGAAGTTTATCGCCGTTTAGCTCTCCTACTCCCCTTCGTCTGCTTTTACGGCTCTTTTCGCTCGGTTTATGATGATTTCACCATCAGGGACATTGGAGACCTGAAAATCAAGTCCCCAAAGGATGGCCAGTGCAATTCTGCTTTGCGGTTTGTAGTTGTTTGTTTTTCTTGGATGAAGTGTGCTGTTAGGCATTTCGGACTTGTCTGACTTCTAATGAAAAGCATTGGTTTCTTTACTTTACCGATGTCCAACTTTGGAATGAGGACAGAATAAAACAGGATTAATTTTGGAATGAGAATGACAGAATAAAACAGGATTAATTTTGGAATGAGAAGGACAGAATAAAACAGGATTATCAAATTATAATGTTACCTGGTGGGTAATATTATCCGGTACCGTAATTTCTTGATTTTTTTTTCTTTTAGCAGTTAAGTTTTCATTGTCATATACAGTACATAGAAATAGGCAATGAACTATAGTTTTTAAATGTATATACAGTAAAAATAAAATTTCATTTCCTAAGATTGAAAAGGTGCTTACAAGAAAAAAATCTTAGAACATTATATATATATATATATATATATATATATATATATATATATATTATACATACATATATATATATATATATATATATATATATATATATATATATATATATACATATATATATATATATATATATATATATATATATATACATACACATATACATATACATATGACCTCGTTTTTTCTGGTTGAACCCACCACAGTCAACTGACTATATAGTGTTTGAGTTAACAAAATATGTGATTTCTACAGAATTTGCCTAAAGCATCCATCTTGCGGTGAAACTGATCCTTTGCCCCACTGTTGCAGAAGCAAGTGTCATGACCGCTAGATCCTCTCCTATTTTTTATTAAGCTTTACACTTTATTTCTCAGTAAGGCTATCATCCCATGTCATCAATACCTTGTGTTTACTATAAAATGTGATTGCGAAGTACTTGACATTTTCTTAGTCGTGTAAACCGAGATATTTTTCCAATCTACAAAAAAAAGGGGGGAGGGGGAGAGAAAGAAACAAAACCAAAAAAATTAAACAGGATTCTCTTTTTGCGGATGATGAAGCATTTCACTAAGAATAACAACCGTAGAAAAATATACTATCACAAAATATGACGTTTTATAACAAGAATAAATTAGCATATTTCTTTTACTTCTGAGGTTTCATCATAAAACTATAAATTATAAATGCATTTTTAAATTTAGCTAAACGAAATACAGAAAGAACATAACAAAAACTTGTAATGAGATCAATCTTATTTTTGCAATAAGAAATTAAATTATTCATACCACGAACAGATTAACAAGTAACATTTAATAATGTTACACCAAATTTTCAACAAAATTAACCTCTATAACTTGGCTCTCCATATCTAGAAGAAATTATCTTTTGGGCCAACAAAAATTTTTAATATGAGGGATAATTTTATACATAAAGTATCTTAATTTACATTCCTGCTTAAAGCCAATTTTACTTTGCAGGGTCCATTAACACCTTTTCATTGCATTTCATTTTTAGTATTCGGAGAGACAAATAGATAAGAGCAATTAATCAAGTCTGTTACATTTCATTGTTTGAACACGGACACACGACTGAAATTCATGGAGCATTTCGGCGAGTCTAATGCTAAATTTGCTCTCGGGACTTTTCCCTCTACAACTGCTCTCATTAAACTGGGATCTTTTATCTCGCGTATTGTGTAATTAAATGGACGCATAGAGGAAAAAAAAGAAAGAAAGAGAAATAAACTTTCATAATAATAATGGCTAACGAGCCAGCAAACGAGAAGCTGTTTCCCCTCTGCTAGCAACGCTCCATCAGAGAAGAGAATGATAATCAACAGAGTTGAGAAATGTAGTGCTTTCTTTTGTTTTATTTTTTTCTCAGTCCTTTCCCCGATTTTCATTTATCTCCAGTTGCTCCCCTTCCTCTCAATAGACTGACTGCCATATCCCTTGCTAAGTTCAATAACAATCACTCTCTCTCTCTCTCTCTCTCTCTCTCTCTCTCTCTCTCTCTCTCTCTCTCTCAGGATTGAGCCTGTTCTCTTCTCGGATGAATAAATACCTCTCATGCTAACTATATTACTACTTCATTTTCCCTCTCAAGACCTAATTCTATTTTTGAAAAGCAGATAAGGCTTTTCCTGGCTGTGTTTATTTACAGAAAAACAAATTCCAACGTTTTTGAGACATTAAATGTGTATTTCTGACTATGCCACTGAGTAATTCGTATGGCATATATGCTATCTTTTGTGTAGGCCCACTGGCTATTCTCTCTCTCTCTCTCTCTCTCTCTCTCTCTCTCTCTCTCTCTCTCTCTCTCTCTCTCTCTCTCTCTCTCAAGACCAGAAGCTACTTAAACAAGTAAAAAATACGCCGAAGTTTCTTCAGCGCAATCGAGTTTTCTGTACAGCCTCTTCTGCGTATAATGGAGGCCACCGAAAATAGATCTATCTTTCGGTGGTCTCGGTATAGTGCTGTATGACCACTGGCCCATGAATCTTCAACCAAGGCCCGGTGGTGGCTTATCTTATATCGTTGCCAGAAACACGATTATGGGTAACTTTAACCTTAAATAAAATAACTACTGAGGCTACAGGGCTGAAATTTGGTATGTTTGATGATTGGAGAGGGGGATGATCATCATACCAATTTAAGATCTGAGGGCGGACAGAAAAAGTGCGGACAGAATAAAGTGCAGACGGACACACAAACCCGGTACAAAAGTTTTCTTTTACAGAAAACTAAAAATTAATGAACTAGACGCTTATCCAGACCAATCTTTTACTATTATTACCTTAATCTACGTACTCTTTTGCGAAATAACTTATAAACCCCTCAATAGCTGAAAGCACATCGATTGTAAATTGGGATATACCGTAATCACATTTTCTAGATTTTCTAGTTGTGGAGATTATAATTCTTAAGAGAGAGAGAGAGAGAGAGAGAGAGAGAGAGAGAGAGAGAGAGAGAGAGAGAGAGAGAGAGAGAGAGAGAGAGAGAGAGAGATGGATGGATGGATGTATGATATTTGGGGCAAAAGCCCAGGCACTGGGGCCAACAAGGCCATTCATCGCCGTAGAGAGAGAGAGAGAGAGAGAGAGAGAGAGAGAGAGAGAGAGAGAGAGAGAGAGAGAGAGAGAGAGAGATAAAATTTAGTATTGTCTATTAAGGCGGAAGGCAAACTACATTCCTTCAAGCATAATATCAGAGCATTTTATTGTTCCTCTTCAGAGTCTAGGAATACAAGACGAACTGACCGCCAAGGACAATTACAAACCAGCAGGACTGTTCATCTTTTGACCTTGGAGACAAAGGGGAGGGGAAGGCATTTCGGCGGTTTTATAATGATATGCAAAACATCGATCAAGCGAAATAATATATCAAGTTGTTACATATTTTTTAACCCTTCGTGGACTGGTGGGGTCCCTGGAGACCCCAGTGAGTCTTTGGTATCAAGTATCTTTCGCTATTTACTGAAAAAAAATACCCATATTCGCTTAATTTTATCATTAGTTGTTTATGAATATTCACAAGTGTTAATAGCTTAGGATAATCAATTTTAAGGGAATGACAGGTAAAAATATACCTCTGGTGTCCTCAGGGACCCCATTGGTCTTCCGTGTCCCTAATTTATCTCTACTTTGTTTTGGTGAAACTCTAAAAGCTATGTGTTTTCTAAGCTTAGGTCACTGTGCATAATCTACATATTAAATAATTTTTCCATAATATTATTTCTGAAGTTATTTACTGGTGCTTCTTTTGCATGTATCTAGTTGCTGATGCCATAATAACCTTTAAAGTAAGTTATTGGTGCTTCTCCTGGGTGTTACTGGTTGTTAAATGGCCTAATTGGGTGAAATTAGTTGTTTATTGCCTCTATTATCTTTTAAGTTAACAATTCTTTGAAAACGTTTCATCAGTGTATTAAAAGAGCCCACATTGTTAATAGTCATTATTCAGTTAGCATACAAATAGGTCGAGGAGTTTGACTGCTATTCATCTCAAAACAAAGTGCTCAGTATTGATATAAACAACCACTTTTATTCTTTTTTAGATAAATTGAAAGTTCATATATCCTAATATGTCATTATCAGCATTTATGTTTTATGGTAAAAGACCTCTAATGGACAATATAGATGATATAGATGAAGAAGAAAATGGTGTAAATTTAGACAGTGATATATCTGGTGCTGAGGATTATGAAATAAATGATAGGAGTGATATAAGTAGTGACAGTGATGATAGCTTTGATAGTGTTGATGATGATGATCAAGATGTCAATATTGTGGTGGGTAAAGACAAATCAACTCAATGGTGTACTGAGGCACCTAGACGAAGGCGTAATGTTGTACAAAATCTCCTTCGGGAAAGGGAAGGTGTACACGAAGTTGTACCTGCTCATAGTGCTAGTGCTGCATTCACTGATGAAATAATGGATCTTACTGTACAAGCAACTAATGAAAAAAGAGCTGGTATTTCTGCTGAAGAATGGAAGGTAGTAGATTGTGTTGAATTGATGGCTTCATCTTCGATGTGGCGTGGACAATGATGCATTCAAACCTGTTGATGAATTATTCAGTACTAAGACAGGACCACCAATTTCTCGTGCTTCTATGAGTCGCGACAGGTTCAAACAAATAAAGAGGTGCATAAGATTTGATGAGATGTCAACAAGTGCAGTGAGAAAAAGTGGTGAACAAGGGAAGTTGGCACCTATATATGAAGTTTGGCATAAGTTCATTGAAGCATGCCAGGTGAACTATAAAGCTGGATCATGTGTTACTGTCGATGAATCTCTAGTATCATTCCGAGGAAGTTGTTCCTTCAAAGTATATATGCCATCAAAACCGAATAAATATGGGATTAAAATCTGGTGCATAGTAGATGCTACTAATGCTTATCTCCTAAATGCACAAATATATTCAGGGAAGGGTCCTGATGGTCCGGAACGGCAACAAGCCAGTAGGGTTGTTCGGGATCTCACCACAACTATTGCTAATTCAGGAAGAAATGTTACATGTGACATCTTCTTTACAGAATTTAACCTTGCTCTAGAACTACTGAGCAAGAATATTACTCTATTGGGAACACTTAGGAAAAATAAACAGGAAATACCCCCATCATTTCAAGCATCGCGGCATCACAAAGAGCAGTAAACAATGTTTGGCTTCAGCAAAGATGATCATCATTTGATATGCAGCTATGTCCCGAAGATCAATAAGGCAGTAATTTTACTGAGCACAATGCATCATGACAATAAGAAACAAGAAGATGAACCTTTCAAACCCGATGTGATTCTGGACTATAATGCAACAAAGGTGGGGTTGATACCTTAGACCTCTTAGTCACGAACTATTCATGTAAAAGAACCACAAATAGACGGCCTTTGGTTATTTTTTTTTAGTGGATGATTGATGTTGCAGGATATAATGCTGCTGTATGTTTCATGGAAAAAAATTCTGATGTCTATACTGGAAGCCAAAAGCGCAGAACAGCTTTGTAAGCCACACATCCAGCGGCGTTTCAGATATTTACGAGCTAATTTCCCAAGGCATTTAATTCAATGCCTTCATGAGTAAGGAGGACACAGCACTACCCTCTACAAGCCAGCTCCAAGAAACCATGAAAAGGCGTTGTTCCAAGTGTCCGAGGAAGCTGGACAAAAAAAAAAAAATAAATAAAAAACATGCACATCATGTGGTGACCCAATATGTGATGCCCATTGTAACTTTATTTGTAAAGACTGCATATCAAATTTGCTTGATTTGTAAGTCGGATTGTGTCAAAAAGAACCAAAGTCAGTAACCTGTATGTCTTTTTTGTCATTAATTGCTTATATTTACTTGTCTGATTGAGGAGAATTGTAATTTTGTTAACTAAAGGCATTTTCCCACTATTTTTTTCCTTACACACAAATAGGCAAAATTTTTACAATATACACAAAAATTATACTAGGTTTCATCATAAAAGGCCTGAAGAATACACATGTAAAGTTTGGCAATTCTGAGTTCATACATAATGTATTTATCTGACTCAAAAGAATGGGGTCCGTGTGGACCCCATTGGTCTTCTAGGTAATTTTGAACCCCCCAGTCCACGAAGGGTTAACACAATAATTAACACTTAAACCTTACAGACACACGCCACGCATAATAATCTCTACATACTTTCTTAAAGTATTGGCAAGTTGTAGCAGGAGGGTTTATGGTATGACTTGTTTAAGGGAAATTATTGCAGTAAATCCGGATCTAATTATCGAGGCGAACTAACTCCCCGAACAAAATCATTGTTAATGAAAATGACTGTTATGGTGTAGTTGCCAGGTTAATGATAATTCTAGTTAGGGAGTCCGGAAACTGGGGGTAATTACTGTCAAAACTTAAGAAACTAGAAGTAATTACTGTGATGAAATCAAAGTGGTAAGTGGAGGGAACTGCTATAATAAAGTATTTCATACTAAGGATTCTAATGATACGTAGTCCTTAAACACTGATATGGTATATTATACTCAGGAATTTTAGAATATACAGTTTTTAGAGTAGATATTATTTCTAACATTACTGCAGGTAGTTATCAATACTACGATTGGAAATAAAAACAATGTGCTATATCAATAAATCTATATCTCACATTGGGATCTATCCCAGAACTCGGGTGAAAAGCAACGGAACTACTATCTATACCTCACAACGGGATCGAACCTATGACGAGAGCTTTCAAGTAAGGCAAGAATTCATTTCTATTTCACATGTGACTGTTTGGAATTGAAATGGAGACTTATCACCACCATATTCAGTCAGAATTTGTAATATGAATGATTTGCTATTTCCTTAGTCACTAGTGGGTTAAGAAGTGAGGTACCATTTACTGGCATACAATGTGTACAGTACAGCTTGATCAGCTTACTCCTTAGACTTATAATTACCTAGGTTCCAACTTCTGTGGCCTATTGGCTCTGCTGGTAGCCTCCTTGAAGTTCATTCAATATGGAATGTAATATGAAATTTAGGCCATAGACCAAGCGCTGGGGCCTATGAGGTCATTCAGCGTTGAAAGGAAAACAGAGTAAGAAAGGTTTCAAAGGTGTACCAGGATGAAAATCTCGCAGTTGCACTCTCAAAAATTTTTAGGAGAGGGTGGAAAATATGATGAAAGAAAGAGAATGTCAACAGAGGCACAGTAAAAGGAAGGAAAGGGGGCTGGAGCTTGTGGACAAAGGGACGCTGCAAAGAACTTGAAAGTAATGCCTACAGTGCTCCGTGTGAGTTGCACTGACGGCACTACTGCCATCCGCAACCCACCCCACCATCTACGAAGGTAATTCATTCACGTAACCTAGGTAATATATTGCTACTTCCCACGTGATTGCATGTTGACTTCTTACAGTAATAATATTAATTACCAGCAAAAGTAGTTCCACGAATATTAATCTAGCATAACTTATTTCAAATCTTACTTTTCATTGATCCCTTGCTTCATAAATCCTCTTTCGTTTATTCTTCCAAGACATTTCTGAAACGCTTTTTCTGTAGAAAGCTTATGTCACTCTTTCGAACATCCTTTCATACGAAGCATCTATTTTCGTTTTCAGGCTATTGTGCTGCCGATCTTTCCTCTCTTCTTTTGTTCTTTTTTTTTTCTTGTCTTCCATCTCACCGCTTCCCTTGGCCCGGCAGAAGTGCTTGGAATTGGCTATAATGAGATTAGGGTTGTCTCTCAGCTGATGTTATTCTGCCAGAACCGGGATTATGTTCGCACATGTCAGAGACCAAAGGGGTTTGCGATTTTCAGCCCCTGCAGACACATGGGATCATGATCACCTCCGAATACACACGCACACACAGACACTATGATTTAAAGAGACGAAAAACTATATTTACATATAGTACCACACCCACTTCCATATACGGTTAGACAAACACAAACACGGGAGTCTCTGCATGACTCAAACTCGAAAATATGCCAGTAAGAAAGTACTTCAACTATATGATCTACGTGTGTGTGCACAAGACGTAATTGTTAATATATATACATACATATATATATATATATATATATATATATATATATATATATATATATATATATATATATATATATATATATATGTATATATATATATATATATAATATATACATACATACTATAATATCTGTATGTGTACTACACAACTGGTTTGGAGTTTTGAATACATAAAATTTTTTCTTCAACAGTATCACGTGGAAAATAAAAATAATAAAAAATCTTGTCTTTCGGTTAGTGGCGTTTACTTTAACACTTCACAAGCGAAATGGAAGAGTGAAGGCAATTCTTACTTTACTGAGACCATGTTAATTTTCACTCACAACAGTACATAAAAAGTTTAAACTCTCCGTTTCTTATACGATGTGCCACTGTGGAAAGAGCTTCTACACATTCCACACACACATTTCACTTGGTTTCCTACTATAGCAGTTATGGACGACACTTTTTTTTTAATTGCTTGCGTTTGTCTTCTTTATGAAGCAAACCTTGAAATGGAAGGGGTGATTTTTTCTATAAAAGTCTGTACACTTCTTTAAGATGCTGCTTCATTTTATGAAGACGCTGTTTCTGAATAACCTGCTTCATAAATAATTGCAACATTAGTAACGATCAAGGATTCATTAGACCTTAATTTACTATTTTATTATTTCCATCTCTTGCAAAATAAGATACTCCTCTCTCTTTACTTCACGTATAAACAAATCTATCATTACTTAATAGATTTTGTAAAAAACATTTACATCAAAGAATAATTCCCAGTGTTCCATTATTGCAAGCTGCAGAGTTAGACCAGAAGATGGAAACCATAATAGTCTAATTGTCTATCTGGACTACTATACAAACGACCGTCTGTTGCAATCTTTTCTAATGCCCTGACTTTCTCTTGCTTTAGATATTTCTTTTTAATATTCGACTTTAATTCTTAAAACTAAATGTTTGAATTATGTCTTCACCCAATTTAGTACGTTCATCATTCAAAAGGAAAATTCATCAACATCCCACCCTCTCTCTCTCTCTCTCTCTCTCTCTCTCTCTCTCTCTGGTATCATCTAACCAATATCGTGATTCTTTTTAGCCTTTAGAGAGAGCAAGCGGTGGCTAAAAATTCCCATGGAAGGTTAAACGACGCCATTTTACTAATCTAGCGGGTTTTGCATTCCGCTGCAAAATGCCGAAACATCAGGCCATCTTTATCCTGGTAATGATTCTCGGATATCGATATCCCGTGATATAAGAGATAACTCGGGATATAACCTTGCTGCATGGGTTTTTCAAACTCGAGGGAAAGACGGTTAAAAAAAAGGATTACTGAGCCACCAGCCGCCACACTATAAAGAGAATAATCCAGCCTGTCCCCTTAAAAGACTGAGAGGGACTTTACGTAAAAAACATGGAACGCAGAAGCCACTCTTATGGCATAATCTTGAAGAAAATCAGGACGGTAAGACTCGCTCTTAATATCGTGATACTATTTTTCTTTTACTAACAGGGTGCTAATAGTTATACCCTTCAGACATTTACCAGTTTACTAATGGTATATTTACTGGCAATAAAAAATACAAGTATAAACTATTTTTTTTTATTTCGATAAAATTAGAGTTATCCAGAGTGGTAATAAAGAATCCTACTTTTCTCGGACTTGCCTGCCTTTAACAAACTTCCATTTAATCCCAATCCTTCTCGATCTTGTACACAATAACATCTATAGGTAACAGTTTAAGGAGAACACTGCAACTCTCAGGTTACAGGGTTCCATGACTTTCTATCCTTCCACTGCAAAATTTTGGAATTCTCTTCTTGGTTCGCTTTACCTTAATCTTCACTTCCTCCAACAGGCATGTCTACCGCTTTCTTCGTATTAAAATTCGTCCCTCTTCCTCCCTTCTTTATTCTTCGGCCGTGGCTTAAAAAAGGATCCTCACACAAGATAAAAATTTTTTTTACATTCAATATATTCATATCTTTCACAATCGCCAGCATGCAGCCTCTTTCGGTCAGTATTCGCAAAGTTGTATCAATTAGGTAACCATATTGTACTTGGTAACCATATACCTCCTGTTGTAAGTATATTTGCCAACAAAAAAATAATTCCATAAATAAAAGTAATTTCACTTCGACAAACACATTCTTATATTAATTATCAAACAATTAAAACCACCTCATTTAGCAGTCATTCTTAGTTATCTATCATACAAACTATATCCACAATTCCCAGTGGGGTCGCCACCCTTTTTGTTTTAACCAAAATGTTGAATGAGGATCACTGAATTGAAGGTAATCTTTAAAATCAACGATCAACTTCCTTCTAACTTTATATTTGGCAAGGCTCACGTTACCTAATCCAATACTCTTCTTTTTCCCTTGCTTCAGCGCCTATCACCTATCACTTGCAGGAAGTTTATCGCCGTTTAGCTCTCCTACTCCCATTCGTCGGCTTTTACGGCTCTTTTCGTTCGGATTATGATGATTTCACCATCAGGGACATTGGAGACCTGAAAATCAAGTCCCCAAAGGATGGCCAGTGCAATTCTGCTTTGTGGTCTGTGGTTGTTTTTCTTGGATGATGTGTGTTGTTAGGCATTTCGAACTTGTCTGACTTCTAATGACAAGCATTCTGTTTCCTTTGCTTTAACGATGTCTAACTTTGGAATGAGAAGGACAGAATAAAACAGGATTATCAAATTACAAAGTTACTTGTGGGCAATATTATCCGGTACCGTAATTTATTGATTTTTTTCTTTTGGTAGTTAAGGTTTCGTTGTCATTTGCATAGAAATACGCAATGAACTATATATGTTTTAAATGTATATACTGTAAAAAAAAATAACATACTTTACTTCTTAAGATTGAAAAGGTGTTTATAAGGTATAAAACCGTAGAAAAAATGTTACATTAACTTTTATATAATAGTATTAAAAAATTATAATAATTCACACACAAACACACACATATTATATATATATATATATATATATATATATATATATATATATATATATATATATATATATATATATATATATAATATATATATATATATATATATATATATGACTATTTATCACATCACCGTGGTTCATATACAATCAGAAAGCTACAAACGTCCTTTAATATCCAATTCACTCTACCTCGGAAATAATATATTTTCATATATGTTACCGAAGGGGAATTTTTAAGTTGATAATAAGTCCACCGTCCCGTGGGATCGAACCAGCGACGGACGAGGAATCAGGACTACAGTGACGCACTAACGAAATCGGCCACATTTCGTTAGTGCGTCACTGTAGTCCTGATTCCTCGTCCGTCGCTGGTTCGATCCCACGGGACGGTGGACTTATTATCAACTTAAAAATTCCCCTTCGGTAACATATATGAAAATATATTATTTCCGAGGTAGAGTGAATTGGATATTAAAGGACGTTTGTAGCTTTCTGATAATATATATATATATATAAATATATATATATATATATATATATATATATATATATATATATATATATATATATATATATATATATATATATATATATATATATATATATATATATTATATATATATGACCTCGTTCCTGGCTGAACCCACCAGTCAACTGACTACATAGTGCTTACAATCACTGCTTGAGTTAACAAATAAACTATGTGATTTCTATAGCATTTGCCTAAAGGATCCATCTTATTGGGAGACTGACCCTTGGGTCCCTCGCTACAGAAACAAATATTGCGACCACTAGATCCTCTCCTATTTCTTATTAATCTTTACACTTTATTTCTCAGTAAGGCTATCATCCCATGTCATCAAATGTGATTGCGAAGTGCTTGACATTTTCTTATTAGTCGTGTAAATCGAGATATTTTTTCCATTCTACAAAAAAGAAAAACGGGAAAGAAAAAAAAATGAAACAGAATTCTCTTTTTGCAGTTGATAAAGTATATATTTCACAAAGAAAAACCGAAAAAAAATACTCACAAAATATGACATGTTCAATTACAAGAATAAATTAGCAGATTTCTTTTACTTCTAAGGTTTCAGTATAAAACTAGTAATTGTAAAAGAATTTTTAAATTTAGCTAAAAGGAATACGGAAAGAACATAAGAACAAGAACTTGAACTGAGATCAGTCTTATTTTTGCAATAAGAAAGTAAATTATTCATACAACTATTAATGTTACACCAAATTTTCGATAAAATTAATAATCTCTATAATTTAACTCTCCATATCTAGAAGAAATTATCTTTTAGACCAACAGCATTTTTTAAAATGAGGGATGATTTTACACAGATATTTAAATCTTAAATCTTAATATTTTTTATTTTACATTGCTGCTTAAGTCGATTTTACTTTGCAGGGTCCCTTAACGCCTTTTCATTGCATTTCCTTTTTAGTATTCGGACAGACAAATAGATAAGAGTAATTAATCTAGTCTGTTGCATTTCATTATTTGAATACGGACACACGAATGAAATTCATGGAGCATTCCGGAGAGTTTAATGCTAAATTTGCTCTCGGGACTTTTCTCTCTACAACTGCTCTCATTAAATTGGGATCTTTTATGTCGCGTATTGTGTAATTAAATGGACGAATAGAGGAAAGAAAGAAAGAAAGAAAGAGAAAGAAACTTTCATAATAATAATGGCTAACAAGCCGGCAACCAGGGAAGCTGTTATCCCCTCTGCTTGCAACGATCCATTAGAGAAGAGAATGATAACCAACAGAGTTGGGAAATGTAGCGTTTTCTTTGTTTTATTTTTTTCTCAGTCCTTTCCCCTATTTTCGTTTTTCTCCAGTTGCTCCCCTTCCTCTCAACTGACTGACTGCTGTATCTCTTGCTCTGTTCAATAGCAATCTCTCTCTCTCTCTCTCGCTCTCTCTCTCTCTCTCTCTCTCTCTCTCTCTCTCTCTCTCTCTCTCTCTCTCTCTCTCACGGTTGAGCCCGGTCTCTTCCCAAATGAATAAATGCTTCTCATGCTAACTATATTAATATTTCATTTTCCCTCTCAAGACCTAGTTCTACTTTTAAAAAGCAGATAAGGCTTTTCCCGGCTGAGTTTCTATACAGAAAAAACAAATTCCAACGTTTTTGAGACATTAAATGTGCATCTCTGTCTATGCCACTGTGCTATTCGTATGGCACAAATGCTATCTTGCGTGTAATCCCACTACGTATTTCTCTCTCTCTCTCTCTCTCTCTCTCTCTCTCTCTCTCTCTCTCTCTCTCTCTCTCTCTCTCTCTCTCTCTCAAAACCAGAAGCTACTTGAACAAGTAAGAAAATACGCCGAAGCTTCTTCTGCGCAATCAAGTTTTCTGTACAGCCACTACTGCGTATAATCACAGCTACCGAAGATATATCTATCTTTCGGTGGTCTGGGTATAATGCTGTATGAGCAGCGGCCCATGAAACTTTAACCAAGACCAGGTGGGTGGCTTATGCTATATCGTTGCCAGAAGCATGATTATGGCTAACTTTAACCTAAATAAAATAAAAAATACAGAGGCTAGAGGACTGCAGTTTGGTATGTTTCATGATTAGAGGGTGAATGATCTACATACAGATTTGCAGCCCTCTAGCCACAGTTTAAGATCTGAGGGCGGACAGAATAAGTGCGGACAGAAAAAAAGCGCTGACAGAATAAAGTACAGATGGACACACAAACCCGGTACAATAGTATTCTTTTAAAGAAAACTAAAACTTAGTGACCTAAACGCTTGCCCGATCCAATCTTTTACTATTATTACCTTAATCTAAACACTCTTTTGCAAAATAACCTATAAACCCCTCGATAGCAGAAAGCACATCGATTGTAAATTGATATATAATCACATTTTCTAGATTTTCTAGGTGTGGAGATTATAATTCTTGAGAGAGAGAGAGAGAGAGAGAGAGAGAGAGAGAGAGAGAGAGAGAGAGAGAGAGAGAGAGAGAGAGAGAGAGAGAGAGAGAGAGAGAGAGAGAGAGAGAGATAAAATTCAATATTAGTCTATTAAGGCGGAAGGCAAACTACGCTCCTTCAAGCATAACATCAGAGCATTTTATTGTTCATCCTAGGAGTCTAGGAATATAAGACGAACTGACCTTGGATACAAAAGGGAGGGAAGGCATTTGGCGTTTTTATAATTATATACAAAACTTAAAGCAAGCGAAATAATATATCAACTTGTTACATATTTTTTAAACACAATAATCAATACTTAAACCTTACAGACACACGCAATAAATAATAATCTCTACATACTTTCTTAGACGGTTGGCAGGTTGTAGCAGAAGCATTTATGGTATGGCTTATTTAAGGGAAATTATTGCAGTAAATGCGGATCTAATTATCGAGGCGAACTAACTCCCCGCACAAAAGTATTGTTAATGAAAATTATTGTTATGGCGTAGTTGCCAGGTTAATGTTAATTCCAGTTAGAAAGTCCGGAAACTGGGGGTAATTATTGCCAAACTTAAGAAACTAGAAGTAATTAGTGTGATGAAATCAAAGTGGTAAGTAGAGGGAACTGCTGACAAAGTATTTCATACAAGGATTCTAATCATATGTAGTCCTTAAACACTGGAATTTTAAAATAAATAATTTTTAGAGTAGATATTGTTTCTAACATTGCTGCAGACATTTATTAATATTACGATTGGATATCAAAACAATGTTCTATATCAATAAATCTATATATCAAGTTGAGATCTATCCCAGAACTCGGGTGAAAGGCAACGGAACTACTATCCATACCTCACAACGGGATCGAACCTAAGATTAGAGCTTTCGAGTAAGGCAGGAATTCATTTCCATTTCACATGTAATTGTTTGGAATTGAAATGGAGATTTATCTCCGTCATGTTCACTCAGAATTTGTAATTTGAATCATTTACTATTTCCTGAGTAAAAAATAAGTAAGTATACCTTAGTTTTACCAGACCACTGAGCTGATTAACAGCTCTCCTAGGGCTGGCCCGAAGGATTAGACTTATTTCACGTGGCTAAGAACCAACTGGTTACTTAGCAACGGGACCTACAGCTTATTGTGGAATCCGAACCACATTATATCGAGAAATTAATTTCTATCACCAGAAATAAATTCCTTTAACTCATCAGCCGGCCGGGGAATCGAACTCCGGCCCAGCGAGTGCCAGTCCGCAGCTCTACCGACTCACCCAACGAAGAGAGATTTTCACTGGTGGGTCAAGAAGGGGAGTACCATTTCGTGGCATACAATATGTACACTCTGACCAGATTACTCCTTAGGTTCCAACTTCTATGAACTTTGTGGCTCTGTTGGTAGCTTTCTTGAAGTTCATTCAATACGGAATTCAATATAAAATTAAGGCCAAAGACCAAGGTCATTCAGCGTTGAAAGGGAAACATAGTTAAGAAAGGTTTCAAAGGTGTAACAGGATGAAAATCTCGCAGTTGCGCTCTCAAAAATTTTTGGGAGGGTGGAAAATATGATGAAAGAAAGAGAATGTGAACAGAAGTACAGTAAAAGGAAGGAAAGGGGGCTGGAGCTAGGGGACGAAGGGACGCTGCAAAGAACTTGAAAGTAATGCCTACAGTGCTCCGTGTGAGGTGCACTGACGGTACTAACCCTCCCACACTCTACGGAGGAAATTCATTCAAGTAACCTAGGTAAAATATTGCTACTTCCCACGTGATTGCCTGTTGATTTCTTACAGTAATAATATTACCTACCAGCAATAGTAGTTCCACAAATTTAAATCTAGCATCGCTTATTTCGAATTTTTACTTCTCATTGATCCCTTGCTTCATAAATCCTCTTTCGTTTATTCTTCCAAAACATTTCTGTAACCCTTTTTTCTGTAGAAAGCTTATGTCACTCTTTCCATGTCTCTCATACGAGGCATCTATTTTCCTTTTCAGACTTTTGTGCTGCCGGTCTTTCCTCTTCTTTTGTTCTTTTTCCTTTCTTGTCTTCCAGCTCACTGCTTTCCTTGGCCCGGCTGAAGTGTTTGGAACTGGCTATAATGAGATTAGGGTTTTCTCTCAGCTGATATTATTCTGTCAGAACCGGGATTATGTTCGCACATGTTTGAGACCAAAGGGGTTTGAGATTTTCAGCCCCTTATGACACATGGGATCATGATCACATACAAATACACACACACACAGACACTATGATTTAAAGAGACAAAAAACTACATTTACATATAGTACCAACACCCACTTACATATACGATTAGACACAACACATAAACACCGGAGTCTTTGCATGATAAACTTTGTATGTCTCCATTAGTAAGGGCAAAAGACTCATACTCGAAAATGCCCATAAGAAATTGCTTTAACAAAATTATCTACGTGTGTATTCGCACGAGACGTGATTGTTAAACACCGAGACATGCACCAAAAACCATACGCACTCAAACTCAGACACTCGTTGCCTACAAAGGATGTATAGTAGGTACCCTATGAGACACAAATACACCATAGGCTACACAAATATTCTTTAAATAAAATTCATTGACTTTCAATAAATATATAGTTATTAACATGCAAATATGCTAAGACTGGTATATGAGCATACGCTTATCAAAAGAAATGCATTTCTGAGTGTGTGCACATTCACGAGCGCGACCAGGATTAGGGAAAGGGAGCAAGAAAGGGGGCGCTCTCTCTCTCTCTCTCTCTCTCTCTCTCTCTCTCTCTCTCTCTCTCTCTCTCTCTCTCTCTCTCTCTCTCTCTCTCTCTCTATATATATATATATATATATATATATATATATATATATATATATATATATATATATATATATATATATATATATATATATATATATATATACACAGTATATATTATATATATATATATATATATATATATATATATATATATATATATATATATATATATATATATATTTATTCATTATAATTTCTGTATGTGTTATTACGCAATGTAGAAAGGAAACTGGGTTGTAGTTTTGAATAAAATTTTTTCTTCAAAAGTAGCACGTGGAAAAAAAATTGTCTTTTGGTCGGCGGCGTTTGCTATAAGACTTCACAAGCGAAATGGAAGAGTGAAGGCGATTCTAAGTTTACAAAGACCATGTTAATTTTCATTCGCAACAGTACATAAAATGTTTTAACTCTTCATTTCTTATACGAGGTGCCACAGTGGAAAGAGCTTTCTACACATTCCACAGACATTTCACTTGGTTTGCTACTATAGCACTTATGGGCGACAATTTTTTTTTTAATTGCTTGCGTTTGTCTTCTTTATGAGAGTCAGCCCTTGGGATGGGAGGGGGGATTTTTTTTCTATAAAAGTCTGTACACTTCTTTACGCTGTTTCTTTACGCTGAAGACGCTGTTTCTGAATAACGTGCTTCATTAATAATTGCAGCATCAGTAACGATCAAAGATTCATTAGACTTTATTTTACTATTTTAATATTTCCACCTCTTGCAAAACAAGATACTCCTCTCTTTGCGCCACGTATTAATAAATCTTTCAGTATTTAATAGATTTTGTAAAAACATTTACATCAAAGAATAATTCCGAATGTTCCATTATTGCAAGCTGCAGAGTTAGATCAGAAGATGGAAACCATAATAGTCTACTTGTCTATCTGGACTACTATACAAACGACCGTCTGTTGCAATCCTTTCTAACGCCCTAACTCTCTCTTGCCTTAGACATTTCTTTTAGATATTCGACTTTGATCCTTAGAACTAAATGTCTGAATTGTCTCTTAACCGAATTTAGGACGTTCATTATTCAAAAGGAAAATTTATCAGCATCCTCTCCCTCTCTCCCTGGTGTCACCTAACTAAGATCGTGATTTTTTTAACCTTCTGAGAGAGCAAGCGGTGGCTAAAATGCTCCATGGAAGGGTAAACGAGGCCATTTCACTCATCTCGCGGTTTTGCATCCCGCTGCAAAATACCGAAGCATGACGCCATCTTTATCTTGGTAATGATTTTCGGATATCGATGTCCTATGATATATGACGTAACTCGGGGCATAGCCTTGCTGCATGGGTCTTTCAACCTGGGGAAAGACGGTAAAAAAAAAAGAGAGAAATACTGTGACACCAGCCGCCATATTATAACGAGAATAATCTAGTCTGTCCCATTAAAAGACTGCGAGAGAGTTTTCATAAAAATATGGAACGAAGCAGCCACTTTTATGGTATAATCTTCAAGGAAATCAGGAAGGTAAGACGTGCTTTTAATATCGTGTTACTATTTTTTCCTGACTAACAGGTTACTTACTAGTAGTTATAGGATCCAGATAATTACTAGTTCCTTAAATGTATATTTACTGGGAAATAAAAAAAATAGACGTATAAACTTTTTCGTTTCACTAAGACCAGGGTCTCTGGTATAGTAAACAAATTTCCCACTGGTGGCAAAAAAAGAATCCTACTTTCAAGGGCCTAACTTTCCTTCAATGACCTTCCATTTAATGCCAGTCCTTTTCGATCTTGTAAGCAATTATCGTACAGGTAGCCGTTAATAATTATGTTAAGAGGAACTGTGCTCTCAGATTATTGGGTTCCATGACTTTCTCTCTTTCCATTGCAAAACTTTGGAATTCTCTTCTTGGTTCTATTTACCTTACTCCCTTTCTTCTTTAACAAGCGAGTCTACCGCTTCCTTCATATTAAAGCTTCAGGCATGGTATACGAAAGGGTCCTCACTCTTGATGAATATTTGTTACACTCAATGTACTGATATCTTTCACACTCGCCAGCATGCAGACTCCTAATTACGGTCAGTATTCGCAAATTTGCATCAATTAGGTAACCATATTGGGCTTCGTAAGCATATACTTCATTGATAATATGATATTCCTCCTATACGTACTGTATATCAACCCCCTCCCCCCTCCCACTCCCCCCAAATAAAGGAATTTCACTTCGCCAAACACATTTTTAGATTAATTATCGAACAATTAAAGCCTGTTCATTTTCCATTCATTCTTAGCTGTCTGTCGCGCAAATAGATTCACAGTAGCCTGTGGCTTCAACACCCCTTGTTGTTTTAATCAAAATGTTGAAAGAGGACCACTGAATTGTCTGGTCATTTTTAAAATCTACGATCAAGTGCCTTCAAACATTCATATTTGGCAAGGCTGACGTTAATCCAATACGTCCTTTCTTTTCCCCTTGCCCCCCGCGTAACACCCATCACTTGGAGGATGGTTATCGCCATTTAGCTATCCTCCTCAGCTTCGTCCGTTTTTACGGCTCTTTTCGCTCGTTTTATGATGATTTCACCTTCAGGACATCGGAGACCTGAATATCACCGTCCTCAAAGGCTGGCCAGTGCAATTTTGCTTTGAGGTTTGCAGTTGTGTTTTTATTGGCTGTGCTGTGTCTTTCTGTCATGTCGGACTTCTCTATCTTCTAGTGACAAGCATTCTCGTTTCTTTATTTTAACGACGACTAGCTCTGTATTGAGAAGCACAGAACAAAATAGGATCATACTAAGCAAGTCATTGAACGGTGGATACGGCTGAACTTATTGATAAAGAATTCTCCACGCTTCGTTCCAGACTAAAAGGTACCCAAATATTTAACTGAAGCTTTCTTTCTCTAATTTAAATTATTCCTGTTATTATATAATTTCTAAAAACCTAGATACAATATCCATCCCAAATAAAAATTTTCTTACTGCCATCCATTTCCTGAAACGACCTACAGGAGAGAAAACCTTAAAAAAAAACACACACATTTCTCTAATTTCACACAGAGTTCACAATCACCGACTAGTTCGACATTTCTGAAGACAAAGGAAGATTCTGCAAAACAACTGTCTCCTTCGTCGATACTTACATTAACACACAGAAAAATGGCCATTACTAAATTACACTGCAATCGTCACCTTGTTTCAAATATCGACCACCCTGTATATGTACCGGATGTAACAGGTTCGACAATTTTTTTTTTTTTTTACTTTCCTCGTAATAAGATCCTAAGCTATGATTAGCGCGAATCGAGTAGGCTATTTATTATACGTAGTCATCTGCAAATGTTAGTCCTCTCACCCATTACTCTTTCTGTAATTTTCCTTACTACCTCATTCTCCTAAATCTATTTTCTTATTTTCCCCACGCAATCAAGTGCTTCTTCATTTACTTAATCATTACTTCTCTTCTTTCTACTCCCAGGTTCTTTTCCTTCTTATTCTTGCGCCTCTCCTTTTCCCTTTGTCACCACCCCTTTTTGGCATATCTTCGTGGCCCTTTTTTCCAGTCATTTTCTCCTTATTTCTTCTCATCATTCTTCCTAAACTTCTTGTCCCTTTGTGCAACAGTTGAGTAGCTCAATCTCGATTATGACTGAGGGGAGCTGCTAAAAGACAAATATAATCCCATCAAAACTTCGCCTTAACCCGTAGAGTGAAATCGCAGTGGAGCGTAAAATTGAAGGAGTAGACTTTAACAAGGGAGCAGGTCATCTTTGGGCGAGGTGGGAAAAGGATACGAGAGGGGAGAACATCAAAGACAAGAGAGAGAGAGAGAGAGAGAGAGAGAGAGAGAGAGAGAGAGAGAGAGAGAGAGAGAATTCGGTTTCCTACCACACCGTACATTGACACAGTTTATATATATATATATATATATATATATATATATATATATATATATATATATATATATATATATATATATATATATGACTATTTATCACATCACCGTGATTCATATACAATCAGAAAGCTACAAACGTCTTTAATATCCAATTCGCTCTACCTCGGAAATAATATATTTTCATATATGTTACCGAAGGGGAATTTTTTAGTTGATAATAAGTCCACCGTCCCGTGGGGTCGAACCAGCGACGGACGAGGAATCAGGACTACAGTGACGCACTAACGCAGTCGGCCACAAGAGAGGTATAAGTGAATAACATCTCCCATCAACTCACCCGTCGAACTCAGGTGTTTTGCGTTTGGAGACGATATCCACCCACCTCTGCCATGTTGACCGTGTAGTGCGTTTGTCGCACGTAGCCATATTATGACTATTTATCACATCACCGTGATTCATATACAATCAGAAAGCTACAAACGTCCTTTAATATTCAATTCGCTCTACCTCGGAAATAATATATTTTCATATATGTTACCGAAGGGGAATTTTTTAGTTGATAATAAGTCCACCGTCCTGTGGGGTCGAACCAGCGACGGACAAGGAATCAGGACTACAGTGACGCACTAACGCAGTCGGCCACAAGAGAGGTATAAGTGAATAACATCTCCCATCAACTCACCCGTCGAACTCAGGTGTTTTGCGTTTGGAGACGATATCCACCCACCTCTGCCATGTTGACCGTGTAGTGCGTTTGTCGCACGTAGCCATATTATGACTATTTATCACATCACCGTGATTCATATACAATCAGAAAGCTACAACCGTCCTTTAATATCCAATTCGCTCTACCTCGGAAATAATATATTTTCATATATGTTACCGAAGGGGAATTTTTTAGTTGATAAGTCCATATATATATGATTTAAATAACATTTTTGATAATTATAAAGAAACCACTATAAAGGTGAGAGAATGTGAAAAAAGTAAAGTTGAAATAAATACATACAATGAAGGCAAGGGGAAGGACGCCAACAGGTCAAGAAAGTTATATTTATTTGGTTGCAACGTTTCGAAGACAACCAGCAGGCCTCATTATCAAGCTACAAGATAATACCTAATTAGTAAAATAAAATTAAGTGACAAATATTAAAATACACAATGTAAGTTACAATAAAACAAAAACAGTTAACAATATGAGTAAGTGTGAAGGCAGAGGATGGACTGACCAAGAACCGGAAAAAACGTAAACAGTTTACGAGAGATAAAGAGTGTAGAAGTGGCATGGGTGTTGAGTGAGGGGACCAGTTTTGTTAATAAACAATGATTCATTAATTGTTAAAAGCTTATGAGTGGAGACTGCCCAAAACCTTAAAGTCTTTGTACTGAACTTCATTTTGCATTTATTGGCATGATCCCTGATGTTGGAAAATTCGGGATTTGAAAGTTTAGCGCCAGTTCTATAGCTGACAGCTCTATGACTGTGGATCGGACCTAGATTACCATCCACTATTTTGTAAACGGTTTGTAGACGACACTGACGCCGAGAGGTTTTAAACTTTCATCAATTCATTTCACCCCAATATCAAATTCACGACTGAACACGAGACCAACAATCAGTTACATTTTTCAGATATTTTAATGACACGCTCTTCTAGAGGTTTCTCTACTTCTGTTTGAAAAAAAAAAAACATTCGCTGGTCTGGGTACAAATTTTTATAGTTTTTGTTATCTTGATTTTAAGATTAATGCCATATTAACCATGCTTCGCCGAGCCTTTGCTTTATCCTCTAGTTGGCAAGCTTTTCACAATGAAATCTCGTTCTTGCAAAAATACTTGAAACAGCAACTGCTTTCCCACCAACTTATTCTTTAAACACGTCTCCAATTTTCTAAATAATATTTTTGGTCCACGTCATCCTACTCCTCACGCTCCTAAATTACCTTTTTATTCGAGTTTTCCTTTTATTCACAATACAACCCTTTATAAGGAATTCCAAGCCTAACATCTGGTCATCTCCATGCCGTGAAAATTAAAATTATACCCACAAACCCACTGAATATCGGTAGCCTTTTCAGCTTCAATGACCGTTTGGATCCTTTAATGACCTCGTGCGTTATTTATAAGTTTACTTGTCCTCGATGTAATCTCATACTGGATCGACACATAGGTTACTTAAGGTCCGAATCAACAGCCATAGAGCTTTCAGCTATAGACCTGGCACTAAACTATCAAATGCCGAATTTTCCCAGCATCAGGGATCATGCCGATAAATGCAAATATTCAATTCAGCATAAAGACTAAGGTTTTGGGCAGTCTCCACTCATAAGCTTTTAACAATTAATGAATCATTGTTTATTTTATTGTAACTTATATTATGTATTTTAATATCTGTCACTTAATTTCATTGTGCTAACTAGGTATTATTGCCTTGTAGCTTGGTAATGAAGCCTGCTGATTGGCTTCGAAACGTTGCAACCAAATAAATATAACTTCCTTGACCTGTGATGTGCTTCTCTTGCTTTCATTGTACTGTTGGGTTTTGAGAAACCTCCGCCTGTTGAATATATATATATATATATATATATATATATATATATATATATATATATATATATATATATATATATATATATATATATATATTCAACAGGAGCTCCCTCTGTCTTCTGTCTGTACGTTTAGAGTTAAATAAACACAAGTAAATTCTATTTTCGTACTTTCCCTTTTCTTGATCGGAATTAGGATGATCTACTCCTATCTACCAGATACTCCTAAACCTATCTTGCTTCTCAAAGGTGTTCCCTATTTATGTAATTTGGTTAATCTACAACCAAACACAACTCTGACGAACATTAAGCTCCAGCATTACAAAAACAGGTCGCAAGATGTACAGTAAGTCAGTCACCAATGCAACTGTGCCATCTGGACTCAACTTACTGATCGTTTTACAGAATGTGCAGTTGCAGCTGTAAAGTGAAATTCCTATTCTTTGTCAAACTATCTGCTACTCAACGAAATATTTTTGCAGAAATATTTCTTGGCCTACTGCTTTGTTTCCCTCACAATAACATCTGAAAATATCTCTTGACACAATGCTTTTATCCCTAGCTAAGCAACGGAGCACAGGGTACCTCAAATAGCCAATAATTGCTTTCATTATCTCTGACTGTTACTCGCTCAGATTCCTGAAACGCTCTTAGTCTAATTCATATTTCTAACTAAAGGTAAATTCTGATATAGCATGTAATCACTTCTCCGGAATAGAGGATTCAAAGTTATGATCTATTATTACAGCTGTCACTATCTATACTTTTGCTAATATCGACCATTGCGTCCTACGTGGTACTCATAGGAGGAAGCGTCCCCTCAGTCAATATCGTTGCTGTACTTTCTAGCAATACGTTGCAACTCAAACATACCATACTCTATTCAGCACGATTTCTTGTCATCTAAAACAATTTCTCTCTCTCTCTCTCTCTCTCTCTCTCTCTCTCTCTCTCTCTCTCTCTCTCTCTCCTGCAGATGTGTGTGTCTTCTGACATTCGCATTACAATGCACTAACGCGAAACGCAAGAACATAATTCGCTCCTTTACAAACTCGTAAAATAAACTATAAATGCTATCACATAGGTGAGACAGCACAATGGATGAGAGAGAGAGAGAGAGAGAGAGAGAGAGAGAGAGAGAGAGAGAGAGAGAGAGAGAGAAGAGAGAGAGAGAGAGAGAGAGAGAGAATAAATATGAACCAGAGCGACACGTAGATCTTCCACGGTAGATGTAAAACTTAGTCGCTTAAAGCTGACTGCTGTCCAGATATTCAGAAAATGTTTTATTTCGCGATTCTTTTATGAGCCAGCATTTCGGTCACCAGACCTAAAATAATTTAACGTGTCCGGCTTGCTTTATATTTCAGAATATCCCAGCTGTACATGTTGACATTTTCATTTCTTTTTAAATAAATTCTTAAACTATAAAATGGCGAAAAAGACAAATATCGTGGAATATTATTGGTACTTTGATTTTTAAACATTTATCTATGCTTTAATTATTTTTTTTTTTGGGGGGGGGGGGGGTGGGGGTGAGGCTAAAATGCATAAAACCACTTGCCTATGAAGCCGAGCCGATGTTTAGATTTAGGATGTTATTGATGCTCCGGTGCTAGTATTTCGTTTGCTGTATTTGAAAAAAAAGAAGGTAGGAATTTTGTCAATTTAGTATAATCTCCAAAAAGAACAAAGTTAAGTAGACCGTTCCCCCCCTGCTTGAATGCTTGAGATAGAGATCTCACAGACATTTTGCTGTTATTAGATTAAGTAAGCCATGTGCTGGCACAGGCTACTAGAAAAGCCTCGTTTTATATACAATAACAGTCCTCCTAACCGTACCACAGCCCAACCATTCTTGCCCTACACTGTTTTGCATGTATTAATATCAATCAACATCCTTTGAATTAAGAACCTCTGTAAAATTCATTTAACTTTCAACTCATTAACTACAGTATGGTCATTTAAGGCTAAAATTAAATTATTCTTAACACTCGGTCTGTTGGTTGTCGGGTCGTAAAGAAACCACTGTCATTCATAGCATGCTCATATAGCCTAGTCTGTTGGTAGTTTCAAGGCAGATTTTAAAGCTCAGTATATACACAACTCCCATCATTTATACTTCTTGGCCATCCACAGTTAGAAACGTGGGCATATCAAGTTATTCATATCAAATGAAGACCTTGGTAATTCATTATTTATATAATTTCTATTCAAACCTTGTTTGAACATTTTATTACATTAAGCATAATAGATTAAGGTGGTCATTCAAAGGTATATTATAATACTGATAGATTTTAGATTCATGCCATGTAAAGAAACACAATAGAGTGACGCCATGCGTATCGCTCTCAATTTCAGGGTGGTTAGACATCTATTAGGAATTATGATTACTATCAAAACGATGAAACGATGCATGTTGTTTTAAGTTGACTGTCAAAATAGACGGGGACCTGGAGAGCACGCAGGGGGCAGATCTTTCATCAAAGGTCGCCATGCCTTTCTCTTACCTCAGGCATATGTTGAATATGATAGCATTTGCATATATATAAAGGCATTATACCTAACATCGGGCCAGCGAGCATTCAAGGCTGCAGCTTTAAATAGCTAATAAGTTGTTCTGAACGTCAGGGATAAAAAAAAATATATCATTTCGTCCATTAAAACATATTGGCAAATTTCGTCTTCATGGTTATGAAAGTAAATTAGTTATCCAGCTCACCAGCGGAGGTAATTAAAATGTGTATTTGGATGGTGAACCTTTTTTTCGGCTCATTTGTAAATCAGTTCTGTCCCTGAACAGGTATTCAGGATCCATGACAATGTGAATCTCATCAATGGTTACACTATGATGATATGTAATTTATTTATTTAATGTTATTTTTGCGTTTTAAGCGTGTGGTGAGAAATATGAACAGTTATTGAAATTAAACGCAAAGGGCTGTACGTACAAAAGTTCGGTAAAATGTACAGGCCTACTGAACTGGGTTCTCATTCGTATTTATTCTACACTAGTTGACCAACCTCGGCGCTGCCCGGGAAAACTCTGAATGACAACCAATAAACTCTCCCTCTCCTCTCTCTCTCTCTCTCTCTCTCTCTCTCTCTCTCTCTCTCTCTCTCTCTACTAAATTGGCCAGCATTTTTGACATTTTATATTTCACCCCATCTTGGGGCTGAACTTGGACTTGAAGGGTATTGGGAGTGTGACTCTTCATCTCAGTGACCTCAAAAAACTTTGGCTTAGACTTTAATATGTGTCCTTTTTGACATTTATTTTCCACCCTTCTCACCCCACTTCCTATCGGGGGCTGAACGGACTTAAAGGGCATCAGGAGTGTGACTATTCATCTCAGCGACCTCAAACACTATGGATTAGACACTAATATCTGTCGTTTTCGGTTATTTTTTCATGTCACCTCCTTCCCACCCCCAACCCCTTTGGTGCCAGTGATGTCTTGTCTTACCCCCCCACAGTATTCTTTTTCAGATAGTAAGTCGTATGTATACTGAAATGAGGTATGATAAACTCGTAGTGTTCATTTAGTAACAGTCTATGAGCAGAACCAGCCCCATTTCACGGAAGCCATTCCCACCCCCACCCCCTCTGGTGCCCTTTGGTGCTAGTGATGTCTTACCCCCACTGTATTCTTTTTGAGATAGTAAGTCATATGTATGCCAAGTTTGGTTAAAATTGCTCAGTACGTTTCAGAGTTATGCTGGAACATATATACACACACACATACATACATACATACATACTTACATACATACTCCATTCATATACAGAGAGACTTAATCTTTCTTCTTGTCAGTTTGAAGATTCGAATCTATATATTATAACCACAGAGACCTCTAACGGGTAAGGTGCAAAGATAAGGATTAGAAAAAACAATCAGCAAGCAGCTGGGAGGAGACAAGCAGTCTCAAAGGCTGGTAAAAGATCATGTTCCATAAGAAGCGAAAATTATAAATATCAGTCCTGAAGCTAATAGAAGCCGGACCTCTGAGCGGCTCACACGCCAGAATTACTGTAGTTTATATATATATATATATATATATATATATATATATATATATATATATATATATATATATATATATATATATATATTAAAAAAAACAGAGTAATACATAATTATGTGGTTCTTCAAAAATTATAATACAGCAATTCTTGTTGAAAGGACGGAACACTGCAGAAAAATATGGGTGTATAAATATCTTTCTTTTATATAACCAAAAAATTGTTAATGCTGAGCATTCCAGGATTTACCCCTTATCAATTTGGAGATTACCAGGATTTACCTCCATGCGTTGTAATTGTCTCAAGTTTCGCTCACTTCGATAAAGCAGGTCCCTAAACTTTCATGGAATTGGTCAGAACAACTGATTTTACTTTCTCCAGTTCTGGCAGTAATTTCCCTCATGTTTCATGACTTATTACGGGTAATCATCTTAAGGGTTAATAACTATTTTTTATACCCAAATTCAAGACTCATTCTGAATAACATCTCCAACTTTCCAATGTTTCATTAACTAAAGCATTTAATTATTCCATATAAATGCAATATAGTAAGGTTGTACATAACTTTTTATCAAATATTAATTTCCTTTAAGCAGTTCATTAATTTCCTGTTGAAAATACTTTGCACTCTGCCCATGGGATTTTTAATTCTATATTCATCACATAAGACTATTTTTTTCTAGTGTACCAGACGAGTCAGCTTTCCTCACGTGTACGTTTTTTATAATTTTTCACTTCAATGATGGCTTCCGTGAATCTTTTTTGAGAAACGTAGATTATGGTTTTTTACTCATATTTGCGTAAAACAATTCCGTTGATTACATCCAGATCTTCCTAGAAATGTCACTATACCTATCCAAATTGCATGGGCTCTACAGTAACTTCCAGGCTATTCATTGTACTAGACGGCAGAGAAAAATTAAACCCATTGCATAAGAGATAAGCTATATTTCTTATGGCGCCTGTCCGACAAGTTACATTTTCATAATTAGCAGTGGTGGTCCATAGCCTTCACTGAATCAGTTAACTCATTTCATTTCTGTTTTTGTTTTTGGTCTCGATATACTTTACCTCATTTCTTCATCACAACAATATCTTAACATACATATAAGCATTATATATATATATATATATATATATATATATATATATATATATATATATATATATATATATATATATATATATATATATATATGTGTGTGTGTGTGTGTGCGTGTGCGCATGTGTAATATATATATATATATATATATATATATATATATATATATATATATATATATATATATATATATATATTATATATATATATATATATATATATATATATATATATATACACCACACACACACACACACACACACACACACACATATATATATATATATATATATATATATATATATATATATATATATATATATATGATTTGTATATAAATATAAATAAATACTTATATATAATATATATATATATATATATATATATATATATATATATATATATATATATATGATTTGTATATAAATATAAATAAATACATATATATATATATATATATATATATATATATATATACTATATATATATATTGTACATATTTGAATACTAAATCGTTACGCTCTCTATGGAATATCTCTATAAATTAAAATAGGATAAAGTTGTAAAGAAAATCCATGCTTCATAATTAGGTTTCACATCTTCCATTCTATACAGTATTTTTATAAGTAATTAAAAAATAAGCAATTAAAATCAAAGTGGCAGCCATCACTTGAAGCAGAGCAATGTAAACTCCCTTGATATTCTCCCAACTGAGGACACGCTTTGCGAAAAGTGGTGGGTTGAAATATTTCATATGATGTCGAGTGAGAGATTAAAAAAGTCCAAGGGAGGAATAAAATATGATTCAACATTAATTTCGAATTTCTATTGAAAATTTAATAAATCAAACTGCTTCCAAGATACCAGTTAATTTAATTTTATCGCAAGGCGTTTTAAAAAGATAAGAAAATTAAAATTAAATCACCTACAAAATATCATATTTGAATTCTTTCTGATCTCCACCGCAACAAGACTACTTCCAAATTAAATTCAGCACGTTATGTCTAAAAATCCATAAAAAAAAAAAACAGTTCTGAAGATGTCGCACAAAACAGAAGTGCATTTTACTCTGAATTCCAATAAACAGTGGAAGGTATTTCATTTAAAAACTGATATCTCTCGCGACTAGATGAACATATAGAAACGTAAACGGGGATGTATTATTCAACCTGATAAAAGGACTAATTAAATTATTCTGGAAATTATTTTATTTTCATATAATGAACTGCTACGCTCGAAGCGCAGTAAACGAACAGGAAAATTAAAATGATTCGTTGCTGGTTCCATCTCTCTCTCTCTCTCTCTCTCTCTCTCTCTCTCTCTCTCTCTCTCTCTCTCTCTCTCTCTCTCTCGCGTGTACACATAGATTTTTCGTACACAAACTGATACATACGGATAAAATGACGAGTAATTTTGATATGGGGCATTGTAGCATCTGAGAATTCTACCACAGGGCACAGTACATTTTGAATGTGAAACTTTGTTATTTGACCTTACGTTTTGTTTGCCATACCCCTCCCCCGCCCCCCGGCTCTCTCTCTCTCTCTCTCTCTCTCTCTCTCTCTCTCTCTCTCTCTCTCTCTCTCTCTCTCTCTCTCTCGTATGTTACATAGTACATTTTTCGTACACAAACATATACATACGGACAAAATTAAAAATAATTTTGATAGAGGTCATTAAAGCATGAGAAAATTCTACCGTAAGGAACAATATATTTTGCTCGTGAAACTTAGTATTTGCTCTTACGCTTTGGTTGCATGTATGTCTTTGAGCATATCAGTGGGCAAGTGTATGTTTACAATTATTTAGTGTGCCTGTATCTGCATAAGATGTTAGGGACTCAAAACCTTTCAGTCCTAGACATTTGAGGCTATAACCCTCATCCTGACGGAACAGCTTCAGTTAGAATAAGAAGATAACCATTTCATGAAGGTCAGTGCCACAGACCTCGTCAGATTCAGAGGGAAGAAGGACGGTTGGGGAGAAGATAGACAAGAGAACAACCAAAAAACAGTAACAGGAATGATCACCGGTGAAACAATCGCGAAGAAAATAAATAAATAGGTGAATAAGAGACGAGGATTCAAGAAAGTTGAATAAATATTTAAAAAATTACTTGGGATGGTAAAGACAAAAGACTTGCAAAAATATCAATCTCAATATATATATACAGTATATGTATTATATATGTATATATATATATATATATATATATATATATATATATATATATATATATAATCATGAAGCTACAAATGTCGCTTAATATCAAATTCACGCTACCTCGGGAATATCTCCGATGGAGAATTGTCGCCGAAGGGGAATTTATGTAAGTGATAAATGAATTGGTATCATCGGGACACGAACCCTTGACACGAAACCTATTCAGCGACTCCAGTAGACGCTACCCACTGAGCTATCAAGAGAGGGATAAGTCTTTGCCGAGTCTGCGGTACTGTTTTTACCCGTCGTGAGTGGGGAAATGTACTTAGCCTCGGCAATGACCCACCTCCGCCATGACAGTTCATTGGTACGTTTGGAACACGCAGCTCGTATTATGAAATTAATATATATATATATATATATATATATATATATATATATATATATATATATATATATATATATATATATATATATATATATATACACATATATATATATTAATTTATATATTCCATATATATATATCTATAAATATATATATAAATATATATATTATATATATATATATATATATATATATATATATATATATATATATATATATATATATATATATATATATATATATATATACAGGGTGCGGCATAAGTAACGCCCTTTTTAATTTTATCTCTTATAATGTATATTTTCTTTATTATTTTCTTTAACTAATTTGCTAAATCTTCATTTTTTCAGATATTTTATACAACCATGAGATTAACAAAGGAACAGAGAGTAAAAGCAATTCAATTGTACTATCAAAACAATAAAAATGGTGCTGAAACCGCAAGATTGTTATCAGCTAAATTTAACATCCCAAGGGTGCAAAGCCGAAATATCACAAGCTTGATTAGAAAATCTGAATCCACAGGAAGTGTAAGTGATGCTCAAAGAGTGGGTAGGCCAGTTGTTGCAAAAGCTTAGAAAAGTCCAATGAACTACAAGAATCGTTGCTGCCTTCTCCTCAAGAATCCAGTAGGCATCTTTCTGCAGAGTTAGCAATTGGTGATAGGAGTGTTCGCAGAATGTTGAAGAAGCTAAAGATGAGACCTTATATTCCACGTGTGCTTCAAAGGTTGCATGATGGAGATCAAGATAGACGCTTGCAATTTTGTGAAATCTTTATGACTAAAGTTAATGAAGATGTACCTTCCTTGACAAGATATGGTGGTCAGATGAAGCAACCTTTAAGTTAAATGGACATATCAATCGCATAATTGTGTGTATTGGAGCAATGATAATCCTCATGTCATCTTGGAAAAGGATATTAATTTACCAGGAGTAACAGTTTGGGCAGCCATTTCTTGCATGGGATTAATAGGGCCGATATTCTTTGAAAGTACTGTGAATCAAGATAATTATTTGCATATGCTACAAACAGAATTTTAGCCAAGAGTTGAAAATCAAAATGATATTTATTTTCAATAGGATGGAGCACCTCCCCATTATGGGATAAGAGTTAGGGAATGGTTAAATGAAAATTTGAAGGTAGATGGACAGGACGAAGAGGACCAATTGAATGGCCATCACGTTCACCAGACCTAACACCACCGGACTTTTTTTTTTTTTTGTGGGGGTGTACTGAAAGATCAGGTTTACAATCTTAAACCGAAAACAATTCCAGAATTAAAGAATGAAATTTCAGATAAATTTCATGAAATTACCATTGAAATGTATCAAAAAGTTTGTAAAAGTGTTGTTGGTAGTGTTCAGAATTGTATGAAACATGAAGGGGAACATTTTGAACATCTCAATAAATGACTAAATTCCAAAACTTTATATCTTCTGTAACTTTTATTTTTTTTCTTAAATTTGGCTTGATTTCATTTGTACTGAACATTATTAAACCGAATAAGCATTATATTAATTTTGTTAATATATTATATTAATCTATTAGCCTGTGGCAATACATTCATGTTCGAAAAGATAAAGGATAATCAAAAAGGCTTTAATTTTGTTCCACTTAAACAAAGGGCGTTACTTATGCCGCACCTTGTATATGTATATATATATATATATATACTGTATATATATATATATATATATATATATATATATATATATATATATATATATATATATATATATACAGTATATATATATATATATATATATATATATATATATATATATATATATATATATATACATATAAATATGTATGTATTAATACATATTTATATATACACATATATATGTGTGTAGCCTATATAATATATGCGTGTGCGTGTGTTAATGATACTGAAGAGCACAAAGAATATAGATGATGGTAATAAAAGATTTACATTACTCTGAGAGATGAGAAAAAGAGAGCATTCGTACTGCAACTGGGGGAAGCCTATTGTTTTTTCTGAGGAGAACAAAACACCGTTCAGAAAACAACACAGACATCCACACAGGAAATGTGCCTGTCATAAGCGACAGGGATATAGCAATCACTCCAATGATAAAGGTGATATTACGATGACTCTTTAGATAAAGATACGCTTTGTAACTAAAATCACCTAATTCTTCACACAAATGTTAAAACAAAACAAAATTCATTAGTTACTTATAAATACCTTACTTTGGCCTGAAGTCTGTGCGTTCGGTACACGTTCTTATTTCGTAATTACAAGAATGTTAAAATTTTACTCGAACGCCGTTAAGTTAAAGGACTTCTGTGCCCTAACTATGATTTTGTTCACTTCGATATTACGTTTCCATTCACAGTAATTCCCTCCAATTCTATGACTTTCCGAAATATAATTACGTTAACTGAGTACGCAGTGGTAAAAAAAAAAAATACTTCCCTTGCCACTGAGTTAGGAAGGCCAGTTAACCTATTTGGCATTATGTGTTTAAAGTTTCAGCGTCAAATCATTTCTGTTAAGAAAAGGTTCACACTGAATGGTATCCGTCTGAGGATTCTATATTTTCTTTAACTAGGCTATCCAGAACAGCTCCTCAAATGGCATATGTCTTAAATAGTCGTACATATGTCGTTTCCAATCTTGTAATGGGGAACCAAGCAATTTCTCTCTCTCTCTCTCTCTCTCTCTCTCTCTCTCTCTCTCTCTCTCTCTCTCTCCTCTCTCTCCTCTCTCTTTGGAATCATAAAATTTTTCTCAGAAATACCATACCTAAAATAAGATTAAATATAAAATGGCCACCATATAATAAATCATTCGTAAACAATGGTCTATTTTTTTTCATGTGGTGTAGTTGGGAACGTGATGATGATTGGTTGAATGTAACAAGTCCCGAACAGCACCGCCTTATTCCATATAATTACTTGATGATCAGATTCAAAAGCTTATTTTATAATCCAAATTTCTTTCTCAAATATATATTGTCCGTTAATAATCCTACCAAGATAAGAGACTATGAATAAATACATTCGTAATACAATAGCGAAAAGCATACAGAACGCTTTCAGTTACTTTCCACATATTTTAAAAGAAATTAGGACAAAATACACTAAATATTGAAACATGTAATTATCACCTCTTTCTAAAGCCTAGATTCAACCAAAAACTGGAGTTGGTGGAAATTACATGGTGAACACTGGACAGATAAATCATAAGGAACTGTCCTCCTCGGTCTGAGTGAGCTCCCTGCCAGCTGAGCTGATATCCCTCTTAGTTGAGGATGTCATGTGATATTTCACTTTTCATTTTTCATATATTTCCATTCCTCACCCAGTATTTACAGAGTTCACCTATAATGCTCCTTTTTTTAATTTTCTAAGAGATACTGCCACACAGACGAGTTTTATATTCTGCCATCTTTTGGTTTTCTGTAAAAGAAAACTATTGTGCCGGCTTTGTCTGTCCGTTCGCCCTCAGATCTTAAAAACTATTGAGGCTAGATGGCTGCAAATTTGTATACTGATCATCCACCCTCCAATCATCAAACATACGAAATTGCAGCCCCTCTAGCCTCAGTAGTTTTTATTTTATTTAAGGTTAAAGTCAACCATAATCGTGCTTCTGGCAACGATATAGGACAGGACACCACCTGCCCGTGGTTAAAGATTCATGGGGCCGCGGGCTCATACAGCATTAAACCGAGACCACCGAAAGATAGATCTATTTTCGGTGGCCTCGATTATACGCTGTACAGAAAAACTTGAATGCGCTGAATAAACTTCTGCGCATTTTTTTTACTTATGTCGTATGCATGCTGTCACACAAGTTGAACAGTTTCTGTTATAAACCGGCATCCTGCTTTCCCCAAATGTGGCACTTTGTCTCTATGCATTTGGCCCAGCAATACTAGACCTCAGAATATATGAAATTCTAGTTTACTATATACTGCTAATCATATCAGGTTTTATCTCATTTGTGAGTATGTAAATCAGAAGGTACGGTATTGGAACGCAATTTTTCCCGTTCTTCCAAGTAGCCTGACCAAATATGAGTCTTCGGCTAGTGCCGTTAGTTGCTGCCATATAGTTGTATGCATTTCATATTAACATAACTTGCATCTGTCAGTGAAATACAAAGCCTAATAAAAGAATACGTATGTATCATAGATACATATGTATCCTTACTCGATATCATAGCCCTAATTACAATGAATAATAATAGATCGTAAGAGACATAGCAATTTGTTTTATTCAACGGTCTATAGTAACAACATTGAATTTGTAAAAATATAATACTTTGTCAGAAATTATAAAAGTCATTCAATTAAGATTAATGCTTTCCAGGATTCAAAAACCAGGAACCTACTGACAAGAAATTCAACTACAGATGTTCGCCCGAGATAAGGTATTGGTGGTAGTCCGTTTTACCTCCACTACAAGTTTCATTCTCAATAACTGTTGAAAATTACAAGTTTTAAGTAAAGTCTAGTCTTTAGAAAATATTAAGAATCACATGTTTATTCTGATATTTAGCTTGATTTTGTTCCAATTCGCTTTAAAATATATGGAAAATTCATTAAAAAAACAGTTAAGCTATTTTGTTTTGGATTTGTGAAAGCATTTCTTCAATGACTCTCAAGTCGGTTGGCTTAGCAATTTGCGAGCGAGAAATTTGGGCAATAAGATATGCTTTCATTCGGATCAAGTAATTTTATAAAATATGGCGATGCTATCTGGGCATCATCGGGATGCCGACCACTTGTAAATACATTTTCGCCAATTGTAAGAAAAAAAAGTTAAGTACAGAACTGCTGCAAAAGGAATCCGAACTCTCTTTCTCCGGCAATAGTTATTAAATCCTTTTCAAGGATATCACATCTTAAACATATTAAAAACGTGAATAATAATTGAAGTAAATTATTGGTATTTATCTTTTTAAATGCATATGGTGCAATTACAAATAATGCAAATTTTTTTACCACAGTAATCTCTCTCTCTCTCTCTCTCTCTCTCTCTTTCTCTCTCTCTCTCTCTCTCTCTCTCTCTCTCTCTCTCTCTCTCTCTCTCTCTCTCTCTCTCT
>JANJGK010000003.1:60466436-60488936 GCA_039081455.1 Macrobrachium rosenbergii | reverse complement strand
AGTTAAATGCAATGCTTATACCATTTCATCCCAAAAGGCTTGATGAAGGTAATGGAATTTTGCAGACCTTTGATAATAACAAAGCAACATATCATGAATCATGTATACTGAAGTTCAAAACAACAAAACTAGAAAGGAAAAGGAAGTCATTGTGTAAGACAAAAGAAGATGATGATGCCCCATTAGCAAAATTCACATGTAGTAGCCAGAAGGCAGATGAAGAAGATGCAGAAGAATCTAAGACTGAGAAAGAAGGAATATGCTTTATTTGTGACCACCAGCACCAATCAAAAATTTACGATTGGCCATGACACTGCCTTTACGTGAAAAGCTGCAACAATGTGCCACCAGCCTACTAGATGAGAAACTTCTGGCCAAGCTTAGTGCAGGAGATATTGTTTCTCAGGACCATATGTATCACCCATCTTGTCTGACAGGTGTGTACAACAGGGAAAGGGCCTGGCTAAATTCCCAGAAAATTGGAGATGATTATGTGCAGTACAGACAAGAGGCATGTGCTCATGCTTTTGGTGAGCTTGAGATGTACATAAGAGACAAGCAGTTGACTATAGATGGGTGCTGCTATTTTACAATGGTAGAACTTTATGATTTGTACAAACAAAGACTGGAACAGTTAAATGTTGATGCTTCCTTTGTGCACCGAACACGGTTGAAAGAATAGATACTTGCCCGCATCCCAGAACTGGAGGACTTTAAAAAGGGAAGAGAAATTTGGTTTGCCTACAAAAGGAAAATGGGAAAAGCCCTAGCCACGGCATGTGACTACAATGATGCACTAATCGTGGCCAAAGCAGCCAAGATATTGAGGAAACAGATGCTTGAACATGAGATAGAACTTGATGGAACCTTAACAGCAGAAACTAGAAGAGAATCTGTGTCACCAAGTTTGTCGGAATTTGTAAGTGTGCTACAAAATGGTGACGATGTAAAATCCCAACTTAAATATGGAACATCTACTGATCTAGCTTTAGCACAGCTTTTGCACTTCAACTGTCGAAAGAATCCAGCATCTTCAACATTCTCCAGACATTCCAAGTCAAGAGAACCTCCGTTTCCAATATATATTGGTCTCCTGGTCTTTGCAAAAACCAGGAAGCATCAATTAATTGATATATTCCATCACCATGGAATCAGCATCAGCTATGGTAGGGTTCTAGAATTGACTAAAGGGTTAGGAGAAGCAATTGTAACAAGGGCTGTGGAGGAAGTAGTAGTTTGTCCCACTACACTAAGAAAAGGGCTATTTACAGCTTGTGCTGTTGACAATCTGGACCATAATCCAAGTGCCCAACTGCACAAACATCCTTCCATGGAACAGGCATATCTTTGTTTCAGCATCCGAGCACTGATGAAAAGGGTGAGGACAGAAACTTGGCCCAAATCATCCAAAGTGGAGCAAAGTAAAAAAAAGTAGCTTCTCTTCCTGAATATTACACAAATGCACCTCCTGCTCACTTTAAACACGAGACCCCCCCCCCCCCCGCCAACCTTCATCCAGTGGAAGTGCAGGGCACCCTAAGTGTGGCTGTAAAAAGAAATGCCATGGCAGGTGCAAGTGCTACAAATCTGGACTTAGCTGCACAGCTCTCTGCAGCTGCACTTGCTAAAACTAATTGATACACAAAACATATTGGTTTCTCTCAGGAGATACATACTTTTTTATCTTTGGAGGCCATTTTGGAAATATGGTGTTCATATGGTGGCCATATTGGAAAGATGGGTTCACTTTATCTCATGACAGTAAGAATGCCAAAATACAAATTCTCAATCATTATTATTTGAAATATACAGCAAATTTGCCGCCATTTTGGGAAAGTGTCAGCCATCTTGGAGATAGCCAAACATTGAGGTGGCCGGGGGTTGATTTTGATTTATGGGGATAATAAGAGTTCTCATGCCAAATCTGCTGCTTGTATCACCATTTGCACTTTTTCCCATTATCCCGCTCCACTATGAAGCTGACTTCGAAGGTAAACAGAGACTCATCTTCAAGGCTCATGATATTATTGGAATCAAAGGCCCATCTTCTGATGGAATCGTGTCTGTTTCTTGTGAATGTAACAGATATATGCTATGTATTTCAGTCACTCTTATTAAGTATTAACCAGTGTCTGTTTCGGTGCTATGAACATCAAAACTGGTAATTGCTGCCTACTAATGCACAATAATTTTGATGTTAAATTGATTTCAATTTCATATACCTGAATGACAATCATATAGCGGTTGCAATACAAGTTTTAGATACAAAATTTTCATTTTTCAGACTAAGTTTAAAAGTGGGTTATAGAAGCCCCATTTTAATGGAAGAAAAAGGTTGATATGTAAACTAATTTAAAGTTAAATTAACAGAAACTAAATTACTGTATTGTCATGAATCATCCACAACATTACATAATAGCTGCTGAACATTTTAAGCCATATGATTTTAAAATCTTTGGGTTGATTAGGACTCATTTTCCGTAAAATTATGTGACAGTAAACCTAAATTCACCTGCTTAAAATACAATTATTTTCATTAAAAATATAAATTCAGGAAAAAAACAAACCCAAAAACAACTTTAAAAATTCTAACCTTTTACCTGTAGTTAAAGTTAAGTACTTTGTATTAAGTGCTTTATTTGTGCACATTTTTAAATGAATTTTTTTATTACATGCACAATAATGAGAGATCACTGCATATTTTAAAGACAAACCGGCCACAATGTATGATCAACTCAAACCAGACTGGGCGCCTACAGTGCACATGGGCCGTGTACTCCTACTACAAACCTGGGAACCCCTTCTCCAACTAAATCCAGACACAAGAGGAAAGTTCTCTCTGAAAAGAAGACAGACAGCCGCTGCCACAGTGCTGCTAGATCTTTGGTGTTCAACGCATTCCACAGAGATCAGTTCATCACTGGAACAGGAGACAGGTACATCTTCACAGGCTGAGGCTGACATGAATTTGTACAGTGCAATGGAGAGCGAATTGCAAAGGCTTGTGTGTGAAAATGCTGCTCTGGAAACTATTGTGGAAGCACAAAAGTCTGACATCCCATTTTTTTAAATTATGACAAATGCAAAATACTACAAAGGACTTGCAAATTTTGAGGTTTCGAAAGCCTTACATGACTATGTTGAACCTGACATCACGGAAACACAAAAATGTCTTGAACAAATTCCAACAACTGATCATGACTCTAATAAAATTAAGACTTGGTACTTCTAACCACGATTTGGGGGTTTGGTTTGGGGCCTCCGATTCAACGGTATCCCAAACATTCCATAACGTGTTGGAAATATACTGGCCATCACTTGAAGAATTGCAGAAAACAATGCCAATGAGCTTCCGAACACACTTCAGGTCAAAGGTGGCAGTAATAATAGATTGTTTCGAAATGAGTTGTGAAAAACTTCAAACTTGGTAGCTCATGGTGAAACCTGGTCAAGCTGCAAAAACGCTAACACTGCTAAATATCTGATTGGAATTACACCACAAGGTGTGATATTGTTTATTTCACACGCTTTTGGAGGATAGCCAGCAACAAACTTATTACAGAAACATGTGGAATATTAGATAAACTTGTACCGGTCGATGTGTCGGCTGACTGTGGCTTTGACATACAGGACAGAGCACCAAAGTTTACATTCCCACATTTAAAAGAAGGAAATCACAGCTAGGTGCTTTTGTGAGAGGTGCGAAATAATGAGCAGGAAGACAAGTACTGCTGGTTTACTGATGAAGCGACCCACTTATAAAGCAGCGTGCGGATATAGGCTATATGTAAACGCAGAGACCGCGGGTACAAAAATTTACAGGTGACCTGAGGCCAAACTATTTCTCTACACAAAACAGGACAGGTACATACAGAAAACATGATGATTAACAATAACTGGTTGGGCATAAAAATACTCTGTCACATATAGGCTACGTGGTACAAGGGCAAATGAACAGATAATAAATATACAATTCACAATAATGATAAGATTGTGTTTGTCTGACCTTAGGTCGCAAGTAAATGCACCGCAGAAAACGGGATGTTCATCATAGAGATCCCGTTGAGCGGGGACTTTACAATACTCCCTCCTAAGACATAGGTAACGTCTGATCAAAGCAGGTATCTGCTGGGGCAGCGGAGGGGGCCCGCCTTTTCGATGCCAGCTGGGAGAGTGGTTGCCTTCTTCGGTGCCCTGTGGATGGGTGTGTTGAGTTGCCCTCCTATCTGGTCCCGGGGCCTTCCGGGGGCATCTACCAGGTTTCCTTGCAGACGGAGCAGGCTGCGGGGCGCCATCTCCTGCAGGGGGCTTTGGGAGGTGCCTCCAACGTCTTCCTCCAGAAATGCGGGCTTGAGTCTGTCTATCGATACCCAGTCTTCCTTCCCCTGGACAGCTACCCGGAATGCCTTCTTGTTCCTCTCAAACACGAGGAAAGGCCCCCCTTTGGGGCCTGGTTAAGGGTGGACGTACGGCATCATCCCTGACGAAGACGTGGATGGCGGAGGACAGACCGGGAGGCATGAAGGGGGACGTCCTGTCGGTATATGTCCGCTGGCAGGGGGCGAACTTCCCAACCCTGCCGCGGAGCCTCTGTATTGTTAAGTCGTCCTGGTCCTCTGTGATGAGTTCCCCCGGGACTACGAGGGTCTCCCCAAGACCCTTTCTGCTGTGGACAGGTCGCCGTTCGCTCTGGGGGCGGTCCTCAGCCCGAGGAGGACCCAGGGTAGCTGGTACTTCCAATTCTCGGAGGTGCAACGAGCCATGAGGGACGCCTTCAGGGACCTGTGGAACCTTTCCACCATTCCAATGGCTGCAGGGTTGTAGGCAGTGGTGCTGTGGTGAGTGGTCCCCAGCAGGCATGCCAGGGCAGTCCACAGCTCGGACAGGAAAGCGGGGCCCCTGTCCGTAGTTATATGGTCCGGGACACCAAACGGGCTGATCCAGCTGGAGAGGAGGGCCTCTGCGCATGCACTGGAGGTGGCTTCTTCCATGGGTGTAGCTTCGGGCCACCTGGTGGAGCAGTTGACGACTGTTAGAAGGTATATTGCTCCTCCTGATGGGGGAAGAGGACCCACTACATCGACGTGGATGTGCCCGAAACGTCTCCCCAGCTGGGGAAAATAGCCCACCCCAGATTCGGTGTGCCCTCCTACTTTGCTGGCCTGGCACTGTATGCACTGCCTAGCCCAGGCCGTCGCGTCTTTGCATATGCCGTGCCAGACGAACTTCTCCACCAGCAGCCTGGCAGTCATTCTTCTGGAGGGGTGGGACAGTCCATGGATGACTTCGAAGACCAGCCGACGACGGGAGGTGGGCACCAGTGGGCGGGGGTGGCCAGTGCTTACGTCACTCACCAGTGCTGGTCCCCCAGGGCCAAGGGGCACTTCTTTCCACTTCAGCAGTAAGCTGGAGTCTCTGGGTCTGCAGCTTGTTCACGGGCGAGGTCCTCGTGGTCGATCCCGAGCTGCACTGCGTCGATTTCGATCCTCAAGAGGGCGTCGGCTACTGGGTTCTCCTTGCCGAGGAGGTACTTGATGGTGCAGGTGAACTCTGCAATGGCCGCCAGATGCCACTGCTGCCTGGAGGACCATGCATCCCCCAGCTTCGTGAAGGCGTGGACCAGCGGCTGGTGGTCCATCCAAACTGTGAAGGGTGTACCCTCCAGGAGGAACTTGAAGTGGCGTGCCACCTGGTACACCGCGGAGAGTTCCCCGTCGATGGTGCTGTAGTGGGACTTGGTGGGGCTGAGTTTTGGGCTGAAGAAGGCTGAGGGGCTCCGTTTACAACTTGTTCCAGGACGGCCCCGCAGGCAACGTTGCTGGTGTCCGTTGTCAGCTGGAGGGGAGCGCTGGGGTCCTGGTGGGCCAAAGTTGTTGCCTTGGTGAGGGCGGCCTTCGTCAGGGAGAAGGCCCTTTGCTGGTCGGGCCCCACTCTAAGGTCTTCAGATGGCCCTTGAAGATCTCCGTCATGGGGTCCATGGTGTGTGCGATCCCCGGGGTGAATCTCTTATTGTAGTAGTTGACCATTCCGAGGAATTCTTGTACGGCCCTGATGGAGGTAGGGGTGGAGAACCTGACGACGACCTCGACTTACGATGAAACTGGGAGGATGCCTCCTGGGGATATCTCGTGGCCTAGGAATTCCACCTTATCGACGCCGAAGGTGCACTTGTCAAACCTGATGATGAGGCCATTCTCCTGCAGGCACTGCAGGACCTTCCAGATGTGCCGTAGGTGTTCCTTGTAGGATTTGGAAAAAATTAGGATATCATCGACATAGTAGACACAGAAGCTCAGGTCCCCCAGGATGCTGTCCATCAGTCTGAAAGGTCGCCCCTGCATTCCTCAGGCCAAAGGTGGAGAAGGCGAAGACGTAGGACCTGAAAGGAGTGACGATGGTGGTTTTGGGGATGTCCTCTGGCGCTACTGGTACCTGAAAGTATGATTTTAAGAGATCTAACTTTGAGAATATTTTGGTAAAGGGTAGTGGTTGGGTTCTGTAGCGAGGTTGAGCCGCCTGTAGTTGCCACTGGGTCTCCAGGTGCCCTCCGCTTTCTGTACCATGTGAAGAGGGGAGGTCCATGGGCTGGGAGCCTTCTTGCATATGCCCATCCGTTCCTTCTCGGCGAAGGCCTCCTTGGCCTCCTGAAGGTGCCATAGGGGAAGCCTCCAGAGTTTTGCATGCGTCTGGGGCCCTTGTCTTGATGTGATGATATATCCCGTGTTTGGCAGGGGCCCCGGGCACCCGACGAAGCTCGGGTTTGAAACTTCTGGGAATTCCTTCAGGAGGGAGCCGTACTGGTGGGGAGCAACGGAACAGATTGTGGGCTCCCTGGGGCCTGGCGACAAGGGCAGGGACTGGCAGGACTCGGTGTCCAGTAGGCGCTAGCGGCCAACGTCGACTGCCAGTCCGAAGTGGGTGAGGAAGTCCGCACCCAGGAGCAGGGGTCCTAACATCCGCGACGATGAAGCTCCACCTGTACCTCCAGCCAAGGATGGAGAACGACAGGAACCTGGTGCCGTAGGAGAGGATGGGGGACCTGTTGGCGGCCATCAGGGAGGCAGTCGGGTCCGGCAGACATCTGCAGTCCTCTCTGGAAGGCAGGAACACTGACTGCATGGCCCCAGTGTCGATCAGAATCATCCTGCCAGAGATAGTGTCGCAGAAGTGGAAGCCTACTGGTGCAGGGCCCCTGGGTGTTTCGGATGCTGCTGCCATGGTGGCCTGTGAGGGTGGCCGCCGCTTCCCCAGTTTCTTGGAGGGGCGAAAAGGCAGGGGCTTCGCAATTTCGGGCAGCTTTACCGAACCTCTAGTGGTAATAGCAAAGCCCCGGCCTTTCCTTCTTCTGCTGGTGGGGTGGTCTCCTCCTGTCGACGGCACTGATGCCCTCTGTGGTGGGGTCCTCTGGCTGGAGGCAGTTGATGGGGTGTGCGAGTGTGGATGCCCGCTTCGCCGCCCTCATGGAGTTCGTCAGCTGCTGCGCCACCCTGATCAGGTCCTCAACCGGCAGGGTGTATGGTTCTGTGATTTGCCCACGGACCTCTGGGAGTAGCTGCCGCAGGGGGATCTCCCTCAACAGGTTAATCTCTTTGCGCCTGCTGCTGCTGTCAGTCTCAGGGAGGAGGAGGAGGTCCTGGAGGGCATGCCACGTCTCCAAGAGGTTTGTGTCCTGCCAGGGGTTGATGGCAAGGTCAAGGGCACGGGCAGCTCTCTTGGAGACCGGCAGGGAGCAGGTCTCGACGAGAGTGGCCTTTAACTCCTGGAAGGTGGCAGGGCCCGTCGTTGACATCACCCATGGGGCAACATTCTTGTATATCTCCTCCGGTAGGGCGTTGATGGCAATGTCCGCCTTCAACACCTCATCAGTCAGGCCTCCCACCCTAAATTGCCCCTCGACCCTGTAGAGCCAGGACGCTGGGTTCTGATGGGTGAATGGTGGCAGCTTTATGCTGAGGGCTGCCCTTGGTTGGTCCGTCAGGAGGGGCATCGTGCAGGGAGCAGGCACCAGCGTGGAGGAGCACGCGGGAGGGGGTTGCGCGACGGAGACGTCTGCCTCTGAGAAGTTCGCAGTAATTTGTTTGTGGTTGGGGATGTCTGTGTCCATGCTCATTCTACGCTCTCACTTCGAGTGTGAGGGAACACTCACGTCAATACATGCTTGAGAGTGTGCTGTGTGGGTCCGCTAATGATGTCGGTGATTTGCCGACGAGGGTCGGTAACGACCAAACGCTTTGTTAGAGCGCCGTAGTTAGTCTGTTAGGGGAGTCAGTTGGTTCATCGGGCCAAGACTAAGTCGCCGTTTGGGTCCGTTAATGGCTCCAGGAACCACTCCGGGGGTCACCACTGTGAGAGGTGCGAAATAATGAGCAGGAAGACAAGTGCTGCTAGTTTATTGATGAAGCAACCCGCTTATAAAGTGGCATGTGGACATCTGCGTATACGCAGAGACCGTGGGTACAAAAATTTACAGGTGACCTGAGGTGAAATCAAACTATTTCTCTATACAAAACAGGACAAGTACGTACAGAAAATATGATGATTAACAATAACTGGTTGGACATAAAAATACTCTGTCCCATATACGTGGTACAAGAGCAAATGAACAGATAATAAATATACAATTCACAATACTGATAATAAGATTGTGTTCGTCCGACCTTAGGTCGCATGTGAAGGCACCGCAGAAAATGGGATGTTCATCATAGAGAACCCGTTGAGCGGGGACTTTACACTTTCGATGTTGATAAAACCATACGAATTGCCAACAGCAGGATCCACGTTGAACGGGTTATATGCCTTGTGAGACAGAAATACTCGGTGTTATCGTCAAGAACTGCCCATGACTTTTTCCAGTCAGTCTAGTCAGGATAGAAATATTACTGTGGACAAAATTGTCAGTGTATCCTGCGGACTTACTTATGTGATTCTGCTGTCCCATTTAATTAAGAAGTACGTGGTTGAATCTTTAAGTGGATAAGCCTATTGTAAAATTGAAAATTTTTATGATCGTATAAAGTTTGTTTAATGTTTTATTCATTGCCATATTTATATTCAAATCAATATTTTTTGTTGTTTCTGATTCTGTCAGTTAAACATGCAATTTCTTGTGTATAATTTAATGTATATTTTGTGATTGATTATACTATTATTCTGTAATAAAACTTAACATAATTTCAGAGTAACTTCTTGCTTAATATACCTCAGAGTGTGATTTCAGAAAGACTTCAGAGATGAGTAAACACTGTCAAAATTTCAAACAGCAAAAATAAGCATGATCTTTTTAATTTTGGCTTTTGACAGGAGGATGTCTGATCAAAAAGTGAATCACACCCCTGTGTATGAAGACAAAATTTTATCATATGGAAACTACTTATAGTACAATCGAACAATAATGACCCGGTTGAGGTTGGAATTATTCATCCAGACACAACGAATATTATAATACACCATTCAATCTTCTTATTTTTCTGATAAACCTTCATAAGCCAAAAATGACATTTTCAAAACTTGCAATCTAAAATATGAACTGCTGCAAACCATTTCATGCAAATATAAATACTTAAAACTATGCATACTGGCAAACGTAGGGCTACTGTTACACAGTTCTGCTAAATGTTTGTTATATTTTACACTGTCTACTGTTGTTTTCTTGAACGCAATGGTTTTGTTTTCAACATCGCCGTTTCATCACTACGTGCAACTTGTCTACCAATATGGAAATTTTGTCTTGTATCGGGAGCGCTCTATACGCACACACATATGTATAACTGAATCACGAAAATATGGAACGTGATGAATATATGAATAAAGACAAAATCCACAAAGGAAAGAGAAACAATGGAGTGCTGCGAGGCCTTTCAACTTGTCGTCCTTTACTTAGCTAAGTATATATAATATATATAATATATATACATATATATAGTGTATATATATATATATATATATATATATATATATATATATATATATATATATATATATACATATATAAATATAATATATTCTTTACTTTCAAACAAGATGAGGGGAGCGAGGAGACAAAGAAAAAACAAAAGAGGAAAAGGAATACGACAATCTTTTCAGGCATCTATGACAACGAGTTAGTTGAGCATCAAGTTAAGTCCTAAGTCCTTTTCTAAGAGCGCGTTAAGCTGCATTTCCATATAAAGAGGCAGTAAGAATCCGCTTAATTAGAAGGGATCAGAGCATAATCGCAGTAGAAGCCTTTGGAATCGATTCTTTTGTCACCGTCTATGGGGGAATGATTCAAGAAAAACAGGGGTCACAATTGCCTTCCTTAATTACTTCAGAAAGGAAAAGGCAGAAATAAAAGGAAATCCTGAATGCAAGAAAAGCCATCCCCGATAAAGATTCTTGTTTTATTATGAAAGGCGACTTTTCATCATTTTTTTTTTTTTACTCCTTTTAGTGTAGTCCTTCTGCTTCTGATTTCTTGGACTTTAAATAATAGTTTTTTTCCTGTAAATTTCAATTTCTTCTTGTAAAAAGACAGTACACGCTCTTGGTGAATACAAAGAGCACAGATTTACACACGAACAGACACACAACACATAAATAGGCTATATATATTGTATAAATATATATATAGTATATATATATATATATGTGTGTGTGTGTGTGTGCGCGTGTGTGTGTACTGTATACACGTGTGTGTGAGCATTTGTGGGTTTTAATCAGGAAATACCAAATACCCATCCAAAAGGTTAATTATACCGGTATTCTGTTACGGAGCACAAGCACAATTTACAAACAAAATACACACACACACGCACACATATATATACATACATACATACATATATATATATATATATATATATATATATATATATATATATATATATTAATTTATCAAAAAGCTGTTTTTTAATTCTTTTTTAAAGTTCGAATAACATTTCCAGGCACTTTCTGAGCCTTCCAAAAAATAGATAAATAAATAAATTACCCTTACTACGACAGCTTGCAAGCTAAAGAGTAAGATTTACCAGCAACAGACAGAATACACTTTATTGAGGGGGTAATTGAAAAATTCAGCGTAAATGCCTAGATTTATTACAATGAATTATTTGTACACATCCTCGGATTACTGGCTGAGGGCGCGAACACATTCACTTACAACTCCCATTCAAACTCGCAGTTAACCATCACGTAAACGATAGTTAGAGAGAAAGTGCCGAGGAGAAGGGAGAAACAAAACAACTTCCGCACTAAGTCAGAAATAAGTGGGAGATAAAAGAAAGAGCGAAAACCTTAACCTAACTCTGCACAATATTTACGGTAAAATACCATTACATGGATATGTTCCCCACACCGGGCACAAAAACAAGGCAATAATCTCCACACTAAAGCAGCTTATCAAACGAGTGGCGGTCTCGATGGCACTTCGCCGTATTGGTCGTCCCAGGACACTAATGTTTAACCATAAGGGAATGAGTCGATTCTGGATACAAAGAAGGCACAGAATGAGATGCTTACTCTTCTTCGTGACCAAAAGGCCTCCTAACGGCCCTCAGATGATCTTGAGACAATGGCTGTTCGCAAGAAGATTCTGGAGGCGTCACCATAACAATTGGCAAGAGGTCAGGATGTGGGCGATGACGATGGTCGCAGGACACCCGAGAGCACGAGAGCACACCCGTAGGTTACGAAGGGGGTCAGGTATGTGCATCCATCGACACTGATCATCAGCAGCAGACAATCCCACTTGAAGCAAGAAGTCATCCAAATATAGCGGGGCCGTAAAAAAAAAAAAAAGGACGAGATCTTCTCTACAGGAACGCCGAATGCAATCTCCTGTCAATCCAGACGAAAAATATGTAAATCGCCTCTTAAACAGTCCAACGTTGCAGAAGGCCGAAGGGCAAACCAACGAACCACTCATACATGAAAATAAAGAGAACTTTTTATGAGCGGAGTACCAATTAACAAATAATAGCCTTCGGTGGGGGAAGCACAACAAAACAAAACTCTAACCAAGAATTCGAGGCTCAAATGAACTAGTGAAACATTAAACGGTAATTAATAAACAAATGTTTACTTTAACAGAGCCACGAGATAAAAACTGATATCACAATATATATATACTGTATATATATATATATATATATATATATATATATATATATATATATATATATATATATATATACAGTATATATATATATATATATATATATATATATATATATATATATAAAATTAAATCCGAGTGGATCTTGACTGTCCTCCCCCGGGTGACAATAGGGGAACCCACCCCTGCAAAACGGTTTTTGCCCCGGGTGGAGGTGGGGTAGGTAGGGGACGGGGGGGGGGGGGGTATGGGAAACATCCACCCTCCTCCTGCAAAACCTGTTTGCTCGCCCCGGGTGGGGACGGGGTAGGTAGGAGGGCGGGAGGGTAGGGGAGACACCAGTGCCGGATTCCAGAGCGCGTCAACAAGCTCGCATTTATTATTATTATTATTATTATTATTATTATTATTATTATTATATATATATATATAAATATATAATTTATATATAATACATATATATGTAATATATATAAAAAATATATATACATATATATATATATATATATATATATATATATATATATATATATATATATATATATATAGCCTATAATCCCCTCCAACGCCGTGTAACCCGATGGGCCTCTGAAAATTCCTTAATATATCCTTTCTGTGCTTCATCATTCACTAACCTCCATTCTCCAGTTTCCATTCTCATAGTAATTCTCACCTAGGTAAGTCTGGGTCATATAACTTTCCGTTGCCCATAGGTATGCAGCTGACACTATCCCGTAACATTCTCCCAGGGTTTGGGAGAATGACGTTCCCAAGCCATCACTGTCTTACTTCTATCATTATCTCGTATACCTATGGAATTTTCGTAATTTTGGTATAATTTCTAACTCTCCCACGCCATCTGATTCCTAACATTCTTACTGGGGTTTTGTTCCAAATACTATGAAACCTTTACATACGGTAAAGTTCTATTTTCTTACCAAGATTCATGTCCGTGCAGTAATACCGAGAGTACTAAACGTATTTATAATTTTATACAATATCCCTTTCGTTTGTAAATTTTTTTAACCTAACCTTTGTATGATTGAACTTAGTTTGCCTTCAATCTGTCTGCCTATCTATATATGTACGTGTATATGTATATGCATATATATTAATATAGATATATATAGATGCATATCCATATGTATATATATTAAATTATATATTATATTATATTATATATAAAATATCTTGTGTTTTTTATGATTAAAAAGTAAAGGTGGAATAATATTCCCTTGTAGCACCTCACTAATTACTGCAAATTCAATCGAGAAGACCCATAAAAAATTACTTTGTATTTACTTCGCGCAAGTATAATTTCAATTATCTTTATATATGGTATTATACACACTATATATATATATATATATATATATATATATATATATATATATATATATATATAGTATATTATATGTATATATATATATATATATATATATATATATATATATATATATATAAAGCCGTTTCCATGCTAAATTTTCACATCCTGTAAAACTAGACATTAAGGGAAAAATGTGCATCCAAAAGCCTAGCAGTTTGAGTCTAACCCTCTCCCCCTCCCTCGTCTCTGTATATATTCCTTTCTTTTTTTATTTTACCACGCTAAACAAAGTCTACCTTGCTGAAACTTTTACGAGTAATTGTTGCTAATGATGCTAACTGCCGTCATTACAGCTACTGCATAACTGTTTAGTGTTAACGAGGCCCGTGAGCGACAATCATTAATCATCACACACAAATGCAGTGTGTTTAACACGACACAACATGTTTTTACCGCACTTAACTTTGTTCTCTTGATCATGCTTACTGAATATTTCATTTTTGCCTTGTTCGCAACTGAAAATTAACGTAAATAAAGCATGGCATTTACATAACTGGAAATGTTAAGTAACCTTCGCGTAAACAGTCAGTCATACGAATGTTTAAAAGGAAACGCTCAAAATGCAACGCAAAGAAAGCAGACTTTTGAGCACGCGACACCTCCCTTACATAGTTCAATGGCTTACACTGCGAAATTAAAAAGCTGGTAAATACTTACTTCCATTGAACAGTAAATTAAAATCACACGCCTACTTATTAGAATAAGTAGGCCTATATCTTTAAATAGTAAATCAAAGACATAGGCCTATCTATTCAATCTAGAAACGGGGTCGAAAACCTGAGAACTATTCTGACAAATGAAAGAGGCCCGCTAATAGAACGAATGAGCGTCTATAGGAAGCCCTCTCGAAAATAAACCAGTATAATGATATCGAAGACGATTACGTAATCACAAATTTTTCCATTACATACTAAATACTAAGGCAAGACTTCTGTCGACTGTGAAATCTGGTCAAATTGGGAGTGGCTTTGCGTTCCTAGCAATTTTTGTTCGGTATATATCGCACACTTAGCATCATTTGATGAACGGAATTACATAATTTGAAGAACGGAATTACATCAGACTGGAAACAATGAGTAGTTAGTGTGTAGGACACGTAGGCCTATACAGCGGAATAGCTTACTGGCAATTCCACTTATCCCTTTAATTAACTGTTAAAACGAAAAATTTACACAAAATTAATGCTATCATTTATTTTTTTAACGACAGCACCCCTGCAGTGTATGTCGTGACGAGTAATATACTTCATAATGATGATGATGACGCAAAGGATTTCCTAATAAACATTGTTAGTTTCCTAAACACTGCGAAAACATAGCCTATGCCCCTACAACAGAACATTGTAACAAAAACGCATGAATCTAAAACAAAATACTGCATATAAACAAAAAGTTGATAAAAATCGCATGCATTTAAACAAAATATTGTAAACACTGGACATGCTGAGAAACTTTAATTTTAACACTCACCATCAGCCGGGGAAAACGACGGCTGTCCCTCCGCTGCAGCCTTTGTCATTGAGTAAACCTTCAGATATCATACGACGTGTCTGAAGTACATTTGGTTGGTTTTGAATAATAAGGCTTATCCAGCAAAGGCACTTGCTTAGGTTAGCACCGTAACTGAGAGGGGTGCAGGCCTTGTGTGGGCCTTCAGCCTTCAAACCACAGAGACGAAGAACAAACAGGTGCCCTATCAGATTATCGGTTATCTTCAGTAGTGTAAGGTTCGGTTTTCCAATTCTAAAATGCATTATACTGGCAGGGAACCTGTCGAACAAAACAGCCTTTAAACCGATGACTTTGAACCCCCAACCCCCGCCACCAACATTCTGACTCTCATGGGTTAATGTATAGCCCATGGCGCAGATATCATCGCCACTGACAATATGTACTGAAAAACAATTACTTGATATCATGGGGACGCGGATGCTTATTGCTTCCGCATATACTAAAGCTACAAGGGGCTAAACCGCCTCCACCCAAGAGCCAGCTTTCCACAACATGTTACCAACTACACACTGCATTCCCGACTCTCCGTACTCTTGACCGCTGTAGACAATGTTTACCTTAAACTTTTAATAGCGAACTTTTCTGTGGTTTTTCAAATTAGAACCTTTTCATTGTTACTGCTAAAAACAACTTCCACATAATTTTAAAACTAATATATACTAATAATGACAAAGTGCTAATGAGCAACTCTGCTTAGGGTCTGGAGTTTCTGTCAACTCCATGAAATGAAGGTACGTACACTTCTACCCCACCAGATCACTAAGCGCTTGCAAATTTCCTCATCGAAATGAAAACTGATTCATATCGGCAACTCACAAGCAATTTATTTCTCCTTTATATTTCTTGACTGTGAATGGAAATGAAGTATGCCGAAATACTCGTAAATTTTTCCATTACAACACGAGAAAATCAATAGGCCTATATGTTGCTTCTGTACTATGCTCGCTTGACCGTTCCTATCTTCATCGAGGCAGTAATGTACTAATTTTTTCATCAATATCAACTATGGGAATGAAATTCTGAAATAAAAATAAATTAATAACAGCCATGTCACTGCTAGCTGCTTCCTTCATCAAGTAACTATACTTAGGCCTACATTTAAAGCCAAACTGATGTGTGGCTGTTGCTTTTTCGTACAACACACACATGACCAAGTTCTCGTTCCTCTACTTTTCGTAAAACACATTTAAGGTTTACATGACACCCTTACATAAAACGTTTACTCGTTTTGATACTTGAAAACCAAGGAAAAGGTGTTTTATACACGCTGGGTTTGCTTTCAACTACGGTAGGCCTATGCTCCCGTCTTCATCTGTTTTGTTTTAAATTATCAACACCACACACGCACACAGTTTTGCTAATTTAGCTCTTCTTAACACTGTTTTTACGAATTTACGAATTTACGAAAACAAATATAACACATTTTCCTATGATCACGAACAAACCGCCGGTTAACCACCGAAGTCCAAAGACAACTAACGCCCGGTGAACCACCATCAGACTCTCGCCTCCAAAACCAGCCTGTTCCTAGCAGGTGTTCTGAGACAGTTGGCAGACACAAACTAGACGTTAAAAATCCTCTGGAGATAAGAGGCACAATTTCAGTAAAGATTAGATTTAATGTATAATAAAAATCCGCAATTATATAAATAAATTGTATTATTTACAAAAGACAAAAACAAAGACTTTCAAACACCTGAATGGTGCTCCTCCTCAGCGTTTTCTTCAATACTGAGGAGGAAAACCATTCCCTGAACGGTGCTCAGGTGTTTGAAAGTCTTAGTTTTATCTCCTATTAATAATACAACTTAAGTATATAATTGTGGATTTTTATTATACAATAGTTTTTTACGACATTGTGAATGAATTTCTCACCACTAAGTTTATTGGTACAGTTTCAAGTTCAATTCAATTGATAATTATTGTAATATACATTGCTTTGAATACATGTGTTTGTATGCCATTTTCTATACATTTCCACATCGAAAAATCATCAAAGACCTGTTTCCGAACTACTGAATCCGAGTATCTAGGCATTTTAGAACGGGGCAGGTAGCCACACAAACAGACTTTAAGCATTCTCCGACGAATTGTCTGACGAATGTTAAGGGCTGCTTTAGGAACAAGACCTCGTGCTGCCATAAGGCAGATTAATCAACAACATATGATGACTAATTTCAATGACCTTGTCGAGGTTATACCGTTTTTAAGTGATTAAAATACGATAGATTCATTCCATTAGAGCACCGACTGCTTGTTTTTCTTAAATCCCCCCCTCTCTCTCTCTCTCTCTCTCTCTCTCTCTCTCTCTCTCTCTCTCTCTCTCTCTCTGTTTCAACCCCTAGCTGCGTTCCAAAACAAACGACCAGCAACCAGGTACAAATACAGTGTTTATGTCAGCAGTATTATTATTAAAATAGTTTAACCAAACCACTGAGCTGATTATCAGCTGTATGGGGCTGGGCCGAAGGATTAGAATGAAATGGAATACCAGGCCTAGGCCATGACCAAGCACTGGGACCAAATAAATCATTCGGTGTGGTGAAATCAGCACACCGTTGAAAAACGCACCTCTAAATGAGCCTTAGATAATCATTTTTTTATGTCCCTTATTTGGATTATTAATAAATAGTTGTCAGTTAAGCTTTTGCTGTATCTAATAACAGAGAAGGGAAATGCATTCCTGTGCATAGGCCTATGCTGATTTTACCTCACACCAACCTTGTCTATCAACATTAACAAAATAATAGACCTATATTCGAAGTCAGAGCCCGACGATGCTTATACAGTTTTCTCGGTCAGTAGCCAATAAATTACTGAATGAGAAAAGGCAGAAACGTATTTCAAAAACTGTTAGAAATAAGGTGCCTCTTTCAGCGTTACTTGGAAAGCATTTTGAATGCTTAGCTTCATACTGCTCATATAGGATAAGCACATTGATAATACATCACTTTTAATTTTATGTCAGCCTTTTTGCAATATTTTATGCATCGATAAACTCATGGTTTCCATAAAGTAACAAAACCCGGCTTTGTTAACCGCCAGTTCTTTAACGTGCTGCCGCCAGAACTTTAAAGAGCTACTGTAGCATTACGCTCCCCGTCAGTATCGATATCAACATGAAAGAAAGACAATAACAAGTACGTAAACTCTGGACAAAAAAGGAGTGCGTTCTGACCGAGGCAGTCGTATATTTTTTGCAACTTTATTCACGACGTAATGACTTTTATCAATTAAAGAAAAATTTATGATGAAAAAGCCGTAACTAAGAGATGTATGTTGGACATTGGTATTAAGAACGGGATGTACACTTCTAAGAAATCGTAACAAACCTAGGTAATGACGAGTTTGTAGTACTGTTTTCTATTAAATTGGATGTCAGTTATAAAGTGCCTATAACAATCTTTATTAAAAAAAATATGCAGCCAAGTCTTTTCGCATATTTACAAAAGTTTCATGCATTTTAAAGGATGCTTGCGTAATATATGTTATCTATTAAAAACAAGAAATTTTACATGAGATAAGTACAGGCTACCACATTGGGTTAAAAGCGATAGCAGTTCAATTTCAGCTGAGGCTATGAATACAAAAGTCAGGTTAGATCATTCCCCGCGGCGCTCCTCCCCCTCCTCTGGTTTTTCGTATACATTCACCAGCATTTCTTAGTGGTACTTAGTTTTTATATCATTATGGCCCTGGTACATCAGTAATAACTCAAAAGGACACGTTTATCATTTAACATATTTTTACACTTTTTTGTGTATAATTCCGTGTCTTCCACATAAATAAGTGATTTGGTAGGAATTCAAAGGCTATTTGATAACATTCGAATAAGATGGAATTAAGCCAATCAGCAGCCGATATCATGAGCCGTGTTGCCGTGACAAATTGTTATTGAAGACCAGCTGACACCGGCTACAGTAAAAGCATTTATATTACAAGATTTAGCTTCTCAAGAAGAATATATATCTAATAAGGCAGACAATTAAAAGTGATTCGTCGAGTGGACTATATAATGGATGATAAGAGAGCCTCCAAAATTAACGAAGATGAAATAAAAGGATGGACGTGATCAATGAAAAAAAAAAAGTTAGATTTTGTAGATTTTCTGGTCTAATAAACAAGCCCCCGCTACAATCTGTAGAGCATAAGTTAGGCATGGGGTTGTTAAGTATATCTTAGTTTAACCAGACCACTGAGCTGATTAACAGCTCTCCTAGGGCTGGCCCGAAGGATTAGACTTATTTTACGTGGCTAAGAACCAATTGGTTACCTAGCAACGGGGCCTACAGCTTATTGTGGAATCCGAACCACATTATACCGAGAAATGAATTTCTATCACCAGAAATAAATTCCTCTGATTCTTCACTGGCCGGCCGGAGATTCGACCGAGGGCCCCGCAGAGTGCTAGCCGAGAACGGTACCGACCAGTCCAGCGAAGAACTAGGGATGGGGTTGTAATGTCCTCCAAAAAAGCAGAGGTGAGAAACATACAGAAGACCCACATATTCTTGGAGCCAAGAAGCCAAATTATGAGCTGGCAGAGTTAAGTATACCTTAGTTTTACCAGACCACTGAGCTGATTAACAGCTCTCCTAGAGAGGGCTGGCCCGAAGGATTAGACTTATTTTACGTGGCTAAGAACCAATTGGTTACCTAGCAACGGGACCTACAGCTTATTGTGGAATCCGAACCACATTATACCGAGAAATGAATTTCTATCACCAGAAATAAATTCCTCTAATTCTTCATTACCCGGCCGGAGGCTCGAACGCGGGCCCAGCACAGTGCTAGCCGAGAACTATACCGACCCCGCCAACGAGGAACTTGAGTTGGCAGAAAACGTAATGTGCTTGATCATAAGCTCAGAATATCATATTAATTGCACTATTAGAGGGATGGGGCCAATACTGAAAAATAACAAGATTACGAGATTTTCGTCGGTTTATGGGTTTTTAGTGAGGTGTGTGGCAATTTTAGACGAATTATCGATATTTCATTTGAACCGAAAGTGTAATTCTTATACAATAGTTTGGACTGTCGCTAACTGGGTGTTTTTACCCAGATTCTTTACGACGGGTTCCATTTTCAAAATGACAGCATTAATGAGGCAATGAAAGATAATGTAAATGAAATTTCCTTTCATTGTCATCATCATCATCACCACCATTCTGGTTTGTTTTTGAATGCCCTCTTCCTTCTGGCCCTCATTCAGTGCATCATGAGAACCATTTGACTTCTTAGATATATTCTATACTTTTCTTGAAAAACTCAGTCTTCTAGGCTATACTGTCTTCGAAGAAACGTCTTTAATTTCTACATATTTTCATTGCCTCGGTAAGATTATTAACATTAAAAATAAATTTTTTAACGTCTTAGCGTAATCAGTTTACTATTCAGTTTCCTGTTTGAAGTATAAACGAAAGAAACAAAACCAAAGAGGATCAAGAGAATAAGATCACTGAAAGGACAATGTCGCAATTTTTCCCCACGACTGGGAGGGTTCTAAGTCCCTAGTGGTATGGGACTGGGATGGTCAGGCCTGAAGGGCACTACCAGCAAACATAGAAGCTAAGGTCCATCAAGATCAGGCTGGGTTTTACAATTTTATAAAAAAAAAAATAGACTAATTAAATTTAACATACATTAACACACAAGGACCACGCGTTCGGGTACAAGACACAATGCTGAAAGCTATAGAAAAACCATAAAACCCGAAAAACATGCCTCTAAAAGTTATAATTTTGCACAAAACTCATTTCCGAACAATCAGGCCACATTTTAAATGAACATTAACTATATCAGGCCCCGGATGGCAAAAAATGTGAAGGGATTAATTTAGCATACTAAAGGAACCGGCTCTTGACTTTAAAATGAACAATTTGGCTGGGGAGTGCGTAGCTTACCTCAGAGCTATACCCTTGAGAAAGATGCCTATCGCCCCTCTGCATGCCTCGTCGTCACCTCTGTTCCTTTTCAAAATTTATACATAGGTTATTTTAGTAAATGGTGTACTTAAATTATATAAAAAAGAGCCTCTCTGACATTCCCGACACAGAAAACAGGCAATTCGCCGGACACAAATAATAATCAAACATATTCACAGAAAAAAGTGCACCACGAACTCAGCCGCCTGCTTACCACTCCCCCTCGCTTATCCTGAACATTGTGAAGGATTGTCTAGAAAAAACGGATCCAATTTTTTCACGACAGACAATGTCCATATTTATGACAGTACATCACTTCTAGATTTCCTCTGTATTCTGTTCCCCGTTTCGCTTCCAACATATATTCCAGGCGAAGGAAATTCTAGGACTTTTGAAAGTAAGATTGCAAAAAAATAAAAGCAAAGAGTTGAAAGGAGAGAGAGAGAGAGAGAGAGAGAGAGAGAGAGAGAGAGAGAGAGAGAGAGAGAGAGAGAGAGATGGCAGAATGCCCCCGAGTCACTTAATATGACTCATTCTTTAGCGGAAATGCTTGAAAGAATCGAAGCCTTTTTGTGATGGGATTCGAGCGGCTTTTTGAAGGACTGACTGAGATCGCCCGGAGGAGAGGAACCTCCGGAATTTCTGCCATTAGAGAGATTCCTGTTAATACTCGTTTGATGGCGGAGCGTTCCAGATGCTGATCGATGGGGGCTTTTTCTCCCCGGAGTTCTGGAAATGATCTGAATGCGATTCATTGTGTATTTCGGGTCTTCCAGGAAATTCACTCGCTCTTAGATAGAAAACGTTTAAATTCGCATTGCCAGTCTAGCGAGGAACCTCTCTTACGTTTTTCGTTTGTTGGTGTTATAGTTAAAGAGAGAGAGAGAGAGACAGAGACAGAGAGAGATAGAGAGAGAGAGAGAATGTCTGACGAATCTAGTGGATGGTTTTACTCCGGTTGGAGTGAAGATTACTTCGCTGAGTCCCTTCCGTGTTTTAATTATTGGTTGATGGAATCCATTTCGAAGGCGTATTGGTCCCTGATGTTAGTTACTGTTTTCTCCATCCACCTAAGTATGACTCACAGTAGTCTCCTAACAACCAAGTACACCAAACAATGGTTAAACATACAGAGGAATACCAATTTTGCCCTGGCGCTGCATATATTTCATGTCTTCCCGGAATCGAACGCGGGTCTACTCGGTTGTGAGCCGTCCTCTGCTATTTGGACTATCAAGGTTTTAGGCATCATTTGTTTACAAAGAACCGATTCCTTAACACATACGTTCCTCATCAGACTGGGACGATATAAATAAAATGTTAACTTCTCAACTGTACATATTGCATTTGTGTTTTGTGTAATGAAAATCGATTCAAAACGAATAATTATATTCCTGTATTATTTATTCTTATATTCATACAATGGTTATAACTGTCTTACTTCAATTTGTCTTCTAAATTGGCCCTATATCGGCACAGGCTCTTGTTCCTGGAGCAGCCCGTAACAGTAATCCTGTGAACTCCAGACTCTTCTGATCAGCAAAAGTTCCCACAAGATTCCAGAAGGTGGGGTGGAGGTTGGGG
>JANJGK010000003.1:60453936-60463936 GCA_039081455.1 Macrobrachium rosenbergii | reverse complement strand
AGTATATATACTGTATATATTTATATATATATATATATATATATATATATATATATATATATATATATATATATATAGAGAGAGAGAGAGAGAGAGAGAGAGAGAGAGAGAGAGAGAGAGAGAGAGAGAGAGTAATAAAGTTTATATTACGAAGCGTCGGAATAAAAAAAGAGACAAATGTAGAAATTGGCCTGTTTCCTTAAGTCATCCCGTGATTTGATGCCCACCTTGGTCTTCACCTGTCTGCACCGTGATTGTGTATATGTATATATATATATATATATATATATATATATATATATATATATATATATATATATATATATATATATATATATATATATATATATATATATATATATATATATTAAATCTTGGACGACTTTGGACGAACTATGTGCTGGCCTGGCAGTGACACTTCCGCTGCAGGTGCAGCTGTGTCGAGGTGGGAAGTTTGCACAGTTGGATGCAGAGCTGTTTGATCATGATTTAAGTGCATAAAGACAGCGTGATCTCCGAACATTGACCCGGGGTCGTCACATTTCCGAAAGAAATGATTGTGTGAGTGCATATGTGTGTTGCACTCGCGAATGGTATATTAACAGGGGAATTGACTCTTGCAGGAGGACTTCATTAAGAGACTGGGTCTGTTTTGGTTAGTGGTGAAGTGTTGGAAGATCACCGCTGGAAAATCTGTTATTGTCGCCGTAGAAAGCGAGTACATTAACTCATGAACACTTGTTATCTTTTCCAAACATTTGGTGGAAAGACCTAGTAGCGCTGCAGTGAAACCCCGCTGTGTCTCCCTTATGCATTTTCCTGTTCCATTTTCCATTGTGCATTTTCTGTTTTGAATATTCATGTATTTTAACACCATTTCAGGTTTTAATATATTACTATGTTTCTTTCAACAGGAATTCTGGTTTCGTCCTGTGAGGACGAATATTTTGGGAAGTGGTGTTTATTATTTACATACTATATGACATTTATTATGGTCTAGAATAATTATGACCGTATTACTTTATTTGGTGACCAGGGTGTTAGTCACTAGCTGGTTTAGAATGATTAATATTTGTGAATCAAGATTTCCTCTTGTGATGATTTCCTTTTATAAGGGGTGGAATTTACTCCATTTCATGATCGTAACTTTTGCTGAATCACTTTCGTTAAATTTGCAAATTAAGTATAGTTTTGTATATCAGTGATTGATTCTGATCTTAAAACAGATACAGCAATAAAAGATGACCCTATTTGACCTGGGAATAGGGTCATTTAACATACACACACACACACATATATATATACAGTATATTTATATGTATGTGTGTGTATGTATATAAAATGTATACATTTAACATATATATATATATATATATATATATATATATATATATATATATATGTGTGTGTGTGTGTATATATATATATATATATATATATATATATATATATATATATATATATATATATATATATATATATATAGAGAGAGAGAGAGAGAGAGAGAGAGAGAGAGAGAGAGAGAGAGAGAGAGAGAGAGAGAGAGAGAGAGAGAGAGAGATTCATGATAGGAGGAATACTCTTTGTTATTCCTTGACTGTGGGGATATTTTACTTTGGTGTGGCTCATCCAATCGGTACTGGTTCATAGACAGGACTAGAGATTATATACAGTACATATAGGGATGCGTCCATTTGTAGGGAGAGCAAGACTGGGGTTTCTCTTTAATGGGAGAGGAAGTGAAATAACTGAAACGCATAACAGGAGTATAAGTTTAAGTGGGAGTCAGATTCAAAGTCCAAACTTCTCCAAATACCACAAGGCTACGACAACCTTCTTCAGTCGACGACTGTCGCCATCATCAGAGTTTCTGTCGCAACTGCGGCGACTCTCGTTATCCTTGTGTTTCCCGTTCAGGAGGCAAAGGATAGAAACGTACAAGGACGTACAAGTAGAGGTTGGGATTTTTTAAAAATCGTACAAATAGAACAGTGTAAATTCATAAACTAGTAGAACTCTTACATTTCTTACAATATTCTTTTGTTACCTGCTTCTCATCTACCCATTCATTTTTTGTAAATTAAACCGAAAACGTAAAAAAAAAAAGACAGACGCAAGAGTTTCTCTCTCTCAGTATAGAAGACATTTGACATTTATGAGAGAATTTGTTCTCCAATTTTCCACGCGTACAAATTCTCTTATGAAACTGAGTTTCGCAGTTTGCAATTTGGAGTTTTGCAATCTTCGTCGTTATGTTCATATTGCATGAAAATAATTTGAAAATAACCGCAAACGTTTATTTCATTTCTTATATACAAATGACCTCTTGGTTATTTATATAATCATGGCACGTGTATTCGTTCGAGAATGGTATTTCTTAACGAAATATTTGTTGTACTTATATATTTGTATATATTCGAAGCAGATTCATCTCGTCCTAAATGATCAAGTCCCATTCTTAAGCCATAATTTCCACTTTTTTTCTTGAGTTATTTTAATTGGTTTTAGAATAGAAAGGAACATTACGTTGACAGTTTAATTGGTTTCTTGGGTTGAAAAGGACCTCCTGTGGCCAGTTTAACGGGTTTCTGGAGTAGAAAATGACATCGATAACCAGTTTAATTGGTTCTGGAGTAGGAGAGGATATCCAGTTGCCAGTTTAGTTGGTTTATGGAATAGGAAAGGAAACCTGGTAGACAGTTTATTTGGTTTCTGGAGCAGACAGGGACATCTGGCAGCTAGTTTAATTAGTTTCTGGAATAGAGAAAGAAAATTTGGTTGACGTTTAATTGGTTTCTGCAATTGAAAAGGACAGCCGATATCCAGTTTCACTGGTTTCTGTAGAAAAAAAAAGGACAACCGGTAGCCAGTTTAGTTGGTTTTTGGAGAAAAAAAGGACATCCGGTAGCTAGTTTCATTGGTTTCTGGAGTAGAAAAAGACATCCGGTAACCAGTTTACTTGGTTTCTGAAAAAAAGACGTCCGGTTTCCATTTTAATTCGTTTCTGTTATAGAAAATGACTTCCAGTAGCCAGTTTACTTGGTTTCTGGAGTAGAAAAGGACATCTGCTGACCAATGTAATTGCTTTCCGGAGTACCAAAAGAAAATCCAGTTTCCAGTTTATTTGGTTTCTGCAGTACAAAAGAACATCCAGTTGCCAGTTTAATTGGTTTCTGGAGAAGAAAAAGACATCCAGTAGCCAGTTTAGTTGTTTCTGGAGCAGAAAAGGACATCCAGTAGCCGGTTTAATTGCTTTCTGGAGTAGAAAAAGAAATCCGCTAGCCAGTTTAATTGGTTTCTGGAGAAGAAAAAAACAGCCGGTAGCCATTTTAATTGGTTTCTAAAGGAGAAAATAACATCCAGTTGCCATTTCAATTGGTGGTTTCTGGAGCAGAAAAGGAAATCCGCTAGCCAGTTAAATTGGTTTCTAGAGAAGAAAAAATATCCGGTAGCCATTTAATTGGTTTCTCGATGAGAAAATAACACCCAGTTGCCATTTCAATTAGTGGTTTCTGAAGTAGAAAAGGAAATCCGCTATCCATTTAATTGGTTTTTGGAGAAGAAAAGTACATCCGGTAGCCATTTTAATTGGTTTCTGGAGAAGAAAATGATATCCAGTTACCATTTCAGATGGTGGTTTCTGGAGTAGAAAAAGACCCTCCGATAGCCAGTTTTGTTGGCTTCTACACTTAAGAAGAAAAAAAAGTAAAATTCACTGTTTCTAAAGACATCTACGGAAAGTCCTTTAGTCCTAAATTATTCATAGCAAGAAAATGTTTTTCAAACTTGGAATGAATAAAATACGAACCTAAAACAAATTATTATCAAAACTCCCGAAATAGTTTGTGTCCTCCTGTGGGAAATCCGCAAGGCGCTGGTAATTGAATAAGCGTTAATAAAACTAAGCCAATTCCAGCCCGGTGTAATCGTTTTCTAATTGAAGATTTTCGGTGCAGTGAAAGATGATACTCACAGAAGATTTTGAGTAAAATTACCTGGATTTATTGGAAAAAAAGATGAACAAGAATTTAACTCCCTTATTTTTTACGCTATAGTTGAATAGTTCTGTTATTCTGAGACCTTGTAATAAGAGAATACGGTACCTTTTGAAGCTGAAATTACTACTTCAAGTCATGCAATATTTATCTGAAATGTAACTCAAATTAAAAAGTAGAAATATCATACAGTTTTCGGCATATATTTACACTGGTTCTTTTATCTTTATATTAAAGAAACTGGTCATTATTTGAACACGCCTTCTCAAAGCAATTTTTTCGTTAAAATATCAAAATGCCTGAATAGTAGGTTATGTCTTAATATTCACATCACTCGATGGAATTTTTTAATAATATATCAGAATATTCAAACCATATTTTAAACTTGGAAAACAATATTTCAATAAGCTTATGAGAAAGGGAAAAGTTTGTGAAAGATTTTATGTCTTGAGAGCTTGATTACCAAGGTAATAATTTTGTGCTTATGGTTACCCAACAGGAAATATATATATATATATATATATATATATATATATATATATATATATATATATATATATACATACATACTGTATATATATATAAATAAATATATGTATACTGTATATATATATATATATATATATATATATATATATATATATATATATATATACACGAGTATATATATATATATTTGTGTGTGTATCTGTATGTTCATTCCCTCATTGCTAAGAAACACTTCATTTGATCTTACGAATGTCTCTAAAGTTTACAGTTGTATGGTTGTATACTACGTGCGCATGAGAGAGAGAGAGAGAGAGAGAGAGAGAGAGAGAGAGAGAGAGAGAGAGAGAGAGAGAGAGAGAGAGAGAGAGAGAGAGAGAAGGGTCTAAACTTTTAATGGCTTTGTTTTCATAAAGAAACACATACTACTTTTATGCCACACTATTAATACGAAAGTACAACACCATCTACTGACTCTATACTGCCAAGATATTTCTCAATAATATACACGAATCCAAAAATTCAGAAGCTTGTATCAAAACCTAAATTCTGTTTTGGATTCACCTACGTTTCCTACCCTCGTGGGGCCCAAACCCCGTCCAGGAATATCCCCGAATTCGTCCGAAATGGGAATAAAAGAAGAGAGAAAAAAATATGGAGAGTGATGTGGTGTTAATGCTGAGGACCGTTTGGCCTTATCGACATGCAGGAACTCGACCTCGACCTCCTGTTCCGGCTTTCGAAAAATGTCAGCGTCGTCGCTCATATTTCCAGGCCGCTGGGAGAGGGAGACATGATACACTTTGGCATGTCTCCCAGGCAGGGGGAAAATACACGGTAAAGATAAAGGAAAAATAAAAAGGAACCACTACAGGAAAGAAAAAAAAATAGCATACTACCAAAAATGCACGAGACAGAAATAAGTCAAAATCCCTTAGACTATTATTTTTGTGATTTAGCTTCTCTGGCAAGTGGAAAAAAAATCATAAATAAAAAAGGAATCTATCGTCTGATAAATAATCCAGTGAGAAGGAAGCGTACCTTTATTAAGAAGAATGATTAAGGAATGATCAATTGCTTTTATCGGTAGCTTGTTTTGTCTTTTTCTCCTTTTTTTTTTATTTAGAGGAGGTATAACGTATGTAAGTACATTTATTACAAGAAAAATGACTTCCTCACGACACGCCTTTTGAGAGTTTCACATATGCCAGATAACCTTTGACACGTTCCAGACCATCTTCCCGAGGCGTGACTTCAATATTTCACCTTCTGCATTATTGTGTATTCTATGTGGGCAAGACATTTTTCGGAATAAATGTTGGGATATATTTTTGAGCGAGAGTTGTCAAACCATCTCTAGACATATTTGTTGGAACTCATATTTCCCCCAGAAATTCTGAGCCTCAATTCTTGTATATCCCTGCAGCGTGTATGTGTATTATTTTTATTACCCTCATGTTTAAAAAACAAAATTTAAATTTGATTTGATGTTGTAAAGGCAATGCCATTTTTTTAGAGCTTTGAAGATTAAAATATAAACATTCCTGTCATGGTATCTGCAAGAAAGTCGTATGCTAATGCTATAGCGCATGTGTTTGTTTGTATGCACTGATACATGCATAGGTGTTCGCTTAGACGTGTAGCCTATGTAAGTTTAAACACGCAAGGCAATAAACTAAACTAATCTCTGAGGGGCAGAAGCATAACAGACACACTAAACTAACTCTGAACAAAAGTGGTTCTCTCTTCAAAATGGGTATAATGGGGATGTTTCGAGTTGCTGATCTCGAATATGAATGAGAAATTACAACATACTGTAATTTACTTTACTGGATCTTTTGATTATATGTAGTTCTTGCACTCTGTCTCCTTGGGAGATGCTGCGGTAAAATGGTGAAAGTGTACCTGAGTGAATGACTAACTTAGGTTTATAAAGATACACCGAGGAAAACTTACTTATTATTAATGTTTCGAAATTTCTGAATATCATCACAAAATCTCAAGACTTTCATAAATCATTAAAGAGAAGATGAAGATTTTTGTTATCAAATAAAAAGAAATAGTGGTTGACCTCGTTAATTTCCACACCGCTATTTCTGACGGATCCGTTCCTCGAGAGAGGTCATAAATAAACAGACATCCAGCGAAGCAAAGGTCAGCTCATATTTTCTATTCCCCCAAAAAAGGATCTTGTTCGGGTGGTGCAACAAGCAACAAACTACTCAGGTATTACGTTTTGTGTTATTTTAAGGGAAAACATTTCTGTTTGCGGTCAGAAGGAAAGAAAACGCTAATTGAACTTTGTAGCATTTCGTTTTTTCACTGACTAGGCCCTGGCTGTGCAAAGGCAGATAAATTTTACACAGCCAGTCAGTCACTGACTGTAAAGTTTATTCTGAGTATTGCCAGCAGGATCATTACACCGTTGATGTCATCCTTGCAAAGGTTTTTTTTTTTCAGAGAAACTTGAATGATTGTGACTGCTATCAACTGACCGATCACACATTGATGCCGTCGAGGTTGAGGGCAAAACTATGCCCTTCTGTAGCCTAAACCCGGTAAAAACAAGATAAGGGAAAAAGAAAGAAGAAGAAGGGTTGGGCTTAACAACGAAAAAATCGACACGTCTTCTTAAAAAAAAAAAGCAGGTGAAAAAAAATAAGCGCTCCACACGAAAAATATTACTACCCAACCACACTTTCATAAATCCGTACTGAAGCTCTTGATAAGAATAATTAACCCTCGACAGACAAAGCCAACGACTCCATAATCAAAATTGTGATATACTTTTCAAAAATTGGAATTTACTTGCCAGTTCTTTGAGATCAACCCTAGCCACACTCAATTCTCATTGTTAAAACACCAACAACTTCCCTAACTAAAGACAGAATATGCTGATAACATTTACCAAAAGTAGATCAAGTTATCTGAGTTAATTTGTCTATTGGAGTTCAAGTAAATTATGTCTAAATTCGACAGATAGAATGCACGTATGAGCTGAAACTTACATCCTTCGTGAATGCTCTGCAGCATGTGTATATTTATTTGTCGATATACACATGTGCATGTATGTATTACAGTTCCATTGATAATGGCTATGTTCAACAAGATAAGTCGAATCCTTTGATGGGATATAGTCTCAGCATCGAGGTAATTAAACCCTAGTGCCTATGTCTTTGAAGGATATGAGAGAATATCTTACAACAAAGGAATAACCAGTTACCTTTTTGGTTGAATTTCTCAAAGATTGTGAAGTAACATATTCTGAAGAGAATGAGCTGACAGGGAAGACAAAAGAAAACCTTACTTTAGAATTCCATGAAAACTATGGAATTTGTTTTTAGCTGTATTCAGGGCTATGCCAGGATGAAATAATTCCATCTCTATTTTTTATTTGAAGTGATAATTCGATGAAGTAAAAACAATATAAAGGTTAATTCTCGAACAAGTTCACAATAAAGGACAATACATGAGAGAAAGTCACGATGAAACTTCATTTGAGAGAGAGAGAGAGAGAGAGAGAGAGAGAGAGAGAGAGAGAGAGAGAGAGAGAACTCGGAGTCTTTTTATACGACTCATTTTTAACCGATAGTTCCGAAAGAGTCGAAGCTTTCTGGAAGAATTCGAATAGCTAATTGGGAGATCGGAGTACGATAACAGGAGGAAAGAAAACCTCGGAATATGTGCCATTAGAGAGACTCCTTTTAATGCTCTTGTGATGACGGAGCGTGGCTCTAGACGTTGATTGTTTTTTAACCCCTTTTTTGCCCTTAAAGTCAGGAAATGGACTCCTGCCATACGTCAACTGACTGAATAGGGGACTACTCTGGATGGGCGTATGGTGTTTAGGGCGAAGCCGGAACGCTTGGTTTGTTGGTTTGAATTAAACAAGTCGTCTGGCAGAAAGTGGTTTGCCCAGTGTGCTTAACTTGAAAGAAAGTAAGAGGTCTAGTTTGGATCCCTGGACTCAGTCGACCAACAGAGACTAAAGCTCGACGAACTGCATAGTTTTAAACATTTCTTACGACAACCAAAGGACTTAAATTTCCCTTGCCAATCCTTCAGTTACAAATATTTTCTTCTGCCTGTATGTGCCAATGTTAATTTTCTTTGGGAATATATATATATATATATATATATATATATATATATATATATATATATATATATATATATATATATATATATACATATATATATATATATGTGTATATATATATATATATATATATATATATATATATATATATATATATATATATATATATATATATATAGAGAGAGAGAGAGAGAGAGAGAGAGAGAGAGAGAGAGAGAGAGAGAGAGAGAGAGAGAGAGAGAGAGAGAGAGAGAGAGATATATGGATAGACATACATATACTCACCTACCCTCATACTAAATGCTTTCATGGAATGCGGAATATATTTCAATGTAAAGGATTTTTCTCACATTCATATATGACATCATAGCATATCCAGTACGATATTTCAAGATTTTTCTGGACAATTTGTCAAACCTTTTACCAAAATATACCCAAGAATCTTCCCAAACTCGACCAGCCTTAGAGAGAAATATAAAAAAAATATATAAGAAAAAAAATGTTGCGGTGATGATATGACGTTAATGGTAGAGGCGGTTTTGGCCTCATCTACATGCATGGATTCGGCCTCCTGCTCCGGCCACAAAAAAAAAAAAAAAAAAAAAAAAAAAAAAAAGTGACTACAGAGTCGGTGCCCACATTACTCTGAGGATGAAGAAAAAATCAAGAAACTGGTAAAACGCTGATGCTGAAACGCAAAGGAAGGAACGGAATCGTTACTTGTATGCGATTATCTTGAATTCTTTCAATTTGCTTGTATTATAGGAAAAGATGCACTGAAAAACATGTGCGTTGCAATGTGACAAACAGTGAAGAAGGAGGAAAAAGAGAAGAAATATGTTATTGATAATGGTATTTTTAAGATTCAATAGGGGTAGGGGAGGAACTGGATGATAAAAATCAATAAAGTAAGAATCAAGAGTATCATTTTCTATAGGCTACACATGAGTCTGCCAGGCCGTTGCAGGCCTTCATACACGATTGTTTTAACCATATTTATTATTTTACACATATGCCGAGCCGGAACTAAAACACACACACACACATGTATATATACATACACACACACACACACACACACACACACACACACACACACACACACACACACACACACACATATATATATATATATATATATATATATATATATATATATATATATATATATATATATATATATATATACATTTATGTGTGTGCGTGTGTGTGTGTGTATACATAGTTTTATTGTTGGAATCTCTCACAATTTACCCTGGGCTCTGGGTCTGGTTAGGAAAGGTTAGTTAAGCTCAAGGTGTATATTCTGGCTGATAGTTACGGTATGCAGTGGTCGTGGTCATGTAAAGCTAATGTTAAAATGTTTTTGTGCAAATTTTCGTACCAAAACTTTCAAAACGAATTTGCAGTCATGAATTTT
>JANJGK010000003.1:60436708-60453836 GCA_039081455.1 Macrobrachium rosenbergii | reverse complement strand
TAAAGATAAAATCCACGAAGGAAAGGGAAACATTTGAGTGCTGCGAGACCTCACGATGCTAGGTCCTTTACTTAGCATAGTCTGCTAAGTAGAGGACCTAGCGTCGAAAGGCCTCGCATCACTCCAGTGTTTCCGTTTCCTTCGTGGATTTTATCTTTATTTATATATATGTGTGTGTGTGTGTGTGCGTGCGCGCGTGTGTATGTGTGTGCTATATATATTTATATATATATATATATATATATATATATATATATATATATATACATATACATATGAATTTTTATCACATCACCGTGACATAGTATGTACGAACATTAAGCTACAAATGTCGTTTAACATCCAAACCGCGCTACTTCGGAAATATCACTGAAGGGAAATCATAGGTGATAAATGATATGATACCTAAATGACTCGAACCCACGACAGTAACCGTCAACGACTTCTAAGTCGACGTTCTAGACCACAGAGTATATATACCTCTCTTGACAACTCAGTGGTCTAGAACGTTGGCTGGAAGTCGGTCATGGGTAGTTTTAGGTGTTCGACCCACTTAGGTACCAAATCATTTATCACTTATAATTCCCCTTCGGCGATATTCCCAAAGTAGCGCGAATGCAGATTAATGTTTATATATATATATATATATATATATATATATATATATATATATATATATATATATATATATATATATATATATATATATGTGTGTGTGTGTGTGTGTGTGTGTTGTGTGTGTGTGTACTGTATATATATATATATATATATATATATATATATATATATATATATATATATATATATATATATATATATATATATATATATATATATATATATATATCATTTATGAGATTGTATGTGTGATTTAAGCAAGAAAGACATCATTTCATAAGTGAATGACGTTTACGCTGAGTTAACATAGCAGAATTTCGACTGACGATTTGACGAGGCAAATCTTTCAGTGTCCAAATGAGCCTGGCAGTCATTAGCGGGTAACATTGTTAATAAGCCAAATGATGCAGTTAATGGTCGGTTTACGGCTAAAACAATATTAAAAGAGAAACGACGTTGGTGCATGTTACGTTTCCACTCGTTGCAGTTTGATTGCACGGTTGTCACTGACGCGTAAAATGAACATGAGTACGTTAAAGCCCTTGAATCCATACAATTTGGGGACAGTGAACTAAATTCAGTATATACAATGTTATTGCTTCTGTAGGTTATATATATATATATATATATATATATATATATATATATATATATATATATATATATATATATATATATATATATATGTATATATCTCGGCAAAAGACTTATACCTCTCTTGATGGCTCAATGGTTTACGTCAACTGGAGTCGCTGAATAGGCTTTCGTCGCGGGTTCGTGTCCCCACGATTCCAATTCATTTATCACTTATATAAATTCCCCTTCGGCGACAATTCTCCAACGGAGATATACCGAGGTAGCGTGAATTTCGATATTAAGCGACATTTGTAGCTTCATGATTGTATAAAAATCACGGTGTGATAAAAATTTCATATATATATATATATATATATATATATATATATATATATATATATATATATATATATATATATATATATATATTATATATATATATATATATATATATATATATATATATATATATATATATATATATATATATATATATATATATATATGTTAGCTGAAGCCACTGGGAAAGTTCAAAATGAAACGACAGAGTGCCAAGTACTTTCGTGTATTTTGACACATCTTTGGGACACAAAGCAATGCAGAGCACAAAACGATTGAGCAAGAAACTCTCACAAAAGGAAAGCGAAGCAAAAAAAAATATGTACAATTAGGCCATTACAAACAGAAACAATGTTCGTCCAGATCACTCAACTAATTAACACCCAAACAAGTCAAAAGAAGGAAAGGAACTGCCTAATGACCGCATTACAGTATATACAGAAATGAATGATAAAAAGCTGACTACTTGTCGACCAGTTTATAAAACAACTGAATTCACAGTTAGGAATAGTAGCAATAAAAACAGTAATAACAATATACATAAAAAGACATCACCAATAAAAGAAACAACGACAAGGAATATTAAAATGACAAGTAGTAGCTACACAAAATTATAAGATATCCTGTAATTTTGTGTACTACTTGCCATTTTCCTTTATATGTATATCTTATTGTTCGTTCAGTCATTTTAATATTCCTTGTCGTTGTTTCTTTTATTATTGATGTCTTTTTATGTATATTGTTATTAAAGTTTTTATTGCTACTATTCCTAATTGTGAATTCAATTGTTTTATAAACTGGTTGACAAGTAGTCAGCTTTTTATCATTCATTTCTGTATATAATGCGGTCATTAGGGAATTCCTTTAATTGTTTTGATTTGTTTGGGAGTTAAGTGATCTGGACGAACACTACTTCTGTTAGCTATGGCCTAATTGTACATATTTTATCCTTTTTTCTTCACTTTGCTTTTGTGAGAGCTTTCTTGCTCACTCGTCTTGTTCTCTGCATTACTTTGTGTCCCGAAGATGTGTTAAAATACACGAAAGTACTTGGCACCCTGTTGTTTCACTTGGAACTTTCCCAGTAGCTTCAGCTACTGAACAAAATCACTCGCTTACTTTTGTGATTTCTTAGTATATATATATATATATATATATATATATATATATATATATATATATATATATATATATATATATATATATATATATATATATATATATACATATATATATATATATATATATATATATATATATATATATATATATATATATATATATATCTATATTCATATCTGTATATATATACACACACACACACACACACACACACACACACACACATATATATATATATATATATATATATATATATATATATATATATATATATATATATATATATATATATATATATACATTCTCATGACTCAAAATGAGAGGAGATTATTTATCTGAGAATAAAGGGAGAGGAGAAATGAAAGACTGCAAAAACCAATGGTCGGGAAATGTTACAATCTGGGATCCTCAGTTTCTCGACTGAAAAAATGAATGAAAAAACATGAAAAGATTGAGTTAACAGAGATGTTACAATGTGCCAGCCGGTATGCGGAAAGAGAAAGGAAAAATATATTGCATGTGAAAATATGGCGAAAATTGAAATTTTGTCGTTTGGTTGTTATATCTATTTGATCCAAAATTTTGCCATCTTTTTTTGCAGTGGATATATGATCTATTGTAAAGCTTACGTTTGAAATAAATCATGCTTGGTAGAATCGATTTATTAAAAGTGCCATTATAGAGTTTGCGTTGAATATTTGCATCTTATGTCTTAGTTTGATAAATACTATACATAGCTCGTATATAATAAAATATTTATCATATAGCTTTAATTATAATCAAATTCCTATTATATCGCTCCATTTCATTGAACTATTTGAATATATATAAATATATGTGTATATATATATATATACATATATATATATATATAAATATATATATATATATATATATATATATATATATATATATATATATATATATATATATATATATATATATATATATATATATATATATGAATATATATATATATATATATATATATATATATATATAAATATATATATATATATATACATATATATATATATATATATATATATATATATATATATATATATATATATATATATTCATATATATATATATATATAATATATATATATATATATATATATATATATATTATATATATATATATTATATATATATATATATATATATATATATATATATATATATATATATGTATATTTATATATATATATATATATATATATATATATATATATATATATATATTATATATATATGTGTATATATATATATATATATATATATATATATATATATATATATATATATATATATATATAACATGATATTTTACCGAGGTTATGTTTATCAGTATCAATAAATTAACATATAATTATACAGTGACTAAGAACGCTCATAACTTTTGAAGAAACGGATAAAATAGCCCGCAGGAAGGACACGGGAGCTACATAAAATAAATACACGAAATATTTGTATATCTAAGCTAGCATCATTTCATTGATTTATAAATATACCCTAATTCGCTATAATAAGTAATTTTCAAATAGTCAAGTGAATTGAAGCGATACAATACGAATTTGTTAGTAATTAAAGGTATGTGATATAATATATATATATATATATATATATATATATATATATATATATATATATATATATATATATATATATATATATATATATATATATATATATATATATATATATATATATACATACTGCATATATAGTATTTATCAAACTAAGATATAAGATGCAAATATGAAACGCAAGCTCTATAATGGCATTTTTGATAAATCAAATCTACCAAGCATAATTTATTTCAAACGTAAGCTTTACAATAGAACATTTATTCATTGAAAAACTAGACGAAAAAAATTTGGCTCAAACAGATATACAGTATCTATCAAATGATAAGATTTCAATGTCCTCCTAATTGCCATAAGCAATATATTTCTCATATATATATATATATATATATATATATATATATATATATATATATATATATATATATATATATATATATATATTATGTATGTGAGTGTGTGTGTGTGTAGGTTTATGTATGTTTGTACGGTTCTACAATACAACCTTTACATTTTTAAATGGTTGCGACAGATTTCAATCATGCTTCATGAAGGTAGATGAAAAGATATAAGATTCAATCAAATACAGAAAAAGTTTTCATCTAAAATAAATAAAATGACAACATAATAAATTAACACAAAATGAACAACATGTGAATATTATAAATCGAATAATAAAGATTATACGAATTAATTAACTTTCGAGTTATTTCTTACTTTTCCAGAAAAGCCTATACGTGAAAGTGCAGGAAACATTAGCAATGAAATTATATCGACGTGAGATATATTATGCATCACAGAATATTTTTATCTTTTAAAAATGTCAAAATTTCACGACATAAATCTTTCTCCGGTAATTCATTGAAGGAAAAGAAATCGTAAGGTAGTCTTGGAAAACAGCTGCATGGGATTTATTTCAGTAAGTGTATCTGAGAAGACACAATTTAATAAGAAATATTATATATGATCATGGGTTGTTTGAGGCTTACTGTCTGAGAGCATAAAATATCCTTGGCAGAATTAGTGACAAGCTACCATATTACATCTGCGTATATATATATATATATATATATATATATATATATATATATATATATATATATATATATATATATATATATATATATATATATATATATATATATATATATATATATATATATATATATATATATTCATCAGATGGCCACCTCCATGCAAACGTAGTGCAAATGGCTACCCACATAGCATAAACCTCCCACTGTATCCCCCCTGTATCCTTTCCTTCTGCTGCCGAAATGTCTTGCCGCTCTAGGTAGCCAAGAAAGGGAGAGCCACTGCAAGGATTAGAAGGAACCTACCTAGAACAGTGGCCATATTGGGCCTTGAGGCGGTCCGGCCTCACAGTTCAGCCATGAGCTTCCAAATTCACCCTGACTCCTGTTTTGGCTATTGTCGAGAGCGGGTGCCCATTTCCCGCTCGAACATTTCACATGACCGCCACATTGGCTCCAGCCACGTGTCTCAATTCAGGATAACTCTACTGGATCCCTCCTTTGAACTCCTACAGTAAGCCTAAGACGAACTTGTGTATTTTGTGGGCCTGTTTTTCCTCCTACTGAATTATTTCTTGACTTTATTAACGAAACTCCAAGTAAATCCCATGATTCACCAAGTGTACTTCTCTCTCTCCATTCATCTCTGTAACCCCCTTTTCCCTAGTTGACCCTCTTCCACGCCACTGCCACCCATCGTTTGCATGCTTAGTTAATTTCCAGATTAAGAAAACCGAAGTAAAGCCTCTTTAGACTGGCTATGCTGTCCTGTGTTCGCCTGAGTGGTTAGAGCAATCTTTAAGCATTCGGGTGTTATAGTCCAGTGAGTTAGGATAGCTTGATGGTATATAGTTAAGGCGTTAATGCATGATGTTCCCATAGTTAATTCAACACCTCTCTCTTTCAGAGGGATGCCTTTATCGTGCGTGATGTAGGACAACTCTCACCCCACTTTCATTTGTTGCTGGAAGCCTCCATGTGCGAAGGAACAAGGGAATTTCTCCTTTTACAGCGCCGTTAAATAATTATACATCCATCCTTTCTGGTTAAGCACGTGTGTCCCTGGTTATAATTAATTTGTAAGCTGTTGTTAATATTTGTTAAGTAAATGTTGTTAATTCTTAATCAAGTATAATTATGCCTTGCAGTAACTTGACGAAGGGAAATAATTAATTCTTCCCATTCTTCTAGGGTTTTTTTGTTACACTCAGCCATTTTATAGCATTCTGCTGTACGACCACGGCTGGCAAGTAATAATATATATATATATATATATATATATATATATATATATATATATATATATATATATATATATATATATATATATATATATATATCAGGACGGGGTGACAAGGAGACAGTCGGTCATCTATAGGTGATATTTATTTGCCGATGCGTTTCGTAACACACAGTTACATCATCAAGGCTAAAGGAGAAAATACACAAATTAAAATACATGGAATAAAACTAATGACTCCAAGAGTCTCAACATGTTATATAAATATACATTAAAACAAGGCAATTCAGAAAAAGCCTCTACTAGACTAAAAGTTGAAGACTGAATGACCAAAAGGGAAAAGGAAAAGCGGCAAAGAAAACTGTCTCAAGCCAGATACAGCTGTACAGAGGTGGTGTCTGAGTTCAACTTAGGAACTAGCTGCTTAATAAATAACGATTCTCAAATGAGCAGTTCGTTTGGAAGACGTGTTTGGCCCAAAACAGAGAAGTCAGAATAATTAATACTTGTATTACATATATTTGAATGATTTCTAATATTGGAAGATTCTGGATTGGTTGCAGGTCATCCGCACGAACTGCTCATTTTAGAATCGGTATTTATTAAGCAGTTAGTTCCTAAGTTGAACTCACACACCACCTCTGTACAGTTGTATCTGGCTTGAGCCAGTTTTCTTTGCCGCTTTTCTTTCCCCTTTTTGTCATTCAAACTTGAACTTTTAGTCTAGTAGGGGCTTTTTCTGAATTGTCTTGTTTTAATGTATATTTATATAGCATGTTGAGACTCTTGAAGTCCTAAGTTTTATTCCATGTATTCTAATTTGTGCATTTTCTCTTTTTGCCTTGATGATGTAAGTATGTGTTACGAAATGCGTCGCCAAATAAATATCCCCTATAAACTACCGACTGTCTCCTTGTCACTCTGTCCTGATATATGCTGTGGCCTGCTTGCGCCAACAACTCCTGTCCTTTATATATATATATATATATATATATATATATATATATATATATATATATATATATATATATATATATATATATATATATATATAATATGAATCTGTATCTATGTATGTACGTGAATGAATTATTTTCGAGAACGAAAATTTTCTTAGAACATTTGTTCTTCAGCATATATTTTCCAGAAAAAATATGAAATAGAAGGAAATGTATATATTTTCATTGCAGGATATTCTTTCAATAAAAACAATCACAATACTTTTAGTTTTCCCCTGACAGGGATGAACATCGGTGCCTTGTTTTGAGGTCTGGGTTGCGAGATCGAATTGAAAGGGTAGAGGGGAAGGTGGTTTTCACATGTCTCGACTGTCGACCTCACTGCGTAACAACTCCTCGCTGCTTGGAGAAAGAGCACTGCTGAACTGGTACAATACATGTACACAGTACCGGGGTCTAAGCGATGTCAGGCAGGGCAGCCGATCGGGACTACAAAGTCTACCCCAAAGCCAAATGAAAGTCCTCAAAAGAAGGCATCATGGCGACCCATATAAAAATGGGAACAAGCTGGGAAGAAGAAGAAGAAGAAGAAGAAGAAGAAGAAGAAGAAGAAGAGGGGAAGATGGTTTTGGTACTACAACGTATAATCAGTGCAGTTATACCTCAGAATGAATTTTCACGTATAAAGAAAAGTGGCCTCGTGTTTTAGTCTTCGATATCGATATCTTCAAAGTATCCACCGCCCTTGGCAAACACCCACCCCCCCAAAACAAAGTCATCTTACCTGCTTATATTTTTTCTCAGCGTTAACATACTGCTAATACGAGCAGGAGCCCGTGCGGCAGAAGGCCAACTTAACAAATAAAGCAACAAATACAACGGCCCCGAGTCTATGTTCATGAGATCATGACCGACGATGAGTGGCTGTTCTATTTTTAGTTTTCTGTTAAAGAAAACTATTGTGATGGCTTTGTCTGTCCGTCCGCACTTTTTCTCTCACTGTCAAATCTAAAAAAACTACTCAGGCTAGAGGGCTGCAAATTGGTATGTCGATCATCCACCCTCCAACCATCAAATATACCAAATTGCAACCCTCTAGCCTCAGTAGTTTTTATTTTATTTAAGATTAAAGTTAGCCATAATCGTACTTCTGGCACCGATATAGGTACCAACAACACAGGCTGAGTTTCATGGATCGCGGCTAAGAATTTCATGGGCCGTGGCTGAATTTCATGGGCCGCGGCTGAAAGTTTCATACAGCATTATACTCTGTGCAGAAAACTTGATTGCGCCGAGGAAACTTTGGCGAATTTTTAAGTGATTCTTGGCTAATCGTGTAACCGGGAAATCTGACGCATAAAAACATTAATCTGATGTAGAAAAGTTATTGATGATGAACGAAAGAAGCACTTGTGTGCACAAACTAGTAGGAGGTAAGACTCTTCATTTGGGATTTTTGCGAATTTATAACAAGTGGAAAAATTTTGTAACTTTATCTTTTTATTTAAATTTTGCTTGGAAAATGATTTTACTCTAATCTGCCTCGCCTGTCGAAATAGTAGCGGTAAAAATAATACAAAGTAGCTTTTTTTTTTTTACTTTATTTGAAAAGAATGTACTACATGGAATATATTTAAAATAATAAATACAACTCCCAGGGATTAAAAAGATCTTTGAGGATTCTTTTTTTTTAGGAAATATAGAGAGTGAAACTAAATTCTCCTTTTACTCTCTCTCCTTGTTCTTTCTCTATCACTCGCCAGACATTTATACTATATATATATATATATATATATATATATATATATATATATATATATATATATATATATATATATATATATATATATATATATATATATATATATATATATGTACACATATACATATGTATATGCATATCTATATATATACATATATATATGTATGCATGTATGTATGTATGTATATGTCCCTGTGAGTACGCATTAAAGCTGTACTTGTATAGTATGAAATAATATTTCCATCCGATCCCTACAGCAAAATTTTAAATGCCACTTTGACGAACCAAAGCGTTAAGTGTCCAAATCAATCAGACAGTCATTAGCGGGTAACACGGTTAACAACCGAAATGATGCAGTTAATGGTCGTTCCATGCGTGAAATAATAATAAAAAACGATGTTTAATGGAAGCTGTATTTGCATGAGCTCCAAAAAGGATGACGCGCTAGTCGCTGAAATGCAAAATGCATGGAAGGTGCGCACGAATATATTACGAATATTTGATGTTTAGAGGACGCGTACACGGCGTAACTGAAAAGCAAATAAATGACAGTGTATTTACTTTGACTCTGTGTATTTCTCTTTTCCTCTTCTGTCAGGCTTTGGAGTCATCTTCCTAATTGTTTACTTTTTTTTTTATCTTATTGTCTTCCGGTTTTTAACAGAAATATAAAATGTTATGAATACTTGATATTCTGAAGACGTTTATGGCATAACGGAAAAGTAAGTAAATGACGGTGTATTCCATTTGACTTTGTGTATTTCTCTTTTCCTCCTCTGTCAGGCTTTGGAGTCATCTTCCAATTCTGTTTTTTTTTTATCTTATTAGCTTCCGTTTTTTAACAGAAATATCAAATATTACGAATATTTGATGTTTAGAGGAGGCGTTCGTGGCGTAATTGAAAAACAAATAAATGACAGTGTATTTCATTTGACTGTGTATTTCTCTTTTCCACTTCTGTCGGGCTTTGGAGTCATCTTCCTAATTGCTTATTTTTTTTTTATCTTATGATCTCCCATCATTTAACAGCAATATCCCTTCCGAATTTTTTTTTTACCAATTTTACTTCCTTTCCTGGGGTCTCGTCCATGTAAGTGACTTTGGTGGTTTTGACTCCTAATAACTTAATCAGTTATTATTGGATGGCTTCAAAACGGCCTATTTTCCCCTCAGAGAAATAAAAATAATAAAAAAATATAAAATTTCTTTAATTTGGTAAACTGTTTTTATTGATTGGGCATAAAATAATCTTCAACTCTGTTTATTATAAAAAAATATTATACTTTGCGTTACAATATCCGAATAAAGTGAAATTATATTAAGGTATCATATCAGCTTCAATTAGACGCGTCATTAAGTGTGAGCAATAATACTAGAATTTTATTGCTTACGCGCAAGTTATGTCAAATCCGTGTGATATCTCCATATCCACAATATAATTAAAACTATCTCCTTTCTTCTTTACACACACACACACACACACACACACACACACACACACACACACACACACACACACACATATATATATATATATATATATATATATATATATATATATATATATATATATATATATATATATATATACAAATTATACACTCACACACACACATACACACACACACACACAACACACACACACACACACATATATATATATATATATATATATATATATATATATATATATATATATATATATATATATATATATATATATATATATATATATATATATATATATATATATATATATCCTGCGTTTTTCTTCAAAGTCGGTGAAGTATTCGTCCACAGCCTCTCTTCCCGTAGCCAGCAGCTTACGAGTTCATTATTAGGAAGGGATTTATATGAAATGTAATTATATCTCTCAGAAAGGCGTAATGGAGACGAATGGGTAGCTTCTTACTTTAATGATAAAAGTTAATTACATACACAAGTTTATGTCTGGTTAAGTAGCCCGCGGTCAGAGTATGGTTAAGTAGCTGTGGACAGAATATGGTTAAGTAGCCCGCGGTCAGAGTATGGTTGGGACCACGGAAGCTAAGGGGAAGAACTGCGTCTTCTTGTATTGGTGACTAGGGACTCTAATGATTCTTCTCTGGCTTCGTTCTGCTCTGGAACCCCTACTTCTTGCTATCTTCCATCTCCTCCCTCCCTTGAAGTTACTTCATTGGAAGATATTATCTGTAAGGCCTCCCCTCGAACAGCTTGATTGGGAAGGACAATTGTGGGTGTTGTTAAAATCTTTCCTTAGATGATTTGATTGGAAATGACCTCAGGAGGAGTAGTTAGTAACTCCTCCCTAGAATGTCTAATTGGAGAAATGGTGAACTACTTCACTTTGTCCAGCCCCTTTTCATGGAATTTCATGTAAACGCCTCCTATTAAAGGCGGGTTATAGATATGGCCGGAACGTTAACTCCTGACGAGGCGCTCCGTCATGCTTGATTTGATGACTGGTTTTATGGCCCTGGGTGCGATATACTCGCTCACTGTTTTGAGTTCGTATAAAGACGGTTGCCTGCTGTTAGCTTACTTGACATTTCTAGCCCTGTAATGCATAACAACCAAGGCTTAATTGTTGTTCTCTCTCTCACTCTTTATCCTTTTTTTTCTCTCTCTCTCTTTTCTTTTTCTTTCTCTCTCTCTCTCTCTCTTTTCTTTTTCTTATGCTTCCCTATTTAATCTTTCTTGATATCACTACATATATATATATATATATATATATATATATATATATATATATATATATATATATATATATATATAAATATATATATAAATGTGTGTATGTGACTTTGCGTGTGCGTGTATGCCCTCAAACCATCCTCTCGCTCTACATTTCACCGCACAGAAACTTCCAAATGATATTGCAGTTACCGATTCATAAAAACAAAACACATTACTTTCTTCCTGAGCTAAACGTAAGATTCACCTTTAAGATCAAAAGAGTCTCATGGCAATACCATTGAGTCTGGTATAGTCAGATTCATCAAAGAACAATATTAATTTCCGGCTTCCCCCAACAGCAACGTAAAACTAAAAGCGAATTTTGCCATGATATTGGCATTTACCTTGTTAGGTCTCTTTGGGCTCCAAACAAAAAGTTTTTTTGAGTTTGTGATGAAAGACCGTGGAAATATGTTTTCCTATTCTCAATAAATCTTTCCTGTGAAGCGCGCAGAGAGTATTCGTGTCGGTGATAAATACGTTTTCGTATATATGTATGCATGCATATGTATATATTTATATACATACATATACATATATATACACACAAATACATTCTCTCTCTCTCTCTCTCTCTCTCTCTCTCTCTCTACACACACACACCTATATATATAAGTATATATATATATATATATATATATATATATATATATATATATATATATATATATATATATATATATATATATATATATATATATATATATATATATGTGTGTGTGTGTGTGTGTGTGTGTGTGTGTGTGTGTGTGTGTGTGTGTGTGTGTGTGTGTGTGTGTGTGTGTAAAATTTGCAGCTCAAAGTGGGTACAATCATTCTCAAAGAATTGCCTTGTAAAAATGTACGTTCGTATGTCTTTTAAATTATACCAAGCCACTTCTCTTGTTTTATACTTTGGTAAATTTAGAATTTTTTTTATCATTATTTACTTTGCTGTGTGAGAACATTTTTGTCCAAAAGATAAAAAAATATTTTTACCCAAATTCTCTATAATAAACATTCTGCCATATGCTATCGTAGGATTATGTAAACAGTCTATAAGAAAATAATAATTCACTTGTTTTGAGCCGGATTTATTTTCCTAAATAAATCAACTTGAAAATTATGCATTTGATAAATGTTCAATAGTCTTAAGCTCTAACATCTAGATCTTAAAATCTTATATACACTGCAAATTATGAAGGCCATTAAGTTCTCTTCTTAGGCATCATTAACATACTGTATGTATATTATAAATAAAGTGATATCCTTAAAGTCAGTTTCAGAAACTGAAACATAGTGTTTTGACAAACAAAGACAATGCCTCACACTCGATTTTATGTATCAAAATAACAATGAAAACAATTCCTCAAAATGAATTTTTGACATTAACAGAACAAAAATGTTATCACGAAAAACAATTGTGAAAGATTGGTTTTAGATAATAAGAAGTAAAATCTTGGTTTAAAGAAAGACAATTCCTCTAGCCTGATTTTGCAAACAAACAGCACAAACAAGTTTATAAAGATAGACAATACCTCAAGCTTCATTTTCGATCATAATCACAGTTCTGCTTTCGACAACAATTTCCTTGGACTTTTAGTTTTCTGAAAAGAAAACTATTGTGCCGGCTTTTTCTGTCCGTCCGCACTTTATTCTGTCCGCACTTTTTTTCTGTCTGCACTTTTTCTGTCCGCCTTCAGATCTTAAAAACTACTGAGGTTAGAAGGCAGCAAATTGATATATTGATCATCCACCCTCCAATCATCAAACATACCAAATTGCAGCCCTCTAGCCTCAGGAGTTTTTATTTTAATTAGGGTTAAAGTTAGCCATAATCGTGCTTCTGCCAACGATATAGGATAGGCCACCACCGGGCGGTGGTTAAAGTTTAATGGGTTGCGGCTCATACAGCATTATACCGAGACCAGCGAAAGATAGATCTATTTTCGGTGGCCTTGATTTTACAAAGCAGTAGCGGGTGTACAGAAAGCTCGATTGCGCCGAAGAAACTTCAGCTCATTTTTCACTTCTTTATTTTCGTGGATGACATTTCTCAGATATGCCTTTCAAGTCCACAGCTGCAGAGTAAATCACAGTGATAATTCTTCTATACGCTTCGCTTGTAGAATAGAACGCTCAGCCTTGCTCTGCGCCTCCTCAGGGTTTTGATCAGAATTCAGTCTTATTGAATGCTATTACCTCCTTCGTCGATTGCGATATGTTTACCGTTAGTGTTAGTACTACATGGTAAGTGTCATTAGTAACTGATGAATGTAATTGAATTTCCTGGTATCACACACGTACCCCCCCCCACACACATACGCAATATATATATATATATATATATATATATATATATATATATATATATATATATATATATATATATATATACATATATATACATTTATATAAATATATATACATACATATATATATAATATATGTATATATACATTTATATAAATATATATACATACACACACATGTATACTGTATATATATATATATATATATATATATATATATATATATATATATATATATATATATATATATATATGTGTGTGTGTGTGTGTGTGTGTGTGTGTGTGTGTGTGTGTGTGTGTGTGTGTGTAATATGAGTGGATGGTAATACACAAATGAAGACCCAGAAGTGTTCACAGCACTACAACGAACAGAAGGAACTCTTAGCAAACAATGACAAAAGAGAGACAGAGAGAGTAAAATATAAAGAAGTAAGCAACACCAACAAACAGAGTAATAAAATTCTTACATCTAATGGAAGCGTCCAATATCCAGAGCCATCACACCGTACACGTGATGAACTGGGACACCTGACAGGTGACAGCAACCAGTTCTATTGACATTTCAGTCAATGTCACCACTCCGACGACAAAAATGTGTAGCCTTCTCTCAAGCGTTGATTTTTTCTTTTTATTTTTTTTTTTAATTTCTACGCAATGGTTTCTCGGTGCCTTGCTGATGCTCACCTCTTGGATGGAGTTTATACACGCAAACACACACACACACACACACACACACACACACATATATATATATATATATATATATATATATATATATATATATATATATATATATATATATATATATATATATATATATATATATATACATACATATGTTGAAAGTGACGAGAAGACTTACAAACTGGGGAAAATTTTGGAAGCGTACTTAAGAGGAGAGAGAAGTAATTACCGTTACCAATACTTGTAAGAGTAGCATTGTAAATGAAATAAGCAGGTAATGAAGAACGATATGTTCTACATTATATGTATGCGTTTTGTATGCATTTCTAACCATGAAAAACGAACAGAAACAGATCAAACTGACATACCATTAAAGCTAGAATTTGCCTGAGTATGTTCTTGCTATTCATAAAACAGTGTCAGCTTTGAGAACCAATATGGATTCGCAGTTAGGCGGACGGAAAAATAACCGAAGAACGAGAGTTGACAGCAAAGCTAAAAATGGGAAACCTGAAAATAAATGGACAAAAGCAAAGAAGAAACGATGAGAGTAAAAATACTGGCTAAAAGTGAGAGAGTGCATACTGACTGCATGATTTATGTCTCTCAGGATCTCCTGTGGTCTGTTAGTGAGGATACGAGCGAATTCCTCTTCCTAAGGACTGGAAAATACAGTAGGAAAAATGTGGATATTTTCTGGGAAGATACACCTCCTTCAATGCTTTATGCAATGTTCATAAGGACCTTTTACAACTGTGAGAAATGAGACACGCATGGAACTACTGTACAACTACAATAAGTTTATAAACAAAAGTCGACAAGATAAATCGCTAATTTTAATGAAAGATATTAGATTTTCTAAGAACATAAGGAGTAAGATACTGAACAGAAAACAAACGGATATAAAATAATAAGACGACAACGAAATAAGACAAATATAGTAACAAAAAAAAAGAGAAAATCAATGCTGCCGTATAAATGTCTCCTAGAAGGCAACCAAATTCTATGTCTTAGTAGTCCATTACACAACTCAAATTTTGTTTTAACGGTGGTAGCAAATTCTTTTCATTGTTACAGTTTTATTGGTATGTCCATATTAGTACATTTCAACCAGACTGCCATTTCAGATACGTAGTTTCAATTAGTTTAAAGGTGTTTTTATTTCTGTTTCACTAAATACTTGTAAGACATTTAAAGAATGGTTGATTTCTGCAGTAAGACAGAGGAGCCCAGTTAGGGAGGCTATCATTTTATATTGCTAGCCAGATACGTTGGCCTTCTCAGTCCACCAACCCAGAAGTGCCTCTCTGGGTGATACCAAGATATGAAAAATTGAAAGTAAGCCCATGGACAACCCTCATCCACGGGGCAAGCCCACACTTTGCGGCTACTTGAGGTGCCTAATTCTTTTATTGTCAATGTTGTTTGCTGTGTCCATGACCGTACACACCAACTTGATAGCCTTTTTAGACAGGCTGCTTTATCACATTTTATGGCACCTGTCGTTTTATTCGCCAGAATTCATTGGGTATCTTAAAAATTTTTGGTACCCATGGCTTGGATAGCATACTGGGAAGGTTATTTTGTTCTTCCTAGGCAAAATAGCTTTTTCACGTCATCAGCTTAGAATCTGACTGATGCAAAGTGGTGAAATTTCAAGTCCGTGTCCCGGTATTATACTACGCTTATTCTACGTTAACTTTTTTAGATAGGGTGATCTTCATTATATTTCGAAAAACAACCCATAAAAATCTGTCTAACGAAAGATCCGAAAAACAATATCGCGAGTTATAGAATCGATTTAAAAATATGGGTAATTGTGTGAGATATTCCATACAACTTAGCCTGTAAGAAATTATATCATAGAAAGGTTTCCATTTCTAAAATAGACGAAGCCGAAAGTTTTCTTGTAGTTTTTCCTTTTTTCTAGATGTGATTGATTTTATGATTTGATGATTCCTTTCCATCAATAGTTTCTCGTTTTCCTAAATCACCATTTTCTTTGAAAATTTCAAATTTCGCTTATAAGTCTAAGTACGTGCGATAGGTTATATTCGATAAATGCAAAAAAAAAGACGCTGCTTGGAACTTGCTGGACACTTAAGCAAAGAAAAATCATTTTTAGCTGTTATATATTAATGCTGCTGGAAAAATGTGATACCATTCTAGCCGACT
>JANJGK010000003.1:60404843-60429108 GCA_039081455.1 Macrobrachium rosenbergii | reverse complement strand
TTACATCTGAAAACCAGCGGCACCCCACCCCCTCCCGATTCCTCAATAAGCAGTTCCCATCTAAACCGAAAGACTTCTTTTCTTTCGAAAAATTTTGCTAAAGAAGGATTCATATACAATGAATCAGAGATGAACAAGTGGCCCTGTGCCGAGTCATCTTTCTTTAAGTTCTCAAAATGCATTTCAATATTTATTTCAAAGTACTTCTTTCCCATATTTCTCGAGGTATATTTTATATTCTACGGTTTCCCGAAGATTTTGAGATATATTTTAATTTTCCAACTTTATTATCTTTTTAAAATATCAAGTTTGAACGTTTTTGCTTGTCAGATAGTGGTAAGTATCTTTTACTGCCGAAAAGGCATTTCAGATGAACAAACGCAAATACCAAATAAATGAATTTTATTTGAAATCTGCAATGCAACTGAGACGTTTAATATAGATGAGAGAATTTTCATGAAAATATATGTTACGTTTGATAAAACTCTTTTGCATATATAAACTATATTTCTTATCAAATCTTGGCAGCTGAAGCGTAAAACAATGTAAAACTTCACAATAACTTTGTGTGTGTGTGCGTGTGTCTCCGTCAGAATTGCAGAAAATGTAAATTTAAAACCTTCCGTCATAAAACAAGAGCCACAATTTGTGGTTTATTTGCCGCCTGCGGAAGAATAACAAAACGATCCCCTCCTCCTCCTAGCTCTCCGTCTATGTCTTTCGTTCTCTCTCTCTCTCTCTGTCTGTCTGTCTCCCTCCGTCCCTTTCTGTCTGTCTGTCTGTCATATGATAGTTAAAAAAAAAAAAAAGTCGATTTAAATATCTTCTTTCACAGGCTTCCGGGAGTGGAAGACGCCCATCGATCACCGTCTGAAATTCCTCATCATCGGGAGAGAATTAACAGGACTCTCTCTAATGGCGCAAATTCCCGAGGTTTCTTTCCTCCAGTCGATCCCTCTGCGATCCCCCAATAAGGCATTCGATTCCCGTCTGGAAAGGTTCTAATTCCTTCTAGCAATTTGGCTAAAGAATGAGTCATTTGGAGTGAATGACTCGGGGTCTAGCACTATGGTTCAAGTTTTTTTTTTTCTTATTATTAAATTTTCAACGTATTTTTTCCTTCTTTTCAGGTTATTTTTTAAAATCTTCACTGGTACTTTACCCATTTTTATTCAGTTCGCCTCAGCTCAGTCTTCTAATCTTCTCTGTCGTTTTACTCTTTCTAGTTTTCTGTAAAAGAAAACTATAGGGATGGCTTTGTATGTCCGTCCACACTTTTTCTGTCCGCCCTCCGATCTTAAAAACTACTGAGGCTAGAGGGCTGCAAATTGCTATGTTGATCATCCATCCTCCAATCATCAAACATACCAAATTGCAGCCCTCTAGCCTCAGTAGCATTTATTTTATTTAAGGTTAAAGTTAGCCATGATCGTGCATCTGGCAACGCTATAGGACAGGCCACCACCGGGCCATGGCTGAAAGTCGATTGTTCCGAAGAAACTTCGGTGCATTTTTTATTTGTTTATATATCATTTTTAAAGGATTTTTTCTCTCTATTTAGCTCATTCTTGCAGATTTCTCGAGTAGTATTTGTTTATTTGAATGTTTCTATCATTTCGATCAATGCATTTCGTCCTCTCTAATACTTGTCCTTACACTTTCTTGTATAAACAGAATATCTAAATAGAAAAAAATAGAGAATGCAGAAACAAAATTATTTAAATATTACACTACAATATATCTGATTTTCAAGGCTTTTGAAGTATACATATTTAATCCCATTTGGTCCTAGATTCAGGTTTTATATTTTATCCACTACAAAAATAATATCTATAATTTACAAACTATTAACAATATTGTCCATGAAGAACCACCCATAGGCTTCTCCCTGTATCATATAACAAAGAGAGCTGTTAATAACAGGTTAAAAACCTGATGACACGAATACCATTCAAGATAACTAGGCTAGTATATCAAAGAAATTTAGTGATGGTATTCTCTTTTTTTAATATAAGCGAATAGTGAAATTTCCATAATGTTGTTGTATTACAGTTTTTTTTTTTTTTGTAACAAGATGTTCCGAGTCCTTCAGCTAAACGAATATCCTATCATAATATATACTGAAGATAGGATATGACATTTGCAGGATACTCTCTGTGAAATCTAATAATCTCGAAAGACAATTTGGTTCCAAGAAATCTTTCGGAAACAGGAATGATATATGTATGTGTATATGTACACACATATATATATGCATATATATATGTATATATACATATATACACATATACTGTACATATACATGTGTGTGTGCGCATGTATTGCTTATTACTTAGCTACATAACTGTGATGCGGTTTTAAATGAATGTACCAAAATAATAAAAGGTGAAAGATGGCAGCTCTTAATCGATGTAAATTCGTTGCTGGCATGGAAGTGATATAATTTTTTTTTATTCTGCTTCCTCGATATGGTGTGGTAATAATTTATTCATTAATAATTTAGGGTGATAACCACCTTTTTTAGCCCAGAACGGAAGCGTTATGCCAAACAAAATCTGGGAGAGAATTCCTAAGATTAGGAGTTGAGAGAAAATAACGCTCTCTGAGCCTAATGTGAAGGAGGAAGATTTGAAATATCGGGTTTTACCAGATATTCCAAACCTGGAATGGTAATCTTTAACCTAATGAGAATTAAAAGGAATTAAGTCTAATAACAACCACTGACTTCTAGTATTCCAGGCCACAAGAGTGTTGCTTATTTCAGAAAGAACAGAGAGAAAGCCTGGGTAACAGGAACTCTTTATTAAAGCATAATTGATTTTTTTGTGCTGACAACAATGGTGGGCGTTACGTCATTGCGTTATACCAATTAGTCAGTCACTGATTTGATTCCTAACGTAACGTTTGATATGTTGGTCACACTTTTCTACCGGGAAATGCGACTATAAATATATATATATATATATATATATATATATATATATATATATATATATATATATATATATATATATGTATATGTACACACACATACACACACGCACACACACACATATATATATATATATATATATATATATATATATATATATATATATATATATATATATATATATATATATATACATATACATATATATATATATATATATATATATATATATATATATATATATATATATATATATATAAATATATATATATATATATATATATATATATATATATATATATATATATATATATATATATATATATATATATATATATATATATATATATATATATATATATATATATATATATATATATATAAATGTGTAAATGTATTTTACTGTAATATAACATTATTATGAAGATAAAAAGGCCCATATAAACAATGTAGACACGTTGCAAATATTTAATTTACAATACTTTTGTATTCCTGATCACCAGTATTGGCACTGGAAATATATGGTTGCAACATGTATATACTGTTTTTATGGGCATTTTTATCATATATATATATATATATATATATATATATATATATATATATATATATATATATATATATATATATATATATATATATAATACATATATATATATATATATATATATATATATATATATATATATATATATATATATATATATATATATATATATATATATATATATCTAATATACACATACATATAGATATAGATGTAACTAAAAAAAAGAAACAGAAAACATGCGTGATAGAAGCGCAAACAAACAGTTTGCCTGTGAGCGTTCTCTCTAATCATAATACCAGGTCAACGAGGGGAACAATCGAGTTGTTTGGTTGCAAACAATCAAAACGAAAGAGAGAAATCCCCTCGTTGTGAAGAGAAAAGGGGAAAAGGGTCATCAAAAGAAGGGAAAATCGGTCCACAGTTGACCTACGGATTTGCAGAAAGATGACAAAAGAACAGTGTGGACGGCAAAGCAACAATTTGACTCGCTCACACACAAACGGGAAAGAGCTAAAAACGATGACAATGAATTGGTGGAGAAAAGTAAGAGTCGATATTTTTTGGCATTGTTTACAGCTAATAGGATCTCCTGGGTCCAATTAGTCAGCATGCGAATCCTATGCTTTTTAAAGCATTGAAAAACTTAACTGTAAACTGGGGAAATTCAGTTGGTCACAAAGATTGCATTTTATATATTCTACCTTACGTGCTTAGGTGCCTTTAGAGTTTTTTTCGGTTGATTTTGTTTTATTTCCCAATAGCTCATTGCAATACAAGAGTAATTACTGTTGTATCATCTGCCATTAATGGTCATTTCATTACACCAAAGGGTCCACAACCCTCTAGTAGGTGCTCCTTGATCTCAGAACATGGGTCATTAGCATTCAGAGCCCGAAGCACCACTTAACCCTCTGCTTTAGTGGTGCCCTTAATATTAGGCAGGGCAAGAAGACAGTGAGTGGTGCTGTGTCAGTCGGGTTTCAAAGGACTGCTGATGAAGACTTTTTCATATGCTTGCTGACAGTAAATACAATCTAGGCTATATTAATGTAAGTATATTTTGTTATTATAGTAATGGTTCATCAGCATTTAAAGTAACCCTCTTCTCTCAAATATAAGAAAAAAATACATTTGCTCAAATATGAACAATAAAAACAGAATTAGGAAAAGCCATTTTCCGTTATATGGACACCATCTTAATGCTAAGTTTACACATTCACATATCAAGGTACGCATGCCCACGCACGGCCGAAAATTGGTAAGTACGTAAGTACAATGTAAATTTACCGTAAATGCTACGTAAGTGCTCCAGTATGTGGCACACGACCGTTACGTACCACGCGGGCGTACGCTGGAAGCCATGAACCTTTCGACCTGCTCAAAACCATGCGTGGGTGGCCATGTCAACTGTCATTTAGCGTGGCGCCAACCACGTGGTTACTGCGTGGCCGCTAGGAACTTAATACTCACTAACGTCAGGTGGCTTAATAGTATTAGATGAGCCGGTTTCATAAATAATAAAACATTCAAAATGCCAATCAACTCTCATCCCTGTAAAATTAGGTGACCATCTTGAAAGAGGATGAACACTGAAATTCCTATTTGGTAACAGTAACAGAAAATTTCTCTCTCAGCACTTCAGAATGCAAAGGAATCACCTTGTCTCCAATTTTTAACGGTTAATGCCGTAAACATCAATTGTGTCTGATAAAAGTCGGAAGATATGTGGGACATAAATGACGGTATGAAGTTTTTCTCCGTTGTAATTATGACTGATTCAACGCATCGAGAAAGCCCGTAGCAGAGACTTTTGCCTTCGTTTTATCAAGAGACACCCTGCATTACGGGAAACAACTTATCGTGAAGAAATAATAACTAACGATATTGATACGGTCTCTGAAAAAGAGACGCTCTTTAGAAAGACTTGTCTCATATTCTGTTGAACAATTCAAAGCATTTGGCTTGAGTCTTTTAAAGAGAGAGAGAGAGAGAGAGAGAGAGAGAGAGAGAGAGAGAGAGAGAGAGATGTTGGGGATTACTGACTTAATACTGTATTGAAATGAATTGAATATAGAATTTACGCAGGAGGCCAAGCATTGGGACCAACGAGGTCATTCAGCGTTGAAACGGAAATTGACAGCAAAAGTTTGAAAGGTGTAACAGGAAGAAAACCTCTCAGTTGCACTATGAATCAATTGTTAGGAGAGGGTGGAAGGTAAGATGGAAGAAAGAGAATATGAAAGGAAGTATAGTAAAAGGAACGAAAGGGGTTGCAGCTAAAGGCCCAAGGCACGCTGCTTAGAACCTTAAGTAATGCCTACAATGCACCAAATGAGGTGCGCTAACGGCACTAACCCCCTATGGGGAACTTAGTACTGTAGCTATGTTTTTGTTGCCAAAAATGAACTCATAACGTAAGTGCCTACCCACCAACCGAATTGCTCATCTATTCACGTATGCTGATTTCCCATTTCCCCGTTTCAGTCACTCATTAAGTCTTTCATATCAGCGCACGGACCTCAGTAAGGGATCCACTTCAGAGCAATATACATTTAACAGAGGTTAAGAGGCATATTGGTACGGTAAACTATGGCGGGAAGAGTGATGCAGTGCTGCCATAAAACCAGAATCGGAAATCTCCTGTCACTGTTCGGGTCGTTCCCTCCGTACTTGCAGGCATATGAAAGTTTTAATGAAGTTGGCCATATGGCATTACTGCAAAGCACCGAGGTAGCTACTGAATGCAATATGTTCCACGGGAATAAAGTTAACAGCGTTAATGATAATATTACAGTAATTATGAAAATAATAATTGCAGTAGTAGTTTTTCACAGAATGTTTCCTTAATAAATTCGTATACATACGCACACAAGATTCCACTGAATATGGGTAAGAACAGGTTGATTAACAGAGAAGTGTTTATTGAATAAAACAGATATTTTTAATATTATATATATATATATATATATATATATATATATATATATATATATATATATATATATATATATATATATATTATGTATCTCCCTGGATTTCTAGATTAGTAGAATACCTTTACAGGCCTGCAACGGAACTATATTTATTTGGCCTTGGAAATCTGACTTTACGTTAAAGGAAATCATGAAAAGAAAAGAAAAAGGGGATGATTCACATGAGCTTAGGGCTCTACTTCATGAGGGAATGTTACGTAAACACTTTGGATAAATTAAGTAATTATATTTACAAGAAAAGAATCAAAAGAAAATGGCTAAATGAATTATTAAGAGGCTTGTAAAGCCTGAAGATCTTCCTACTGGAGTCTTGAATGGTGGCAAGACACAGTCCAAGATGAGTCCACAGAAAATTGGTCCCTCTGCAAGAGAGAGTTAAACAGTACACGCCATAAAGGAAAATATAACACATGCAATGACTCGAGGCTGCACTGATGGTGCCTAGGACTTGAGGAATGAATGAACACTCTACACTGGAGCACAAAACACTAGAAATGGCACTGGATAAAATGGCACAAAGGATAAAGAGTAATACTGGCACTCAATAAGCACTTCTAATGGCAAACTGTCGTGACTGAAAGGCCTTTACTTGTACTTTACCTTAAGGGAAGCAGGTCTCTGGCGAAGAATGACGAGGGGCAATCAAATGCGTGGCGTTCGAGGATGACTGTTGAAATGGATTCAAGTCCGGAGTCTGGTGTGGACAGGTAGGTAGGGGGCTGGGGGAGCCTCTCAGCAGCTCATAGCATCCTCCTGCACGTGTACAGCTAACTGCTAACTCCCATTTCTGACTGCTAACTGCTAACTCCCATTACTGACTGCAGAGATCTCCCTGTCCTGGCTCCTTATAAGGCATCTGCCGAGGGTAGGGGCCCCGATGTTAGGCCCGTATGGTGACCGGGCTGAAGATTTGTCATTTTCCAGGTGTTTCGACCATCTGCTTGTATCTCCCCAGGTATCCTGTGGAAAGACAATTCAGCCAGCTCAATTTGCCTTTAGAATGGTTGTTTTAAGCAGCTTAGTTAGGCTAAGCTGCTTAAGGGAGTGGCACTCATCCTCTTTATCCTTGCCTTTTTTGACCGTGCTATCCAAACATCTGTCCCACATAATGGGAAGGGACAGATCAAAATACTGATAAGATTTATGTGTTGGTATCTGGATCAACTTGGGTTGGCTATACAGCGACAAACCCTCCTTAGCATTGTAAAGGGTTGGCTTTTAGCGACTTCTTGCAATTTATAATGTATATATATATATATATATATATATATATATATATATATATATATATATATATATATATATATATATATACATATATATATATATATATATATATATATATATATATATATATATATATATATATATGTATATATATATATATATATATATATATATATATATATATATATATATATATATATATATATATATACACTAACTATTCTTACCAGGATCTGAGCACCTTAGTTTTTATTATATACCGCTCTGTCTATCTGTCTGTCTCTCTAGTATATATATATATATATATATATATATATATATATATATATATATATATATATATATATATATATACACACACACACACACATTACCTTTATTAATTCATATAGTTTGTTTGTAAAATCAGCATTTGTGAGACTACGCCCTGGGAAACGAATGTGGAAATATGTAGTACAAACATCATGCCTTAATAATCAAATAATAACTCTGTTTGAACCTCTCTCTCTCTCTCTCACTGCAAAGTGAAAATGTCTGTTTATTCGTCTAGATAAAGCAGAAAACACGCCCAGCGAATCTCACGCGCCCGCCATTACCCCATTCCATGAAAACAACCGAGCACGCCTAATGTAGTCCATTTTTAATTATCCGTTGGTTGTTACCACATATCCTGATGTCGAATGCGTTGCTCGTCCATTTCAACATGATATTCCGCAGGTAAAATGTTCTTCGTCGGATGCTTTCTGTTTGCGTTCGTTGTTTTGGAGGGGTTTAGGGTATGCTGTGTATGGTGTGTTATCCATATTCTTGTTATTACATATATTTTTTTTTATTTTATCTTTACTTTATGTATATAATGTATTGTTTTTAATATAATTTTAATTAATTACGATGTCTTAAATACACTTAACGTTTCGTTTTCAGTTGAGCCAAACTAATTTCCTTTGGACTTGAAAATATATGATGCTTTTAGTACCCGTTAGTCTAAGTAAGTAAAATTAAAATTTACCTATCGTATTATTACTGTTTCATTCGTCACTAGGTCAAACAAGCACTGTTAACTCTTCATCATCATTCATCGTTACGTCAAAATCCTTTGTCCTTTATACTGCTCTTTTTTATTTCTTGTATTTCCTTTTCCCTAAACTGAATCAGAACTTTTTGGCGGCCGGTCCAAGCGACCTTCACATCAGGGAAGGTGTTCATATTTTATGCAGCGGAATATCGAGAGGGACCAGACCCCAGACGCAAACCACCCTGTCAAGGATGCTGCGGACCTGGGTCTCTTCGACAAGGACACGGCACTTTCCTTTTAAACAAAAGAATATCTTTACGCTGGCACAAAGAATTAGACAGCAAGCACTAGAGTTCGTCAAAATGACAACTTGATTCCCCGACCAGGTGAGGATGCAATGTCCTATCCCTCACGGGAACATATTTGTTTAGTTTGAAGAGTGTGTCCTTGATCAGGATAAATAACAAAAATATTAGCAGTGGGATGATGGTTTTGTCTTCTCCGTGTCTTTATGTCTGGACGTCGGGTGGGTGGCCTGGGATAAAAACCAACAGGACTAACTATCTTTGTGTGGTTTAAAGAAAGAAGAAGGCAGAGCAAATTGTGCTGGAGTTCTTTAAAAGGGCTAACTTTATTTCCTTGTCAGGTGAGATTAAGTGACTTTTTCCAACAAAGAGGGAGGCAGAGAGTGCTAGAGTTCAGAGCGATTGCCTTTCCATGTAAGGCTGCAGTGCCCTTTTCAAACAGTGAATATTTCTGGAACAGTTCAGACATCCCTTAAATTTGATAAAATGGTCAACTCTCAGGAAAAGGAATATTTTGGAACTGTTCGGTCAGAGAAAACCTATGCATGGTTTAGCTAAAGTTTGCAAGTGGAAAAAGTAATTAGAATTGTTGATGTTACTGACCCAGAAATTGGGGTTAACTTTTTTTTTTCTTAGGTAAAGAAATATTTGTGACTGTCTGAACAACGAGGACGTCGGATTGCACCAGAATCGTCTCAGTGGTTGAGTTTTTAGTTTTCTTGAAAATAAACTATTGTGTCGGTTTTGTCTGTCCGTCCGCACTTTATTCTCTCCGCACTTTTTTCGGTTCGCACTTTTTCTGTCCGCCCTCAGATCTTAAAAACTACTGAGACTAGAGGGCTGTAAATTGGTATGTTGATCTTCCACCCTTCAGTCATCAAACATACCAAACTGTAGCCCTCTAGCCTCAGTAGTTTTGATTTTACTTGAGGTCAAAGTTAGCCATAATCGTGCTTCTGGCAACGGTATAGGATAGGCCACCACCGGGCAGTGTTAAAGTTTCATGGGCCCCGCCTCATGCAGCATTATACCAAGGCCACCGAAAGATAGCTCTGTTTTCGGTGGCCTTGATTATACGCTTTAGTGACAGTGCAGAAAACTCGATTGCGCCGAAGAAACTTCGGCGTATTTTTTACTTGTTTTGTTTTGTTTTTTGTCCTGCCATATGATGACACACTTCCCTTTTCACCAGAAATTCCTTTCGATCATCAGATAAGGAATGGGACAAGTAACTGTATATTTCTAAGATGACAAAGGAGTAGCCTAATCATAACTGACCACAGACTCTTAAATAACAATACAGAAATCAGTCATACTCGGGAACCACTTTACCCATTACACTGAAACAAAACTAACTTACAGTTAAAGTTATCCATAATTCCATATGCATAGCTAGAGTTTATACAAGGAGTTCTTTACATGAATTTGTCAGGTTTCTGACAAAGAAAGAATAAGGTGGAACACTGGGACTGAAGATTAACGTCAATATTGCAATATTGGCTTTGGGTAGAGATTTAATCATGAATGATTAGTCATATGCGAGGTAAGTGGCACTCGAGAGGGCTGACTCATGAATCGATCTATTTATTGTATCAAAATTATATACATAAATGTACACACACACACACACACACACACACACACACACACACATATATATATATATATATATATATATATATATATATAATATATATATATATATATATATATATATATATATATATTTATACACACACACACACACACACACACACACATATATATATATATATATATATATATATATATATATATATATATATGTGTGTGTGTGTGTGTGTGTGTGTGTGTGTATTTGTCTGTCTGGATTTCGGTGTATGCCTGTTAGACTCCAAATCAAACCCCATGGGTATATTTTCTGAAGGTACAAAAGACACTTTACAATGACTAAAAAAGTACCTGAGTCAATTAGCAACGAAATTGCGCTCATGTAATGAACTGGTTACATGAGATATATGAATCGAGCGTGATGCGCTTTATTTTTATCATTAAAAAATATTGTACGCAGCGAAGCTAAATGCTCACGTAATTTGACGCAGAAACCCAGTATTTTATCCACAGTAAATACCCAGGTAAGTTAATTGGAAGAATTTTTTTACGGCACTCCAAAAGTGTGACATTTATTTTCATTTTAAAAATACAAAACCCTCGCTTATTCTCCTCTTATAATATAATAATGTTATTCTTTAATACGCATAATCTTCACTTAATCTACAATGGATACGAAACTTACAAGAATTCATAGCGGGTTTTAAAATTATTTTTAAAAGCTCAAACTGTTTTCTTTACATTGCCCACACCCGGCTCTTAATCTGCAGGAAATGTCAAATCTTAAGATTTTACAAGAAGCTGTATGCATTACTCTGCAATAAGTACAAAGGTGAAAAGAATTAAAAGCGTATTGTCACCTATTTCATAAGACTCCCAGTTACTTGCCTTTTAAATACACAAAGGCCAGCCATTAATCGATAGAAATTGTCATCGTTAAGCTCTTGACTGTTCGAGAATATTTTCTCCCTAATTAAAAAAACTCCATTTTACTTGCATTTTAAATACACAAAGACCATCCCTTAATCAATAGGAAATGTCAGCGTTAAGTTCTTGACTGTTCTAGAATATTTTCAGCTTATTTAAGGAACCAGTTATTTGTTTTTTAATACATATGACCATCCCTTAACCAATAGCAATTGTCAGTGTCAAGCTCTTGAATGTTAGACAATATTTTCAATGTATTTTGAAATACTCTCACTTACTTTTAGTTTTTTGTCTGTCCTTCCGATTTCTTCTGTCCACACTTTTTCTGTCTGCCCTAAGATCTTAAAAACTACTGACGCTTAAGGGCTGCAAATTGGTATGTTGATCAAACACCCCCCAATCATCAAACCTACCCAAATGCAGCCCTCTAGCCTCAGTAGTATTTATTTTATTTAATGTTAAAGTTAGACGTAATCGTGCGCCTGGCAACAATTAGGCCAGGCCACCACCGGGCCATGGTTAAAGTTTCATGGGACGCGGCTCATACAGCATCATACCGAGACCACCGAAAGATAGATCTATTTTCCGTGGCCTTAATTATACGGTGTACAGAAAACTCGATTGCGCCGAAGAAACTTCGGCGCATTTTTTACTTGTTTTATTACAGAGTGGTATCCCTTAATCGATAGCAAACTTCAGTGCTAAGCTCTTGAGAGTCCGATATTATTTTCACCCTGTTTAAATAAACTCCCACTTACTTGCCATTTAAATGTACAAAGACCATCTCCTAATCGATAGCAAATGTCATTGTGAAGCCCTTGACTGTTCGGTAATATTTTTAGCCTATTTGAAGACTCTCAGTTAATTGCCTTTTAAATACACAAGACCATCCCTTAATCGATAACAAATGTCAGTGTTAAAGGTCTTGACTGTTCGGGAATATTTTCACCGTTTTTAAATATACTCCCACTTAATTTTCTATTACACAATACCATTCCTGAATCGAGAGGAAATGTCAGCGTTAAGCTCTTGACAGTTCGGGAATGCTTCCATCCTATTTCAAAAGACTCCCATTTACTTGCCTTTTAAATATTTAAAGATCATCCCTTAATCGACAGAAAATGTCAGTGTTAAACTCTTGACTGTTCGAGAATAATTTCACCCTACTTCAAAAGACGTCAGTTTACTTGCCTTCTCAGTACACAAGACTAGCCTTTAATAGATAGAACATGTCAGTGTTAAACTCTTGACTGTTCGAGAACAATTTCACCTAATTTCAAATGACACCTATTTACTTGCCTTCTCAGTACACAAGACTAGCACTTATGAGACAGAAAATGTCAGTGTTAAGCTCTTGACTCTGTTCTAAAAGACTGTCCCGTTTATTTCACTTTTAAATATGCAAACCTTCCTCCATCACTTTACCTGAAAATAGACTCACCAGTTCTCTGCGTCCTATCACCGTCATCCGTCGAGCTACCAGTTTATCATGATTATGGTAATGGTATCGTTATCATATCAAACAGTTCTTTTATTTCTTATCCAGCAAAGACGGCAGCATTTTCACACAGGTCCGTCAGCGAATATAAACGAGAGAGAGAGAGAGAGAGAGAGAGAGAGAGAGAGAGAGAGAGAGAGAGGGGGGGGGGGTTTAAGAATGTTCAGACAGGTTGCTTTTACCGTTAAATTTAAACTAGGCCATTTCAAATTTCTTTTTTTTTTTTTGCGGCTTCGTTGTAGCTCTCAATAAAAACGTTCGTAAAAGAGGTAAACGTTAGCTTTTAAAAATACATTTAAAGCATTTTATACTCTCGGTTTTTGTTCTTTTAGGTGCACGATGCTTTAATTAAACAGAATTCTGCGCCCAAAACAAATGTAAAAAGAAGCATATCTTAGTTAAAGATATTGGAGCCATTTTACCCGTAATACTACTATTTTTATTTATTTATTTTTTTGCGGTCAGCGATAGTTTTATTCATAACGAGAAGAATATCTAAGTATGATAAGACAACGGACATTTCATCGCAACTGACCCTTTATGTCTTTTATTTTTTTTTGGGGGGAAGGGGGTGGGGAAGGGTGACATTAGAGTTACAGTGCTCTAAACAACGGTCTAGGCGGAAACGCCCGCAAAATGAAGGATATCTCAGCGTGATATTAGACAAAGGATGTCATATCGCTTCCAAAGCGCCGCCGAAATTGACCCTAAACGCTCGTAACGAGGCATTACCCATCAATTAAGAGGGTCTGGTCCTTTTGTGAACCTTAGCGAGGATAATTACGCCGAAGCAATTTGAGGTGTGAACGTGGTTTTACCACGGCAATTGCGTATGCGTGTTGATTACGCTGTTTATGTCGTGCATTGTAATCATCGCCAGATATTATGATTAGCGACCTATGACGGGGCTCCCAGTAAACACTGAACGTCACTGGAAGCTTTGTTACGTAACGAGACTCGTGAAAGGGGCAGGTGTTTAATGCCCCTTTGAGGTCATCAGGGTGAACTGATACCATTCAAGGTTTGAGTGTTCATTCGAACAGCAGGCATCCCCTTTGACTGAGTAAGTGTGAGTTAAGCTCTAATGACAAATCAACGTTTGAGTTGCAACTTGAACTAAAGGCGTTTTTTTTTTTACCTGAAATTTAACGGAAAGTGCAGCTTCATTGAAGGTAGCAGACTGAATCATGTGTGAAAGTCTGTTATAGTTGAACTGGAAAGAGAGCCACTTGACATCTGGTTGTGAACGGCGACTACAACTTGTGTTGAGAGCAGCGATTTACAATGAACATAGTTCAACGCAAGCATCAGTGGTTTCTGATAATAAAATAAAAAAAAATAAAAAGACTAACTTGCAACTGGATCTTGCAATTTTATGAATAATACTTATAAACTATTTAAATAGCAAAATAAATACATAAATAAATAAAAAACGTTCGCAACTGGAGCTTGCATTTTATGAATAATACCTATAACCTATTAAAAGTAATGTAATAGTGTCATGAAGCTGATGTCATTTAATGTGACCTGACGCAGTGCGTCTATGTGTGTGTGTGTGCCCGCATGTGTAAGAGAGAGGGATTGCTGAAAACTTAGTTTGACTTTATTTGTACGCAGTATTTAATGTAAAATTGGATACGGCAGAGGGGAAATGCAGAATTACCGTCTTCATTAGTGTCAGAAATAAATGGGAAATAGATAAAACATTTTACGAATGTTGTCTTATTGTTCATTCATTTACTGTATGCTTTACTGGTGCCTTAAATATTGCCGTATCTCCCTCTCAAAAAATAGGAAATCTTAAAATAATGCATTTTGCTGCATGAAAAATTATCATACCGGCATGAAATAAAGCCGTGATAACAATGAATTCTTTTAGATGTCGTTATAAGAAAGTGGCGTTTAAAACTGAGGAGGGAAATTTTAATAACACTGAACTGAAGAAAATTTTGAATATTTCATGGATTGTCTTATGAACATTAAATCTTGGGGTTTACTACTTATCTCAAATTTTGAATTTCAAGTTTATTGACTATATATTGTAGATTAGATAAGAACGTAGCCCTATTATCTTTTGTTGGTGGGGGGGGGGGTTTCCTTGACGATGACAGTACCTTCCATTATGGAGAAGTTTGACTGTCTTTCATTTTAAATAATTATCGTTTTATTCGGCCCTGAACAATAATTAAATTAATGAACAATTGTTTCATATATTATATCAGATATCAATTGAATACCCAGAAGAAAATGGCTCAAAAGGCAAGAAACTGTCTTGCTAAAAAAAGACTATCTTGATAAAAGAGTTTAATTTTGTTGTACTAAAATGACTTAGAGTACTCTTTTTGCCTTATTTGTGTTTCTGTAGAAAAAAGAAAGATTCACATTACATTGCGGTTCATACAATTATATTACAACTATAGGTTTTATCGTTTACTCCTATAAAATAACTATATCTCATTCCTAAAAACATCCTTGAATGATAATATCAAATCAGTGCAAAAGCGCTTATAGATAAAGATAGAAACCTTAGTAAAACTGAGAGAGAGAGAGAGAGAGAGAGAGAGAGAGAGAGAGAGAGAGAGAGAGAGAGAGAGAGAGAGAGAGAGAGAGAGAGATTTTCAGCGTTAAAATTACTATTATATAAACGCTATCTTATAAGCATCCAGGACGTTTGAAAATCTTTCCATTTTCTTTGGTAAATGATTTGTATTATATATGAAATAAACTTTCATATGTGTAAGAAAACTTAGATATAGTCTTGCTCTCACATTACACAAAATTTATGTTCATTTTCATTTTGTGACGAATAGTACGAGCCATCAGAACTTTTCACCAAAGTTGGGCTAAACAAACTTTTGCTTTTGGGGCGTAAATCACTGAATGCAATCTCTCTCTCTCTCTCTCTCTCTCTCTCTCTCTCTCTCTCTCTCTCTCTCTCTCTCTCTCTCTCTCTCTCTCCAACCATAAAATTTAGGGGGAAAATTGCCTTTTTTCTTTAATCCATTTCCAAAACAGGCGACGTCGACGAGCTGCTTTGTCCCCGTGGTGTCAAGGTAAGATCTTCCCATAATCCTAAACTTTATAATCTTATCTTTTTGAAAACGCAGTGGTATGGAAGCCTTACTCCTAAATTCTTCCCACAACTTTAAAGTTAAGTTTTTATTTATACTTATACCTGCCAGATGCCCTCCAATAAATAAAAAAAAAAAAAAACAGAATCAAGCAAAACAGGACGATCATGGGTCGGAAATGCTATTTTGTTTTACCTTTAGACGCCTGTAGGATATCTGTATTCCACTGCCACTCTTCAAGTCAGGGGTCAGGTTCCCTCTGTAGCTTCTCTTCCTATCAGGACTTTCCTATTTCTCGTTCCCCTGTTTTCTGGAAGTTTCCTATCAGTATGTTCCTTTCCTTTCAGGAGTTTTCTAGCCGTTGTTCCTCACATTTCTGCAGTTTTCTATTTTTCAGTTCCTTTCCTTTTTTGGATGGTCCGCTGTTTCGATTCCCGCTAGTTTTTAGGTGCCACATATATTTTATATACATGCACAGTATATGTGTGTTTGTGTATACAGTATATATGTATTTACATATATATGATATTATATATAATATATATATATATATATATATATATATATATATATATATATATATATATATATATATATATATATATATATTTGTATATATAAATATAACATATATATATATATATATATATATATATATATATATACATATATATATATATATATATATATATATATATTATCAATATATACCAGGTGCTTAGAAATTATAGCCGCCCCCCTCCACAGAACAAATGGAAAGTTATGAAGTTTTTTGCTATAGCCTATCTCCAAGTACATTATTTTAAGTTTCTATTAAGCTATTTTTCATTTTACATTTCTTGTATTTTCAGACTGAGTGACGGAGTTAGATACAGCCATGCCTAACGACTCGGAGGAAATCAGATGGATTGACCGAATCTGGGCTATAACCTTCAGAGAGCCCAGGGATACTGGAGCATCCTTTCTTTCATGTTCCTGGATAGCTAAATACATTAAAAGAGATGAATCCTTTGTTAAAAGAAACTGGAACAAAAATCCATATGACTCTCATCACGAAAAGAGTGAGAATCTTGGAAGGACTGAAGTCCTTTCTCAGGAGTCAAAAGACATCATAGCTAAGGCAGTGGGTAGACCAAGAAAGTCTTTACGTAATTTGGCGCTTGAACTAGAAACAAAAAGGGAAAAGAAGAGAAGTTATAGTGCTGTATATCGTGAGTTGAAAAAATCTGGTATCAAGCCATTTCATGTTATCAGCAAGCCCAACATCACTCACCAACACAGAGAAGACCATGCATGGTTTTGTGGTTCATTTCTTAAAGATTGGGATGAAGCTGACTTTCTCTATGTTGCTGCATCAGATGAATTCTTCATTTACACAGTCAGGAAGCCAAATAAAAAAAATTACATCATTTGGGCTGCAAAGTTGGATTATATAAGCGATGACGTGCTCTATCGCCAAGTTGTGAAATTTCCTGAATGTTTGGGAATTTTTTTGTTTCACAGCCAAACGGTTAATGTGGATCATCAAAGAAAAAGGACAGTCATGGAATGGCGAATACTTCAGAGAAACTGTGCTTACTGGTGGAGTATTTCCCTTCCTCAAAGATCCTGAAAATGTGTTATCTGTAGAAGAAGTCACATTTTTGCATGATAAGGCATCATGTTTCAAGACTCTTCAGACACAGGGGCGGCTTCGAAATAGTGGTATTGATTTCTTCTCAACAAGTGAATTTCCAGGTAGATCCCCTGACCTTAATGTGTTTGGAAACATTGGTAGTATCTTAAAGGATCATGTTGAAGTGTGCACAATAAACTATAATGGTATACCAAGCCTCGACGACCTGCGAAGAGAGGTGACCAAAGTGCTCAGGAAAATGGAGTTTGAGTCTCAGCTTTTTTGCGATTTGTTGAAATCATAGCCCTCAAGAATGCAGGCTGTGGTACAGGCAGATGGAGGCCACACAAAATATTAAATACTCAGAGAGAAACTTAAATAAATACCTGTTCTGAATTACTTTTGTTTTTGTCCATATCAATTTTAGTTAATGCTGTAGAGGGGGTGCCCTCTAATTTCGAAACATCCTGTATATATATATATATATATATATATATATATGTGTGTATATATATATATATATATATATATATATATATATATATATATATATATATATATATAAATGTAAAGTTTTAAATATTCCTCCATGTGAAACTTTCCTCTTAGACTAACTCATTTAGGTTCCGATTCAGTTTTCTTTCGACGTCAATAACCTGGATGTTGCGACGAAAGTTTAGATGCTCATAAATCAATCAACCAAACCTCTTCTCTTTGGAAATATCCATTTTTTCTGGTTCCACTCCATGAGAGTTCCCTATTTTTAGAGCCCCTCTCCAATTTTTTCCTGTCCTACTTTCTCATCTGTTAGAATTTCAATCTCACTCAATATATATATATATATATATATATATATATATATATATATATATATATATATATATATATATATATATATATATATATATAAATATATATATATATATATATATATATATATATATATATATATGTATATATGTATATACATATTATATTAATTTCCTTGGCTGCCTTCTAAGTGTGTGTCCCTCCCCACCCCCGCCCCTTTTCCTTTCCATCCCTCTTCCCATTTCCAGGTTTTATGATGAAATAAAATATGTTGAGACTGAGTACTATTAGCAAAATGTTTATAGATTGTAAGGACATAATTTTTTTAATAAAAGCAATGTACAGGTTTTTCAAATCAAAATATAACTTGCTTGACATTTAGAATTTATATGAAGTGTTTAATTAATCTCATGTGGTAACTATGCACCACCTGCATTATGAGGATCACAGTAAATACTACTCCTGTTATACAAGTGTAGTCTTAAACTTTAAGAAGACGTTATAATCCAGGCGTTTCTTCAGGAGGTGGAAGAAATGACTCCGAAGACAGAGTCTGGATTTCTTCCTTGAAGGGAAGCGGATCCAACTGGAATCCGTTTAAGAGCTGAAGATTGCTTCACAGGATCCTGGAGTCTTTAAGAATTTAAGAAGAAATTATAATCTAATGGACATTTCTCCAGGAATGCTTCAGGAGCTGAAGACTGCTTCAAAGGATCCTGAAGTTGTGAAGACGTCTTTCAAGAATAATAATTAAGTGACCCAACATTATATAATAAAAGATTTTTTGTGGAGCTTTGTTATTTTCGTTTCGAAATGGACTCAGTGGGTAATTCTAGAATGGCAGCAGGCACTACTGGTTATGGTTTGGAAATGCCAATGGCACCAGCATTTGTACAAAACCCATCAACAGCTGCTCCTGCGACTACTCCAAGATATGGTGAGTTGTTAGTATATGATTGGAAGGCAAATGGGGTTGGCACTGCCCATAGACTGTTGCTGACTATTATTAGTAGGGTTAATTTAGCTGTGCGTATGGGTATGGTACGGATATGGGTATGGTACAGACATGGGTATAGGTATGGGAATAATATGGTATCGGTATGGATATGGGTATGGGTATGGAATGGATATGAGTCTGGGTATGGGTATGGGTATGGTAAGTATATGGGTATGGGTATTGGTGCAGGTATGGTTATGGGTATAGTTACTGGTATGGTACAGATATGGGTAATGGTATGGTATGGATATGGGTATGGGAATGGGTATGGGTGTGGAACGGATTTGGGTATGGGTATGGTACAGATATGGGTATGGGTATTGGTATGGGTGTGGAACAGGTATGGGTATAGGTATGGGTATGGGTATGGTACGGACATGGATATGGGTATGGGTATAATATAGATATGGGTATGGGCATAGTACGGATATGGGAACTAGAAAAAGGTCACTACTAATATTTTACGAGATGTGTTTTTGACACCTTTTTTAAGATTCCATTTCCTTCTTAACATAGCAAAGAGTTAAACACTGCTCCTGTAATAAGAGACCTAAGTTATTACGATCCACATTTAACCAGGGAACTTCTTCAATCCCGCATCAAGTACACGGTCAAATTTTAACCATCTATAAAGGAACCTCTTTGACGATTCGTCTCCTCTGGATTTCGAAGTTTTCTTCTTCCTTGCAGCCAAGATGGAGACAGCGTGTTCGTTCGTTCGTCCTTCTCCGTGTGCCTTGAAGGGCGCGTTCCCGTTGGAATTCTTGAGCATTTTGACCCTTAAGGCCGCCATACACGCAACGATTATCGCAAGTAAATCGGTGTGTGTATGGGGTCATCGCGCTGCCGAAAGTGGGCGGAGTCTCGTGATAGTGCGATCTCGTCGTTAACCTGACATTGCTAGGTTCGGGTTCCCAATTTTACACCCGATATCGAAGATCGCGATGTGTGTGGGCTCATCGTGCGAGATCCTCCTCAGTTGGTTAGCAACCCTTGCCGCGTTAACATCTCAGGATGACAACATACGCTGATCGAGAATTTTGGGTGGATTTCATCCGAATTTATCACGATCGTCCTTGTCTTTGGAAAGTAAAATCCAAAGAATATTTTGACAAGGGGAAGACGAACGATGCTTACGTAACACTACTAGAAAAATTACGTGAGAAAGACCCATCGGCCACAGAAGAAGCAGTCATTATATGCCTTTACAATGATAGGAACACAAGAATTCTAGATTCATTAAATCAGTAGGACTAAGTATTATAGCTGAATGAAAATGGTAGTTGCGATAATTATGCATACATACATACATACATACATACGTACATACATACATACATACATACATATATATATATGCAAATATATATGTGTGAGTAAACATAAATATACTATATATATATAATATATATATATATATATATATATATATATATATATATATATATATATATATATATATATATATATATATATATATATATATAGAAGAATCGCAGGGGAAACAGACCCGACAAACATCTCAGGTTGAAGAGGTAAAGGCACGCATGTCTCTTACAAGAACAAGTTTATTCGGCCAACGTTTCACATCACATGATGCATCCTCAAGGCTGGAAATTACAGACAATAAATACTTAAAATGTCACTTCCACAATGGGAAAAGCTTCTTTAAAAATTTTTTAAAAATTTACAACAACAAAAAAATTAAAACAAGAACTTGAAAGGAACACCTACCAAGGCAAGAGCTAAAAAGTGACTAGAAAGACAGGGAGGAAATAAACAAACGAAAGAAACCTATAACGAACGTGGAGAGTAAACAAACAGGCAGTTATGCTATAAACAGTTGTCTGGACGACGATTGGGTGTTTAGTGTTGGTACATTAGTTTTTATGAAAAGCGACTCCAACACCATCAACTCGTCGTCCTTACGGGCAGATCCAATAATTTTAAAATCATTAATATCCAAGCGGGTACCACAAATCTTGGAATGATTCCGAACATTGGATAATTCGGGATTGGACAATGTGCAACCCGTCCTGAAGCTGACACCTTGGTGGGAGCAGAAACGGACCCTGAGAAGCCTCCTAGTACATCCAACGTAGGTTCCCAGACTACATCTGGGACAGGTATATTTATAGATAATGTTGGATGTCAAGGAAGGACTCAGTCTGTCCTTCACTCTGAAAAAAGAACGGATATTTAGAGGGTTTCGTGGAATCAACTTCAGATTTACAGCTGGCAATTCATGATGAATTAAATTCATACATTTCTTTTTTAAAACTTTTGTCATGAAGGAAAGGGAACTTAGCATAAATACATAATTTGGGAACGGTATATGTGGGAATAGGTTGTTCCATTTTTGCAGTTAAGAGCTTACTAAGTACTCGATGGAAATAGTGGGATGGAAAACAATTGCTGCGAAAAAAATTAGCCAAGAACTCTACTTCTTTATGAAAGGCTGTCCAGCTGGAAGTAAGAGAATACGCCCTGTGGAGGAGGGTAGAAAGAGAATTCAACTTAAAATTGAAATTACATGAACTATAAAAATTGGTGCCCAAACCTGTAAAAGTATTTTTTCTGTGAATGCTGGTTTGAAACCCATTATTTTCCCTGGTGATGCGTAAGTCAAGAAATGATAAGGAGTTACGAGTTTCTTTCTCAACTGTAAACCTAATATTGGGATGTCGGGCATTAATGAATTCTAAAAAGGAGTCTGCATTAAAATCCTTTTTAGAATTCATTAATGCCCAACATCCCAATATTAGGTTTACAGTTGAGAAAGAAACTCGTAACTCCTTATCATTTCTTGACTTACGCATCACCAGGGAAAATAATGGGTTTCAAACCAGCATTCACAGAAAAAATACTTTTACAGGTTTGGGCACCAATTTTTATAGTTCATGTAATTTCAGTTTTAAGTTGAATTCTCTTTCTACCCTCCTCCACAGGGCGTATTCTCTTACTTCCAGCTGGACAGCCTTTCATAAAGAAGTAGAGTTCTTGGCTAATTTTTTTCGCAGCAATTGTTTTCCATCCCACTATTTCCATCGAGTACTTAATAAGCTCTTAACTGCAAAAATGGAACAACCTATTCCCACATATACCGTTCCCAAATTATGTATTTATGCTAAGTTCCCTTTCCTTCATGACAAAAGTTTAAAAAGAAATGTATGAATTTAATTCATCATGAATTGCCAGCTGTAAATCTGAAGTTGATTCCACGAAACCCTCTAAATATCCGTTCTTTTTTCAGAGTGAAGGACAGACTGAGTCCTTCCTTGACATCCAACATTATCTATAAATATACCTGTCCCAGATGTAGTCTGGGAACCTACGTTGGATGTACTAGGAGGCTTCTCAGGGTCCGTTTCTGCTCCCACCAAGGTGTCAGCTTCAGGACGGGTTGCACATTGTCCAATCCCGAATTATCCAATGTTCGGAATCATTCCAAGATTTGTGGTACCCGCTTGGATATTAATGATTTTAAAATTATTGGATCTGCCCGTAAGGACGACGAGTTGATGGTGTTGGAGTCGCTTTTCATAAAAACTAATGTACCAACACTAAACACCCAATCGTCGTCCAGACAACTGTTTATAGCATAACTGCCTGTTTGTTTACTCTCCACGTTCGTTATAGGTTTCTTTGGTTTGTTTATTTCCTCCCTGTCTTTCTAGTCACTTTTTAGCTCTTGCCTTGGTAGGTGTTCCTTTCAAGTTCTTGTTTTAATTTTTTCGTAGTTGTAAATTTTTAAAAAATTTTTAAAGAAGCTTTTCCCATTGTGGAAGTGACATTTTAAGTATTTATTGTCTGTAATTTCCAGCCTTGAGGATGCATCATGTGATGTGAAACGTTGGCCGAATAAACTTGTTCTTGTAAGAGACATGCGTGCCTTTACCTCTTCAACCTGAGATATATATATATATATATATATATATATATATATATATATATATATATATATATATATATATATATATATATATATATATACACACACACACACACACATACGTACTGCACATTACCACAGGTGAAAAATGAGAGACGGGGTGTAGGCATTGCCACCGAGAGAGAGAGAAGGCCGGCTCGATGGGTGCGCGAAGCAGGGAAGGTAGTCCGATGGTTGTATTTTAGTCTGCAGCCCGGATGAACTTTCTTAAACATTTGTGAGACCCTCTAGACTTGCTAAGGTGTAATTGACAATCTTTCATAGGAAATAAAAGCAATTACTTGAGGTTCATCAATTAAAGAATTAATTTAAGGATGATAAATAAAAGAAATAATTTAAGGATGATAAAATTATAATGCACAACGACCTTGCATTTAGATCGTACGCTATTTAACATAAAAACAAACGCGCTTGTTGCAGCTTCGCTACTGTCAAAGGCTGAGCCAACAATATTCCCCCTTTATAATCAAAATATGGTTTAAGATGAATTTCATCAACCATCAGGATCACTGCTTTGTCACTGGGCAATAATGATTTATATGTATTTTGATGTACATCAAGAAATTTGTAATATCTTGTTCCGTGCCCGGGCTGAATTTTTTTTAAACAAACACACTTTTTATAATGGAGTAGTTAGGTAATATAAGAAATTTCTTATCTCTCAAGAGCCTATATCCTTGGGGAGAACAATTATATAAGATAGAGGAAAACATCACTAACTCAGATGAATAATCCATCATATTAAGAGTCATTAAGTGCAGTTGTTCACAAACAAATTTCAGT
>JANJGK010000003.1:60397343-60399843 GCA_039081455.1 Macrobrachium rosenbergii | reverse complement strand
ATTCCAACGGGAAAGCGACCTTCAAAACACACAAATAGAAGGACGAACTAAAGAACAAACTGTCTCCGTCTGTCTCCAAGGAGGAAGAAGACTCCGAAATCCAGAAGAGACGAATCGAAGCTTCCGTCAGGTTCTCAAACAAACCTTGCAAGCTTCACGCGTCTTTTGCTCACTCGATCACGAGCTTCCAGAGAACCATCACCGTTGTGAAAGGTAAAACCGTCAATGTTTATTTGAGGGATCCTCCGGAAGACGAACTAACTAGAAATCGAAACTTGCTTGGAGAAATATGAAGTCTATTCTTATAATCTCCAGCGTTGGACGAACTAACCACAAATCAAGACTTGATTAGAGAAATATGAATTCTGTTCTTATAATCTCCAGCGTTGGAGCCATGCGAGACTTCGTGAAACGAGAAGAACCCACCGAGACACCTTAAAGGTTTGGTGAGCAGTGCCGACGAGCAGAGGGAAGGCGCTCATTGCTGGTTAAACAAAACCCCTCTGCAGTGATTTGGCACTGTGATGACACCCCAGCAGTGAGGCATCATTGCCGTCAAAAGCGCAAGGAAAGAGAGAGAGAGAGAGAGAGAGAGAGAGAGAGAGAGAGAGAGAGAGAGAGAGAGAGAGAGAGAGAGAGAGAGAGAGAGAGAGTATATATATATATATATATATATATATATATATATATATATATATATATATATATATATATATATATATATATATATATATATAAGTATATGAATGTGCATAAATATATCCACACGCACACACTAACAAATATATATATATATATATATATATATATATATATATATATATATATATATATATATATATAGATGTATATATGTATATGAGTGTGTATACATACATATATCTATATTTATGTATATATATATATATATATATATATATATAAATATATATATATATATATATATATATATATATATATATATATATATATATATATATATATATATATATATATAGGTACAAAGACAGACAGATGGACAGATAGATAGATAGATAGATAGATAGATAGATAGATAGATAGATAGATAAAAATTCGATGTGAGAAATTTAATCATGCTTTTATGTTCATCATTCACATGAAAAATATGTTTACCATAACATTTATATTTTCGTACTTTATGAGGCAATTAATTGGATCGTAATTTCATGCTTCATATTCCCCATGAGAAATATCGAAGAAACCTTATAACAAGTCGCTTCCAAAGTATGGAAAAGTTACCAAGAAAACCTGTATAGGGATCTAAGGCAAGTGGTGCTGTAATTGATGATCAAGACGTAAAAGTTGGAAAGTTGTTGAGAATAACAAAGTCTTGAAAAAATATTCTGGACCAAGAAAATAATAACGTCAAATTCTCTGGAATTCGATAAGTGAAGGACGTTACTCTTTCTTTGTCCCTTTCTTTAAATATTATTTTCCAGAACATGGAATTGCGTATACACACACATACATACATACGTACATACATTTTATTTATATATATATATATATATATATATATATATATATATATATATAAATATATAGATATATATATATATATATATATATATATATATATATATATATATATATATATATATATATATATATACATACATATACACATGCATACATATATATGTGTGTGTATGTATGTGTGTGCGTTGTTTGTGTGTATATCTATGCATATATATACATATACCTATATACATATATATTATATGTGTGTGCGTGTTTCTTTGTGTGCGCTCTTGTGTACTTTGTGTGTGGGTGTGCCTTGAATACGGTCATATACTATTCCTCTTCTGAGAAGTGGGTGTAGGGGACTCTGGTTCTTAAATGTATTCTCAAGAATGACAGAATGGTGCAGAAGTTTGGACAGTATTAAGAGCAATGACGTTAGGTCAAAAAATGAGGAATTGCAGAAGGGAGAGTATTGAATTTGGCGTTAATTAAACTGGTTCTCAAACAATAAGGAGTTTTGTCTACAGTACTGGAAGACACCAGCGAAGAAATTCTGAAAGGAAATGAAGTGGTTGACTTTTGGGTAGCAATTGGTGATAGTAAATAAGTGTTAAAATCTTAAAAGTCTGTTAGTGTAGTTTCACGAAACAAAAGTTAACCGTGAAAGTCTGCAGAGCTGGACTTCGGTTGCGAGGTAAAGTGAAATGGAACGAAGAAAGAGTTGGAAAAGGTTGATTCTTAGGGTCGGTTGGGAGTAGATATAATGGATGACGGTAGAGTGAGTTACCAGACAAATCCCAGAATAGGTGAAAAGGGGGAGGGATGGCAAGAGGTCTGTAAAAGTTTTAGTAGGAAAGAATATCTTAATAAAAAATGTGAATTTGCGAGTTGAAGGTTAAACTAAATCTCGCTTTGGAATTTCGGCATTATCTACTAAAGTCTGTTACTTGGAAAGCCCTGTGGACGGAACAACACGGAGCGTCCATAATGTACCTTCAAAATGTTAAGGAGAAAA
>JANJGK010000003.1:60384752-60392252 GCA_039081455.1 Macrobrachium rosenbergii | reverse complement strand
AAAAGCAAATGACAGTGCATAACCGAAAATTACTAGTGAGTAAGAGTATCCTGGTAAAAGGCCTTTGAGGAAATTACAGGCTTCTTTGTAACGATATCTGCACTTAGCTGGAAAAGCACGGACCTGCAAATGAATGCAAATGGTCTCGTCCGGCACAGGATTTCTTTCTCGAATAAAGATTGAAAGGGAACGCGCCCTATAAATAACTTCAACTTCGTTGACTAGAGAATGTACTGGACCACACGCACGCACGCAACCCCAGGTGCATTACTGCAAACTTATTTATCTAATTACCTCTGATTGGCGTATTCAATAAAAACTACTGTAGTAAATATAAAGCAGGCTTAGATACAATATATATATATATATATATATATATATATATATATATATATATATAGATATATATATATATATATATATATATATATATATATGTGTGTGTGTGTGTGTGTGTGTGTGTGTGTGTGTGTGTGTGTGTGTGTGTGTGTGTGTGTGTGTTTATAAACAAAAGTAAGTATTGAAAATAGAGGATTGGACTAAGAGGAAGAAGTTAACAGAGAATGCGAGTTGGTCCGCAGGGAAGTAAACTCAGATGGATTGGTTAATGAACAACTGGATCTCAGAATAAACGATGCAAATGGATGGATGGCGCCTAAAGTGAATGCAGCCTTCGGTCAGTTGAGTTTCTGAAGGTGTATTGGTGTGAAAGATAACAGGGAGTCAGAGCTAATTGACGTAGAGTGGGATATATCAGTGTAAGTAATCATAGTAACTATAATGCCCTCTTAACTTCTTGATTTCCTCACATCTTTGGATATGCTTGTTACTACGTCAGGACCAATACCCAGTTAAGGCGAGAGAGGCATTAGGCCTTTCACAGGGGCCCTAAGTGTCAGGCAGCCACTCAGCACTTAAGTGGGAAATCACAATAATTGGAATTCGTTCCTTTCTTGCCAGTAAATTCCTTCCGCTTCTTCTGTCTAGGGACGGCTGCTGTTTTGTTTACCTAAAATTTACTGAAATTAGCTACTTCAATGAGCACTTCAATAAGTATCCACTTATAACAAGTCTGCTGCATCAGGCAATACATGCTTACAAAAAAAGGAAGCTTCAAATAAAAAAAAAATTCCTCGTTTTGAAATCGTTATAAAGCTGCAACAGACTGAAATGGAAAACTTTTAATTATGGAGGCTTTATATTTTTACGTTCAGACTGAATTCTGATTTTCATTTTATCATTATTTTCCTTTCTAATTTCTGTATTTTAGTAAAGGTCACTTCTATTGACATTAATTCAAGAGATACACCCTGTTCTAAAAACACCCTTTATTATGGACGCAATGGAGGGTGATCTTGTGTCTTGACTGAAGCGACAAAGTGACTTGTTGCAATAACACGGCCCGTCATTGAGAGGCAGCCAATGCATTGGAAGGCCTTTCAAGAATTGGCCCAAAAACAATTTGTCCCATATACGCCATTTGAACCACGTGAAGCTGAGGTAATTGGCGTGATTTTGGATTAACGATTTCCTTGATATCTGAGCGAGTATACTGGAACAATAATATTGACCAGTCCACGTTACTGACTCTCCTCATTAAAGTCTTGTCATTTTATTTTCTTTCGACGTATTTATTTTTATGTCGATTCAGTTTTTCCTTCTTTAATTTATTCTGTGTTTTTCTTCACTTTTTTCCCTTTGTCTTTAGTTATCGTACTTATCAACTACTTTTCCCTTTTTCCTAGTCAGAAAACGAATTCCCTGAGTTTGTTATGACGTATTATAATTTTTTCCTATCTTACTTTAATAATATATCTCCTCGACTCGCTCTCTCTCTCTCTCTCTCTCTCTCTCTCTCTCTCTCTCTCTCTCTCTCTCTTTCTCTCTCTCTCGATCGGAATGGACGCTTTATCCCCTTCTCTAACTAATACTAAAACATATGGCATCACTGCGTTTAAAGCACAGAAGTTTAATATTCCCTGATGCATAATTATCTTTATCTCTTGTTTCGATTCCAACACAGTAAGTCTTTTAACAATTTGTTTTTATAGGACACCGGTCCCGTTTTGAAAAGGTGTTAGTATTCTAAAAGCTGAGGGCTCTTTTGTAACCTTGCTATCCTGCGCTGGCTCTCAGCTACTTTGTTCCATTTGGTAAATTTAATAACAGAAAAAAAAAATAGCTGCCACAGCTGGGGTCTTACAGAAGGAACTGAGTCTACCGTAAAAAGATATTCCAAGCTTCCACTATCGGAGGGAACCTTCATAAGAGATTTAAGTATCCCTATGACTAAATTTAGTGGATAATTGTTGAATAAATTACTATGTAATATAAATTACAGCCATTACGATCAAGCTAAAATAGTGTGTAATTTATGCAGTAAATTACGACACATAAAAATACACTAAAAAAATCCGGAAGCAAAGCGAAAGAATCGTGACTTTAAACCACATTTGGTAACGTTTAGGACATATTGGTAATTTATAAAACTGGTGTTAATATGCTGAATTGTAAATGGACGTGAATAACGGGAAAAAAAGTTACTATTACGAGGAAGAGAATATTATTTTCAACGCTTCATCTGAAGTTGTTGATGATTCCCTTAGGAGTTTGTCCTCTTTCTTTATTCTTTGTTATGGAAATACGTTAAATCTGTATATTTTAGTAAGGTGAATCATGAAGAATAGATTCCAAAAGAAAAAACTGCTATGTTACTAGTAACAAGAAGCATGGCAATAATAATAATACTGGTAATAATAGCTTCAGAATTATTCACAAATTCTTTTGAATCATAGATACGAGAGTGAAAATCCTTACGTTTTGGAATATAGAGTTGAAAAGAAGTTTCCATAACAGAATCATCAAAACGACTTTAAATGTTGTCTGTTCAACTGATTTCGTTCTAACCTACATCTGGCGACACGACTTAAACTGAACATCATAAATCAAATCTCGTGTACAGATATAAAAATCCCTGATTAAATTCTGACCACATAAGCAGATATTTAAGCCACCTGCCTTAATATGTCAAACTTACATAGCGCTTCCCGGTAGGCGCTTGTCATCGCCTTATCATAAAATTTGAATCATGACGAGACGGAACTAGAATGGAGGATCAACATGGAATATCAAAATGGAAGTCAGCGTTTTAGCGTAAGCTATCAAATTATCATATCTAAATCTGATTTAAGACTTGAGTTCTTATTTCACTTCTCTAGTCGCATCCGTAATGTTCAACTCCATGGAAAAAAAAATATATAAAAATGTGTTAAATTTTGACACACAGGAGAGCATGCACAAATTACTGTGCCGAGTGGTCATTCACAGGCCGTTGTGAGCGAAATTGTTATGGAATTAATTTAGTCTCGTGCCAGCACGAGACCTTGATCCTCGACCAGCATGGATCAAGCACGTGAAGACAGATAAACAAAATTATTTGATTGCCATTTACTCATTGAAAGATAAAGTACATTCATATTCTATTCAGCCTGATTAAGCTTAAGGGAACAAAACCAAAGCACAACAAGAATCTTTTTTATGGATTTTTTACATGTAATGTAATCGATGCGATAACATTTTGCTGGTTTCCATAGCCTATACATATGGAAAACTTTGAAGCCTCATAAGACAAAGGAATTTTAAAAAACATGGTATTTTATATATATATATATATATATATATATATATATATATATGTATATATATATTATATATATATATATATATATATGTGTGTGTGTTTATAGATAGATAGATAGATAGATATATATATGTATATATATATATATATATATATATATATATATATATATATATATATATATATATATTTATATATGTGTGTGTGTGTGTGTATACTATGTATATATATATATATATATATATATATATATATATATATATATATACACTGTATATATATACTACGAAGAGTTTTATGACTCTAGAGACTTTTTGAGATAATGTATATTCTTTTTCTAAATGGTTCAAGTATTAACCGTTTCTCAATTACACCGAGATATAACAAAATGAAGTAAAACTTAGACGGCAGCTGTAAGTATTTCCACAGTTAATCGCTTGCTTCAAAAGGTCGTAAAAAGTCAAGATGAACATTTTAATCTTCAGTTTTAAGGAAAATTCAGAGTTTCACGACTGTAAAGAAAAGCAAACGTCAACAGAACTTAGAGATAGTTTCAAGATTAAACTGGCGCGTACAAAATCGGATCTGATACTAATAAAGCACATTTATTGTTTTCACAAACATTCAGTCATTTTCCAACTTTCTGTTACTAATATAGGTCAAACAGCTGCAGATTAAGATTTCTTGTTCATTAATAGCCAAATGGTATAGATACGAACGAAACAACATATGAATCGCATAACTTGAATAAAGTTATGTGAATTACTAAACGTTAAAGCTTTATGAACATGGTGTTCTCTCGTGGAATTGAGAAAAGCAAATGTAACATAAATATATTTGACATTGTATATATTGAAGGTCTCGATCAAAGATTCACACTCACCATCCTCCCTTGGCACCTTCACCTCTCTCTCTCTCTCTCTCTCTCTCTCTCTCTCTCTCTCTCTGGTCGCCATTAGTGTCAAAGGTATCTATGACTTAGTAATCTTTGCTTTACTCCTTTCTGTAAACTGTCGTCTTTCCAGTGATAGTTGATGTCATTTCGTGACACAATTTCCCAGCTTCATAGAAAGGCCGCATACGACTCGTAAGTGCCTGAGGAAGCAGTCTGGAGTCCCCATTCGAGGAACTGATCCCTTGAGTACAAAGGGAATTTTCGACACACAACTGCCATCAAAGCAAAGTGGAGTAATCTTAACAGGCTTCTAAGATCACCGAGACAGTAGCTCTGCATTTATGAGGTTCTCTTAATTGATAGTCAGTATATTAACACATTTTGTCAATTTCTATACATACAGATTCTTTACTAATCATCTGGACATACGTAAAGGATAAATTTAATTATTGATAATATATATATTTTTCTGACTACTACTACTACTACTACTACTACTACTACTACTACTGCTGCTGCTACTACTACTACTACTACTACTATTACTAATAATAATAATAATAATAATAATAATAATAATAATAATAATAATAATAATAATAATAATAATAATAATAATCTTGGTAAAAAAATTACAAGAACGTTTACGTATGTATTGGTGAAAACAAACAATGCCATCAACTGAAAAAGACGCTTAGTGGGGCTCACTGTAAATGTAAATCTCATGTTTACGTAAATTTTTCAAATGTGAAATAGTACGAGGAGAAACCGTGTCCTTGTAGCAGAGCTAAATACAAAGATAAATGAAAAAGTTCCATTTTCCGATGTTACCTTCCATCAATTCCATGCAGCTTGTAAGTGCAAGGTTTTATGTTCGTACTCTTCTTCCGATATACTAAATAATTATGCAATTTATCGCCGTATAATTCAAAGCATTTCTTCTTTAAATCCTGGGATGAAGCTGACACTAATGATGCTTTCACCTCTTCTTTGTTAGTAAATTAAAATTTGTATCACTCGACGGTTAAACGCTCCTTTGTAATGAGCTAGCAAACTTTGCAAGCACATTAAATTCCTGTTGAATAATATTCAGGCGACAGAACAAACTCCTTAGGGAAAGTGACTCAGACTACAGCACAAGTGCTTACAAAGCAATTAGGTTTTACCTGTTAGGATGGAATTATTATGCCGCTCTTAATTTTCAAGATTAAAATGTCAGTATATTTTAGACGGTAAATTTCCTATTTTTTTATAAACAATAAAATGTTTGTGACTACCTCAGTTAATTTTGCATACTTATATTCTCCTTTTATTGTGACATTAATTATCCTCCGACTTTTTTTTATCACTTCTCTGCTAATACGCCGTTTTAAATTCCTTTTAATCAAGTTCGGTTTTCTTGGTTGCTTTTCTCTGTAATTAGAACTACTCCCCCTACGTGTCTCACTCGCCGACTAGATAATGATCAAATGTACCGAAGATATGATCCCTTTTTCTCGCCATTCTAGCAAACCGCTCTTTCATCTACTTCGTGTTAACACATTCTAATTAATTTCATCAACTTTACGTCCTTCCTGGGAGCTTTATAAATCCTTTCAATATATACATACATACACACACACACACAAACACACACACACACACACACACACACACACACACACATATATATATATATATATATATATATATATATATATATATATATATATATATATATGTATGTATGTATATGTACACATATATATAGTATAATATATAATATATATAATATATATATATATATATATATATATATATATATATATATATATATATATATATGTATGTATGTATGTATGTATACATGTACATATGCAACGTTTGTATGATATGCTCTATGATTATATATTTGATTTTATGTTCTGAAGTAACCATACAATTACATGGGCGCAGCGAGTTTGTATCTATATCAACTGTAAAATTTTCAACCCCTACAAGCAAATTAATGTCATTTACTTCATTCCTATCTGTTGTGTGGTGCGTATCAAATCCTGAATTAAACTTCTGTGGGTGCACCATTCGTCTACACCCCTACCCCTCCCTCCGCGCTGTCTCTCTCAATACAGCATCAAAAGAAACTTGGTTCTTTAGCAGCAATATTGTATATTGGCAAATTTTAACCTAAATTAGTATTACGGTGAACATAGTGAAAGGTATTATGCCCCGCAATTGGCCGGGTGTGGCGTGAAACCTGCCCAGAATGGAAATTACCAGGCAAAGGCTCTGTCCCAGAATCTCGGTTTAATGCCGACGGAGCCGTGGAGTACGTGCATACACTGGCAGATATGCGCTCACACGCCGAAAGTACCCCAGTTAATGGCATACAAATTTGCAAGTGCATAAAGGAATGCATTCATGAATATTCGCAGGAAAGGATAAGATGATAAAAGTTTTTTCTTCAATAGTATTATCAGCGTCTAAAAATATTTTTAAATTGGTTCAAGTCTACGTGTAAACCTGTTCCTCCTTTCAGGTATCTTTCGTAATTATTAGGGTCGAATAATGAGAGGATCATAAAATACCTTCCGATTAATAATAATAATAATAATAATAATAATAATAATAATAATAATAATAATAATAATAATAATAATAATAATAATAGCTATCTATCTGCAAACTGTTATTACAATTAGTAAATTTCACTGAGAATATTATAACCATAACGGAATTTCTAGAATAAATCTGCGAGGATAATTTAGCTAAACTGTTTTCAGAAACAAATTTATAAAAACAAAAACATTAACGCGAGTCTTATATTTGTTCAAAACTCTCCTGCGAAGCGTTAAACTGAAAAGAGGAAAAGAGCAAGAATCTTAATAACCATAAACTGTCTGGTTTTATGGCGATAGCGTAGCTGAGATCGAGGCAGCGTTCTTCCTCAAAAAATAAGTCTACCTTAGTCCTCAACTGATCTCTCGGG
>JANJGK010000003.1:60344752-60377252 GCA_039081455.1 Macrobrachium rosenbergii | reverse complement strand
AGAGTGTACGTAGATTTTCTTCTCTGGGAATTAAGTAATTTTATTAAAAATGTAGTCGGTCGATATTAGTCGTTTTATTGACATCAGCGTAATTATCTTTATGTATATATATATATATATATATATATATATATATATATATATATATATATATATATATATATATATATATATATATATATATAGGCTCATGTGTATTGAAGGAATAATTTTCAGTATTCCCATTTTTGCCCGATATTTTTCTTCCATTAGTTCGCGTCGACTGAATAAATATTACTTCCAAAATCTACTTGAAAGTCACACCATTTCTTTGACGATCGAATAAAAAAGAGTGTGAACTAAATTTTAACAGGCCCTTGGATTCAAGCTGAATTCTCTCGAATACAAGTTTACACTCTGTTATTATCACCAAAGATAACTTAAGAGAACTAAACCCACGTCTGTCCTCTGTCCCCTGTGGTTCAACTCGTTTGCTTGTCACACTTGCAAAGTAACTTTACGTTGAAAAGGCGAACGTGATGTAAACTTTAAGGCGGTTTTACTGGAAAAGAGTTTGAAATACGAATAGCATCCGTAATTTGTAGCACACCATGGCGAGGAAACTGGGGGATATTGAGCCACAGAAAACAAAATATTGCATCTAAAATATATTTTAGAAGACTGGTTTTATACACACACACATATGTGTGTGTGTGTGTGTGTATTCACCTTGAAGACATCATTATGAATATGTCTTCTAACAGATTTATTTATTTTGTGCTGACTTTCCCTTGGCTAATCGGTAAGGTATTACCGTTCAGATCTTGGAATTATTAGTTGTTTATTTAATTTTCTTCAGTTTTAAGTGACCAGTAGATGAAATTACCTGTTGCAAATTCTTAAAGAGCCTGAACCTAAAACTTCTGATGCTTCAAGTTAAGGGAATCAGACTCCCCATGATGGTCATTAAGGATGAAACAAAGAAGTTGGAGGTAACAGAAAGAACGTTGAAGCTTGAGGGGTTTCTCAAAAAATGTTTTGTAATTATATCCTTTGGTTGTTGTGCTCTGGTTACGAGTCTTTGTGTACTTTTACAGTGGATGTATGGTTTCATTTTCGATGCATATTGCTGGGAAAATTTACATAAAGGTTATAACTTTATTCTTTAGTTCCTTCTTGATGTGATTCCATTTGTTCACTGACGTCCATCAGCGCGAATGCTCTTCAGTGAATACTAATAGTTCCTCTTTGATCATGCTTTGTGGGATGTGATGTGTCACATATGGAAAAAGGGTTCTTATACAATTATCACTTTTTTTTATCCAATTTCAGGAAGGTTACCTGGTTCTTTCTAATTCTGTTTGCTTTATGTTTATTTCTTGTCTTTATTATTCATATTTCAGATATATGCAATGTTCGTATAACTGAGTGACGGCAATATCTCCAAGTTGTCGGAAATATATGTATATACATATTACATATATACATACTTGCACACACACACATATAGCCTTATATATATGTACATATATATATATATATATATATATATATATATATATATATATATATATATATATATATATATATATATATATATATATATATATATGTGTGTGTGTGTGTGTGTATTTACTTGTAACAAAAGTAAATCATAAAAATACACTCTCCTAGTACATGCAGTCTGAATGTCAATACTTAACATTTTCCCCCGAAAAACAACCTTGACTTGATCCTACCACGTGCCTTTTTTCATATTAGAGAGTTTTTAGTCTCTACAATACTATCATTAACACCTCTCCTTAACTCACCGCCATTTTGGACATCAGTCGAAGCGTTATCTTTGTCCGATGCTCATAAAAACCCAATTATTTTCTGATGCCCCACTGCTAAGGGGAACACGTCTTTCCCCTCGGAAGCAGGGGAATTTGATATCCCATTTTTGTCTACGACTTTATCGAAATGTGTCTGAATTGATATAATTGCTCTAGGTATTGTTCTTATATTTCCAAAGTAACACCCTTGCCGATTATCGCGTACTGCTGGTAAGTTATCAATCCTGTTTTAGGTTAAGTAATCAAACCTGTTTTAAGCTTAGTTAACAATCCTGTTTTAAAGTTAAGTTATCAATCCTTTTTTAAGTTCAGTTAATAATCCTGTTTTAAGTTAAATTATCAATCCATTTTTAGTTAAGTTATTTATTCTGTTTTAAATTAAGTTATCAATCCTGTTTTATGTTAAGTTACCAATCCCTTTTTTAGTTGATTATCCTGCTTTAAGGTAAGTTTTCAATCCTGTTTGAAGTTAAGTTGTCAATCACTTTTGAGTTAAGTTAACAATCCTGTTTTAAGTTAAGTTGTCAAGCCTGTTATAAGTTAAGTTATCAATCCTTTTAGTAGTTAAGTTAATTATCCTGCTTAAGGTAAGTTTTCAATCCTGTTTGAAGTTAAGTTATCAATCCATTTTTAATTTAAGTTAACAATTCTGTTTTAAGTCAAGTTATCAATCCCTTTTTAAGTTAAGTTAACAATCTTGTTTTAAGTTGAGTTATCAATCCTTTTTTAAATTAAGTTAACAAGCCTGTAAGAAGTTAAGTTATCAATCCCTTTTTAAATTAAGTTAACAATCCTGTCTGAAATCAAGTTATCAATCCCTTTTTAAGTTGAGTTAACATTCCTGTTTTAAGATAGGTTATCAATCCTTTTTTAAGTGAACAATCCTTTTTTAAATTAAGTTATCAGTCTCTTTATAAGTTAAAATATCAATCCTGTTTTAAGTCAAGTTATCAATCCTGTTTTAAGTTGAGTGTCCAATCCTGTTTTAAGTTTAGTTATCAATCCTGTTGTATGTACGATCTCTAACTAAAATGTTATGATTTTGGCTGTTGTTGTACCTTGGAAAATAAAATACGTGGTGCCTTTATCACAGGATCATTTACCATCCGGCAAAGGAGCTACTTTGCTATTTCATTGTTTGAAATTTCTGTTACGATATTTATCTCTTTTTTTTGTTTATTGTTTTGCTTCTATAACTTCATATTGCAAAGATATATGATATGTGAATATGATAAACATATTAATAACATTGTCTATCAATTCACATATCAGATATCTTTCTAAAGTTTCGATACTTTGCAATACGAAGTTTGTCGCAATGAACGTAAACAGTAAGGAGAAAGTAGAAAAATAATCATATTAAAAGAGACCATCAACTGCCCTTTTTATAACAGAAATTTCAAGCAATTTAATATGGAGATTATAAAAGGTTAGCCCTAAGGCCATTCGGATAAAGGAATTATATTCTGCGAGTTTACAGTTTTGCAAGAAAATACCTCTTTCGCCTTGAAAAGTTGATCAAGGATATTCACAACAGGGACAAATAATAGTGTTTGTCAAAGGCTCCTAATAATTGCCTAACACACTCCAACTCTGAAGGCATGCAGCGTTCATTATCATCATAGTCATCATCATTAGCATCATCATCTCATCATCTCCAGCTCCGTGAGATGCAAATGGCCTCCGAAATTCCGACGCTCAGGTCTTTCCTGGGGATTATCTTCCACCAATCTCTACTCATATCCAGTTTCCCCTCTTATAGTTCTCATACGCACATAGACTGCTGCATAAACTGAACATGGTCAGTCTCAATGTTCATCTCTAAGAGTGTTAACACTTTCTTTTTCCACAATAATAATAATAATAATAATAATAATAATAATAATAATAATAATAATATTAATTCAATGTATCATTAGAAGTGCCTGTATAGGTATAACACGAAAAGATCGTAAGCGAAAATGAGAACACTGCAACTGCGTTGCGTGATTTACAAAGTCACAAATCTCCGCAATGTAAATGAGACAATGAAATTAAATGAGACGAATTATTGCCGAATAAAACGGTAAGGCTTGGCATTAAATGACTAACTTCATAAATAACAAATAAATAAATAAATAAATTGAATGAGTAACAAAATATTTATGAATAGTCATATTTCACTGTCATTATGTAATCTATGCAAACAAATGAATAAACTGTGAAAAATACCAAAAGAGTATTTCAATATATTTTAAGAATAAAAACATATTTTTTTAAATTACATAACAAATTATATATCTGCGTAGATATTCACGAATCATCAGCTACCAAGACATTATTCTGTAACTGCACGGATTAAAGTACAACTGACTAAGTCTTTAAAAAGGAATATTGCTGGAACGCTGCAAGATGTGCGTGTTAGTGTTATGCCTTTACTGGCAATTCGTATGTTCCATTTATTTATTTATCTATTATTATTATTATTATTATTATTATTATTATTATTATTATTATTATTATTATTATTATTATTGTGAGAAAGTATTAATGATGGCTATTGTTTAATGTTAAGAGAGAGGCTCCACAATAAGCAAAATTATCATTCGGTGCCAAAACGAATCTGTTTATGCAGGAAGCGACTGCATTAAGAACGCCGACGGGACCTCTCGTCCTAATAGCTCCGGCGCTAAAAGTCAGTGTGGTTCACACCCATCTGAATTGCAGAAGAGTTGCCGAATGCCAAATACCGCATAATTTACGTATCATTCCTAATGTCTGAGTTATTATTTTCGTACGATGGCTTTTATATTTCAAGTGTACCGACATGCACAGAATTACAAGAAGACAAAACTCTCTCTCTCTCTCTCTCTCTCTCTCTCTCTCTCTCTCTCTCTCTCTCTCTCTCTCTCTCTCTCTCACGCCATAATTTTTTTATCACTGACATCATCCTGTAATAACTATTACCTATTTTGATACCTTACTTATTATTATCAATAACTTTTAACATTCAAGTGTATTTATATGCACAGAATTACGTGTTGTGAAAACATTATCTCTCTCTCTCTCTCTCTCTCTCTCTCTCTCTCTCTCTCTCTCTCTCTCTCTCTCTCCATGCTTTTATGATCTCTAACTTATTATTATCATACAATAGCTTTTAATTATCAAGTTTATTGAAATGCACAGTATTACATGACGACAAAGCTCTCTCTCTCTCTCTCTCTCTCTCTCTCTGTGTGTGTGTGTGTGTGTGTGTGTCCATACTTTTTATCTCTAACTTATTATTATCATACACTAACTTTTAGCCATCAAGTGCATGGACATGCACAGAATTACGTGTTATGAAAACATTCCTTCTCTCTCTCTCTCTCTCTCTCTCTCTCTCTCTCTCTCTCTCTCTCTCTCTCTCTCTCTCTCTCTCTCTCTCTCTCGTCGACAGATATTCATCAGTCCATTACCCTTCACTTTTTGTACTAAGGTTAACCAGTGTCCAGACACCTATATTTCCACGGCTATATATCGGGGGAGCTTTCGCCCTCTTGTTTGTTGTCCTTGCGTCGGGTTGTTCTCGGATGTGCCGGTCTTATTTAAACGCTTTTCCCTTAATGTCAGATAACTATTGCTCGTGTTATTCCATTTTCTTGAACATTCTTTTGCATCAGGTAAGTACCTCATTTGTTGTATATGATAATTGTCCCCACAACATATTCACTTGAAAGTGATTTTACTCTAAAATTAAAATACGCATACAAAACCTCTGCAAACACATTCCTCGATTTTTATCATGTATGTATGTATGTAAGGAGATCGAAGGCGAAGAGGAAGAGGTACAAAGAATAAGCCTGGGCTTCTTCCCTTTGCTCCGAAATCCACTAAGCAAGAAATTCAAACTCTCTCAAAAATCATTCTCTGTAACTCCTATTCTTTTCTGTTCTTAAGTCCATGTATTTATGCATGAATATATAACTTACAGGAACACGTGATGTTTAAGATCTAAGTACTACAAGAATACATGAAACAAAATAAATGAGCTTGGCAAGTTTCATTCTATTTTAGCATCATCAACAGAACCTATACAAAATAGCAGAAATTTATTATACATGACAGAGTAAAGAATAGTAATGAACATGCTGATAGCTTAATTGTTATTAGCCTCTTGTTAACAGTTTTAAGAGTGAGTGTGATTCTTTTCTTCTTTGTTGCACTTTGCATGTGTCTATGCATTTATGTAAGCAAATCATTAGTAAAATCACAGACAATTCTGCGACAAACACACACACGCGCGCGCACACGCACACACAAAAATTATTAAGATTTAAAATCCCCTTGGCTCTCCGACTCTAGCTCATTCCAAATGCACAAAATGGCGTGATGGATACAAATCAAGGTCTGCCAGATCAAAAGATAAATGCAAAAAATGACAGATAATCAACAAATGTCTCCCTCGGTTACGTTCCCTCTATTTTCTCTCTCTCTCTCTCTCTGTTATTTGCCCATCGTGTTTTACTGGTGACAGACACAGCCAGTGGCTGTAATTGCAGGTCCTTTCTGGGTCTCGAGATTAAGATGGCACAGTTCCGTGTGAACCTGGAGTCACATCACACCAAACGACCCTTTGTGCAAATACTCAATTTTTTTTTCTTTCTTTCTTTTTTCTGTCCTCCGTATTTTTAATTATGTTTATTATATGTGACCGCGATATATTTGCTCCATATGTTTGATTTACATTGTGTTCCTAGTTTATTATCTTCAAAGTCAGTTCTGTAATTTCATTTTCACTTTGATATCACAGAGTTTATTGCTACGTTAGTATTCAGCATACACGACACTACCACACTGCTGTTAGCTTTAGTAAGTCTTAACTGTGTTTATCCAGGTAATTGTAGATAATTTTATGTGTTGCCTTCGTGCTGGAATTATTATTATTTTTTTTTTTAGTGAACTCATATTTCATATTTGTTCTTTTATAGTCCTTTATCATTATTGAACGAACTTTGTTATGCGTCAATCATGTTTTTTTTTTTTCTTGCAGATTTTTTTATAACTTCATATTGTTGGTGCATTTTAAGCACCTTTATGTGAGGTATATTTTTTACAACAGAAATCGTTGGTTCTTTTGTTTTATTGTTTTATATAATGATGAACATATCAAAATTTCATAACTCTGGGTCTACTGTTTTTACTGAAGTTCAGCATTCTGTACCGAAGATACAAAATACAACTTAATGTCAGGAACACTAGCGTGTACGTTCCAATCTCTTTCTCTTTCTCTCCATATTTTTCATCGATACATTGCTTTACATTCTGTCAGCAAAGGTAAACAAAGTTGGTTCTGGTCAGTTCTCGAATAGGTGACCGCCAATAAAATCCATACCCCATGAGCAGGTAGGCCCCTTGAAGATCAGTGAGGTCAGGTGTACCATCCTCATCGCAAAATTACTGGATGACAGCATGAGCACTTGAGAACATAAAGGTTCAAGTTGCTTTGCATTTATATTTTGATATACCCAGACATATAATATCCAGTCGAAAATTATAGCTAGTATACACAGAAACTGAATTCCGTGCAGAGCACAGCAAGACTTTCCAGGATTAATGCAACGCCTGCAGAAGGCCAATAGTAATGGACTTTAATCTTAGAATTTTAAAGGATGAAAGAAAGGAAAAGTTTTTGGTCCAATATTGTTCCTAGTAAACTGAGAGGCAACGCAGGCACTGAACTGAGTGTTCCTCATACACATTTCGCACTGGAAAATGACGGAATGAAAAGAATAAGTATAAAATTCCACGATCATCGTAAAGGCTGTGGTAAGAGAATAGGCACTTCATATAACTAACCTTAACATTGATGAAGCTGAACATAAATAGTGTTTACAATGAGTACTTCCCATAAACATTTCAAACTGGAAAGTGACGGAATGGAAAATATAAGGATAAAATTCCCCGATTCCCGTAAGGGATGTAATAAAAAGACAGGTATTTCATACAGATACAACTCTCCTTCGACATTTATGAAATGTTCACACCTGAAGGGGAAAAGCAACAAGCACTAGAAAAATGTTACAATTCTCCAGCCCCGATATCTCCTCTCCTCAGCATAAGAAGATTTACTCTTTTTTTCTCTCCTTTTTCTCTGTTTTCTCCTGGAATCCCAGGCAGAAAAATGGTGGGTGTATTTACCTTCGGTTAATCGTAGTTCCACAAACAGAGGATTAGGAAGGCACAGTTTTGTTCGGAATGTTAATCTTATCAAGGAAAATACTTCCCTGTGTCTCTCTCTCTCTCTCTCTCTCTCTCTCTCTCTCTCTCTCTCTCTCTCTCTCTCTCTCTGTGCATCTTTCTGTGAGTCTAAAAACGTGGTAATATGTGCAAAAAGAGTCAGATATCAAATACACATGTCGAAGAGACAAAGAAGTTAGGTTCAAAGATTAAATAATCATGCGTTTAATATCGCAAACCTTTTAAAATATACGCTTTAGTTAACAAATGCAACAGGTGAAGGCAAACATTAGATTACAGTGGTTCTTAAACCTTTTTGCCTTGCACCCCCCTCTGCATTATGTATAGACCCCACGCCCCCCCACCCCTGAGATTTTTCCCAATTATAATCTATAAACAATATGTTGTCTATTTGTATGCTATTATACTTATCATAACAATAAAAGACAATTCATAAACAAGATTTGAAATTAAAACTGACATATTTTGAATTTTTGGCATGTTTTGAGATAATGATTGGAAAATATATGGAAGCAGTGATAATGTTTTTGGCAATTTTGTAAGTGACATCACAAATTTAAAAAAATAATTGGTACCATCTGGCAACTCTGCTTGCGCCCCCCTTGGAAGCTTCTGGGGGGCGCGCCCCCAGTTTAAGAATCACTGCATTAGAATATATATATATATATATATATATATATATATATATATATATATATATATATATATATATATATATTATACACATATACATATACAGTATATACATCTACATGTGTGTGTTTTTGTACGTGTTATGCCAAATGCATAATGTATTTGAAATAGCCATAATAACATCTTAGTAACTTGATTTCCAAACAGCTTTTTGTATTACGCTTATTACTACAAACCTTTGGATGCAAACGGAGAGGCCAGCCTTGTGTATCTCCTTAGTCCTTCCTTGGTCAATCCAGTGCCTGAGTTAATCTAAGACAGGTGTCATTTCAATCTTGTTTTATTTTTGTAGAACCGTCTTTTATTATCTTTTTTTTTTTTTGTTTTTGTGTTGTAGGATTTAGAATGCCTAAGATTAAAGGCGAAAGATCCTGCACTCTGTTGTTTCACTGTTCTCGAGACCATAAACGCTGTTTATATATTTTTTATTACCCATTTTAAGAAGTGTTCAGCCGTTAGTGACTCTCAAAAATACACCAGAAGGTAAATTTTACATTTCCTTGCAAGAATGTCAGTGGTTTCGATAACTCGCTATTGCCTTCATAGTCTTATCTCTTAAGTATCCAGTGGAATTGACAATATTCATCTGCACAACATCTCAAAAACAATTTGACCGTAAAATTTATATCGAAGATCAAGTTTGATATCACAAAACTATCATCGCCACACAGGCACTAGGAGTAGGATGTGAGCACTGTGTCGTCTAAAGAAGGAATATTTCCAGATGACAATTTTATTTTATTGCAAGTCTTTCTAAAAGCTTATTCTCTGTCTATAAGTTAAACATTATTGCCACAGAAATGTAGACTTACTTTAAGGTAAAAACGTAAATACCAACAAGCCAAAGCAATTGCAGCTTTCAATGACATGATACACCGATCAATCAATATTTCTTAGTGGAAAAGGATTTTTTTCAGTAATACCTAATTCAAAATTCATTCAGTTTGAAGCCATTAAAAATAGTTCAAAATTGCAATTTTCCATTTGACTCGTCTTCACAGAATACTAAGGGCTTTCAGAGAATTTCTTCATGCTGCTGATTTTTGAAAATTTAGTAAGGAAATAGATAAGTGACATGATAATTAATCTAAGTCAACTATCCTAATAATAATAATAATAATAATAATAATAATAATAATAATAATAATAATAATAATAATAATAATAATAATAAATATAAAAAAATAAGAATCTTAACCATATGGAATACGGTGACAATTTCACCCGTGCCTACTGTGTATCTGTTTTAAGAGAGTATGTAAAAAGCTGGTGAACGGAATTTGTTGTAATTTGTGGAAAACAGACATTAACGAACATTTTCAGATGTCAATGAGGATTTGGTAAGGTTTCCATGACAAAAATGTCTACAAAACCTAGTCAGTAAACGTTAATAAATGAATAATGGTGACCCAAAAAATTTTTTTATCAAGTTTCTTAAAAATCTGTTCATCAGTTTTCACGAAATCTTACGCAAAGGTCGACAGACATAAGTTGAAAGTGCGCCAAAGTTTCTTCGGCGCAATCGAGTTTTCTGTCCGGTGGTGGCCTCAGCCAAGGACCATAAAACTCTTAGCCGCCGCCCATGAAAATCAGCCACGGCCCGGTGGTGGTCTGTGTTGTTGGTGTCCATAGCGCTGCCAGAAGTACGATTATGGCTAACTTTAGCCCTAAACAAAATAAAAACTACTGAGGCTAGAGAGCTGCGATTTGGTATGTTTGATGATTGGAGGGTGGATTGCCGACATACCAATTTGCAGCCCTCTAGCCTTAGTAGTTTTTAAGATCTGAGGGCGGGCGGCCAGACAAAACTAAAAATGGAACACAACATAAGTTCTCAGTAGCGGTGATGATCATAATGCAAAAACAACATCGTTTTTTGAGTTATATTAAGAAAACGTTTATCTCTTCCTACTCTATTTACATGACAAACATAGCAGGCATATTGAGATAACAACCACACAGTGATACTCCCGGCCACATCTTTACTAATCGGATGTTTCTCTAAACTGAGAACAGAGAGACAGTACCTCCCATTTTTGTGTTGTATTTTTTTCGATAAAAACTAACGTATACATTTGAATTTTCAAGGGTGTTGGTTCGTAAGTATAATATAATCATATACAAATATCATGCCAATGGTGATATTAAACTAACAGGCAATAAGTTATTTTAAAAGGAAATGTTGTCATTTATTCACTTTAATATAAACATGCTTGCCTGCGAAACTAAGAATGATTAATCAACATATAAATCAACAAAAAAATCAGCCAGAATGAAGAAAATACCTGTAAAATCTATACACACACACACACACACTCACACACACACACACACACACGCATATATATATATATATATATATATATATATATATATATATATATATATATATATATATATATATATATATATAAACCTGTAAATATAAGATGGCAAGGAACAACGATTTCTTTTTTTTATTTTTGGTGGGGGGCGGGGGAGTTTGCAGGCTATGCAAACGGAGTCGATGACTTAGAATCCTTGCCGTCTGTAAGGTCACTTCAAGTGTTAATAAGTATTCAGAATTATTATGTACTGAGTTAGCTTTACAATAGAATAACGGAGTTTTGGACAGCGTGTAAGACCTACCATTCATTCCACTGAATACACCATGTTAGCAACAATCTCATATCATCTTTAGTATACCAAACAAGGAGTATATACAAGGTTCTTTACATTCAGTATAAAGAAAACTGCAGAATAATCTGCGCACATTTTTATGAGTATACGATTTTATTATCGATATTAATGAACAAAACCCTATACGAATCTGTAACCGATAGGATGCCTTAGAGTTGTGCCTTTCAGAAGTAATTCTATATGAAAGAATAGATTGACACTTTACAGAAGCCCGTTGTGTTGCCATTCTTTCTCTTGAAGGATAAAAAAGTAAGATTTCTAAACGCCAATTTCTAATATCGTTATTTTGTTTAAGATCAATAGTAATACTACCAAACGAATTCTTTGTGAATCATAGAACCCAAATCGACTATTTGCGTGAACTCAGAATTGAAACTTTACTAAGAAAGACAGAAAATTTTCTCAATCAATTTTTTTTTAAGTAAGACTCATCAATAACATAAGCAATTTGTGTGGACTTATCAGTGGAAGCTCAAGCGTATACGTATGAAAACCTTTTTTTTTTTTTCTTTTAGTTTGCAAACTTCGAAAGTACTGTCTTAACTGTAAAATGCAATCGTCCAGTTCTTACACACTCCCACGTTATGAATGACAAGCTTTAATGGCGAAAGTTTCGTTATAAACTCGTGTAAGACAGAAGGCTTGAGTTCAAACCTACAGATTCAAGAATTTATTTATTTATAAATTTCAGACGAAGACTTGCAACCATGGGTAGAGAGAGCAGTAAATTAAAGGAAAGAAAAGTTGCAAGAATGATTTCATTAATTTGTATGTTCACTTATGCCCTAAAGATAAAATAAATATTACTTTACCAGTGGGAATAATTAAAGGATAATAGTAATTGATTACCACATGACGGGGACATAAAGATCCAATCTCACCCCGCCCGGAATACAAGACCTGTAATTTAATGCTTATACTACTGCGCTGATTAAATGCATTCGACAAAAAAAATCAGTTAAATGACATTCCTATTTCCCCAGGACGGCGACACTGGAACTAGATGACCGACGATCACTGCCATCAAGTACCTCTTCTAAAAACTACATTTTGCTTTTATGGGTACTGAAAAAATTCGCTTAAATTAACTTGTGTAGCCAAACGATCTAGTCAGTGGAATTTTCTCTGAAGGTTGTTATAATTACGTATCTTCAGAGGTGATGATAAACAAGTTCTCATGAAGATATTTGGAGAGAGAATCGGGATGACGAAACAGGACTAATTCAGTTTAATAGATATGCAAAGTTTGCATATTCAAATAAAAAACAACACTGAGTCGTGATGAATCCTCATCAGGTAGCAAATGATGACTCTGGTAACATTTGTAAATTTATTCAGACTCCGAGAGGATAAGAAATAAAATAATAACATTAATAATAATATATTGGAAGGAAATCCTCTTCTAAACATGTAGTGAAAATTATTGCTACATCAGCGACCACAAATTAACTCATCTGATGCTGCAGAAGTAATAATAATAATAATAATAATAATAATAATAATAATAATAATAATAATAATAATAATAATAATAATAATAATAATAATAATAATAATAATTCCACTGAAATCAGTGTGATTCGTTTCATTCACAGGTGGTAAGAGAAGCTTGCTCCTCCCAGATCAGATCAGAATTAACACTGATAATCGTTGTGTTCGTTATTCTATGAGTTATTGCAACTAGACCCTGAAATCCCTGCAAAAAAGAGAAAAACATATATTCCTTTTATGAGTTCCTGAACGCATTATGACATCAGAATTTCTGGAATAATTCGAGGGAAGAGCGTTCTTCATTTCTGCATTGCAGAACTAATGTTTATTGAGTCAGAATTTCTCGAAATATCTAAGGATTAATCAGTGGAACTAATACAAATATTTCTGTGCTTATTCAAGTTAGTGATTCATGTTGTACAATAGTATCTTTTTTATTGAAAGGGACATGAAATTGTAGGAGGATAACCTATTCATGAAGACTGTTACGTAAATCCTTCTTCTGTAGTTGGGCATACATAGCATATAATAGAAGATAAATATTTGAAAAAATAACCTTTCTTCTGTCGGGGAATTGATGAGAGAAAACGGATACTGCAATGTAAGAATCCCTTGCGCTTTGCAAACACCGCCACAACAATAGAGCCTCAGCTGCTGTGCGTTCATTCCTGACAAGAAATTTGATTTCGATTGCATCAGTGAATTGTCTGGATACGAGGAAACGTTTGAGAGATTGCTGGTTTGATGGAATGGCGGCTGAGCGAAGTTGCTCTGAATACGAAATTGGGCAAAAACGAAACGGAGAGAGGGAGACGGATTGGCTCATAGAGGACGCTGATGGCGAGAAAAATTTGAGCACACATTAATCTTTTTTTAATCTTTTTTATCGTCCTATGCCGTTTTAATTTTCTGTCTCCATGAATTATTTATATTTTCACTTTTTTCTTTGCTCTGAAATAAAAATTTGTATGTTTTTTTCTGTAATCAAATTCGATTATAACTTACTAATAAACATAATTTTGACTTATGGAGATCACATTTCTGGTCCATTGAGTAATAAGTTTGAGTCGGAAATCTTTCATTACTACAAGTATTCTTCACAGGGCTTTTTTTTTTGCACTCTATTAAGCGTCCCATTCATAAAGCAATAAACAGGGCTTCATTGTGACTATTTTTCCTTGTTATCTTTTATAGTTAAGCAATAAACCGAATTCTGACAGTCCAATTGAAGGTTTCCCTACCTGACTAAGCACCACAGCAATGTTCTTTGATTCATGTTGGAGTCATTACTCTTCATTTTTCTTAGAATTTGGAAATGTTGAAACCGAGAGTTCGCTGTTTTTAATGAGTATTATATATATATATATATATATATATATATATATATATATATATATATATATATATATATATATATATATATATATATATATTTTTTTTTTTTTTTTTTTTTTTTTTTTTTTCTTTCAGTATCTTCAGTGAACCTGAGGAAAAGTGTGGCAATAAAACTCGACTAAAAAATCTTCCTTAATTTTGATTGGCTGAGAACATGAACCAGATGAGGATGGAGGATGGGTCTTCACGCGTGTGAGTACTTCAGTTTGTTTCTTGATTAGCAGCATAGGCCTAGAACGATAAGTGGATATAGTTTTCACATATTAAGCTTATATTTGTCGACATTAGGGTACATTGCATCTGTAAATGACGAAGGGGAAATATCAAAATGTCGTAATACTTTTAAGGGTAGGTTCAAGTTCTTGATACTTTAGCATCAAGTCCTCGCTTGTTTTCAGTGGTTAATAATAATAATAATAATAATAATAATAATAATAATAATAATAATAATAATAATAATAATTATTATTATTATTATTATTATTATCATTATTATTATTATTATTATAAGGGTCTTCTGAGATGTTCCAATAATAATAATAATAATAATAATAATAACAATAATAATAATAATAAAGCCAAAAATCATTCCAACATTCTGACAGAAGACGCGAAATTATTTACTGTTGCCTTTTCTCTTTAAATCATATGAGATCTTGGCCTCCTTAACTAGCATCTTAAGAATGTTTTTATTTTTTTTTTTATTTAGTTCGCGTAATCTTGTAAGTTCCTCGGTGATATCTCCTAAAGGCTTCCTAGTGAAAAAAGTCAGAAGTTTTAAAAGAATCTCGCTAAGTTGTAATGACACCCCATTTGATAAGAGTCACTATATAGCACTTGGATAAATGCGACCTCTTCCGTGTTATCAAAAAGTTTCCGGAGCGATTTTTCTTCATGAGTGAGTTAGAGACTGTGAGGTTTGCTTAGTAATGACGAAATGATGATGGATTTTCGAAAAAAAAAAAAGTTTCGGTAAAAATTAAACGTCAGTTGTATTATATATTTTTTAGTCCTTGATTTCATATGCTGGTTATTTCATGTCCTCGTTTGCATTGAATATGTCATCATTGATTTCAAATCAAAACAATATTGGTTATTTTGTTTGTCTTTATGACGAATTTTCACTGAACTAACGCTAAGGATTTTTTTTTTTAATCTAAGTATTTTTCTTTGGTTTTTTAACTTGCAAGTATATGTGGCGTTTTAATAAATCTGCCCCCCCCCCAACAAAGCCTGGTCACCATTACTATGAAGCTCTCTGATCATATTCTAGTGAATTATTTTGCTTTGATTTTGTTTGTCAGTTTTCCTTCTTCAGAAGGCAGTGCTGATAACCCAATTTTATCATCTATCCTCGGCTAGCAATATGAAATATAAGATCAAATAAAAAATAAGATAATATAATAAATAATAACAATAACGCTTTCAATACTGATAAACTGGTTGAAACTCGAGTAGAGACTTGTAATTATTCGATAAGATTTTTGTGAAATACAGTTCGAGGTGTAATTAGAAGGAATGTTAATACTCTCTTGATTAAAAATAAGGATCTTTCCTAGATAGTTACCCATACGGGTTTTAACCCGGTATGTATCCACCTTTGCGGCGTGTTTAGCACAAGCCCGTTGGGGATTACCGTAAAAACACAAACAAAAGATTGTAAATATCATAAAGATAATGACCCCCAAGAAATATTAGTCCTAGATAACGACCCCGGAAAACCCTTGGGAGTTACTGTCTAGGAAAGATCCAGATAAAGTAGGAAAGTCCATCAAAAAATCTAATAAAACAAAAAATTATTCGCGCCAGATGTTAACAAGACGGGAGTCGGCCGGAGGTAGTTCAGGGACCAGATGTGGTCGTCATATTCTTTTCATTTTCATTTTTTTTTTTATTAGGACTTTCCCTCTTCCCTTCCCTAATATCCATTTGACCCCCTATTTCTCTCATCTAGGTCACTGACGCATGTCATCTTGAACTTACGAAATTGCTTAGATAAAGACTTCGTTATTTTGTTTTTGTCCGAAGAGAAATTTTGCCGTCCTAATGTGCTGTTAACAGAAAAATAGAAATGCGTTGACATAATTCTTATTAAGAGATGTGTTGTTTCTATAAAATAAAGCTAAAAACTAAAAAAGGCTACCAAGCTATTAAGTTACACACTTCATCAAAAATTCCTGCTTAAATGACAATAATCATAGCTATAGTAATTATTACCACGCTAATTCGGAATGTCCACCATACCGATTCACATCTCGTATATACGCTGTCAAATATCATTAACATAATAATTATTTTATTTTCGAAACAATTGTCGTCATTTTCCAAGTCATGTGTGTTGAATACTTTTGTCTATTTGCAGTTTTTTTTTATTGTTACAAAAAACTATTTTGCAACATTTATTAAAGTTCTAGCTATTTACATTCAGAAGAGGAAGGGAGAAGGTCCCTTCTGAAGCTTTACAAACTTTTTTGTGCCTTTTGGATTTTACTTATTTTGTTTACACGGAAAATGAGTATTTTCTAGTACACAAAGAAACAAAAGCACACACATATGTGTGTGTACCTATATAAACACACATACATATATGTGTGTGTATTCTATAGTATATTTGTATGTGTGTGTGTGTGAGTGTAGTGTTTCCCCTTATGCATTAACTCTTACACCATTTTGGATCATTAATGTTAATCAGCATGCGATTATATATAGTGTATACCAGTACCTTGAAACTAATAAGAGCGACGATCAAAATAGTAAACTCTTAAGTATACAACCATCAAAATGGAAGCAAAATCATATTTATATAAAAATGACTGTGAAATTGTTCTGCCCATTCCACCCTTTTCCGTTAAAACGTCAGAAGTATTCCAGTAAACGAGAGCTCACGTAAAGAAGCTATGTTGGCGATTAAGTGGGTCATTTCATGAAATAGATACGAATGAGCAGGACGATTAGATTAAATTTTCTCAAGGATAGCAGACTCCGTACCCATATCAAACTAGAGCATAAGAACAATAAGTGTTCCACCCGGAGGGGGGGTTAGTGCCGTCAGTGCACCTCATGCAGTGCGCTGTAGGCATTACTTAAGGGTCTTTGCAGCGTCCCTCGACCCTTAGCTGCAACCCCTTTCATTTTACTGTGCCTCCTCCTGTTGCACCTTTCAAACCTTTCAATTCTCAATTTTCCTTTCAGCGCTGAATGACCTCATAGGTCCTAGTGCTTGGCCTTTGGTCAAAATTCTATATTCCATTCCATTCCAATAAGTGTTCCAGGAACGTTAAAAAGATAAATAAGTGGTAATTGTCCCTCCTAAATAAAGCAAAAAAATCAAATCTTGAATATAAAGGTCTTGAATATAAAGGGACAAGGGCTGAGTAGATATGACTGTGGAAATGACAGAGCAAAGATTATAATAACAAAATGCTAGATAAGAAAGAAAGGATTAGATAACAACGTTGTTATTGGAGAAAATTTGTAATTATAAGTACCATTTTCGCACAAAGATGCTCAGATGTTTTCGCCGCTCCTCTTCCATGAACCTAAAGGTTAGAAACTTCCTGGTATGTGTACGCTACATCTTGAGTAGGTTCTCAGTGTGTTTCTGTCATAAATTTTAAGCTGTTAGTGAAACAATAAATTTTCAGAGTCTTAGCAAGATGAAAACTCTCACTTATGCCTTAAACTGCCGTACTGGATTTCCACCATAGCTGCCATGTGTTTTTGTCTTGTTCTTTATCATTATGGCTCTATTGTGCTAAGTACCTGATGTTAACTCACTTCTAATTCCTTTAAGTCTATGGGATTCGAATTCAAACACGAGTGAAAGCCATACTGAAGTCCAGATAGCAGCCAGACAGTTCGTTTGGGTAACATGAAATATTTATCTTTTTTTTTTTTACTTTAAGTGTATGGTGTCAATAAACTTGCATTTTTGTTAATAGATCTGAAAACCCAAAGATCCTGATTTCTGATTAGTTTACACCTAAGTTTCCAACTGGAAATTTCAGAACTTGCTGATGCATATAAACTATAAAAATAGGAAATGAAATAAAAATATACAGTCTGAAGTTACTGAGACAGAAAGACATAATTATGAAACATAATCACTTGAAGTATTCTTTTCTCAAGACTTACACCAGACAATGCACCCGCTCTGGTTAAGTGCTAGGCACTGTTCCAATACTCTCGACTACCAACGGCTCGAAACTCTGAGAGCAGAGGATGGAAAATCTATCAATGGATTATTAATTCACGTGGCAACTGTACACGACCTCTGGGGCGGGTCTTGAGGAGTCATGAATAGAGACAATGGCCCTCCATTGATTTCGATTTCACAGAGTCCTCGCTCTACCTCCAGAATTTTCACGGAAAGATGCATTGTTTAGGAAAGAGAGCCTCCGTTCTCTTTATATATAAGATTAGTACGTGGTGCATCTAGAATTAGCTGCTACCAGTTCCTAATGAATAGGATATGCAGTATTTGGAATGCAAACACTTGATTCCGATTAGCTGCCTAACCCGTTATCGTAGGCAATGGTATGAGGTACTAGAGTTTAAGTTTAAAGTCCGAAAAATTTTGGAAAGTGTATAAAATAAAGAATCTATTATGGACGATCTTACAGTAATATCGAAATCTATCTAAAAATATCTCTTCATCCTATGTCAAATGACAAACAGCAAAATAATAATAACATTAAGAGTACTTCTGATTCATCTCATTGCCGTTATTAATGTGACCAGTTTAACTTTTTTATATCCAATTTTAGTAGAATTTTATATCGGAAACTCGATTTGGTCAACTACTGTTTCAGTGCTATATAATTTCATAGTATATATTCAGAAACATGTTTCTAATCGAAGCCTCGACTCACATCTTTTGCCTCTGCTAAATTTTTATCATTATTACTGGTCTTCTGACCAGGATTTTGCATCCGCCGATATTTTCTATGCCACCTCGATATTTTCAAAAGCCCCATCCACTATCCAAACGTTGCAAACTCTGGATCACCTGTTTTGATCATTTCTTTCCCTCTATTAATCGACTTTCTCTTTTTTCACAAATGCCCAATTGCGAGTATCCTTATCAGCACAGACCTCTTTCAAATGAAGTTATAAGCACAGGAAAAATAGTAAATTCCTTTGTCAGTACAAAAGTTAGAAAAGATTATTAAATAAACTATGATTTACTTACTCTGCTTTGGCGGTACTATACAGCATTATGTAAGAAAAGTTAAATCTTTGACAATCAATATAATTAGGCCTACGTATGTTCGTTCGTCGCAGCATCTATTCCTTCCGTAAACTTCGTGAAAACCGCAAAAGACAGGCTCGCAACTCGCCTTTAAGGTTAATGAATCATGTTTACTGCTGAATAATGGAACGCAATAACGTAACTTCGGGAAATTAGCCGACCGATTATATAAACAGCCTCGTAAGCGAGAGACAGACAGACAGACAGACAGACAGACGGACGGACACAGGAGAGGAAAGGCGAGATAGGAAGGAAGGTAGAAGCTAGTTTAATGACAAAAATACATAGGCATAATAAATGATAGTTTTTACTAAAGCTAGCTGAGTAATTACTGTACTTAATGGGGAGAGGGTTTAGCCAATAACGACCTGTTGTTTAGGGGACTATAAATTTTATGTATAAAACAACACTTACAAAACACTTTTATATAAATACAAAGGTATGGGCCTGAAAGGTAATTTTGTCTCCTCTCATTTAAAGAAATTCTTATTTATAATTTTTAACCCGTTTACATCATTATTTCTTCATTTATTATTCATCCAAAAACAACAACTGCAAGTGTGAAAGTATAAATTATTTACCCTGAAATATAAGAGGTGTAGGATAAACAATTTAAACCGATCACCTCAACAATATAGGCCATTTAGATATTACATTTTCTTTATCTATGAATTATTTCTGAACGTATCTCCTGCAGCTATAATGAATTTTGGATCTTGTATGAGCCTTCGCTAACAAATTGTAAAACTTTTTATTGTATGAAATTCCCTGGGGTTAGCCTGCATCACATCTTTCAGTAAAGAAGGATGTGTATCCTCAAGAGAAAACCTTAATGACATTATTGAATGGAGAAACAGAATGGGAGGTGTGTGAGAAATCTTCAAGAAGAGAATACAGATGATGCAAAAAAAAAAAAGATATCCTTGACATTTCCAATAGCGACAGGGCGCCTAATGGACTAGTAGGACGCATCATTTATTCGGAATTTCGATGAAATGCCGCTGATATTTAAATACAGTTTTCAGGTAGCCTTTGAGCCGTGGGGCGAATGGACGAGCGCTATTATGCTAAATATCACGAGAATCTAATGTGTATAATAGGGTACTTCCGGAGATAATGGATTTCGAATGAAATAATATAAATATATTTAGCATTAACAAGAAAATATAATATATAGATAGACAGACAGATATATGTATTCGATTGCAGGAGGCCATCGGAGACTAATTTTGTCCCATAAAGTGAGACTAATCTTCTCCAGTGTTGTTAAACAGTAATATATATATATATATATATATATATATATATATATATATATATATATATATATATAAACAGACTGATAGATATAAATACTAAGCTTTTCATGTTCTGTATGCAGTTTATTTGGCTGGACGATCGGATTCTGACACTGCTTAAATGTCAGCTGAGAATGGATACAACAAACAGAGGAAGGTTACTTATACGAATTCTCTAAGAAGAAATTCGAGAGTTGGCCCATCATTGTACAGAAACAAGGATTAGGGATATAACAAACCCTTTAGGCTGGATTACAGCTATCATGCTGGGCAGTGATACATGGATTCTGCTATGTCATACTGCACTGTGCGCGGTATCTTTTGCTTTAGATATTAGTATATATCAACTATTGATTACGAACATATCATTTTCCTCTCCTTTTGTAGTTAGTTATTGAGTGAATTCATTACCAGCTTCAAATCCTATTTCCTAATTATACAAGCAAACTATGATTGTATATATATGCATATATATATTATATGTATATATATTCCATCTTATATATATGCCGGCATATATATATATATATATATATATATATATATATATATATATATATATATATATATATATATATATATATATATATATATATAATCTTCTTCGTTTTAACGTGCTTTTTTCCCATTTTCTATATGGGGTAAGCACGATGCCTTCTTTACTACGATTATATAGACAGGTAGATAGATAGTTAAACGTACAGAGGAGGATGATCCATATTTCACCAAATTTGGCCAGTCTGAATTTCACTGACACAAATCCCTGGAAATGAAAATCCATTCGTACTAAATTCACTGAGTTGTTTGATGTGAAGTTAAAGAAGTCAGAGAGAGAGAGAGAGAGAGAGAGAGAGAGAGAGAGAGAGAGAGAGAGAGAGAGAGAGAGAGAGAGAGAGAGGTGTAGTGAAAATATAGCTTTAAAAGAAATAAAAACTTTATACATATCCCTACTTTTTTAGAAGCTCAGCAACCCAGAGTGTTGTAGTGTGAGCCTCGATGAGAGAAATGTCATCATGTGGTTTGAGGCTATTTGCGTTCCCTTTCCCCTCCTCAATTAACCATTCGGTTTTCATCCACAGTGGTTGTAGGCTATTAGCTCCCAAGCTTTTGGACACCCAAAATAGTCAGAAAGTGAAAGAGGGGCTTTGGACACTCTCAGGGTTTCCTGCGTTTCGACCACAGGTCCTGGTCCCAACTTCCTCTGAAATAGTGACAAACGAGAATCAAAAAAGAGAGTTCTTTCACAATAACATAACGTTTGTTAAACAACTATGTAACGTTTGCTGACACTGTGGCTGCATAGAATCAGAACATTAAAAGTGAGTAAGGTGGCTAATTTAAAAGAAAAGGTAAAAATCCTGGCAAAACAAGCAAAGCCAAAGAACATGACAGAAGCGTTCTCTCTCTCTCTCTCTCTCTCTCTCTCTCTCTCTCTCTCTCTCTCTCTCTCTCTCTCTCTCTCTCTCTCTCTGCCGAGGAGAGTGAAGTTCTTCACAAACGGAAAACGGATTCTACTGTGGTAACATATACAATAATTTTATCTCAATTATTCTTTGTTTTTTTACAACTCTGTATAAATAGTTTTCAGTTTTAATAGTCTCTCAAAACATCCTTCTATTCCAGCTTCCTCCTACTCCTTTGGTGGGTAAGCAGTGTGGGAGATAACAGAAATAAAATAACTCAGATAAATTGAACAATGAAATAATAACCCCCACCGTGAAGAAAAGTTCAATGCTATATTTCTGAACGACCGTCAGCTACTTAGAAGGATTCGAGGATCTAAAAACCAAGACTGTTGGCGCTATAAAGGAAATTTGCTTTGTGAACAAACTAGTCTCGAGTATTAAAGCATATCCTCTAATATCATTAAAAAGATAGAAGTAGAATCTTTTGGCAAAATTTAATTACCAGATTTTTTGTTATGAACAAAATATTTGAGGAAGGATAAAACGGCCTGTGATAGGTCTGAAATTTGTCTTTACCACGCGATTAAATGAAAAGAGCAGGAGTTTAGCGCTGAAGAATAATAATAATTATTATTACAGTTATGTAAATGATGAACCTACCTCCTCTTTTAAAGTATTTCATTCATTTGGGGCTTCGGACGTCATTCTTTTATTTGAGCTTTTTTTTAGTCCTTTTCTTTTTTCTTTTTTTTAAGATTTCCCAAAGACCACATTGCCGTAATCATAGTGATTCATACGGTATTTAGTGTAATCATTTGTTAGTTCTTTCCAGTGAACAGAGAATATGTTTCTTTCGCAACGGCGTAAGGTTGTTACTATGGTAACGCAATAATAGCAGAGATATGCAGTGACTATCTTTTTTTTTTTTTTTTTTTGCTTGCGACAAAATAAGAAATCTTTTGGGGAAATATTCTAGAGGCATTCTGTGCTTAAATCACAAGATAGTTGATGTTGAAGGCGTGCACTGAGTAATGGAGAAGATTAACGTGAGCTCAGATGTATGTAATTCAGCAGATACGTACAGTTATAATTTGTCGTCATATCGGAGACTTTCACTCAGTACGTCTTTAAAGGTACCACCATTGTTCACCTATGTTGGAAAGTAGCGATTTAAACCTCAATGCGGCCAGCCCTATGAGAACTGATAGTCAGCTCATTGGTCTGGTTAAACTATTTTAATAATAATGAATAACAAACCTCAATGAAACCCCTAACCCCAACAATAATTGCAATGCTGACAATAAAAAAACACACAATTCCCTGTAAAGGCAAAATAAATCAGACCAAGCGACGGAAAATGTTGATCAAAATAATAGTATTCTCATAATTTATGTTTGTAACCAATTGAATGAAAAAGATTCCCATTAAACATACATGACTGCTATCAAAGACACTTTGATCATAACCAAGTCCGAGACACTGCAATGTTTCTCTTAATTACCCCAACATTGTGAACTGTTCCTGGCATGGTGGACACTTAAGGGAGTCATTTATTCGATGGTCTGTGGTTATTGCCATATATATATATACTCTCTCTCTCTCTCTCTCTCTCTCTCTCTCTCTCTCTCTCTCTCTCTCTCTCTCTCTCTCTTTTCGCTCTCTCTCTCTCTCTCTCTCTCTCTCTAACAAACACCCCTCCCTCCGTAATGTTTTAGCGCGGAATTCCGAACACAATCGCAGACTGAAATGAAGGCAGGCGATTAAACTTTAATCACTTCATTGGCTTCGGAACAAGGAAATTGGAAAACGAAACTCTGCCACAGTTCTGAGAAGAGGTTCCTTCGTAAATGATAATGATAGCCAGTTATTCCGTGTTCGGAATTAACCGTTCATTCCAAAGGAACTGAAATTGCCTTTTATCTTTTAATTAAATATAATCGTATGTTACCTGATGGCTCTTCCTGTACGAGTCCATTGTCTATTCGGCAACATTTTGTTGAAAAGCACTGGAGCAAAGAGAGAGAGAGAGAAAGAGAGAGAGAGAGAGAGAGAGAGAGAGTAAAATCTTATTTACGCTTGTTCACTGTACTGTGACCACAAATAATAAGTGAAAATCCACAGTTATGTATATGAGGGAACACTATATTTGAAACAATGCAAGTCAAAATAATAAAGATAAAGATTTTTTTACTTGTATTATTTCAAAATACAGTTTTACTCGTATATATAATTGAGGATTCTCACTTAAAAAAGCTTACTACTTAAGGACTTTCGTCACACCTTTGACTGATGCTCTTGTTGCGAATAAGGTCGTATATTATGGAGTTAGTTACACCCATTAAAACCTGTCGATGCGTGAAATCTGTGTCCACTAAAACTGCTTCTGTATATTATCGTCATACTTCCACCTTAGCCTCTTTTTCCCAAAGGCTTTTGGGAGTTTTATGTGACAAGCCTTGATATATCTATGGTGTGAAATATTTCTTAAGCGCCAATTCTCTCTGTAGGTTGTTTTGCTTCCTTCGTTTTTCATTTTCTTGGTAATTTCTCATTTTATTACAAGTACAGATGAGTCATATCTTTTGTTTTTTCCTATCCTGAATAGGGTTATATGTTGCTTCAGTCCTAGCATTTTGGGGCAAATTAGCCTAATGTATATGTTACAGTAACTTGTCATCTCTTCAGTTCCTCCTAGGTGTAAAGATGATCATTTGTAATTTTTTCAATCCACTTCTGTTACAAAACTTAAGTTTCAACTATACTGTAACAAATTAGTGTCGTCATCTTCCTGAAAAAAGTGTCATTTTTTTTTGTAACTTCAAATATAGGCAGTAAAGCTGATATCTTTTGCGTTGTGAAAAATTAGCCAAGATGTATGACCAGAACCTTACGAAACATATATGTACTTACATGCACGCATGTATATATAAATATATATATACATATATATATATATATATATATATATATATATATATATATATATATATATATATATATACATGTGTGTAGATATATGTATATATATTTATCAATATGCGTATGTATGCATACATATATATATATATATATATATATATATATATATATATATATATATATATATATATATATATATATATATATATATATATATATATATATATATATATTTATATATATATATATATATATATATATATATATATATATATACAGTATATATGTGTGTGTGTATGTGTGTATGTATATATTTATATGCCTTTCTTTTAGCAAGTCGTAAGGAATTAATCCCGGGTGAGCATTGAAGTCTATGAAAAGTTTGCCATTCGGGCTGTTTTTCGCCCTCCTGTATTTTTTGGCGAATCTTTTCCTCCCCAAAACCAATTTAATTTTGCCTTCGAACTCTCCAAAGGTAATTTGATGAGGTTCTGGTTTTTTCCTGACTAGGCTATCGTGAATAAACTAACTTACTCTATGCTGATTTGTCCTTTTGACAGACACAGCAAAAAGATTTCTTTTTCGTCTTCGGGGTTCTTGTCAACTCCTCTGGGCATAAGGATGCTATTTACTTAAAAGTGGAACGAGATTAGATTCAGAAGTAAAATCAAATGAAGTGAAACTGGGATAAGGGGATAAAATTTGCATAGCATAGTTCTCTCCTTAATCAGTCCTACTTCTCGAAGGAATAGTGACAGTAAAACATGAAACGCCAAACGACTAAGTTATTTCCAATTTTTGAAGTTGCCTTGGCTTTAGTAAAAGTATATAATTAGATAATTAATGGTATTGCATAGCTCTTTACTTGTTACGCAGTTAAGTATCCAGAGAAGATGTTTAGAACATTTCAATAATACAACTCTCCTCCAATTTCTGAACAATGTTTCGGATTGCTGATTAGGCAGGAAACTGTATTTATATTTTTCATGAACAACCGAGAAAGGAAAATTATTTCCCCTCTACTGTAACTCGGAAATTAACTAAAGTCCGTCCAGTTTTTAAAAATCGGACGCGCAGTAAAAAATCTGTTTTATATGTTGTAACTGAAGTTTCTTTTCTTATGTAGAATCCGAGCTCAGCAGCAGATATAGAGAAAAAAAATGCAAGAATACGGTAGATTATTTATAATTATAAATACCATCAGATTAAAAAAAAAAAAAGAAAATAGCTTTATTTTTCGTTGCATTTTTTAGCTATTTCTTCATAATTTAAGGGTGCAGGTGGATTTCAAACTGTCCATCAGCGATGAAGATCCACTACAGGTTTTTGTTCTTGATTCAGAATTACTGATGTAATTCCTCTTCATCAGTACTTCGTCAAATTTCTAATAGAGATTGATTAGATTATAACAAGAATAAATGAGTAGTTTAATCAGATATTCTCTAAAAAGAATATTGTGAAAAAACCGATTCATAACTATGTCACTTCCTTCAGCACAGTGACTAATAATCTCACAGACCCTGTCCTTAACAATATAAAGAAACATTTGTTAAAACTATATCCAGCACATCATCAAGAATATTATTGGTGTCGTAACTTGGGACAGTCTGAAAAGAGAGAGAGAGAGAGAGAAAGTCTCAAACAGGCCTTTAACGCCACTTCTGATCCAAGTCAGTCACTGTCGAATACAAGCATCATAATGAAAAACAAACAAGTAAAATAAGCCCCGAAGTTTCTTCGGCGCAGTCGAGTTAGATATTAACAGTTTTAACAGAGAAAACTACAACGTTAATTAAGCGTCATCAAGTATAAAAAACTAAATATACAACGTTACCTATGCAGGATGTAATAATAATAATAATAATTAATAATAATAATAATAATAATAATAATAATAATAATAATAATAATAATAATAATAGCAGTAGTAGTGGCAGTAATAGTTGTGTTAGTAGTAATGTGTTAACCAGCTGTTGTGATTATATATCTATTTCTTCCAAAGAATAGAAAATAACTAAACAATAGATTCCTCCCAAATACAATACTGCAGCGGCATTGTCTGCAATACGACCTATTGGCATTAAGTGACCTGCGAAACAAGACTCCATAAAACCTATAATCATGAGCCTTTTTTTTCATTTCGTTGTTTTCTATATTTTCCTTCGCTGATGTTGCTCATAAAAGCGTTCACTACTTTAGAATCAGTAATATTTTACTTGATATTTACAGTTAACTACTGACAGAAATTTCTTTGGCAATACAAAACCCCGAGATAGAAACACGAAATAGCAAAAAAGTAATAATTTTTAGATGTTTTCTTGAAAGACAGTTTAAATGTCTGACAGGCATCTGAAGCATTAGAATTTCAAGTGGACGAATTTCATGAGAAAAGTGAGGCTCTTTATTGCTCTCCCTGTACCATAAGTCTCAGGCTTTATCTCATCAATATATTCAGTCTATGTAGAGCACAGCTTTGTAGATACCCTTAACTTTCGCAGATATTTACAATGCTTTTTGGCTTACCTCAGGCAGAAAAGGTTAAGCAAAAAAAATGAGCTGCTCTCTAAAATCCTCCGTCTATAATTTATTTATCTAATGAGGAATAATTAGATATGCAGCGTCGTATGTTCGTTAAGTTTTTTATGTCATAAGTCAGCTTTGTTTATGTATTATGATAAAGGCATATTTTGCTTATAAACTAAATAGTATTACTCATAATTACAGATTTCAACAACTTGAGAAATTTCATTCTGGACCATACGTTAACAAAGATCACAGAGAGAGAGAGAGAGAGAGAGAGAGAGAGAGAGAGAGAGAGAGAGAGAGAGAGAGAGAAGGGGGTATTTTGGGATACTACTTGATTTTTACTCTGCAAACATAATGCAGCTTATCACATATCCTTGCATGCAACGTAATGTCGAATGTAAGCAGGTGTTCCTCCTTTCCTCTGGGTACCCTTGCTTATTTAGCGACGTGATGGACAAAGGGATTATTTGATTAAAGCCATTTCAGCGTAGTATAACAAAACTGAGTTCACTGACGCCCTTTTATAAATAACCGTTTGACATTTCTTGATAGATACGCTTTGTATGTTATTATATTATATTCTTCGTAAGGAAGACATATATCTTGCTTAATGAGGATTGAAAGGGGGAACAGGTGTTGCAGTGATCTAACAGCGAGATTAGATGAATGTTTTTGAATTCCAAACTAGATATGCATCGATGCATTTAAATTGTTATGATTATCTAGACTTCGTGGGTCATTTAACCTTGTCGACAAGGGTTGTTTGTTGTTCGTTTGTATGTATGCTTCTTATTCTGCTAGGCTGTCTGTCTATCTGTTTGTCAGTCTGTTGTTGTCTCTACCATCAAGGCTACCTGAAAAGATGAGACTGTCGATATTTTCTCATTTATTAATAATAACAATTTATTTGCTTTTAAATTATTTCATATGTATTTGTGATGATGCAGAGATAGGGACTATAAAACTGAAGAAGCCCAGCATAAACTTAAGTCTGTATCACCGTATAGCCTCATATCCAGGCTCCAATCTTGCATGAGGCAGAGGGCGTTAAACACCAAGGTAGGGAACCAGGTAGCCAGAAGAAATCCAAACCAAACTTCACCGTTAGCCAACAGGTTCACATGATAAGTAGCCTACTGCAACCAGTGGGAAGCCAGCGACTTTGTTAACTCGGTAGGAGCACACTAACTACTCATATATATTTTCCTTTTCAGTTTTCTGTAAAAGAAAACTGCTGTGCCGGCATTGTCTGTTCGTCCGTCTTCAAATCTTAAAAACTACTGAGGCTAGAGGGCTGCAAATTGGTATGTTGATCATCCACCCTCCAATTATCAAACATACCAAATTGCAATCATCTAGCCTCAGTAGTTTTTATTTTATTTAAGGTTAAAGTTAGCCATAATCGTACATCTGGCAACGATATAGTACATGCCACCACCAGGCCGTGGTTAAAGATTCATGGGCCGCAGCTCATACAGCATTATACCGAGACCACCGAGAGATAGATCTGTTTTCGGTGGCCTTGATTATAAGCCGTACAGAAAAGTCAGTTGCACTGAAGAAACTTCGGCGCATTTTTTACTTATTTTATATTGCACTAAGTAGCATACATCACCGTATATATTCTCTTAATGCTATTACGTAAGAAGCGCCCCTCCCCCTTCTCTACCCAGCTAGTGGTTACAAGTACTGAGTCGTCAGTTTCTCAAACACAATACTTTGACAGCAACATATGCAAGCACTCTCTTGCCTTGTTAACTGGTGACACTTCCATGTCTGTGACGATTGCAAGTGTCAAGAGAAGCCGTGACTAGTTCCAGGGAGAGGGGCCACCCCCTGATTTTTCTACTGATGGATATCACTTTTCACAATAAGAGAAGAGAAGAGCACCTGAACCAGCATGACCTTCCTTCCTTCTAAATCCTCTCCCTTCTCTTCTTCCCATTCCTACTTCCTTACGTCCTCCTCCTCCTCCTCCTCCTCGTCTTCCTCTTTCTCCTCCTCTTCCTCTTCCTCTTCCTCCTCCTCCCTAGTTTTCATCCTTCCTCTTACTGCATCTTTACCTCCTAGATGACCGCACCAACATTAGCTGGCTGAGATTTTTTATACCCAAAATTTAGATCCTATCCTCATCAGTACTTTAAAAATATAAGTAATCTTTATTATTATGCAAATTATATTCCGATTACCAGAAATTCTTCTCTTATCGCCTATAAAACGACCTTTATCTTAAAAGAAAAAGCATTCAGAAAACAGTAAAGTCACAGGAGCAGAGAGAAAACTTTACTCAAATCTTTCCTATGACGTAAATATTGGTCTTATGCACTACACTATGATTGAATCGAAAGCAATCCTTGCGACGGATGAAGCTCCCCAACTCATATTTCGAGAGATTTGGCCTCGAATTATGGCCGATCGATGTATTGTGGTTTTTCTTTGTGAACTTTTATAGCTAATTTTATGATTACCTGGTTGATATGCTTTTAGTTAAGCGAAACATACTTTATGCATATATATATATATATATATATATATATATATATATATATATATATATATATATATATATATATATATATATATATATATATATATATATATATATATATATATGTATATATATATATATATATATGTATGTATGTATGTATAAATAGATAAACACATAGGTAGTTAGACAGATATATATATATATATATATATATATATATATATATATATATATATATATATATATATATATATATATATATATATATATATATATATATATATGTGTGTGTGTGTGTGTGTGTGTGTGTGTGTGTGTGTCTGTGTGTGTTTTCTGCCACAGTGTTTGTTTCAACACTGTTGCACATGTGGCATCCATAACTTCATGTTACTGGCGACGTTTCCAATATCTCCAGCAGTTCTCACAATCTTCAAGGCTGAAACCCCGAAAAGATAAACGAAAAACCGCTTCTATGCCGCTGTATTTATTCACTCCAAAACCGACCGCGGTTTATCCCACTACCTCATGGGGTTTTGCAGTATTGCACTGGATTTACAATGGAACTACATTCTGATATATAGGAGAGTACAACGAAAAACTGGCTGAAAAATAAAAACAGTCATTTAAATATTTCCCAAATGTTTCCTTAAGATTATTTTACAGGGCATTATCTTCCAATAGTCATCGAGTGAATGACAGCTTTGGACATCCGTCCCAAGGAGGACTACTTTGAAGAGAATTTTTTCTTTTAAAGTAACTGAAACTCAGAAAATTAACGTTCGAAATGTAGAACTGAACAAAAGCAACAGGGTTTCTTCACTGGAAGATCTTTAGAACACAATATAAAAGAGCAGTATGATTGAAATACAGATAATAACTTTCTTGCCCTGCACACCAGTTTTCTGGATCCTTCTCCTCGTCACCACAGGGAAATGCCCCGATTAAATTTCCTTATCCGGTGCCTTCGATGAAATCGAATTTTCCTAAAAAGTTTTCATGGCTGCTGCAATTCAGCGTGACTGATTATCTCATTTTTCCCTCAATGCCTGATCAGCAATAACATTAATCTGGAAGGCTTTTACCTCCGTTTTCATGGCTTATGAATAATCCCAAAATTATGGTACGCTCAAGACTAGCTCACAAGAGTTTAATTTTCAGGCTTTCCATGAATATCATTACCTTTCGCTGACACGGCTTTGATGTCAAAGTTGCTTCGAGGGGACACCGTCACATTTTGTGAAATTTCGTAATGTCAGCCAGAATCAGGAGAAAACATTATTAAAACAGCACATGGATAGAAAAGTAATGCATCCACTTCTGGGTATATCAGTCATAAGAAGCAGATGGCCAAAGTCATTATATGCGGTTGTTACTAAACCAAGTCACGGTTCTAGTCCTAGCTGGCTCCAAGGTACTTATCATTTAAATCAATTTACAAACGATTCATAGAGTAATATCGTTTTCTTTGTAATAAATTTTCTTTTACTTGACACTAACTGCTTAGAATTTACATTTGCTGATTTTTACGTAATTCATTTAGAGATACTGCAGTCATTGGTATAGTACATACAAACAATAAAATTAACTCCATGAAGTACATGTTTTAATGAGGCTTGCTTTACTCATTCGTATATAATTTAGAGTAAAAAAATAACAATGGGCGGCTGCTCTGTTTCACTAATCAGTGATATTCTAAGCTTTAACCCTGGCTTTAAGAAACATTAATATATTATTAAGTTATTGGCGAAACTAACTGAGGTAAACAACCCGTATTCTCAAGTTTAAACTGTTCATTGCATTACCAACTTGTAATAATAATAATAATAATAATAATAATAATAATAATAATAATAATAATAATAATAATATCCTTTATTTCAGCTCGGGGCCATATACATGGAATATACAAGCACAATCTAGATACATGAGATAACATGATAGATATATAAAAATGATAATCGGCAGTATCCACACAGTTGCTGAAGAAGTAGAAAAAAATAGAATTTATAATAATGGCAGTGACACTAATTATTTGGAGAATAATAGTAAAAAAAATATTTAAAATTATATCAAATAAAAATACAGATTGCAGACGATTAATTTCCAGCTAGGGACCTTTGGTTGTTACAGAAGTCAGGTCCAGAAGGCTAAATACGAAAATTGAAAATAGCAAAATTCTACAATGATATTAATCACAGTAATGATTAAAAAAAAGAAAATCAATAATAACAAGAAACGTAGAAATATAATAATAATAATAATAATAATAATAATAATAATAATAATAATAATGTCAGATTCTGCAAATGACACTTCAT
>JANJGK010000003.1:60332252-60339752 GCA_039081455.1 Macrobrachium rosenbergii | reverse complement strand
GTTCTCAAATCATTTTTCCTACTCCTTATTTTAGCATAATGTAAAATTTCATGCGTTGTAATGTCAATATATATATATATATATATATATATATATATATATATATATATATATATATATATATATATATATATATATATATATATATATATATTATATATATATATATATATACATATAAATATATATATGATATATATACATATATATACATGAACAAGGCTTAAACATTATGCAAAACCCCAAGTGAATTTTTTAATCTTCTAAGATGAAAAGATGTGAGAAAGAGGGAAGCCCTGGATAACATGTAAGAAGGAAACCCCGAGAAGTAAAACAAAGCAGTATTGTGAATAATGCAAAAGGCGGTAAGATAATACAACCATGACACTACAAAGCTTGAAACTTTACAGAATATAAAAATGAAAATCAGGCAAAACATTTTAGAAGGTTTGCTTTAAAAGGGTAAAACTTGTAATTTACTTACATTTCATTTTTTCTCTCTCTCTCCCAATAATTGATCTCTTCTTTCTGTATTTCCTGTTACCTTCTGTGACTTCTTTCTAATGAACACCATAACATTCTTTGGAAGTTCGAATTTCAAGGCAATGGCCCCTGTAGGTTGTTCCTTATGAACAAGGTTCAGCTTCTGAATAATAATAATGAAAATGAGTAATAGATGAAATGCTTGAGAAAATATAAGGTTTCGTTGAAAATTCCAAGGCTTTTAAAAATCTTTGGCTTTCAAGGGACTCTAGTTATGACGTTACGAGATATCAGTGGACCATAAAATGATTCTTGAAGTACTGGAAACACTAAACGACTACTTTTTTTTAATGTGACCATGAGTCAATAAGAATCAGGCCATGAAAACTTCCGCATGAAATAACAATCGAATTCAAATGGAAACGTTAACATTTAGTGACAGTATTTTGCATAATAAAGTCCTAAACAAGCAAGAATTTCTCTATGTTCAATCAAATACATATACATATATATATACTATATATATATATATATATATATATATATATATATATATATATATATATATATATATATATGTGTGTGTGTGTGTGTGTGTATAGGCCTATATGTATATATATAATATATATATATATATATATATATATATATATATATATATATATATATATATATATATATATATATATATATATGTATATAGGCCTATATGTATATATAATAAATATATATATATATATATATATATATATATATATATATATATATATATATATATATATATATATATATATATATATATGTAAGAACTACAGTAACTGTTCATACAAGAGTTTTGATATGTCATTGTAACTTTATTCATTCCCACTTTCTGGAGAAATTAGCTGGTTTTTACTCTTCGTTCCCAATGCCCTTTCAGATATTACAGATTGGTAGATTTCGGTATACAGATTTACCAACCAATGTATGTATATACTACTAGGACCGTTGTAAACGACAAACTAGGTGTGCTATTCATAGCAAAAGATGTGAGACTAATGCATTTTGTGAAAGGCTCGTGTTAGATTGACTACATTCAAGTTTCTGAACAGTTCTGAGCCATATCAGTTATTGTGATCCAAACGATGGAATGTTAGATTGCCTTGCAAAGTGCCACTGTAAGAAAAGACACAGCCATCAAGACTGATTTTTGGAGCTGAATCAAGACCAAAGCCTCCAGAAAACCCTCAAGAAATTTAGCAATTGAAATTGTCACTTCAAAGAAGGACCCGGTGACCATTACAAACGTTATCAGTAATTTAGGAAGAGACAGACACAAGCACTTCAGCCATCGCCATCACCTGTATTCTAACCTTGTCCTTTTACCATCGTCTGTCCAACGTTCTTCTAAGCCTTTCATCATCATCCTTTTTCACATCCCTCCATAACGCTTTATTCAAATCTTTGGAGCCCAGCAACGATTAAAGCGGTGAAATTATCATGACACCTACAATAATCAAAATTCTTTCGGCATTTGTGGAATACTAATGAAGAAGACCAGGCTGGGATTCAACATCGATCAAATAAGATTAAGAGACGTCTGCCTCGGTAAAATACCTGAAATTCCACTTTTTAATTGAATACCTCATTTTTCCTTTGTTTTTCTATCTTCTATTGCCTAACGACCGGAACCACCATACTATTGCATTTTTTTCCAATAAAATTTGATTACGTTGATTAGTTTTCTGTATCTTACAATATGGTAAATTGCCCTCCTAACCTTAGAGAGTGAAAACTGAGGAAAGTTTCTTTGGATTTTCGATTTTTACCTCAAACTGATTTTATTTCCCTTTTCTTTTTAGAGACCGAAATTACTTTACTACCGGTCCAATCACTCCTTAAGCTTTCCTGAACAGTTATGAATGTTTTCATCTTTTCCTTCCTAATATTCACTTTCTTCGTCGCCTTCTCTTCTTTTACTGATGAGTAATGAAATGTTTAAAAGGGTTTCAGATCTTTGATCTTTTTTTTTTTATTTTTACGCAACATCCGAGTTTTCTCTTCAACATGTTGAAGTACGGAGTTGCTATAATTATGAACACAAGCCCGTGGCATTTTAATGTTGGCTTACTCTAAAACAACCTCAACAACGGATATAGGTTTAAATTTACTCAATTATAAAAAACCCAAATGTGTAGAATACTATTTATCTACTGTACATTGTTATAGACTTCATTTTTGTTCATCGCTCGTTTGAGTTACTTTCTGCAATTATCTATTGCCCATGGGACGCTAATATACGGCCGTCTCTCCTTCAAAGATCCTTTGTGGTGCCTCAAAAAAAAATAAATAAATAAATAAAACTGATAAAAAACCGTTTTCATTTTTATCGCTGGAATCGGCGGGTTCATTCACAAGGGAGCTATCAAACGGCTCCCTACCCTGGCCGCCACGTGACGAAAAGAAGTTTGCCCCGGGCGCGGGATCCATTTGATGCGCCGCCTTTGTCTAAGCTTTCTTGGGTAGAACAGGAAACGTTTTACGTCGTGGTGGTGTTTGATTATACACAGAAAAAAATCAATTCACATTTTATAATATTATTTATAGATGCTAAATCATTAAAGTTTGAAAGTACTTTCGGTAGGAAACTTTTTTAATTTAACATTAAATAAATCTACTGGCCCTTCATAGTCAAAATTAGGCAGGCAAAAAGAAGAAAATCCAGGATTTGTTCTAGTCGTGTGAAAAAACTAAAAGACTCGTCAAGATATTATTTACAATTAAGAAATCATTAACGTTTCATCGTACATTCGGCAGAAAACTTGTTTATTGATTTAACCCTCAATAATGTCAATATTCTTTTATAGTCAAAGTCAGAGAGGCAACTCTCAAAAGGAAGAATAAATATTCCTCGACTGGACAGAAAATTCAGGATCTGATTAATGTTTTGCATCCGGTTTTGTTAGGCTGCCTATAACAGAATCTAGTCTTGGCATACAAGATTTATCTATCTATCTTCTATAATAATAAAATCCGAGTGGATCTTTCTTGCTGTCCGCCCCGGGTGGGGGCGAGGTAGGTAGGGGATCGGGAGGGTAGGGAAAACATTACACATCCACCCTCCTCCTGCATACCAGTTTGTCCACCCCAGGTGGGGGCAGGATGGGTAGGGTATCGGGAGGGTAGGGGAGACATGACACATCCACCCTCCTCCTGCAAACTTGTTTTTCCCCCGCAGGTGGGGGCGGGGTAGGTAGGGGATCGGGAGGGTAGAGGGGACATGACGGGCAGCGCCAGATTGCAACGCAGCGTGACGTGCGCCATCAAACTCGTAACTAATATTGTGCTGAGGGTTGAGCAATTTCGACTGCGTGTAGGACAACACGCTAAACAGTTTTTATATTGTTCAGATTTTTCAGCACTTAAATGTGATTGCCAATCCAGTAATAAGAGAATCCTTCAAAATTATACACTACACACACGCACGCACGCACGCACACACACACACACACACACACACACACACACACACACATATATATATATATATATATATATATATATATATATATATATATATATATATATATATATATATATATGTATATATATACAGTGTGTGTGCGTGTGCGTGCGTGTGTATTTGTTAAACATGTAATAAACTCTTAACTTCTCAGTTTCCTACTAATTTTGGAATCGTTTCCACCTGAAAACCTTGAAATCCAAATTTGGTATCGAAATGAGGGAGCTACTTCACAGCACTCAGTAGGGCGAACAGAACCTGAACTCGGCAGATGGGGGTTCACTGCTTCAGGATCATACTCCCACGAGATAAGTCATTCTATGGCACTTGCAAATTTCTTCCGTCACTCTCAGACTTTCAGACCACTTTCTGGTATCAAGCGCTTGATCCACAACTCCCTTTCCTTGCTTAACTCACACTTCTCAACCCCCCATCCACCAACCCCCAACCCACAATGCCTTCATATACATTTCATGCATAATGTAATTAAGAAAAATAAAAATTAGTCTTATCCATTCCTCCGTGACTTTTGCCACATCCAGATAAACGTAACACAAGGGCATCCACTGACATCCGTCATCGTCATAACATAATTTTTTCCTTATAATCATGTCAGCTCCGGGTGCCTTTTCATTATTCAACCTTTTAGCTGTCTGCTTCACCCCCTCAAAAGTCTTTTCCACAAGGGCATTCTCAAGGCCACATCACCTCCTTCAACTTTTGCATTATTCAGATCTGTGACTCCCTATCCTCTAAATTCGACAAATATTCTTAAAAATCCGCACCCCATCTCCTGAGAGATTTTTTCCATTTGCATATTTTATTCTAGATCCATTTGCCCATTAACCCTCGTTTTCACATTTACATTCCTCTTGAAAAATATATTTTTCTTCTTATATCACTTGTTCAGATTTGCCTTTAAATTGGTATTGTTCCTTAAATTTCGTGTTCAGGTACGTTGCTTACGATTGCCTCAGTCATCTTGTATTCTTGTGCACAGTCGGTTTTTCTCGCATTCAACTACTTCAGAAATGAATCTCTTTTTTCTTCTTCATCCGACATTTATAGCTTTTAGTCTTCTCCGCTACTGACTCTCACCGAGAAGACGCCTTCCTCATAGTATCACCTTAATCTTCAATTTTACAAACTTCCAATATACTCGTATATCTTTCAGGTCCTTATATAACGGTAGCGTATTTCATATATATATATATATATATATATATATATATATATATATATATATATATATATATATATATATATATATATATATATATATATATATATGAACAGATAGGCTTACGTCCATAGGGATAAAAGAATTAAGAGAGAGAGAGAAAGAGTGGTATCATTATATGAAGTCTATGTAATAATTTTATGCTAACTTCACTGCTAAAGAAATTGCCATAAAATCATACACGAATCGTCGCCAAGTAATGAGTATTAATAAAATTCGAAAAAAAATTAATGTGCATAATTTCAAGCGTACATTGTCAACATAAAGATCTCTAGGGGAAACTAAACGCTTAAATACGGCATAAATCATACATTACAAATCTAAAACTGAATAGCAGCACTTACAAGAATATATATCAGATTACATAGTACATACGACTTTCTTTTTCCTTCAGATGTAGGAGCGTTTTCGGAAAAAAAAAAGTTTAACCTCTTCCTGACAAAAGCTACTTCTTAAAGTTACTTCTTCACAATGTCGTAACCATCGGATCTGAGACACGTCAGCCTGTGTCACCTCATGATAGGTAAGTCAGTGAAGTTTCTCTCTTTTATTTGTTTTGTTTTATAGGCTAATAAAACAGACGTCCCCTTGATAAGAAACAACGTTATACTGCTGAATCTAGGTGCATTGGTTGTTCATCTTCGTGATGATATATATATATATATATATATATATATATATATATATATATATATATATATATATATATATATATATATATATATATATATGTATGTATGTATGTATATATATACGAATATATATATATATATATATATATATATATATATATATATATATATATATATATATATATATATATATATATATATGTGTGTGTGTGTGTGTGTGTGTGTATATACGCACACACACATATATATATGTGTGTGTATGTATGTAGGTGCGTGTGTTTGTGCATGTCTGTGTATGTGCGTACGTGTGTGTGTTTTTGGAACGTACTCAGGAACTTTCCCACACTGGGTTGGGGCGAGGTTAAGCTAAAGCATTCAAGGCGCTGCAAGTTTGATTTTCCTCGCTGGATGTCGGGGTATCTTCATTTGACCTTCATTTCAGATTCAAGGCTTTGCAAAGTAGGAGAATCCAATAAGTTTAAAGAAATCGAGAAGTTAAGAGGTTAATATAGCTAGTATAAACACGAGTATATTTTTATTATACTATGTGTATGCGTGCGTGTGTACGCGCACGTGCTGTATGAAGGGAAAAAGTCTGCCATTTGAAAAAAGTGTTCCTCAGAGAATAAAAATCTGTCAAGATTCAAACATTATATCATATTTATCTAATTACCCATAAGTATCAATAGACATTCAAACTGAAATTTGTCGTCTTCTAAACACATTGAAATCCATATACGAAACTAATGTTGCTCATTTCTATAAATATTTAGAGACAATATTATTGATTCAAATTCTGATATTATCTATTCCTGGATACCCATGATTTTATCCAGCGTCTTCCAATCCATTTTTCCGAAATTGTTTCCTTTAGAGATCCACAACCAGCCTCTTCGAAATGGGTTCGAGTCCCATCACGCTGAATTCACATAATTCTCCGATTTCCTAATGACGCGTCATTTGATCGAGGCATGAGGTATTTGTTAACAGATGATTGTGTGATTCACCAGTTAGTGTCAGGGGAAAGGTATGTAACAATTATCGTAATTCCCCAAAGAGCGACCCTTACTGTAATAGTTGGACGTATTGCATGGTGTCCTTTCAAGCCAGCGTAGATTTTTAGTAAATATGTATGTCAGATTGGTTTATCATAGAATAACATATACTTTCTCAATTGACAAAGCTTTGCACGATTGTCTCCATCATTTGCTGGTAATGACATGACGAATTTACATTACAGAGCCGAAAATTATATGAATTTGTTCAGTGTTCACAAATATGCAGTTCACTATACCTTTGGAATAACGATAGATAGTTGTTCTGAAGGTATAGAGAAATGGATATTAAACGAAATTTGTGGCTTAATATTATTGGGTATGTATATACATTATACTCTTCATGTCTGAGTGCGCAAATAAATTCGAAACTTTCATTTCTTATATATAAATAGCAAAAACGACTGAAGTATTCGGACAAGACATCTAATCAAATGGTAGCAACAAATAACAAAAAATAATAAAAAATATGAAACTTTCTGTGCCGCCAAAATTCAGATCACTTGTTTGTTTAAGTGCGGAAATATTTGCTCAAAAGAAGCTCCAAGACACCGGCAGTAAAAGAAATAAATAGACAAAGAAAGGGCA
>JANJGK010000003.1:60169752-60327252 GCA_039081455.1 Macrobrachium rosenbergii | reverse complement strand
CACAGAAAAAGGGCCCCTTTGATAAAATGATGTAAAACCAATGTAAACAGCGTAAAATAGTTAAAAAGTGTAAATTCACAAATAATAAATAAGGTACAATGCTATTTAACATAAACATAAAAAATATATTTGCCATAGATGATTGAGAATATGCTCATTAACAAAGCTTTGACTCACTGGAATATACAGCATAGTTAATGAATGTTTTTCAGAGTGGGGAACAGGTTCGAATAATCATCCTCATTATCCATTTATAAACATTAAAGTATGAAATTAGCAATATTCACTAGCCATAAAGAGAACACTGCGGACATTTCAGATTTCCATAAAAATATTGACACTTGAGAAATCTTGAAAATATAAGATGACCAACCATTTTCGCAAGTTATAAGTCCATTTATTGGAATAAAAAAAACCAACTTATACTAAAACTCATTAATATTACAAGTAAAAAATGCGCCGAAGTTTCTTCGGTGCAATCGAGTTTTCTGTACAGCAAGATCACCGAAAATAGATCTACTTTCGGTGGTCTCGGTATAATACTGTATGAACCGCGGCCTATGAAACGTTAATTACGGCCCGGTGGTGGCCTATCCAATATCGTTGCCAGTAGCAAGATTATGGCTAACTTTAACCTTAATTAAAATAAAAACTACTGAGGCTAGAGGGCTGCAGTTTGGTATGTTTGATGATTGGAGGGTAGATGATCAACACACCAGTTTGCCTCAGTAGTTTTTAAATCTCAGGGCGTACAGAAAAAAGTGCGGACGGACAGACAAAGCCGGTGCAATAGTTTTCTTTTACAGAAAACTAAAAACGTGAGGCAGACGATAATGGAACATAGTGGTGTTTTATATTCCATTACACACACATGCATTTTAAAGGCATGCATTATTTGTCATAAGCTCGTTTTAATCTATTCAATAGATTGCAAAGTCCCTCCTCCTCAGTCGACAGTCTTGAATAGTTTTGCCAAGGAAAATATTATATATTTTCATTTTGCATTAACGATCTGTCATACGTAAACTGTGATACAGTCACTGAATTATTCAAAGTAATTATAATTTAAGCTTTCATGTAGTTGCCTAATCGTGGTAGGTTGCAACTTGGTTAAATTTGTGGGAAACAACACTTAATTCCCATTCCTTTCTTTCTCTCTTGTAGATAATCCAACAAGATAATTTGCCTACTTCTAGCATTCAATAAAATCTTAATATAACCTGCCATAATCAGCTCTATAATTTTCAAATTATAAAGGCCAGTGATGTAGCGCTTGGAATACCGTGAATGTATAGACTTAAGGTTACCAGGTAGATGCTATTCAGAATATTCTTTTATAGATATAAAGTTGAAATTATTATTATTTCACATAGAAATGTCTTTGGAGGATAGATAGATAGATAGATAGATAGATAGATAGGTAAAGAATGCACGTAAAATATGGGGACGCTTTTTAGCATTCTTATAAATTCTCATCATTACGTCAGGTAGGGAAAGTCCTGGTTAAAGACTTAAACGGCATCTGAGACATGGACATTATATTCCGTATTTCATCAGAAATTACATTTCGTATTTCACCAGAAATTATATTTCGTATTCCACCAGAAATTATATATCGTATTTCATCAGAGATTATATTTCGGATTTCATCAGAAGTTATATTCACTATTTTATAATCAGAGATTATATTCCGTATTTCATCAGAAAGAAATTTGCGGTCAAAATCTCAATACAGTATAATACAATGTCACCGACAAAAACTTCAGGTGTAAAATTTCAGAAAGTAAATAAGGGCGAGGAGGAAATAATAAAGAGCAGAATATGAAACAGACAAAAACGGGAAAGATGGTAAGAGCAGAGGAAGGAAAACCCCTTGAAGGCGGGAACCAGCATCACTCAGGAAAAATGACGACACTGAAATGTTCCTGGCGGTTATGGTCTCACTTCTCGCTGCCTAAATATGACAACATTCCACAGGCATTTTGACACGTCTCTTTTCTTGTCCAAGTTACAGGAGGAGAAGACACAAATCTTATTTATACGGCTTCTTATTTATACAACTCCTAAGAATAGTTAGGCCCGAGAATTCGTATTTTTCTTATTTTATATTTTCGTTGTTATTAATGAGATAACTGAAATATTTCTGATTCATATGTTTAAAAGAAACTCTCTCTCTCTCTCTCTCTCTCTCTCTCTCTCTCTCTCTCTCTCTCTCTCTCTCTCAGGTCCGAGCACGCTTATATTTTTAATTCTATGTTTTTGTTTATATCAGTGCGAAAGCTGAAACATTTCCAATTTATGAACTGAAAAGAATCTCTCTCTCTCTCTCTCTCTCTCTCTCTCTCTCTCTCTCTCTCTCTCTCTCTCTCTCTCTCTCTCAGGTCCGAACCCACCTATTTTTTTAATTCTATGTTTTTGTTTATGTCAGTGGGATAGATGAAACATTTCCGATTTATATATTTAAAAGAATCTCTCTCTCTCTCTCTCTCTCTCTCTCTCTCTCTCTCTTCTCTCTCTCTCTCTCTCTCTCTCTCTCTCTCTCTCCCTGAGATACACTGGCAAAAATTGAAGCTACGCACTACCACACTACCATCCAAAAAACGTTCCCCGTAGAAAAATCTTGATATTCTTTTAACTGATGTCGGTACTAAAAATGATAGGCGTTCGTTCTTTCTAAACGCACAGCAGGGTAAACAAGGCAAATGAATGGAAGTACATTCCCAAGGACGAACAATTTGTTTAGTGCTCGTCTCCGAATAGGTCAGAGAGAAACAAAACAAATATGAGAGAAAAAGCAATCCCAGGTCAAGTATTTTTGCATGAGATTCTGATATTGTTGTCGTATATATATGTACAGTATATATGTGTTAACTTTATCACATACACAAGTGTTCTGTGCATTAGTAGAATTGCTAAAACGACCTCATTCAAACCGGATGGTATCTAATGGAGTATTTATTCAGAAAAAGGTACAAGCTTTCTTGGACAAACAGTCCACACTATCAAGTATCCGTACGGATACTTGATGATTTGGACTGTTTGTCCAAGAAAGTTTGTAACTTTTTCTGAATAAATACTCCATTAGATACCATCCAGTTTGAATGAGGTCCTTTTAGTAATGTGTATATGTGTGTGCGTGTGTGTGTGCATATATATATATATATATATATATATATATATATATATATATATATATATATAATATATATATATATATATATATATATATATAATTATATTATATATATATATATATATATATATCAGCGTTCAACTGTTCTCTTATGCAGCCTTATTCATATTTCAATCGCATACACAGAAGGCTTATCAGCATTGCTCTGAACTCCCCTACAAGGATGTTTATTTTGTATGAGCGCTCGCACTTTCATGAACATTGAAACTTTTCATTACTTGTGTCACGACATCTCTTCTGCTCTTTATAGACCGTCATTCCCTCATCTTCCTAAGGCTTATGAATTATACTCTCTTTTCAACAGTGTATCTTCTTCCATTCGTCATCTCTTTTTTTGGAGGGGGGGAAGTGGACAAAGGTCACGTACGGTTTTACCTTTATTTTCATATCAAACACGAAGTCCTCATATTCTCTTCATTGTCTAATCCCCATTGTTCTTTTATAAATCCTTCGGTCGTTTCTCTGATTTTCTCAACTATAATCCCACGAAAAAACATTTGTAAACTGTGCAACGTTATACCCATAAAATTCTTGCGTCTCCTCTATACCTTTTTCCCTTATACAATGAAACAATCGTTACCCTCAATCATTCCTTCATAATTTTCCCCTTATCCACGCATGCAGTTCTGGTTCGGAAGAGTATTTTCTATATATGTTGAATTTATTAGAGAAGCTTGTGGAAGTAACTGTGGAGGATATGTATTTCATAGCTTATCTTTTTGATTCGCTCTTTTCCTCTTGATCTTCATTAAACTCACCTGCCTTAACTATATTCACTACCACTTTCTCACTCCTTCGTCTCCAACTTCAACTTACAATAATATCATATAAACTCATCACCCTCCACACTGCCTCTCTGTTGGTTCTGTCAGGAGATTTTTGCAGTCGGAACCTTTCTTCTTTTGCTTCCAAACTTTCTCGTCATTGTTTCCCAACGAACATTTCCTCCACACACCTTCTTACCTGTCCAACCCACAGTGCTCCCAACCCAAAAATAATTGGCCTTGATCTTTGACCTTTGGTCTGTGGTCTATCTCTCTTAAAAATGAAGCATCTGGAGCAGGGGACAAAACAGCTTCGAGACTCCGTCGGCGGAAGTGTTGATTTGATCTTGGCGTTTCACCTTCTAGGAAATGGAAAAATAGTATCAGCTCAGAAACTGTCCTATTCATTGCAAAACTCAATATTAACCTTAATAGAAATAAAGTGTTGCTAGGCTTGTTCTAATGTGTAAATGCGGAAATATTTAACATATATCAATAAGAAAAATCAATCAGTCAATCAATTTATAACTAATTACATAAATAAACAGGTAAATAAATAAATTAAAACTTAGGTGGATAAATAAATAAATAAATAAATAAATAAAGATAAATCAGTAAATAAATCAATAAATAGATAAATAAATAAGCATGAGTCGGCAGAGGAAAAGAGGAACAGCAGCTTATATTCGATATTAGTTTCATACCAGGGATGAGATAAGCTGCAATACATTTGCAAAGTCAGGATTAACTTTCATTCTCTCTCTCTCTCTCTCTCTCTCTCTCTCTCTCTCTCTCTCTCTCTCTCTCTCTCTCTCTCTCTCCTAGAAAGCCATATTCATTTTCTTATACGATGTTCCATGAAACTAAAAACGTAATTTCATGAGGATCTTTTTTTTTTTTTACGTGTTAGGAATGAAATGGATCATAGAATTTAGGCCAAAGGCCAAGCGCTGGGATCTATGCGGTTAATCAGCGCTGAACCGGAATTTGTCAGTAAAAAGTTCTTAAAGGTGTACCAGGAGGAAAACCTCGGAGTTGCACTACGAAACAATTGTTAGGAGAGGATGAAAAGTAAAGTGGAAGAAACAGAAAAGGAACGGAGGTACAGTAAAAGGAATGAAAGGGGTTGCAGCTATGGGCGATGGGACGTTGCAAAGAACCGTAAGTAATGCCTACTGTGCACCACGAGAGGTGCACTGACGGCAACTACTCTCCTACGGGGTTTTAAGTGTTAGAATACGTCAGACGTCTTTTGAGAATTATTTACTATTTATCGTCTTCGTCTGCCGGAGACAAGAACATACTAAAGGGAGACGGTTCGTCTTAAGCATAATCATGGACATAGTTAACAGACGCCAGAGGTTTATGGATACATGCAGATTCTCATTTGTTGTCAGCTTTATTATATGACGTTTATGAAGCTCAAAGCCTGTTTCTTTTCTATAGCTGACAAGAGATCTGCTTTTACTACTAGACGGTTGTTGATCTCTCTCTCTCTCTCTCTCTCTCTCTCTCTCTCTCTCTCTCTCTCATCTCTCTCTCTCTCTCTCTCTCTCTCTCTCTATATATATATATATATATATATATATATATATATATATATATATATATATATATATATATATATATACTGTATATTTATATATATATATATATATATATATATATATATATATATATATATATATATACATACACGTTTATACCTCTCTCTCTCTCTCTCTCTCTCTCTCGTGTGGAGAGAGTGGGTAAGATAATGCAATCATTCCGGGGTCCAGTTTCACAGAAACGTAATCGGAAATGACTACTTATCTCCCAGGAGTTTCTTGACCAAATAAAGCTACTACTTTTTATAAGCGGTTAAGAAATACATCTTGTTATTGTAAAAAGCAAAGGAATAAAGGATCACAGGAAATTTTCTATGAAATCTCTTGGTGTGTGGTGCAGTATGGACTCCATCCAAATGCATTGGCGTCGCCCCTGTCCAATCCCGGCATTGCCATCCTCCTCCCTCACGTTTTTCCATCAGGGAAGGAACATGGTGGGGGAATAATGATTGGTGAGATCTCGAGATGTCTAGAAAGACCTGTTGTTGAATAATTCTAGATTATGGAATACTATTTGCATTTCAGATCTAGCTCTTACAATAATAATAATAATAATAATAATAATAAGAAGAAGAAGAAGAAGAAGAAGAAGAAGAAGAAGAAGAAGAAGAAGAAGAAGAAGAAGAAGAAGAAAGCTTGCTATTACAGGCTACATGCCGGTTTGTTGTTAGTTTGGGATTTCGCCTTCCGTACAGTACGAATAAAACAATGAAGAAATAGCTCAGTTTCGCTTGCAACCCCAATCCTTGTGTAAATGAAATTCATAAATGGCGTGTCTTACATTCAAGAAATCTTGCTGATAGTGTAGCAAGTTTTAGACACCAAAGACACAAGGATCGTTTCTAATTTAAAACAAGTAAAAAATGCGCCGAAATTTCTTCTACACAATCGAGTTTTCTGTACAGCGTATAATGCTGTATGAAACTCTGCCACGGTCCATGAAACTCTCAGCCGCAGCCCATAAAACTTTCAGCCACGGCCGGGTGGTGACCTGTGTTGTTGGCACGTATAGCGCCGCCTGACGCACCATCACGGCTAACTTTAATCTTAAATAAAATAAAACCTACTGAGGCTAGAGGGCTGCAATTTGGTATGTTTGATGATTAGAGGGTGGATGATCAACATACCAATTTGCAGCCCTCTAGCCCCAATTGATTTTAAGATCTGAGGGCGGACAGAAAAAGTGCAGACGGACAGACAAATAGCCATCTCAATAGTTTTACAGAAAACTAAAAAATCACTTCATCTGAAATCATCTTTTTCAGTAGCCTTAATAAAATATCCATTTACACATAACAGTATAGACACTATATTTACAATAGTTGCACCATGAATCCTGAAACTCAGGGGGTAAATAATATTAAACCTGAAAAATCATAAACCTCCTGGTTTCATATCACATGACAGGAAACATCAAGGCGAAACATACTGGCAGCTCGGCCGGTCTCACAGGAGAGAAGCTCATAAAAATGCCTTTGGTGGAACACGAGATGAAGTTGGCCTGATAACATGAGTAAGGAAAAGACCTCGGGAAACGATGGAGAGAGTCCTGAGGACTCCGTCCATTGCTTCTGTGAGGTCTTCGTTGCGGATAAATGTTGAGGATTTATTATGGTAAAGTTCCTGTTCTTGCATAAGAGAAGTTCTGTGTCTGACTTATTATATAGTGTGATGGCCTGTGATGAATTTTTCTCATGAGGTTGGGGTTAGGAGGCAGTAGATCTTAGCCATTTAGGTTTTATTGCTTTCTTAATACATACATGTCTATGATGATTAAGTGTTGCTTTACATTAAACGTGCTAATAACTTCGTCAGTCCTGTCAACAATACTTTCGCGACCACTCAGTTGCTGTGCAAATTTCCAGACCGATGAATCAGAAATTTTCGATAAAATAAAATGCATAACTTTCTTCTTCGTTTAGAAATATGACTGCATCTCTCTCTCTCTCTCTCTCTCTCTCTCTCTCTCTCTCTCAACTGATGCATCTATCTTCGATCTGTTGCCTTAAAGTGTACATGCAAATAGCTTTAAGTGGTAAAAGCAATATTTTCATGATCATGCAGTTACTGTGTAAATTTCCAGACCAGTGAATCGGAATTTTTTGCAAAACAGAATTCGTAACTTTTTTCTTCGCTTATAAATATTATTGCATCTCTCTCTCTCTCTCTCTCTCTCTCTCTCTCTCTCTCTCTCTCTCTCTCTCTCTCTCTCTCTCTCTCTCTCTCTCTCTCTTAATTCATGCGTTGATCTTTGACTATAGTAGAACTACCGCTATTGTAGTCGTATGATGATTGCTCGAATTAAAAAGGGCATTTGTTAATTTTTTGTTTAATGAAGTTATCTTAGGGAGACACGAAACTGACAAGATGTGAGGTGTAATTTGCCAGTTATTTTGGGAACAGCGCTATACGTTCTCACAATGACGATACTGACTGTGCTGTAGAGGCTGGCCGCCGTCGTTGAATGAAAGTTTAAATTACTGACAAAGCTTTGTTCCCAACGATTGTTTCTTTTGATTGGTTCCCCGTATTTTATTTTCGCTTTAATTACGTCTGTGCAGTTTTTCTCTCCACGTAAAGTGTCATTGTGAAGAGTAAATAGAATGTGGCAGATTTAATTGTCACTAATTTGAAACACCAAGGCATTTCACGACCTATTTCAAATTTTGGAAATTACTTTCTCTTAGGTTTTCATTGCTTCTTCTGAGACTGGAATTTCATTTCCCAGTTTAACCACACCAGTCTTTCAATGTTCGAGCAAATTTATTTTAGGAAATTATTTGCTTTCAAGGATATGGGTCTTAGCTTGCACCAGATAAAACATCATTATTTTTCTTACCATTAGAGTTTGCTTCTCAATAATACCTTTTTCTCTTCACTCATTAATATTTTCCTTACGTCTTATTTTTCACCGTAAAAGTCATTGTCCAGGTTTATTCTCTTATATTTGAGAAGTTGAGATGATATATCAGATAATTCATAGATTAGTTAAGTGAGATCTATGAACGTTATTCCAGAAGAAATGTGAATAAAAAACTCAGCAATATTATTTGGAAAATACCAGATGATGATTGACCCATGGAGCCAGAGGCACCCTTAATTAAATTTTCCTACCGTTGTATTTTTGAGAATGAAGATTATTATTTTTTTTAGTTTATTAACCTCTACTGCAACCAAGTATGGGTCATTAAGACTGATTATATTTTCATTCCCATTTTAGGCGACAGAAATTTTGCCATTATATATATACATACATATATATATAAAGCGAGAGAGAGAGAGAGAGAGAGAGAGAGAGAGAGAGAGAGAGAGAGAGAGAGAGAGAGAGAGAGAGAGAGAAACTCTAAGATTCACCTTTATACCAAATGTAAATATATTTGATTCCTAATTCGGATATGACACAGAATTGCTCATGCTTCGTAAATAAAAACGAAAGAAACTAAATAGAATACTTAATGTAATTATTATGTGCCGACCCTTATGAAACAACTGACCAGTTGACTATAGCATGCACTGGTCCCTGAATTTAATGAAGAATTTCTTTAGCGTTCCTTAGTCACATGCCAGCATCAGCAGCATACAGAAGGAAAACCAGTTACCAATCATGAGAATATTGTTAGAGTATTATGCCACGTTATTCTACTGTAGTCTGGCATTCCAAAGACAAAGCCTTGAATTCTTTATGACTTCTTAACCAACATTCTTCAAGGTAAACAACCCTATTGCCGCGTAACCCTCGGGTATTAAAAGACATTTATGCAGAGTTAGAAGGATAATAACGTTTTACTAGCAGGAAAAATTCTTACTCATTCAAAAAAGTACCTTCTTAACTTCGAAGAGGAATTTTTTCTTCTTCAATTTTTATGAAACTGTGGCGTTATGAAGATAATTTGCATAGAAATTTTCATTTAAGATAACTACTGACGGTGGTAAAACGACGCGACCCAACTGGGGAAAACCCCCTAAAATATTAATCCTTCCCAAAGTGCCTCTTTGCGCTAATTCAGAATTTTCAGAATCAAAGATAACCCGAGATATGACAGGTACAGCAATGGGACTTTGTAACTTGAAAAATGTAATATCGGGAAAGTGGTAATGCATGATGCTCCGGCGTTTGCAGAATCCTTTCTCTCAGAATAAATGATTTGGACGAAACACGGACACACTGAGAGAGAGAGAGAGAGAGAGAGAGAGAGAGAGAGAGAGAGAGAGAGAGAGAGATTACAGGGATGTCCTTGGGCCGAAAGGCCCACTGGAACCATGAAAGATTATTTGGATTTAAATGCTGGCTGAGAGAGCAATACTAAAAATTTTAAAAAGTTAATATTATAAAAACTGGTCAGACTCATTGGGATGCATCGCAATATCAAATGAAATGAGCTTGAGTCTGATATTATCAACCAATATCGCCACAGCGAGAGATAAAATAAACTCTGATCAGAAGTGTATTGAATTTTCCATGATAAATTACGATAGATTCTTATTCATTAACGGTAATGCAAGCAATATGTTTGCGAACTGGTACCCTGGTTAGTGTCTAGTATTTATATTGGATAAAAAAATCTGAAAATGATTCAGTGTTAAGACTGAAACTACTCAGGATAAAGCAAAAAAATGTTTGTAGAGCAATTATTATTATTATTATTATTATTATTATTATTATTATTATTATTATTATTATTATTATTATTATTATTATTATTATTATTGTTGTTGTTCATAATGCTTTCATGGAGAAGTCAAAGCACCACTGCCTTGCTTTGCAGGCTTCAAGACCGGAGAATAAGAAAGAAGTCATAAAGAAAACACACAAGTATAATTAAGTTCATAGGAAAATAACGATTAACAAATTAAGAGATATATTTTAATGAAGAAAATAGGTAACTAAAGAAATGAGAAATCATTATTAAAAAATGTAAATAAGCTATGGCATAGGGATTAGGTATTGAAAATAGTAGTCTGATCTCTCTGAAAATCGATGGACAGGGGATGTGGGTTGCAGTTTAACAGCACGGGTTAGAAAAAGCCCTTTCGGTGGGGGACAGTTTTGACGTTGTAGTTCATACATCAAATAAGGAGGTTTATGTTTTGCGTGGCAAGTATACAAATAAACTAATGAATAAATAGAATAAATATCCCTTTGTTTCATAACAAAGATAATATAACTTACCACAAGAAGTTCTATATATTTGAAGAAATTCAAAGAATTTCAGTGTTTTAAAAAGTGAATCTGGTATCAGTCTTTACTTCGTACTTCTAGTGACCTTCAGTTTTCCATGAAAACTTCAGAAAGGAGGAATTTTATGGGAAGATCAGAGTTTTAGGAAAGTCTTGCCTTCAAAATAACAAACTAGCAAGTAAAAACAAATAAAAATGGACATTTAAAATACAAATACATCACTTCTTTACTGGCCTTGTTATCAGTTATTCTTACCTTCTTCCCTTGAAAGATAGTAAATGTACATTGCATACCTTAATGCTTCTATACTTAGCCCAAAGCAAGATAAGACTCAAAAGAGTTCTCAGTACACAAACATAAGCTTTATTAATTATTCCGGTTACTCTGGAACTGGGGAAAAGTTTATCAACGGCATTCCTTTAGCTACCTTCTCTCTCTCAATATTTGAGTAATCTTACTATTCAAAACGAGTGGCTGAGTTAACGATGTAAGCACAAATCTTCACAGACGGTCTGGGGCTGCCAAAACCTCCTCTTATAAATATTTGCGCTAAACTCATCAAAGACGGAGCGCAGTCATTGCGATGTTTTTCCTACCACTGTTTGGCCAGCGAGGCTTGTCTGATAATGCACACACGGAAACATTAAAATATTCTGATAACTTACTTGGTTCTAAAAACCTTTCCCTCGTTGCCGACCCAGATAGTACATATCCGTTTGCCAGTGTGTTCTTTAAGATCTTCGTGTGGTGCCAATATGCCTCACCTGAGTTCTAGTGACATAAACGTCTTTGGCTTAACCTTACTGTGTCGAAAAGACGGATTACCTCGTGTGTTGCTAGCCCCTTAATTTAAACATAAAGTGGTTTACACGCATTTTGTTCCTAAATTCCGGTGACATGAAATTACAGTAGGTGGAGTCTTATTATTTACGGATTGTACAGTGCCAAGACTAGGGACTCTTGCTAAGACAAGTCATTCGGACGCATGATTTTGCATCCGCCCGGTCCCTATCTCAGGATGCAAGTTTGTTTCAGCTTCCATAATGAGATGAAGTAAATAAGGATATAAGGTTTTCCATAATGCTCTCTATTCTCAGTGCACTGGAGATATACTTCAGAAATTCTCCTTCATTGTTTTTACTTACAGTCACTGCACTGTTCATCTTGTAATTTCGGATAGGAGAGTGAATGGTAATAAACTTAAATAAATAAGAATCTGGTTCAAGAATCAAGTGGTGTGCTTGACTTAAGGAAGGTGAAAAGTGTATTAGTTACAATCATCAGCACGGAAAAAGCTTCAGTAACTGGTGAATGTGCTAGGAATTTTTTTTTAATGAACAAAATATTGAAACTGAGTAACAGCAGTGATAAGGTTTTGACGGTAAATGAGAGCCAGGGTGATGGGGGCAGTCAGTTTAAGTATGTATGGTGATATAATCAAAGTGGTTGCCTTGTAAAGGTATCCGTGAGTTAATTCTAAGGATTGGAAAACGTGGGATATATATATATATATATATATATATATATATATATATATATATATATATATATATATATATATATATATATACACACATATATATACTGTATATGTATATATATATATATATATATATATATATATATATATATATATATATATATATATATATATATATATATATATGTTTTAATTGATTCATGTATTCCGTTTTCTCTGACACGTGATGTGTCTCGTCTGAACGCTCAAAAATATTCGAAGCGGAAGACTGTGAAAAACACCAGATGGCCTTGTTACCTGACGCGTAAAGATATAGAATAGTCATTTTACCTTTGTTCATATAAGTTTTTTCCCTGTGTACTCTTTCCGATTTCTCATAAAATTACTCACATATTTTTTTAAAAAGTGGACGGAGATTCTATATATATATATATATATATATATATATATATATATATATATATATATATATATATATATATATATATATATATATATATATGTGTGTGTGTGTGTGTGTGTGTGTGTGTGTTTATCAGTTTACAATAAAATGGCTCTACTTACGAAAGAAATACTCTTTTATTTTCCTAGTGTTTAGTACCAGGACATAGAACGTGACAACTTTTATTCTATAGCTATCAAATAAAAGAGAAAAAAGAAAAAATTACGAATTCTCTTTGTCTCCTTAAAGCGAGAGCATTTGCTATTTTTCGTTAGGTGATCAAAGCCGTGCAGGAAACGAACCATGCAACTGAGAGAAAACTTGAACATGTAAATTCTTAGAGCTATAGGTATGATTTTATTCATATAATATACTGTATATATATTTTTTTGACAGGTATAGAATGCTAGGTGTCACGTCCTAGCACTAAAAACAATTTGAATATCTTTCGTTTACAGAGCCCTTTTACTTAAAGCTGAGAAAGATAGTTTTAGAAACATCCACTCAGTTTCACATAAAATGTATGTGAGTAACGTAACGTAAAACTGGAAAAAGTACGTAGTGAAAAGCACTGTGGAGATAAAGGTGAAATGAATATTCTACACCTTTTACTTGTCGGGTAAAAAAAATCCCTCTGGCTTTTGTTCACAGGCTTCCGCTTCGAATATTTTTGAGCGTTCAGACGAGACACATATCATATCACGTAACGTAGAAAGCGGACTGCATGAATCAATTAAAACTTAAAAGATTTTCTTACACCTGCCGAGACCTATATAAAAGTTGTCATTAAAACGCAAGATCAGTTATGAAGCAAAATAATTCTTTATTAATGAAGAATTTCGTGGTGTACGTATGTTTATATATATATGTATGTATATATATATATATATATATATATATATATATATATATATATATATATATACATATATATAGATCGTGTGTGTATATATATAATTATGTATATATATACAAAATATACTGTACACACACACACACACACACACACACACACACACACACACACACACATATATATATATATATATATATATATATATATATATATATATATATATATATATATATATATATATATATATATATATATACAATAGGTCCTGGAGGATGTCTGATTTAATATCCAACCTTATTCAGAAGGATATTACAGGTTGTAGGTATTCTTTTATTCAAACTGACTGGCTCTGAACGCCTTGAGATTAATTTTTCCGGAAGGAACTCGAAGCGTCGTAAATTTATTCCTGTTCCAGAAATCCTTCCATAGCTTCTTTTAAGTATTACGTAATCTCGACATGCTATCCTTCCTTATATATTTGATCCAATTTTTGATAAATTGTGTACCACTGATACAGATACTGCTATTTACTAGACACAATCAGTTGCAAGTCTTTCTTTATCAGGAAATTTTTGCCTATTAGAGGAAAAGTAATTTTTTTCTTTTTGTATAACACTCAGAATTCTTAATAGCCTCGACCAAAAAAGTAGGCTATATATATATATATATATATATATATATATATATATATATATATATATATATATATATATATATATATATATATATATATATATATAGCTTGACAGACGGATAGATAGATTTACACACCACACACACACACACACACATACATGTGTGTGTGTGTTTGTGTGCGTACGCGCCAGTAAGTGACATATCTACCTTCTTACATAGGCGCAGGGAGGCACTGAATTTAAAGTCTAATCAGTTCACTGGAAAGTATCCTTTAGGTCTGACTGACATCACTGAATTATATCAGCTAGAGCGATTCTTGTATTGCAGTATTATACTTAATTTCTCACGGAGAAGGAGCTTTTCCTTCCACTCTCAGGCTATGAACTTTCTCTTTTTACGTTTTCTCGTCTTTTAACTGGGTTAGACAGAGGACTGCCGGTAATTATCAATGTCATTAAAATTTTTTGTGGGTCGTCCCACAATAACTTCCTTATTTCAAGAATTAACATTCATAATCTTTCAGGTCACGAATTTTAATACTCTACAATTACACCTCTGTAATCAAAATCTCCATTTCGTAGTAAGTAGGTATGTACTTGTGCATTTTCTGCATTCATTATTGTATTTTATATATGTGTATGCATCATGAGTTTTTCTTTACTGGTGAGATACTTATTATCAGCAGTCCATGAATCTTTTTTCCAGTTTTTATTTAGGCTGTTGCTATTCTTTTGATCATGCGTTGACTGCGTTAACAAAGTAGTTAGGTTATAGAAATTAATATTGTTGTAATTTTTTTTTATTTTATATTGTGTCAACATCTTGGTATCCTTACAATCAGTCAGTGGTTGCCTCTTTGTAGCTGAAGATGATAGCAGCCATGATAGTAGTCTTTTATAGCATAGGGAGATAGAAGCTTTTAGCAAAAAAGGAGCTCTTTTCGAAAGGGTCGGAGATGTGCATTGATTATATGTAGCCATACACATTTTTCCATCTGTTCCTGTAAGCGGAGCTGATTTATTAAGGTTTTGTTGGATGTTCCAAAGTTTAGTTGCTGATTTTGCTGTCAGTTGACGTTGGTCATATTGCTGGTTTTGTTATTAGTTGATGACGGCTGCATTGCTGATTTTATTACAAGGAGGCAGTATTCCAGGTTTCTTAGAATAGTTGGCAATTATTCCACATTTGACATGTTAATCATAGTGCCTCAATTAGTAAAATCAAGTTGCAGACACGGAGATTTTTGTTAGATTATATTATTTGGAATAAATCTTACCTACTGTTCCAGTTAGCTTATTTTCGCGCCGTTTGGTGGGATCGCCATTAAAAAAGAAAAAAAAATGCGGTTTGCTAACAACCAACTAGCCGCCTGGAGCCCTGGACTGTCTTTGTATTCACCTTTTCCCCACCAGGTGGTGCTGGAATGGTTGTGTTTTGTCAAATTCTTTAATTCCGTGACGCCGTCGTGATAGACAATATTTAGATGAGATTTCTCGCCAATTCCTCCTGTACGGTATTGTAATTGCTTTCTGTTTTTTGCTCAGGTCATCTACAACAAGCAGAGATGAAAACATCACCTAGCCTGTGTAGGAGGGAGTTTGTTGAAGCCGTTTGTTTGGGTTTTGCCGTAGCCTATATTACCAGCCATGTGAGACTTGCTTCTTAGGCTCAAGTGTGGTCTTCTAGATATGTAGACTATGAGGGCTTGATGAGAGGATTTAAATTTTTTGTGAAGTATCTTAAGGTGTTAGAGGACGATAGTTTACGTAGACAATTATGGCACACCAGCAGTCTACTCGGTTTTTTCCTTTTGTCTTCTGTTGTTGCTTTCCTTCATTTTTGCTCGCTAGGCTAGGTGGTTCAGGAGAAAATTTATATAATTGACATGTATTCTTTTATTAGTTAGGTTTAAATAAAAATATCATGGCCAGAGTCGCCTTTCCCCCTCCCCAGCTGTCGACCCCTTCGATTTCCCCAGCGAGAGAGAAGTTGTCAGAGCCTTGGGTTCTGTCTGTAGCCTGGGTAGAACTGTAGGCCAGTATTACCTGGGAAATTGATTTTTTCTATAGTATTTTGGCTGCTTATTAAGAATTTACCATTATTTTTTGTAGGTCGACTGTAATGAACCTCAGAACTGATAATGTTTTTGTATGCTGGCCATCCTGGATTGCTATCGTGCATGTACAGTGTTGTAGGGCAACTAGTAAAAAGTGGAGTTTCTGGCTAAGTAACACGGCCTACTAAGTTAGGGTAGGTTAGGTTAGTATAGTTCCTTTTATAATAGGTTTCCTTAGCCAATCCTTTATTGAACATATGGCTCCCTAACGACTTGCACATGTGTGGAACCATTCCATAACAACATGACAGTCCAGTCTTTTTCCCAGCAATTTCCCCCACCTAAACCCTGTGTTTCCAAAGGGTCCCCAACCATGTTGGATAGGGTAGAACTACTATATATAGTAGCTCCACAGCGGCGACTGCCTTCTAACTTAACTTTTTCTGCAGTTTTTTTATTGCTAATTATGAATTTACCTTTAATTTTGGGTGCTCGAGTGTAATTAACCTGTAATTAACCCCTGAATTCCATCCAAAAAGAGGTTTCCTTACGCAATCTTCACAAGACAGAGTACGGGTACGTCTGTTTCGAACGTTTCATATCCCGTCCAGCAAGTGCAATAACTTGTTAACGTATGGGTACCCCCCTCCCCGGGCCAGTACTAAACACGGCGAGGGGACATTCCATTTGGCCGACAACAAAAAGATGCACCGCCAATATCAGAATCCCTAAAAGTGTAGAAAAAACCAGTTGAAAAGGTAAAAACAGGCTCAGAGCTAATATATAGAATTACCTTAGATAGAGATGAGGTTAATAATAGTTAATAATAATTGACCTACTATGAACAGTGCCACTTCTTTCATCAGCAACACTAAAAATATAGGAAAAATCAATTTCCAAGGTAATAGCCTGTGTGGAGCTGTTCTGTAGCTTAACCGTAGTATGCCCTTTGAACTGCCCTGTGTCGGTTGGTTGCGTCCTCCAACAGGGGACCAAGGCTTTTCTCAGGACCAAGGTTCTGTGTCCCTCAACAACTCTCTCCCACAGTTTTTTCCAGTTTGGCTTTGGCTCCAAGCTGCTAACATGGTTTGACCTAGGGACAGTACAGACTATCAAACATGTATGATCAAACTGGCATTTGACAATCCAGTTTGAGAATGTAAGGGCGTGTTTGAAGGATTGAACAAGCTGTTTGAAGCTGGTTCATCCTACATGACATTTGACCAGCATGTTTGACAAGAGTGTAGTGATGTTTGATCATACATGCTCATTTGGTCAACAGCAGCCATGGCGAACACACAGGAGCATCAAGAATTTTGGGTAGAGTTCACTGAACTTTATCAATCATTTCCTTGTCTGTGGAAGATAAAAAGTGAGGAATATAAAAATAAAAACCTAAAGGCAAAGTGTTATATAAAATTGCTTGATAAATTGAAAGAACATATCCCCAATGCCACAAAGGATTTGATACCCAAGAAAATTAACTCTCTTCGTACTAGCGACAGGAGAGAATTAAAAAGGTGCTTCAAAGTGAAAAATCCGGTGCTGGTGTGAGGTTCAAGAAGACAGGGCTGGGTATGACTGATTTATTTCTTGGAAACCAGGTATACATTGAGGAATGCGGACGGAAAGGAAGTGACTGACCTGCGGATTCCCATGTCACGCATTTGGACAAGAATTTGCGTTTGTTAGATGACACATAAATGAGAATAATTTGCGTTACAATAAATGTACAAAGTAGTTACATACATCGGCAGAAATAATTCGTATGGATAGATACATAAAAATATGAAATAATAATGGGTATATAATATACATGGCGTGATTAATGCAGAAGAGGCGTTTGACGCTTTTACACTGGAAGTGAAGACATCTACAGTATGTACCCTCCTTATGGTTTTTCGGCGCTGTCAATTTTCTCCAGGGCCAGGAAACTCGGGAAGAAGGGATCTCTACAATGGACATACATGAAGAGGCGAGGCAATATTTAAACACGTTTAAGGCAGGGTATATATGTAAGTAGGTTTTTGTACACTCTTTCATCCAGAATCGTTTCTTTTTGTTTTTATCGTTTAATTTTTCCCTGGCAAGTGCCAGCAGAATAGCTATACAAGCTTTTCTCTTGCTCATGTTTCCGCTAAGCCTCTCTGATACGTACTGACGTTTGATCAAACATATCATCAGTCTATGGCAGTGTATGAACAAACATGTTGGTCATACATGTGTGATAGTCTGTGGCCCCACTTAGGCTATGTTAGTTGGCTCGTGTGTTGCCAACTGTGACAACCTGAAATCCACTTAACTGAGTGGTTTTTCCCTCGTTAAATTGGCAACACTGGGTGACTCCCTTTGGAAAGTGTATTGTGATGTAGGTGGTTGGTAGCGTTAGAAATTTAGACATTTTGCAGTTGCTTCAGAAGTTCTGAGCCGCGTGTCAGTTCTGCCCTTTTCTTTTGCTGCTGGTATCGTCCCCAAGTAGATGGTAACCCTCCCCCCCTCTTACTCAGTTTTTCTCTCTGTCGTCTCATATTCATCACCTTTTCATATAGTGGCTCATCCTTTTTCCGCCACTTAACTTATCTAGAGTGAGTTAGCCTGGTGTTAGTCAGCTCTCTCATTTCAGTGTTCACCTCATGGATGCCTTCACAGTTTACAAGCAAGAACTCTGTCCAGTATTTACTCTGGCATGTTGTGATGTCTTTGCTGTCTATTTTTTCCGTTTAGACGTACGTGTTTCAACCTTGAATTGATTACCATTCCAGTAAAATTATAGTATAATTCCGCTGGGCATATTACCTTGGAAATTAGAGTTTTTCTAGTATTTTGGTTGCTGATCAAGAATTTACCGTTATTTTTGGGGGGTCAACTGTAATTAACTTGCAATTAACCTCAGAACTGATATGTTTTTGTATGCTGGGCATCATGGAATGCAATCGTGCATGCGCAGTGTTATAGGGGAAGTTTTGGTAAAAAGTGGAGTTTCCTTCACGGGGGGGGGGGGGGGGGGGCAGAGCCCCCAGCTAAGTAACACTGCCTAGTAGGTTAGGGTAGGTTAGGTTAGTATAGTTCCTTTTATAAAAGGTTTCCTTTACCAATCCCTATTTGAGCATATGGCTCCCATATGCCTTGCATATGCATGAAACCATGATTCCAGGGTGGCCATCATAACAGTGACATGTCCGTTCTCTGTCCCTGTGTTTTACCCCACCCAAAGTCCCGTTCCCAAAGGGACCCTGATAAAGATGTAAAGTTAACCCTCTTGCGCTTACGGGGGTTCCTATAGCGCTACCATATATGTGACTTATGCCGTGGAGGGAAAAGTGAGGCTTGCGCAGAAAATTATCTTTGTAAAAATCGATACGTCCAAACTATACAGTAACTGATATAGGCTTCTGGTTTGTTTTATGATGTCGGCAAATGATTGAATTTTTTCCTAAAGCAATCAGAACATTTTTACAAGGCTTAGAAATAATAAAAAAAGACGTGAGGAACTTGAAATTTTTAATGAAAATCGTAGATATTTTTTTGAAATCATGAAAAATATAATAACTAGGTTTGAGGAGTTTATTTCATTTGTAAATTGTGTGGAAATGTTTGAACTTTCACATGAAAGCAATCATTTTGCTATAAATGTGTTTGCTTGCTAATTAGCAGATTGAGGGGCCATTCTGAGTAACATTTGATGTCAGGAAGTGGAAATGTAAACAGAACCTGATGGCTAGGTCAGTAGAGCAGCAGCCTCGGACTTCATAGAAGTCTGTGGTGCGGGTTCAAATCCGCAGCCGACCGGTCAGAGAGGCGGACACTTTGCTATCCGTGTAGACACCCCGGGATTATGTATATAATCAACGAATAGGTTTGCAGAAAGCAAATGGGTGTTACAGACTACTACACACACAAATAAAGCCACTCCAACATCTTCTAAAAACATAACAGACACCTCACGACTTGAACTGTCGACCTAACCGCTCAATTCTCCTCGCTGCTGGGAGAAAGGGAGCTGGGGATTTGGTACGATACATGTACGCAAGTGCTACCGGGGTCTAAGTGATGTCAGGCAGGGCAGCCGATCGAGGCTACGGTCTACCCCAACGCCAAATCAAAGTCCTTCAAAAGAAGGCATCGTGCTTACCCCATATAAAAAATGGGAAAAAGCACGCTAAATGAAGAAGAAGAAGAAGTGGAAATGTAAACATCCTACAGCTCTTGGCAGTTTAGAATAATCTTATCCAAGCCTCAATTCTTACATAAGGCAACAAGGAGACAAATCAAGAAATTTGTTCAGGCTAGCAAAAAAACTGCTTTATCCTTTGGACAGAGTGCATCAACGTCATTTGTTTCCTCGTTTTGTCCTAGGGCAAGGTCTCCAATCATACTTCATTTCACCGTGTGGAGATTGTCGATTGCGTGTTACCAAGGGCATTTCTAGAATGGTCAAGCGTGTTACCAAGGGCATTTCTAGAATGGTCAAGAAAGTAATCCTTAAATTTAGAAGGCTTTCCATTGTTAGACTTGTGTTTCAGTAACAGTGGTTATTGTCTTTATTTTGGTGCTTGTCTTCGAGTGATATCCAGCACCCATTCCACTAGGCATCTTGATTTAAGCTCTACCAATATCTCAGATACGCAAAGCAGTTTTCTGTCACAGTAATCAAGGATCCCACTTTACATTGCTTTCAGTTTTACATCATGCTGAGTGGAATAATGCTCACAATGTAAAATTTGAAAAGATTTTCAATTTTTTGTTCTAGGAATTTCTTCTTCCAATCAGGATTTACAACGAAATTTAGATCCAAGCCTTCAGATGTTAACATAACCTCTGTTAAGCCCTTGATAGGGCGTCACTTAAGAACTTTGAAGACTTTTCTTTTAGCTCTTGTGGCAGCAAAGTGTATTAGTGACCTTCAAGCCCTTTCTTGTAGGAGGCTTTGTCGTAGTGGCAACCCATCTCTTTTCTTTCATTACTTAGAGAAAAGATATACAGCAGAGGAATAAGCCCTTCCCAGTTTTGGTTACAGTGCCTAATTTAACTGCTTTCGTAGGCAATGAAGAATGCCTGTCTTGATGACCAGATTAGACCTATTAAGAGGTTATATTAGTGAACTTCAAGCCCTATCTTGTTTTTTGGCTTTGCTCTAATGGCAACCTCTCTCTTTTCCTTCATTGCTTAGGGAAAAGACTTAGAATTGAAAGCCCTTCTCAGATTTGTGACAGTGCCTAATTTATCTGCTTAGGTAGCAATGGAATATTGTCTGTCTGATGTACAGTTAGAACTGTGTATTTTACCTTTTTTGGAGACAATCCTCATGGCTTCCGCACCATAAACTTATCTTCATTTCTTTTAAAACCTTCTAGAGAAGGTTGTCTTGCAGCTCAGGGGAGTTATAACTATTTTTGCCTCATTTTTTATGAATTTTCAATTTTAGCATGAGGTGTTAAGCCCTCAGTTGCGGTGGGGACTCTCTTCTCTTGAACTAAATGTGATAGTAACCTTGGCTTTCCATCTTATCGTTAGTTGTTAGGAATCCTGGTAGTACTGAATTTTATGAGCATGAAGGTACACATTGGTGTATAGGAGCATACCTTCGTATATGAAGGTTGTAATTATCTCTAGTTTTGGACTGTCGGTTGTGGGCTTTCGACTCAGGCACAGGAGTTACCATTACTCTACGAGATAGTCTTTTTTACTCGGGATCTTCTCACAAGTCTCACTATGAGGATCTTACGCCCTGTTGTGGTTCCAGTGTCTGGCAACAGTACTTGCCAGTAAGGATCACACAGCAGGCAGGAATGTTGAGAAGCTTTTTCTCCTCATTAAAAAGCTTTCAGTTTGCGTGGCTGAACTGTTTATCTGGCTGGACTAACCCACCATCCTCATTCAGTGTGGTAGTCAGCTAACTTAACCAGTAGGTAAGATTCTTTCCAAATAATGATAATTTTCATGATAAAATTATTGGGATATTTACCTACTGTTAAAGTGGAAACCCACCCAGCCTCCTTACGTCTTAGTGGGTGGTCATGAAGAAATATGGCAGAACGTAAACATTCCAGCACCATCTGGTGGGAAACAGGTGAATACAAAGACAGTCCTAGCAAGTTAGCCAAGCATATTTTGATATTTTTTAAATGCTGATTGCACCAAACAGCACAAAGATAAAGCTGACCTTAACAGTAGGTAAGTGTCCAAATAATTAATTTTATCATGACTTATCATTTTAATTACAGGTGACCTGTGGTTTTACTGTATACAAAAAAAACCATTGATTTTGCAAATTATACTAAATTTTAATAATTTTGTGTAAGGTGTAATTTCTGACAAACTGGAATATAGGCTACTGTACTTATTTTTTATGTAACTCTTGTATTTTCAGATACAATTTCTATTTCTACCCTACCAATGAAGTAGGAATAACTACTGTTTTTTGCCCTTGTCCCTTTGTTCTTGTCACCTAAATGGTTGAAGATATTTGAGTACAGTTTTGTACAAAGCTCAGACCATCGTGCAGATGTGCATGATTGGAGATTGTCCTATCTTTCATGCATACTTTGTCCTAGCAACTTCTTTCTGGTGTAATGATTATTGAACATTCTTGTTATATAAAGATAATACATGCAAGAGATGAAATTATAGATCCAATTTCCATAGTTCTTTGGAAATATAAACCATTGCCTCTTGTTTTGTACATGTTCTGCTGCCATTACTGTGTGCATTTACTTTTTCATATACTGTATAGGTAATTATATTTTGATTTTTCCAGGTACTTTTCCTCTTCTGCCAGTTGACTGAAGAAGCCATGTAATTCCTCAAGGCACAAGTGGAAGTTTGAATTACTGTACAGAAAGAAACTTCCTTCAGTAGAGCCACTTCACTTGAATGTTCCCATCTGTATTAAATTCGTGATAGTGGAGTCCACTCACCCCTAGTGCATACCGACACCGTTATGGTGAGCGATCCGGGGGTAGTAACCCCGGCATTATGGATAGCTTTTTTCTCTGGTATATTTAGCAATAGTTATACCTATAGAAATGAGTGCTATTGGAACCATTTCACTGGGTGACACAGGTCTTCCCCCAGAAATAGATTTTTCCTTTGTCAAAATCCCTTTTTTTGGATTTGATCTCTTTTAGGGATAAAGTTAAGAAGAGAGAGTACTCAGTGTACTCAGTGATTAGTATATGAAACAAAAAGTATTGCAATTTATTAGGTTAAAAATGCCCCTGATTTCTTTGTACAGTGCCCTTTTTATTTTATTTATTTTATTTATTTCCCTTTGTCAGTGTGGTCAAATTAACATGGTAAGTAGTTTTCTGAATGTCTCAAATCAATCTGTAAATCACTTTCAAGCACTTTTTAAGTTTACTAAAGATGTACTATTGATAGAAATATGAAATATTCTGACCAGTTTTGTGGTAACATTGAATTGAGTTGCTTTACTTGAAAACTCAGGTGCCCTTTTCAGGGAATGTATTGGTTTGTGAAAAGATTAGCTGTATTTAAGAGCATGGGAACCTTGTATTGCCATTTACATCATTGTAAGCAGGTAATCAGTGTTAGATTTTGAGATGTTCTCACAAGGTGGGCCATATTGTTTAACCTTAGTAGGTAATTACTTTAATTTTTCACATTTTTGAAGAAAATTGTGAATCTTGCCCTTCAAACATAATTTATCTGCATCACACGTGTACTTGGTCTACTAATTACACGATTTATACTGTGACACATCACTTCTCATAGTGTTAAATAGCTTTCTTAATATCCTCTACATTCACTGGAGGCTTTTCTCTGTCACCTATCAACCTGTCCACATACTGACATAGTTTGCTCAGCACAGTATACATAGTGCACATAATACAGTTGGAGCTGAAAGAGGTGAAATAAGTATACAGTATTTGTTAATCTGTAGGTGTCATGAATATTAGTAAATTAAAGATATGTACTTCATGATACATGTAGACCTGGTAATGTGATAGAATTTGAATTATGCAAGAGCTCAACCTTCTCATGTTCACCTAGGCCACCCTGAAACTGATCAGACTAATACACTTCATCTAACAAGGATTTTGCAAAATTATATTACAGTGATCAACAGTAGTACAGTATACACTACCATTCCACAGATAAAGCTACCTCCCCCCAGTTTTTTAATATTTGAACACAGTTCACACTGTCAAGTACCAGTTTACTATCACCCTTGAAATATGACCAGTGATCTATTGCCCATATTCTTCCTTGTCACCCAGCTAGTAATTTTGTTCTTCTCTGTTGCATTTTCTGCTTGAGTATGACCTCTTTTGAATCATCAGTCACTTGGAACATCCTTTGCCATGTAGACCACCTTTCACTTCAGCTGAACTTGAAAATACATTTGCATTGTTCATGTAATTTACACTTCAGAATAGCCAAGCCATATTTCTTATATTAATATCTATTATATGTGGATCAAATACTTGTAGTGACTTGGGTGTTATCAGAGTATTGTGGTGAGAGCCTAAATTATACCCAACAAATGATTGCCTTTAAGTTGTTGATGTAAATAAAAAGTGGTTATACTCTTCATTACTCTTTGCAGTGAAAAGTTTTTACACTGCCACTATAAACTATTTAACAGAGTTTTGTAGGTAAACTTTTAATTTTCTTTGTACAGTACTCCCAAAGTGTCTCTATGAAAAGTTTTGTCACCTTTGTCAAATTTGTATTTTTGTGTGTTTAAATTTATTTTTTCAAGAATTTTGCTAACCAAAGAAGCTTAAATCCAATGAGGCACTTGAGTTTAAAGCTTCATCAGTTCACTGTTAAGTATCCTGTATGTCTGACATCACTGGATTATATTAGCTAAAGCAATTTTAGTACTGTAGTAGTGTACTTAATTTCTAAAGGAGGAGGGGGAGTATGTCCTTCCTCTCAAGCAGTTATGTAACATTAGCCAGTGTTGAGCTATGAACTTTCTCATTTACATTTTCTTGTCTTTTAACGGGGTTAGGATTGCTGGTAATTATCATTATTAAAATTTTTTGAGTCAAGTATGCCATGATTAGTTTCGGATCCCCCTATCTAGTACCCTTTCTGCCTCAGTTCCTGACTGGCTTTGATCTTCATCTAAGACTTGGTGCCCTTCCATTTTATGTACAAACCATCTGCATCTTTGAGATCAGTCTTTACCTGTGTATGGACACCACATCCCTCAATAACTTTCTCATTTCCAACATGAACATCCTGAAGCTTTCAGGCCATGAATTTTAATACTTTGAAATCACACCTGCAGAATCTCCATTTTATAGTTAGTACTTCTGCATTTGCTGCATTTTTTATTGGATTTTATGTGTGTAGGCATTGTGAATTCTTCTTTTTTACTTGTGGGATACTTACTATCAGTAGTCCAGGAATCTTTCCTGTTTTATCTAGGGTGTTGCTGTTTTTTGGATCACGAGTTGAGTGCATTAACAAAGTAGTTACGTTAAAGAAATTAATATTGTCATTTTTTCTTACCATTGTTTCAATGTCATGGTATCCTTGCCATTTTGTAGCTGAAGATAGTGGCGGTGATAATTCCCATTTATTGCATAGGGAGAGAAAAGCTTAGCAAATAAGGAGCTCTTTTTGAAAAGGTTGGGAAAGTGAATTGATTGTTTGTTGTCAAAGAGATTTTTCCATCTGTTTCATGTTGGGGAAACTACTTTTAGGCTAAACTAATTTATGGTGGCTGTTACAGAATTTAGTTGCTCATTTTGTTGTCTGATGTGGGTAGTATTGTTGGTTTTGTTGTTAGCTGATGATGGCTGCATTGCTGATTTTATTACAGTAGGCAGTATTTCCAGGTTTCTTTGAATACTTGGCAGTTATTCCTTTTTTGACATGTTGGTAGCCATGTCTTTAATTTTTTGTGTGGAATAGTGCCTTAATTAGTAAAATCAAGTTGCAGACAGGGATTTTGGTGAAATTGGATTTTTGGCCCTAAATCACGTGTTCTTCAGGGGTAAAAAAAAAAAGATTCTGTACAACACTGAATCAGGGGCCACTTTATCCTGAGAGATTATACTATGTTACTGAAAAAACAATATGAAATGATCGGGTGTGACCGTGATTTCATTTCTATGAGCCAAAGTTCATTGATAGATCTGAATATCTGCACATACTACCTCCCTCTTTCTGCTTGTTATTAGTGAAGTGTTAGTCACATACTGTTGAGTCAAACCAGTCTCATTGGCAGATTGAGAAGATAGGACAGGATGTCCGTATACTTCGGTTCAATTTTAGTTCTTAGAGCTTCTGAACCCCTCTTGAGCAAAGTTTTTATCTCATGTTACTAGGTTCGGTTGACTCAGGGGTACATATAACCTGTTTAGCTCTTGAACAGTTGTTCAGTGTCTGCCTGTAGACCCCAAGTGAGTGTTCCTCTGGTTCTGTTCTCAGCCAGCCCTTTTGACAAGTGACAATACTGTCAAGTTATCCATTGGGAAGGGAATATGTTTTTTTTTCATAGATATGGTCTACTCTAACTCTTAAGAATACCAAAATCATCTGTGTTTTACAGGGATATATAGGTATTCCAAATTTCCTTTTATAGTGCCGTCTTCAACCTTGTTATCTCCAGTTGTGGACTGCTAGCATTCCATTCATATACAGATATTTAAATATTTACTGATTGTGCAGTAATCACTATCAGTAAATTTTAGATTAAGGTCCCTATTGAGGAAGACATTTTCAGTGTCTTTCAGCATTTTTCTCTGTTGATAACTTATTTTTTATTTAAAATATCATTTGTGAGTCGAGTATTGTCATCAGGCCACTTGTCAAACAGCTTTTCTATACTCTTAGTTTCACAAAACAAGGAGGCTATTGCTAACTCGAGTGCTGCCACCTGGGTATGGCTGTAGGTTGCATGGTGCCTGAATAGTCTTGAAATTGTGTATGTTGCTTCATTGGCTATTCTCATTGCCAGCAGTGAAACATGGTAATTTTTAATTTCATTTTTGGTAAATTGTATGGTAGTACAGTATACTCAGTTACTTGTATCTTTCATGAATGTATGTTCCTTGACTCTGAGATTAATTCATTTATTATCTTGACATTCTTTCTCATCATGGTGCTTTGTTGGGCCTTTTACCCAGTGCCTGGGTTTTGCCCCCAAGCACCATGCATCCAGTCATTTCCTAATACTGTAGTACAGAATTCTGCATTACAGGTTCAAATTTTGTCATACTGTACAGGTGGCCCAGGCAACAGTGCTCTTTAATGTTATATCCCAAAATATCTCTGCCTTAGCCAGTGTCTTCAAATAGCTCGGGAAATTATCATTAAAAATATAATGTCCATTTCAGTGACATCATAGTTCAGACCCTTCTGGGCAGCCCAAATATAGTTGAATTTTAATTTATAGAACACTTTGCAGGTTGTTGCTCACTGGGAAGATCAGAGAATTATCATGGACCAGTTGCTTCTCCAGGTAAAGAAATCAAACCACAACATGAAATCATGGTGTTTAAATGTGGCTGGAGAAGTCAGTACTATATGTGCTGGTGATAAGATTGCTTCCCGGTTACTTCCCAAGCCTTTGTTTTGCTTGATCTAATGGTTCAAAATCTCAGCTACCTGCCTAGTGTGTCTAGTTACATGGCACCCTATAAACCAAAGGAAGATGTCTTTTCAAGTAACATTTTGCCATTTGCATTGAATTGCATTTTTCTTTAATTTTCATCCACTCCATTCATTTTCTTGTTCATAGTCTTGATCCAGTATTGTATTTTGCTGAGGAGACTGGTCAAAGTATACTGTATGTGGTAAAATTTCTTCCATCTTTCCTGTTAGGATATTGTTGCTTATGTTGTCACTGCACATTCCAGTTTCTTGTCAAAATGTTCACGGCAATATTCTCTTATTATCTGATGAACCTATTTTATGTATACCATGTGTCTGGTAATTCAGTGAAATTCATTTTTTTCCTCCTCTGTATTCCATACAGTAATCCCTTCTGTCCTCTTGAGTACAGTATCTCATGATTTGCAAATATACCATCCCAGTGCTCTCCGTTATTAATTTTCTCATGTATGTTTGCTCATATAATTCACAATGAGCACCATTCTGCTTGTTCTGAGTTTAGTTATTCATGTGATCTCACGGTGTAGTTGGTTATTCTTGTGATCTCTCAGACAACTGACTCGAGTTTTAATTCTGTAGCCAAAGAATAAAATTATGTAGTTCCTAGGGAAACTGTATCGTGTCTCAATTGTACCATTTACGCTAGCTCCCATTCCAGTGAGGGATGTAGTAAAATAATTATATGCCTTAACTGTATTATGAAACTGCACTGCCGTTTATGTGCTCTGTTGGTTGCAAAAAGTATGAAGTTTACGCTGTTGCACTCATGTCCCAGTCTGCCTGATTGTTTGTGCACAAACTAGCTATGTGTTTGATGGATATGTGCAATAAGGCAGATTGGAGCAAGTGGGTAATAATGTCCCCAGGAATACTGGCTTTTGTACATGAACACATGGTTCATTTACAAAAGCCAATATTCTTGGGGACATTATTATTCACTTGCTGCAATCTGCTTTCTTGCACATGTAAAGTGGAATCTACACAAAGGGTTGAGTTTCATTGTAGAGTTTGCAGACTTGAATGTTACAGAAATAAAACTGTTAAGGTGGAAACATATAAAATGCACATTAACTTACTAATTTTATTTACCACAAATTGATACTGAAAATAATTTTATTTTCCATAGATTGATACCAAAAATATACAGAATCTAGATTTTAAAAAAGCACTGCTGGCACATAATGGGTTGCATGGGGCAAGTGCAATATGGTCACCCACTTGAAAGAGGAGAAAAGAAAAGGAAGAACAGCTGGTGGGGTAGAGGAATGGGTCCCTGGTGCATATTTTCCACACTTGCACTCTCTTTCTCTTTTCTCCTTTTCCTTAGTGACTAAGTTTCTCAAATTCTTTCCCTCAGGGAATCACCCAAGTCTGTTTCAACCATTTTTCTCCAGATAAACTATTCACTTCTATACCTCTGGTGTAAAATATTACAATTCTGCTTAGTATTGCTTCATTAGTAAAATACTGTAAATATGTAAAGTCCCTGCTCAACGCATTCTCTGTAGAGAACATCCCGTTTTCTGCGGTGCCTTCACATCGACCTAAGGTCAATCGGAATATATATTTATCATCATAATTGTAAATTGTATATGTGTGGTCTTTCTAAACAATCATGCTTTATGTACAAATAACGTGTTATTTATGTTGTGTCAGATATTATTGATAACTATGTTTTCTGTATGAACTTGTCCTGTTTTTGTAAGAAATTAGTTTGACACACACTGCCAACTGCCTCCTGCCGAGGACCCCACCACGGAGCCTGTCAACTCCATCAAGCAGAAAAGGTCGCCCCACCAGCAGAAGAGGGAGGGGCCGGGGCTGTGCTACTTCCACTGGAGGTTCGGTAGAGCTGCCCGTAGGTGCGAAGCCCCCTGCCCTTTCTTCCCTCAAAAAACAGAGGCGGCAGTGGCCAACCCCACAGGCCGCCGTGGCAGCAGCAACAAAAACACCCAAGGCCCCCCTACCATTAGGGTTCTACGTCTGCAATGCGATCTCCAGCAGGATGGTGTTGGTCAACACTGGAGCCATGCGTTTGGTGTTTCCGCCTTCAGGAGCGGACCGCAGATGCCCGCCGGACCCCGACTACCTGCCTGACAGCTGCAAATGGGTCCCCCCTCCTCTCCTACGGCACCAAGCTCCTGTTGATCTCCATCCTTGGCTGGAGGTACAGGTGGGAGTTCATCATCGCGGACTTCAGGACGCCACTCTTGGGGACAGATTTCCTTGCCCACTTCAGTCTAACAGTCGATGTCTGCTGCAAACACTTGCTGGACACCCAGTCCTGCCAGTCCCTGCCCTTGTCGCCAAGCCCCAGGGAGCCCGCCAACTGTTCCATCGCGCCCCACCAGTACGGTTCCCTCCTGAAGAAGTTCCCGGAGGTCTTCAAACCCGAGCTCCACCAGATGCCCAGGACTCCTGCTAAACACGGGATATACCACTATATCAAGACGAAGGGCTCACCGACGCCTGCAAAATTCCGACGGCTTCAGGAGGCCAAAAAGGCCTTCGCAGAGATGGAAAGGATGGGCATATGCAAAAAGGCTCCCAGCCCATGGGCTTCCCTCTTCACATGGTGCAGAAAGTGGACGGCACCTGGAGGCCCTGCGGCGACTACTGGCGGCTGAACCTGGCAACAGAGCCGGACCACTACCCCCTGCCAAACATGCAGGACCTGACAGCCTCTTTCCATGGGACCAGGATATTCTCCAAAATGGACCTACTGAATATCTTATTTTCAGGTACCAGTAGCACCAGAGGGCATCCCCAAAACCACCATCATCACGCCCTTCGGGTCCTATGTCCTCCCCTTCTCCACCTTCGGCCTGAGGAACACGGGCGCGACCTTCCAGAGATTGATGGACAGCATCCTAGAGCACCTGGACTTCTGCGTCTGCTATGTCGATGATAGCCTAATCTTTTCCAGGTCCCGGGAGGAACACCTGCGACACATCTGGAAGGTCCTGCAGCGCCTGCAGGAAAGTGACCTCGTCGTCAGGTTTGATAAATGCACCTTCGGTGTTGAAAAGGTGGAGTTCCTGGGCCATGACATATCCCCAGAAGGCGTCAAGAAGTTCCCCACCCCTGCCTCCATCAGGGCCGTACAAGAATTCCTCAGGATGGTCAACTACTACAGAAGATTCATCCTGGGGATTGCTCACACCATGGCCCCCCTGATGGAGGTCCTGAAGGGACGTCCAAAGACCTTAGTGTGGGACCCCGACCGGCAGAAGGCTTTCCTCCTGATGAAGGCTGCCCTCGCCAAAGCAACATCTTTGGCCCACCAGGACCCCAGCACTCCCCTCCAGCTGACGATGGACACCAGCAACGTCGCCTGCGGAGCAGTCCTGGAGCAGGTCATCAGATAGCCCATCGCCTTCTTCAGTGGGAGGCTAAACCCTGCTGAGTCAAGCTGCAGCACCTTCGACCAAGAACTGTTCGCAGCATACCAGGCGGTATGGTACTTCAAGTTCCTCCTGGAGGGGACGCCCTTCACAATTTGGACCGACCACCAACCGCTGGTCCACACCTTCACGAAGCTGGGGAATGCACGGTTCTCTAGGCAGCAGCAGCACCTCGCAGCCATCGCGGAGTTCACCTGCACCATCAAATACCTCCCTGGCAGGAAGAACCCGGTAGCTGACATCCTCTCGAGGATGGAGATTGATTCTGTACAGCTCGGGATCAACTACAAAGACCTCGCCCGCGAACAAGCTGCTGATCCTGAGATCCCAGCCTACTGTACAGCCATCACGTCCCTGAAGTGGAAGGACATGCCCTTCGGCTCAGGAGGATCAACATTACTGAGTGATGTCAGTACCGGACGCCCCTGCCCTCTGGTGCCAGCCTCCAGACGTCAGCTGGTCCTCAACATCATCCACGGCCTTTCCCACCCCTCTGGAAGGACAACATTCAGACTGCTGACGGAGAAGTTCGTCTGGCACTGCATACAGAAAGACGCAACGGCCTGGGCAAGACAGTGTATGCAGTGTTAGGGCAAGCAAAGTGGGACGGCACACTGAATCGGGAGTAAATTCCCCCAGCCAAAGAGACGCTTTGGCCACAGCCACGTCGACGTAGTGGGTCCTTTTCCCCCATCAAGAGGAGCCAGATACCTTTTGACAGTCGTCGACCACTCCACCAGGTGGCCCTCCAGTGCATGCATGGAAGCCCTCCTCTTCAGTTGGATTAGCCGGTTCAGTGTCCCAGTTGACATAACAGACAGGGGACCCGCTTTCCTGTCCGAGCTGTGGACCGCCCTGGCATGCCTATTGGGGACCACTCACCACAGCCTACAACCCCACAGCCAACGGAATGGTGGAAAGGTTCCACAGGTCTCTGAAGGCGTCCCTTATGGCTCGTTGCTCCTCCGAAAATTGGAAGTACCAGCTGCCCTGGGTCGTCCTTGGGTTGAGGACTGCCCCCAGAGCCAGTGGGGGGAGTATTGTACAGTCCCCGCTCAACGCTTTCTCTGTAGAGAACATCCCGTTTTCTGCGGTGCCTTCACATCGACCTAAGGTTGGTCAGAATATATATTTATCATCATAATTGTAAATTGTATATATGTTGTCTTTCTAAACAATCATGCTTTATGTACAAGTAACGTGTTAGTGATCAATAATGTCTGGCACATAACATAAATATGTTTTCTGTATGAACTTGTCCTGTTTTTGTAAGAAATTAGTTTGACCTCAGGTCACCTGTAAATCTTTGTACCAGCGGTCTCTGCGAACTACGCAGATGTCCACATCCTGCTTTATAAGCAGCTCGCTTTCATCAATAAACCAGCAGAACTTGTCTTCCTGCTCATTATTTCACACCTCTCTCACAAATATGCTAGAAGGAATATGATATTTAAGAGTGACTCATTATAAATCTTAGTCAAAAATAAGTTACCTGAAGAAAATGGTATAAAAGATCTCATAGCACTTCTTGCATTTACAATAATTGCAAAAATATTTCAATTTCAATACTGTTACAGAATTCATACAAACCATAAAAAAACAAGAGTGGAGACAAAACAAAATATTCCAAGGGTACATTGCCATCTAAGATTCTTAAAGACAATTTTCCAAATTCCAAGGGTACATTGCCATCTCTTAAAGACAATTTTCCAAAGAAAACTGCAGCCTGTAATTCACTGTATTCTATGCTAATGTCTAGTAGACTTGTAACAAATCCTAAATAGAAGACCATAGTATCTTCACACACCTGTAAGGATTATGCAAGGAAAACATTTGCTGAACATCAAACACCACAAGGTTTGAACCAACCACAGCATCTTGCCTGTCTTTAGTTCATGCACTGCAGAATTCTGTTATCAAGAACATTGAACCAACCACAGCATCTTGCCTGTCTTTAGTTCATGCACTGCAGAATTCTGTTATCAAGAACATTTATGTAACCTCAGTACAGCCAATACTCAGTGTTTATAGACAACCTAGGAAATGCTTCTGGCCATAAATGAACCAGATTCATGACCAATTAATTAAATATGTTTTGGACTATCAGTTATATGAATAATTAGCTTCCATAATTGAATAAATGAAGTACAATACTGCAATGTACTTCAACTGCACTAAATAGTAAATAAGACTAATAAAAAGTAATAATGGATGATGGGCCTCTTTAATTAATCACAGCTATAATATTATGAGTCCAAAACAAGGGAACCAGTAGCTCCACTTGTAAGTACCAAGTGCCATTACACATACGCAATAGCCTTCTACATGAAACTAATAAAAACAATACCACAACATGAATGGCTGCCCAAATCAAGCTTGGTCACTCTGTTGGTGACCTTGGTTTCAAGTTTTGAAAACCCCAGTGCACATTTAGGGGTAGGAAATGCAAGAGTGCAAAGAACTCCATAATCTAGAAGTGAATACAATGAAAGACTAACCACATTTTAATTACAGGATCTGTGCTACTACCAAGTGTGACATGCAGAATACAACCAAGAAAACTGAAAATAATTTTCAAAGAATATCTATCAACATGTGCAGAAAACCATACCATTAAGTTATATGGAAGCATACGTTACACAGAATCTGTAAGACTTAAAACTTTTCCTGGATGTGAACTTGCTAAGTACAGTATTCTAAATTAAGGATGAAAAATTGAATAAAAACTGCAAATGAGGTTTTCTAAAGTGAGAAGAGAGAACTCAAGTGACCACTGCCATTAAAGAGAAACAAAAATTGTAAGATTACACCTGGCAATCAAATGACAAATGCTACTCTACGCCACATCATCTGAAAACCACATTTTTCAAACATCACAGCAAAGTACAAACTAAGGCACTATGCCAACAATGATTGGAACTGGCTAAAATAACAGTTCCCAATGTCTTCCGTGACAGAAAATGTCTGCATGGTTAAACAAACTGAAAAATTATATCTTATGAGACTCAGGTTTCCTCAAAACCTGACATGATCTTATTGGTCTTTCAATATTTTCAGCAGAACAGAACGTTTTCACTGGATATAAAATACTCAACCAAAAATTTCCTATCACTATCCTTTCTTGGTGTTTAAACTCTGATACCATAACTAGGGAGCTTTTGATATTCTTAACATTTTAGATGTATAACAAAGGAAGCACAGGAGCACAATATACATTAAGTTTCAAACAAAGCACAGAATGTGGAAGGCCACATCAAAATTCAGCTCTGAATACTGAACTGAAAAGGCAGAAGACCACTAATAATACATGTATCTGGTTTCCCACCATCTTTTACTGCATGGTTTCACAAAAGGACTGAAAGTGGGCAAAAATTATCAAAATTAATTTCATGATCAACAACATGTACAGCAGTAAATACATTTACAAGGCATACTGCTACTATCAATACCTGACTGTCCAGCAAACATATTTATAACCATTTCAAACAATCAAAAGCAAAAAACAATCCCTAAAGCTCACTTCTTAGTAACCAAAGCAAAGGTAGAAAGTTATAAAATATACAAGTTAGAAAGGCAATCCTAATCCAAAACGAGTTTACTTTGTTTTAAAACTTTTTCTCTATTTTCTTGGGCAGTTAAAGCCAGATTTGGAATAATCCAGTGTCATTTCCCTCATCATAAAAAGAAAGCCAAATTGTCTAAGCACTAATAACAAATTTACTAGAGCACTCTCCATTTTCAAAATACTTCTTGACTCTTTTGACTTGGTGACGAGTCGAAGGATTGTTTCTTGGGAATATTTGGGCTCTGATGACTATCATTAATGAACCTTGAAAATCACATAAAATTGGGGAACAACAGTATGTTTCTGAAAAAAAATGCTGATAAGGACGCACAAACACCAAATATTCAAGTGAAACAAATTGCACCTACTTTTCTTTTTTACTACGACAACAGCATTTGGCCAAATCAATAACTCCTCTTCTAAAGCCCAAAATAACATACAAAATGCTGTTGTCCACAAAGGCACCTTATAAGGGCACAGCACCAAACATTCACAACTTTACCTTTCATGGGACTGACAGAGCTAAAAACAGAAGCCCTAATAAGTTTCCCAGGGCCCATATTCAACCAACAACTTTTCCTACATTCTCAGAAATCTGGAAACCAACCAGTTCACTGACACAGCAAAGAAAAGAACAGGAAGACAACATGATATCCTTATTCACTATTTCCTACAGGGTCACCAAGGTCTAAACAGCATAACCGACTGTACAATCACCTTTCAACTAAGGGATTGAAATGTACGGTACCCACTGTATCAACGTACTGGTCTACACAAAATTAAATACTGAATACAGTTGACATGGACTCCCAATGATAATGAAACCGAACTCCTATTCAATTACTGCAACCAAAGAAGGACATACTTAAGTCTTTTAGGACCATTATACAAAAATGACCTTTACATATCAAGTGACATCTACTTAAATGATACTTTATATTACATTTTGCATCTTAGCTCCACACATGTGTGACACTGTCTACAAGAGCCATAAAAATTATCAAAAATTTACATTACAGTTTAATGAGAGCACCAGAGCTTATAAGGGGCAGTATAACTTCTTCAGACTTGAAAATTTCAACTAAATTTGTCAAATTGTGAATAGTAATTACAATTTTGCTTTTAAGCTACTGGGAGACAGTGTACACTTCATATTCCTTAATGAAAATAAGGAATATTTAAAATGCAAACTATCTGATACAATGAAGTCATTAAACAATGCATGTCAAGTCATTTTCTCATATACCAATTTATATATCAAATAATACGGTACCTTAGAAGGCAACCACATAATAATCATTTGTATATTTGCTTAAAAACAGGAATACAGTACTATATAAAAAACCTAAAGCATATTCATTAGAAAAGTTATGCCTAAAATTGGATCAAAATAACAATTCAGTGCAAGCAATTGAAAAATTATTTTGACAAGAGTAAAGCTAACTTTAGTTCACTACATGTATCAGAAATATTACAAGAAATCACTTTACAAAGAAACACATCAACTTACTTGTAGAACTACATAAAGGTCACTCTTCAACATCATATTCCTTCTATTAAATTTAACTTCAAACAAAGCAATACCAAGAAGAGTTATCATATTTCAAACCAAAGGTATGGAACTGAATATCTGAAGGAAAATGTTTGAAACAGAGACTTGGGTGAAACACTGAGGGAAAAAATCTGAGAAACTCAAAATTCCCAAGGAAAGGGAAGAGAGAGAATGACAGAGGGAGATTGGAAAACAAGTACCAGGGACCCATTCCTTCACCCCACAGACTATTTCTTCCTTTTTCTTTCTCCTCTATCAGGTGGGTGGCCACACTGCACTTACCCCATGCAACCTGAGAGGTGACAGCAGGCAGGTTTATTATTTTGAATCTTTCCAATTAGCTGCTGAGAAGAAGCACTTCAGTTAATAGTTCAATAACATTCACAAGACCAAATTATGAGATAAGATTCACAAGACCAAATTATGAGATGTAAAAAAACATTCCTTAAATCTGACCATGAACAAAAATTAACCTTGCAGATTCTCACTTACAGGTGCTTGTATGAAATAGGAGCCTGGCAGTAACTAAGAAATTTAATATACTTTGCTTTATAAAATTTACAAACAATAACAAAATAAGACAAAAACATCCAGAAATTCTCAGATACAATACGTAATGTCTTTATTCTTAACATTTCTCACTCACAGATTTTCAGGGTCAAAGTGAGCATTTCTCATTCACAGATTTTCAGGGTCAAAGTGATGAACAGGGGCTCTGTTCTGAATATAATTCTGTTCCTAGTTGCACACTGCAAAAATGAAACCTTAACATTTTGTAAAATCCAGCATAAAACAAAGCAATGGATACCTGAGATGTTTGGCATTGTAAAACTTTTTAATATCCCCAGTGTAATATTCTTAACCTTCTAAATATGTCCGCAAGATCAGGGCAAAATGAGGGTCCCAGGATTTTACATTACAGTATTTGGATATGACTGGAGCAACTACTTTGAGCACTGTGAAGGTAATGAGTAAGGTGATAATAATTTAACATGCAAAATAACTTTCAACCTACTAAGTTTTAATTCTACTATAAATCTAGAGAAGATGAAAGGGAATGAAACAAAATGAACAAATGGCTATAACAAAGCTAATAATCTGGCTAAAAAACTTAAATACACATCCTTCCCATTTACTATTCCAGCATTTGCCCCTCACTAAAGAACACATTTTTTGGTCCTAAATAGGTTCTGGTTGGAAAAACCGGCCAACAAATCTGCATTTACCTATGCTTTTAGCTGATGCAGTCACCCAACACTCAGAATATAGAGAACACATGCTTAGAAAAAATGGGAGGCTTAAACTTGAAGGAAGAAAATGACCCCAAGTCTCAGAAAAGTTTTAAGAAGGAAACAAAAGTAGAATTCCAAAGCAATGGTCAAACTGGGTACTACAAAGCTGCAAGAAAGCATTGGCTGTTTGAAGTATGAGGTTTAAAGTATAATTCCTAGAGGCTATAGATAAATATCACTCTTCTTAGGGTCATAAAACAATAACCTGTGTTGGTACTCAGAACCTAATAGTAACCATTCAAAGACAGAATGTAACTCACCATAAAAATATGATAGGATCAAAAAGCTCCTAAATTTAAGCTATAAATGAGTAAACCTGCGTGTTATCAATCCTGAGTGGTAATAAAAGTTAAGGCTTGTTTAAAATAGTTTTCCATTTCCATGGTACAGTCCTATCAATTACACTAAATTAAGAATTAATCAGATGTGAAAAGATGACTGAGGTGGACCACTCCTTCAGAAAACTGAAATTCTATTACCACAGCTACAGCAGATAATTGCAGAAAATGCCATTAGTTCCAAGCTCCAGTATCAATTCACTTCCTGTAAGAGAAATTGCAATCATTAGTAAAATACTCCTTTCAGGTTAATTACAATAAGTCAAGATATAATTATGAAAAGACCTTCAAGTGATTAATGGACAAAATTTACTCTACATCTACTGCATAACACTTTCGTCATTACTTTATACAAAATGTAAAGCATACAAGGATATCTTTCTTTCTTTTTATCTTAATGCAATTGTCAAACCACCGCACCTCCCACACTCTTTCCCACAGGATCATATTCTCAAATTAAGTAAAAAAGTGCCACTAGCTACTGTTCTGGTGTTTTCCAGCACCATACCACTAAATGCTGCATCAAGTTAACCATAGTTTTCTGTTATATTTTTGTTTAATTCAACTTTGGACAAGCAAAATACTGAATTTTGCATTTACTATTAACTTCCTAGCATTAAGTATACCAACACTATCCCGAAAGACATCAGACACATGTATGACTGACATCATTTCGATCTCTCTCTCAGAGCATGGAAGGGTCTCTTACTCACAATAAGAATCTCTCTCTTGGACAGGATGTGAATCAACAACACAAACCACTGATGTTCCATAGATACAATTGTACCTTTGCATTGCAGACACTTCAATCAGTTTTTAAGCTTGTCACCCAATTCTAGATTTCACATGACTGGCAGAGGTGAAGCAGCTATGACTCTGTAGGTTCTTAAATTTTGCTTAGATCTTTCAAGAGAATGAGAAAACATCAATGCAGTCCATTCTGCAGAGAAGGATAACAGGAATTCATTGTAGAAAAGTTATGTAGTTCTAAAACAACAAAATGTCTCACAAATTCTTGCTTCCACATACAATTATAGAAAAAACTTCCATGACAATGTACACATTCATGCCAACCCAAGCCAAAACAAATGTTTGAGGGCAGGGTTAATGCCCTAGACTTGTAAACAAAAGTATTACATAAGTATTCAGTAAAACTTAGGGGTCTGGTGTGAATAACTGGTCACAATACAGCACAAAACAGATGGAATCAAGAAGTTCACTACGCTGCTGGTGTTCTAATAAGTGAAGCTGAGCATTGTCAGCTTTTCTCAGTGACCAATTGCAGGGTTATGGACCTGGTGTTGGTAATTTCATATATAATGAATCAATGTGTAAACATCTGCAAAAGAACTCAGTAGACTAATGCAAATGAGAATATGATAAAATAAAGCCTGACAGGAGCTTATGCTTTGGTCTAGTTAGTCTGTTTCTCAGCACGATTATGCAAAATGATAAGTGTCAACTGTTAAGAAACTTTAACCAATAGTGTACTGTAACTGATAGCATGAACTTGATTTTGGAAAATATATGGATCTTGACAGGGGCCATTTGCAGGGTAGGAAAGGGGTGGGAGGATTAAAATTAGTACTCAGCTTTGATGGAGGTTTAAGCAATGTTATTGTATGAACTAGTAATTGCTTGGCTCTGACCATGTACAGAGAATGTAGAATTAAACATGAGTGATTCTAATGGAAAGACAACAAAGATGATAATACTGCAGAGAACCCTTTCAAGTACTTTAAATTAAAGTACAGTATTTCAAAGTGTACTCTGCCTTCGTGTTATCAAACACTTGATCTTTTAGATTATCTGAGTGGCTTCAACTTAGGAAGACTCATCAAGACCTTAAAGACCATGTTGAACATTACTTACAGCATTTCACTGGCTCCTAGCTGTGTTGCTTTCTTCTACTAATTTACACAGGTGTGTCATGGATGGATGGTGCAGAAGAGGATTTGTGAATGTTACTCCTCTTCCCAAGACCTTTTCTAAAATAAAATAAAACCCAGAGGATTTATGAATGTCACTCCTCTTCCCAAGACTTTTTCTAAGGTAAAATAAAACCAATTCTTATTCATTTCATGATGTGGTGTCGTTGTATTTGCATTTAAAAATTAATCAGAGTATCTGCTAATAAACACAAAGCTTTAATGGTGGGCATCATGGAGAACAAAGAATTTAGGCCAAAGGCGAAGCATTGGGACCTACGTGGTCATTCAGCACTGAAATGAAAATTGACAATAAAAAAGTTTGAATGGTGTAACAGGAGGAAAACCTCTCAGTTGCACTATGATACTATTGTTAGAAGAGGGTGGAAAGTAAGATGAAAGAAAGAGAATATGAATGGAGGTACAGCAAAAGGAATGAAAGGGGTTGCTGCTATGGGCCAAAGGGATGCTGCAAAGAATCTAAGTAATGCCTAAGGTGCACGCACCACATGAGGTGCACAGATGGCAGCACCTCCCTACAGAACAGTTGGCCTCATGAGATTTAAGTTTTCTGACTCAGTGGACTGGTTAAACTTGAAAAAAAAAAGACTTTAATACACAAGGACAATCAACCTTATTCTGTTCATGGGCTTCAGAATAGCAACTTCTTTTAGACCACTCAAGCATCATATTATGATAACATGATTATCATAAAAGAAATAAACTAGGTCAAAGATTTAAATTTCCAGACTTCTACTAAGGTTGTCTGAAGGATCTGTACAGGAAATGTTCTGTAAGTTTTCTTTTAGTGATCTTTCTGGACCAATCTGCAGTGCTTTCCTTCCTTGACTTTTCACCTCTTCCTATCACACTTCTCCCAACAGAGTCCAACATCTCATCCTTTTCTGGCTTTATTTTTCACCCCACATTGAAGAACATACAAATTCCATAGTCAAAAACATGCAATTAACAAAAGTATAAATGTACTGCAGTATTAAACACACCCAAATCATTGCATTTTTCCTTAAAATACCCTATACTATATTGAATAATGTCTATAAGTTAGTGAAGTATTCCAGCTAATATGACTGTCAGTACTACAACCACTGGCACAAATGACACCAACAGACCTACGGGTAGAAATGGGAGTCTCTATCAGTGTCGTCCAACCAACTTCCCAATCATTATAAAAACAGAAGCACAAGCAGAAAGATGATGATAAAAGCATGTTTGCAATGGCAAGTTACGGTGTAAAATGAAAAAGAAAAAAATATCCTGTACGTACTGAGCAACAACATTTTCTCCATCTCTTACACTGTCATTCAAATAAAAGTATAGCATGGTACCCTACAAAATCTTTCCAATACTTACGAGTATGACATATCGTTTTCCTATTGGTATATTTTTCAAACACCCTTGCTGCTATGAAACTACTGCATGAACCACCTTCATTTGAAGACTTTGCTGTAGATTTTTCTGATACTTTACTAAACCTGCTTTTCATTCAAGACCAGATAATCTTGATGGTTGGGTTGGAGAAATCCAAATAGGTTTTTCCTAGTAGGCCTATCTCTTGGAAATTTTTTAATATTTTTACCCAAAACTAAGCACATTTTAGCATTTTTGCTTTCTGAAACTGTATTTTGTCAGTTGTGCTACATTAATAATGACTGTCTACACTAGAATATTCTAACAACAAAGAGAGAGAGAGAGAGAGAGAGAGAGAGAGAGAGAGAGAGAGAGAGAGATTTACTGACACTTACTGTATGTATCCTTGTGTCCAACAAGATAACCTACAAGAATGGCCCCCACGTCAAATGAATTATGGGCTACTCGCAGACTGGCCTGGGTCGTCTCAGGCATGTCTTTTTCAGCTATCATTTATTTTTTTTTTTATTCTGTTATGTAACTTATTATGCCTTCCTACTGTTGTCTTCATTTTCATAGAAATGCTCAGCAGTATTACATTTAATATGTTACCCATGTTGTTAATATATTTGCTATATAATTCATTGAAAGCCGTTCGATAGTTGTGTCTAAGGCTGAGACAGCCCTATGATCGGTCTATGTGTGCCATCAGATACATGCCCACAAGTTTTACTTTTATTCTCTGTGATATAAGTGGCATTACAATTACTAAGGCCATCGACGCATGTACACAGTACTGTATGTGTATACGCATAAGCTTATACATATACATTCCACTGTATAAATATACACATTATACATCATGGACTTGAAGTTACTATATTAATTAAAAGCTACTCTATTTCTAACTGATACAGGTAAAAAGCTATTTGCAATAAGAAATTGATGTGTACGCCTATGTGTGTCATTGCCTCAAAATACAGTATAAGAATTTGATGTGCAGGTCTATGCCCTGTCATTACCTCAAAATATAAGAAATTGATGCATAGGCCTATGCCCTGTCATTGCCTCAAAATATAAGAACTTGTTTGTAGGCCTAATCTCACAATGATATTAGCATTTGATATGCAGGATTATAATGAATTAATTCTCTAATATCGGAACTGGCTGCATAAGTCTATGCTTCATTTCAGTTAATCTCTAATATCGGAAGTGGCTGCATAAGTCTATGCTTCATTTCAATTAATGTGGTCTATGTGGAACGCCTATGTAGGCCAACACAATAAAAAAAAAAAAAAGCAAGATTCTTACGTATTTAGGCTGCGCACGATCACAATAAAAATAAAATGTAAAGCCAGAATGAGCCAAGATCCTCATGATGTATTATTTAATATATCTTTTGATGGAGACATCAATTGTATACTTCACAACTCCTGGAACTCAAATCTGTGGTTTCATCATTCATGCATGGAACTCAACATAACCAAACAGAGTCAAATCTGTACTGGTAATCATATGGACTGTTACTTAGTTTGACATCAATCCCCTTTTGAGAGCTAGCCAATCACTGGCTTGCAGTGGGTGGGGCTTAGCTGCAAAGAACCATGGATTCTGCTATAGTTATCCCTTGTTACCTAAGCCCTTAACATTCCTCAACACTTTCTGGTGCTGCGATATGAAACCAGATACACTTTCTGGTGCTGCGATATGAAACTGGATAGGAAAAAAGATCAGTGATGAAATCTGGGCAAATGTGTTGTAACTGTACCTATCTCTGACACAGTAGTATTGCTGAAGTCTAGCCTGAGTAGTCTACCCAATATGCTATATGCTGTCCCTTTTTCAACTGTGAGCAATGCTCAAGGCACTGTAGACAAGCTTCATAATTTATTTAGTAAAACTTTGGCTTTCAACTCCTGTTAATATGACAGAAGCAATACAAGGCTTATTCTAATAAACTTGTTTGGTACTGCTACGAGACTCTTCAGTCATATAAGAAAACAGTAATAGACAATTATTTTCTCATTTCATATATGACCCAAGCTTATTTAAGTCAAGTTAAGCTGTCCTGATCACTAATAGTGAGACTAATATAAAGCTCTGGAGCCATTTCTAGACTAATTGCTGTTAAAACTAGGTTCTTGGCACCCAAGACAATTTTTAAAATTCCACATTAGGCTAAAGCCAAGGGGTGCCACATGATGAAATAAAAAGTGGTAAGAAAGGCTGTTATTGATAAATACCTGGGTAAATCTAAGCAACAGCACTGCATGGACTATTACCTTGGAAATTGATTTTTCCTATACTTTTAGTGTTGCTGACGAAGGAGGTGGTGGTGTTTGTTGTCGGTCAATTATTATTAACCTCATATCTACCCAACATGGTTGGGAACCCTTTGGGAAAGCAGGGTTTTGGGCAGGTGAAGTCACTGGGAGAAAGACGGGACTGTCATGTTGTTGTTATGGAATGTTTCCACGATGCACAAGTCATTAAGGAGCCATATGTTCAAGGAGGGATTGTCTAAGGAAACCTATAATAAATGGAACTATACTAACCTAACGTACCCTAACCTAACCTAACCAGCTATGTTACTTAGCCGGGGGGACGGAGCCACCGGACCCCGCAGTGAAGGAAACTCAACTTTTTACCAAAAGCTCCCCTATAACACTGCACATGTGCGACAGCATTCCAGGATGGCCAGCATACGACTTCTGAAGTTAATTACAGTCAACTGACAAAAATAATGGTAAATTGTTGATAAGCAACCAAAATACTATAGGAATGTTCAATTTCCAAAGTAATACCCGATGCAGAGCTCTTGCTTAGTTCTACCAAAAGCTGGGCAACTGCTGTGGTGCCCCAAGATCCGTCTGGCCAAAGTGATGGTAGTCTATGTTTAATAAAGCCAAGGAGTTACATACTTTTTCATACTTCTTTTAGACCTGAAGTAGCCTAGGCTATATTCAGTGCCAAGATCTGTCCAGCACAGCCAGCCTCTCGCCTATTTAAAGGTCACACTCTGTTTATGAAGTCACCACACCACGGCTAATGATGTAACTCGTTTAGCCTGTGGCCTAGGCTACCCCTACAGTAGGCTAGTCCTACCAATATAATACAAATAATGAGGAAACGACCAAGAACTAATATATAACTCATATACGAGGAGATGAAGAATCAAATCAAAATGATGCTATGCTACTAAAATAATAGTCCAATACCTGAATAGGAACACAGCTTACTGAAGTCAGCATTATGCTAAACAGGGGAACCTGGCGCCTGGCGGTAAGGCCCTCTTGTTTGGAGTTCACCGTCTCGTCCATCAAAGAAAACGGGTTATGATAGACTTGGTAAAACTACCTTTAGTCTTTTACGACAAGTACGTAGCTTTTAATTGATTAAAACTTAAGAAGTATATGACGTAGAGTTAAAATATTTTAATTTTATTATGATACTACTGATTTCCTCAATAACTAGGTCGACAGAATAATCCCATAATTGGCTACTGTGAAATATAAATCAAAACACTCTATATCACTTTGAATCAGTTATAAAAAGCTTCTAGTTTTTAATAAAATTAAATTACAAATTAAAAAAACTATAAAAAAGAGATCCTAACCCGTCTGTATTACAAAATTATTTGTAAAAATGAAACTCATTGCGTTTAATTTTCGTTATAGCGAGCAAATGCCAATATTAACTGTACCTGAAGTCATAGTAAGCGTTTCATAGCCAGCGTTTGCAGCACTGTAGCTATGAAAACTATATTAAACGTAATCTGTTAAGAGCGAAAAACCGTAGTAACACACGTTTGATTGTACAAAAAGCCTTGAAGAGACATACACTTCTGAGGATATATATATATATATATATATATATATATATATATATATATATATATATATATATATATATATATATATATATATATATATATATATATATACATATATATATATATATATATATATATATATATATATATATATATATATATATATATATATATATATATATATATATATATATATATATATATATTCATGAGAAACTTCAGTCCCAACCAGTGTTTAGCCTACTTCCAATTCACATCCATAGGCTTAGCCAGTTCTTTTTCTGGACTAGTCTACGTAAATGTGATACAGCACAGGGAATACTAACAGCAATGATACAGTTTTGATAAGAATCAGTACGATTTCCAGATATTCCCACGTTAAAAAAAAAACGCTAACCATTTAGGATTGCTGCTAATCATCACCTGAAGTTCATAATTCAAAATATAGATACAGTATAAATTTGATGTTGATTTCTGCCGACTTTTCAGTGAATGCATTAGAAATAGAAATTCTTTGAGGAAACGTTTTTCTTTAAAAAATTGTGCTTTTTAAACTCATGATGTCAAATTGTAGAAGTACTATTCACGAAGTGTAATTTATTAGCGGAATATTATCCTTAAAATATTTGTCCAATAAGGGATATAAAACTTACTACTAAGGTCAGACAATGAGTTTCATACTGCCATATGCATTAGCTCAGACACAAAACACACTAGGTACTATGGTGATCGAACTTTATCCCATCAAAGTAAAGAATCTTTCACATTCATAATTGATCCCTGGTCCCATCTTCCTACCGAGAGCAATCAGATTCACAGAATAGCAGCACCAATATTTAGTATATGTACTTCACTATCGAACTTCTCAGTTCCAGGTGCCCTTTATTCCTCACACTGTTGGACCGTGGGACAGCCTCCCAGAGGATGGCGTGCAATTGGAACTTCTGAAGTTTAAGCGAAGATGCAATGCATTACTACCGCAATACAATTCAACTTGTATATTTTTATATTTTACTTACATTTTTACTTATTTTTATAAATTGTTTATCTGTTTTTCTAATAACTGATCTCCTTTCTCTGTATTTCCCATTAATCCCTGTTACTTCTTTCGACTGAGCACCATATTCTTTGGAAGCTTGAATTTCAAGTCAATGGGCCCTGTGGGCTTGTTCCACATGAGTAGGTTTCATCTTCTGAATAATAATAATAATAATAATAATAATAATAATAATAATAATAATAATAATAATAATAATAATAATAATAATAATAATAATAATAATAATAATATTTAGTTTCTTTATATAAAAATCTAATCAGCCTACCTAAGAATCATGCTTGTACTAAACAAAATCCATTTGCAACCATTATCTACAAGGTCACCATTTCTGAATTATGTTTATATTGAATGGCAGTATCTAGCTTCAAGTTTTCAAGGAAGACATGTAGGGCCAAAAGGAAATAGTCGTATTGCTCACTTAATAAACCATATCAATATTCAGTAAGAAAGATGTGAGAAGTGGGGAGACATTAATGGATATATTACAAATGCTGCCTCTCCCATGATGATTCTATTTTCAAATGATATGAATTTGTTGCAATAAATTAGATAAAGGTTATTTTAAGAAAGCTCTCACATACTTTACTTCTCTGTAGGTTATTTGATGATATTCACATCACCCCATAGAGGAGACCACCCGTACACTGTCTTGAGATGTGCGTTGTAGTTGTCTCCAAAATTCCTCTCACCTCTTATCTATTCTTTATGACCCCCCTCCCACCAAGCTGTCTATCTTCTTTAACATTGTCTTCTTGCAATTTCTAAGTTTTGCAAATATTAATTGTCAATAAATGGGAAAAACTAACCACATTTTTTTACAGACTTTGTGAATGAAATGAATCTAGTGTGTTTTCAAGATCTACCACAAACTTCCCCTCTCACTTAAAGACTAACTGTTATCTGGTTAAACTGGAAGCAAAATTTCCAAATAGGTAATCAAGCAAGTGACTAGGGCAGTTTCCTACTCTAAAAAGGCCTCTGGGGTAAGGCTGGAAAATGACCCCTTTTGGTTTTATGAAAATGATTACTGAGACTATGTGGTGGAAATGTCTTAATTTCTTTTAGTGACAGACTAGAATCTAGTAACTGTGAGTATTTTTATTGAAGTACTAAACTATAATTTATATGTAAAACTATTTCCACAACAATTCTCTTAGGCCATACAAAGAGTACTAGTCTAAAATTACGATGATATTTAAAATTTAGTTTAATTTACCCATTTTCTGCCCGTCATACTAATTTTTATTCTAAAATAAGTACCTCAAAAATATCCATGCAGATGCCTACATAGCCAATACTTTAAGCAAGCATTGCATATATATCATCTGAAGGATGTATTAATGTAATGGAGACAATATAATAATAATAATAATAATAATAATAATAATAATAATAATAATAATAATAATAATAATAATAATAATAATAATAATAATAATAATAATAATAAATGAAAGAATGCAAATTGGATTCAATATTTCACACACACCAGTCACGCGTTCTCGCTCGCTGTTTAATTTTACATATGAACCTTGCAATTTCAAAATGACACCTGCATTACTTACAAGGTTACAGGAACCTTGAAACTGAAAAATGACACATGGAATACTACAACAGAGTGCCAATGATGAAAGGCTACCAGCTATATAAATGGTAGAAATTACCCTTGAAATTGAAAAATATCACCTGTTATACTGCTGAAGAAAGAGTCTTCAAGGAGTCTTCAGGGAATCTTGGGTGAGGATTTTGGAGCCAATATGAAGACTATCATTTTCTCAAACTAGAGCATAGTCATTCATGTAATGATGGCCACCTCCGGCGATTCCGGAGGAAATCTTTGGTAAGGGGTCGTTTTTTGTTTTTTTTTGTGGGGCCCAGGGGTCCAATTCAGCTGAAGAAAGAATCTTCAAGGAGTCTTCAGGGATTCTTCGGTGAAGATTTTGTCGCCAATACGAAGACTATCATTTTCTCAAGCTAGAGCATAGTCATTCATGTAATGATGGCCACCTCCGGCGATTCCGGAGGAAATCTTTGTTAAGGGGTCCTTTTTTGTTTTTTTTTTGTGGGGCCCAGGGGTCCAATTCAGCTGAAGAAAGAATCTTCAAGGAGTCTTCAGGGATTCTTCGGTGAAGATTTTGGCGCCAATACGAAGACTATCATTTTCTCAAACTAGAGCATAGTCATTCATGTAATGATGGCCACCTCCGGCGATTCCGGAGGAAATCTTTGCTAATGTGTCCTTTTTTTGTTTTTTTTTTGTGGGGCCCAGGGATCCAATTCAGCTGAAGAAAGAATCTTCAAGGAGTCTTCAGGGATTCTTCGGTGAAGATTTTGGCGCCAATACGAAGACTATCATTTTCTCAAACTAGAGCATAGTCATTCATGTAATGATGGCCACCTCCGGCGATTCCGGAGGAAATCTTTGGTAAGGGGTCCTTTTTTGTTTTTTTTTGTGGGGCCCAGGGGTCCAATTCAGCTGAAGAAAGAATCTTCAAGGAGTCTTCAGGGATTCTTCGGTGAAGATTTTGGCGCCAATACGAAGACTATCATTTTCTCAAACTAGAGCATAGTCATTCATGTAATGATGGCCACCTCCGGCGATTTCGGAGGAAATCTTTGGTAAGGGGTCCTTTTTTGTTTCTTTTTGTGGGGCCCAGGGGTCCAATTCAGCTGAAGAAAGAATCTTCAAGGAGTCTTCAGGGATTCTTCGGTGAAGATTTTGGCGCCAATACGAAGACTATCATTTTCTCAAACTAGAGCATAGTCATTCATGTAATGATGGCCACCTCCGGCGATTCCGGAGGAAATCTTTGGTAAGGGGTCCTTTTTTGGGTTTTTTTGTGGGGCCCAGGGGTCCAATTCAGCCGGAACCCTTGCGTGGTGAAGGTGGCATATTCTAATCCTGGGGTGTAAAAAAAAAAAAAAAAAAAAAAAAAGGAGTCCAGCCTCAAAAAATAGAACTTTCAAAATTTTCGACCTAACTAACCCTTGTTAGTACAGTTCTATTAATTTTGGGGATGTAAAATTTTTTGGGCCAATATTTCCAGTTTCCAAAAATCGATGAATAGAAATTCAGACTTGCATAATTCTAAAATGACTCTTAGCTACGGGGCCTCAAAGTCGATTTTTTAGTTTATACAATAAAAATTCAGGCATCCAAAACTCAGCAAGGCCTGAACGTATTGATGTTTTGTATGAATTTTTTAAATAGAACGGATCAAAATAAAGGGGCTCTAATTGAAGCCTAATGTCCGTGGCAGGTTCCCTCTCGGCTATGGGACCTCAAAGTTGGTGTTTTTTGTTAATTTTACATATGAACCTTGCAATTTCAAAATGACACCTGCATTACTTACAAGGTTACAGGAACCTTGAAACTGAAAAATGACACATGGAATACTACAACAGAGTGCCAATGATGAAAGGCTACCAGCTATATAAATGGTAGAAATTACCCTTGAAATTGAAAAATGACACCTGTTATACTGCTGAAGAAAGAGTCTTCAAGGAGTCTTCAGGGAATCTTGGGTGAGGATTTTGGAGCCAATATGAAGACTATCATTTTCTCAAACTAGAGCATAGTCATTCATGTAATGATGGCCACCTCCGGCGATTCCGGAGGAAATCTTTGGTAAGGGGTCGTTTTTTGTTTTTTTTTGTGGGGCCCAGGGGTCCAATTCAGCTGAAGAAAGAATCTTCAAGGAGTCTTCAGGGATTCTTCGGTGAAGATTTTGGCGCAAATACGAAGACTATCATTTCCTCAAACTAGAGCATAGTCGTTCATATAATGATGGCCACCTCCGGCGATTCCGGAGGAAATCTTTGGTAAGGGGTCGTTTTTTGTTTTTTTTTTGTGGGGCCCAGGGGTCCAATTCAGCTGAAGAAAGAATCTTCAAGGAGTCTTCAGGGATTCTTCGGTGAAGATTTTGGCGCCAATACGAAGACTATCATCTTCTCAAACTAGAGCATAGTCATTCATGTAATGATGGCCACCTCCGGCGATTCCGGAGGAAATCTTTGGTTAGGGGTCCTTTTTTTTTTTTTTTGTGGGGCCCAGGGGTCCAATTCAGCAGAAAAAAGAATCTTCAAGGAGTCTTCAGGGATTCTTCGGTGAAGATTTTGGCGCCAATACGAAGACTATCATTTTCTCAAACTAGAGCATAGTCATAAAGGCTACCAGCTATATAAATGGTAGAAATTACCCGTGAAATTGAAAAATGACACCTGTTATACTGCTGAAGAAAGAGTCTTCAAGGAGTCTTCAGGGAATCTTGGGTGAGGATTTTGGAGCCAATATGAAGACTATCATTTTCTCAAACTAGAGCATAGTCATTCATGTAATGATGGCCACCTCCGGTGATTCCGGGGGAAGTCTTTGGTAAGGGGTCCTTTTTTGTTTTTTTTTCTGGGGCCCAGGGTTCCAATTCAGCAGAAAAAAGAATCTTCAAGGAGTCTTCAGGGATTCTTCGGTGAAGATTTTGGCGCCAATATGAATACTATCATTTTCTCAAACTAGAGCATAGTCATAAAGGCTACCAGCTATATAAATGGTAGAAATTACCCGTGAAATTGAAAAATGACACCTGTTATACTGCTGAAGAAAGAGTCTTCAAGGAGTCTTCAGGGAATCTTGGGTGAGGATTTTGGAGCCAATATGAAGACTATCATTTTCTCAAACTAGAGCATAGTCATTCATGTAATGATGGCCACCTCCGGCGATTCCGGAGGAAGTCTTTGGTAAGGGGTCCTTTTTTTTTTTTTTTTTTTTGTGGGGCCCAGGGGTCCAATTCAGCCGAAGAAAGAATCTTCAAGGAGTCTTCAGGGATTCTTCGGTGAAGATTTTGGCGCCAATACGAAGACTATCATTTTCTCAAACTAGAGCATAGTCATTCATGTAATGATGGCCACCTCCGGCGATTGCGGAGGAAATCTTTGGTAAGGGGTCCTTTTTTGTTTTTTTTCTGAGTCCCAGGGGTCCAATTCAGCAGAAAAAAAGAATCTTCAAGGAGTCTTCAGGGATTCTTCGGTGAAGAGTTTGGCGCCAATACGAAGACTATCATTTTCTCAAACTAGAGCATAGTCATAAATGCTACCAGCTATATAAATGGTAGAAATTACCCGTGAAAATGAAAAATGACACCTGTTATACTGCTGAAGAAAGAGTCTTCAAGGAGTCTTCAGGGAATCTTGGGTGAGGATTTTGGAGCCAATATGAAGACTATCATTTTCTCAAACTAGAGCATAGTCATTCATGTAATGATGGCCACCTCCGGCAATTCCGGAGGAAGTCTTTGGTAAGGGGTCCTTTTTTGTTTTTTTTTCTGGGGCCCAGGGGTCCAATTCAGCTGAAGAAAGAATCTTCAAGGAGTCTTCAGGGATTCTTCGGTGAAGATTTTGGTGCCAATACGAAGACTATCATTTTCTCAAACTAGAGCATAGTCATTCATGTAATGATGGCCACCTCCGGCGATTCCGGAGGAAATCTTTGGTAAGGGGTCATTTTTTGTTTTTTTTTCTGGGGCCCAGGGGTCCAATTCAGCAGAAAAAAGAATCTTCAAGGAGTCTTCAGGGATTCTTCGGTAAAGATTTTGGCGCCAATACGAAGACTATCATTTTCTCAAACTAGAGCATAGTCATAAAGGCTACCACAGCTATATAAATGGTAGAAATTACCCGTGAAATTGAAAAATGACACCTGTTATACTGCTGAAGAAAGAGTCTTCAAGGAGTCTTCAGGGAATCTTGGGTGAGGATATTGGAGCCAATATGAAGACTATCATTTTCTCAAACTAGAGCATAGTCATTCATGTAATGATGGCCACCTCTGGCGATTCCGGAGGAAGTCTTTGGTAAGAATTACTTTTTTGTTTTTTTTTTTTGTGGGGCCCAGGGGTCCAATTCAGCTGAAGAAAGAATCTTCAAGGAATCTTCAGGGATTCTTCGGTGAAGATTTTGGCGCCAGTACGAAGACTATCATTTTCTCAAACTAGAGCATAGTCATTCATGTAATGATGGCCACCTCTGGCGATTCCGGAGGAAATCTTTGGTAAGGATGGATGGATGTATGATATTTAGGGCAAAAGCCCAGGCACTGGGGCCAACAAGGCCATTCAGCGCCGTAATGGAAAGAAAATAAATTATGTTAAAGTTATGAATTCATGAAGGAAATGATTAATAAATAAAATGAAGTGATGTGACCAATAAATAAGGGTATGAAGTTTAATGAATGATGTGCTATATACATAAAAAAAAATTAATGTCATTAAAATTCTACTTGATGTATTAAATTATTAAATAAAATTAAATATCGTTAAAAATTTTAATACACTTTAAAAAAGAGATGATAGCAGAAATATCTGCTTCATCTCCCAAAATATCAGACAGGGATTTACCCTGAAAATATCTCTCTCTTTGGTTAAAATATCTGGGGCAGACCACCAGAATGTGCTCCACTGTTAGTGTCTCGTCACAGTAAGCACACTCTGGAGGGCTGCTTCCTTCAAAAATAAACTGATGGGTCAGACGAGTGTGCCCAATCCTTAATCTCGTTAAAATAACCTCTGTTCGTCTGTCAAGCTGGAATGACGAAGACCACGGTAGTACATTATCCCTAATATTTCTATATTTCTTATTATTGGCAAGAAGGGGAGAAGTCCACCTTTCTTGCCATTTACTTAAAACATAAGATCTAATGGGACCTTTTAGATCTGTATGAGGCACTTTTCTAAAAGAGGTTTCTGATAAAATACTAGCAGCTTTCGCTTCCCTGTCTGCCATCTCGTTTCCGCGAACCCCCACGTGAGAAGGGACCCAACAGAAAGAGACTGATTTACGTCGACAATATATACGAAAAAGCCACTCCTGAACTTTTTGAATTAATGGATGAAAGCTATTAAATTTTTTAATAGCTTCTAAGGTGCTTCTAGAGTCTGAGTATATGACAAAATTAGAGTCACTACTTTGAAAAACTAAATCTAGGGCAGACACTACAGCTGTTAATTCGGCAGTAAATATTGATGCAGAGTCAGGTAATTTAGCTGTGTACGCTGTATCACCAAGGATAACAGCGCAACCAACACCACTATCTGACTTAGATCCATCTGTATAAATTTTTGTAAAATTAGTATGGGTAACATCGTGCTCTAAGAATTTGCCCCTAATCTCTTCTACAGTGCAGTCCTTTTTGTTAAACAGTTTCTTACATATTGATGCTTCTGGGATAACCCATGGAGGATTTACAGGATATTCTACTTCCAGGACTTTCTGGGATTTAAGGTGATTATTCCTAACATCCTCATTCAGTCGAATTTGGAATGGTTTAGAAGCTCTTGTACCAGAAAAACTTCGAGAGTCTGTTTCCTTTAGTGCTTGAAAGGAGGGATTTTTGGGAGCACTTTTCATTCTAGCCATGTATCGCAACCCTAGCTCTTGCCTTCTTAGATCAAGGGGTAAATGATCTGTGTCGACATAAATGCTTTCAACAGGCGAAGTTCTAAAAGCCCCTGAGCATATTCTCAACCCCATGTTGTGTACAACATCCAGTTCTTTTAGCTTGGTTGTACAGGCTGAGGAATAAATCTGACAGCCATAGTCTAGCTTAGATCGACACAGAGAGTCATATAGCCTCAGAAGGGATTTCTTATCAGCCCCCCAACTAAATCCAGAGACAACCTTTAAAATATTCATAGATTGTTTAACATTAAACTTTAGGGCATTTATGTGGCTAGCCCATGTTAATTTATGGTCAATAGTCATCCCCAGAAATTTAACTTCACTCTCGTAAGGAAGGATGGACCCTTTTAAACTAAGTGTGGGAACCTCTTCCACACGCCGGCACCTGGTGAATCTTACTGCAACTGTTTTGGAAGAGGAGAATTTGAAACCATTCTCATCAGCCCACTTAGTAATAGCATTAATAGACCTTTGCAAATGTTTACATACAGACAAGGAATCATATCCTGTGCAGTATATTGCAAGGTCATTGACAAAAAGCGAGCATTTAACAGGGGGCGAGATTTTTTCAATCACACTATTTATTGCCACTGAAAAAAGTGTTACACTTAAGACGCTTCCTTGAGGAACTCCTTCCTCCTGCATAAAAGGTTGGGAGAAGGAGTTTCCCACTCTTACCTTAAAAAGTCTGTTTGATAAAAAGGAATATATAAACCTGACCATTCTTCCACATATGCCCATCTTGTGCAATTGTTTCATGATGCCAATTCTCCAGGTAGTGTCATATGCTTTCTCCAAGTCAAAAAATATGCCAATGGTCTGACACTTTTTGGCGAATCCTTGCTGGATTTGGTTGGTCAGCCTCAGCAAGGGATCAAGGGTGGAGCGGTTTTTTCTGAAACCAAATTGAAATGGCGATAGTAATCCTTTGGTCTCCAGGTGCCAAACCAGTCTAGTATTTATCATTTTCTCCATCAGCTTACATACACAGCTGGTAAGAGCTATTGGTCTATAGCTGGTGGCTTGGGAAGCATCTTTATTAGGCTTTTTAACAGGGACAATTATGGATATTTTCCAGTCCTTGGGTAAAATTCCAGTTTCCCATATTTTGTTTATAATCTTCAGTAAATATTTTTTGGCATCATCTGGGAGGTGTTTCAGCATTTCATATATGATTGTATCCTCACCTGGAGCTGTGGATTCACTTGAGGAGAGCGCCTCACGAAGTTCTCTTAGGGAAAATTTGTAGTTGTATGGTTCAGATTTTCCCGAACCAAACTTCAGACACATTTCAGAATTCCTAATTCTTTGAAATTCTGGACAATAATTGTTAGGGCTGGAAACTTTAGAAAAGTGTTTTCCTAGCTCATTGGCAACTTCAGTGGGCTCTGTGATTAGAGTGTCATTTATTTTTAATGAGGGCAATGGTGACGCTACAAATTTTCCACTCAGTTTCCTTATTTTGCGCCACACCACTCTTAGTGGGGTCTTGGAGTTTATTCCATTAATATAGTAAAGCCAACATTCTCTTTTGGCTTTCTTATAAAAGCGCCGCTGCTTGGCTAAAGCACGTTTGTAGATTAATTTAGACTGAGGGAAGCCACTAGTTTTGTAACGTCTGTAGCATTTCCTAGTCACTTTTCTCAGAATACCACGTCTTATTCCACCAGGGAACTGCAGGTCTACGAGGTTTGCCTTTTGTTTTTGGAATCGAGCTTTCAGCACTCTTCAAAGTAGATTCAATAAAGTAATCATAGGCATCTAGATGAGAATGAAAGGACTCAAACTCCCTATCTAGATTGACACCCTTACTAAATTTATCCCAGTCTGCGTCCTCTACCTTCCACTTAGGTAAAACTTCAGATGGAGCATTCAGGGCATATTTCAAATGGATCGGGTAGTGATCACTTCCATTTAAATCTTCATTAACAGACCAATTAAAATCAAGGTGGATACTAGTTGAAGAAATACTAAGGTCCAGTGCAGAGAAATGATTATCGTGAATGTTGTGGAAAGTCATTGACCCATTATTATACAGGGTAACATCATTCCTGTCAATAAGGTCTTCGATTAATTTCCCTTTACTATCTAAAAACCGACTTCCCCAAAGGGGGTTGTGGGCATTAAAATCACCTAGCAGAAGTAAAGGAGCTGGAAGTTGGTCAATTAATGACTGAATATCTCCAATGTTAAAATCAAGGTCTGGTGGAAGGTATAAGGAGCAGATTGTTATCCTCTTTTCCAAAATGACTGAAATAGCGACAGCTTGTAGTGTTGTATTTAATTGTATTGTGGAGTGCTGTAGAGATTTATTAATAATAATTGCAGCACCTCCATGGGCACGATCACCAATTGGGGGATATGATTTAAATATTGAATAATTTAGTCCAGGATTATAAACAGAGTTGCCTAACATTGTTTCCTGTAGGCATATAATCCCTGGATTAAATTCATACATTAAAACTTTAAGGTCTTCTGTACGGGCTCTGAGACCTTTACAGTTCCACTGAAGAATATCGAGCAAGAATGCTAAGGTGGTAAAATGTGCTACTTCTCACTCCTTGGAGGGGAAGTACTGTTCCTAGGGTGGAGTGGGAAATTCTCCTTTATAAGAGATTGTTTTCTTAATCCCTTTTCATCTGAATTGGTGTTCAGGGTCTTTGGTTGATCTTCATATTTTTTATTATGAACCTGATGTTCAGAATTATTGCTGTGGTTCTGTGCACCACTAATCCTATTTGTCTTAGGGCGGCAAGACTGAATTGAACTCATATGTTTTTGTTCTGAAACTACTTTTGGAACCACCTTTCTAGGAGGAGAGATGTCTTCCAAAACACTGAACCCATTTGAAGTTTTTATTATAAAATTATCATTATTTGGGGAACTATTTCTTGTGCGTTTCTTGGTAGTTGCAACCATAGTTTTATTATTATTTTTGTTTGTGGCTGTGGCGATTGATGGCTCTGAACTAGCTCTATCTAATTGGGATTGTTCCTTTAGCTTATTTTGGTTTGAAGTATTTTCAGAATATTTTCCTGAATTATTGGCTGATTTTGGCACCCTTATTTTTGGAGATGAATCGACAGCTGTGGATGTGGTGGAAGATAAATTTTCTGTGCTTTTGGAAGTACAATTTTTGCTATTGGACTTCAAAGCACTTGCCGACGAAAGTTTCTCACCAGTTTGGAGATTTTCATTATTATTCATGGTTCGAGAAATACCAGGTTTGTGATATCTTCCATCAGACACAGTTATTGGTGGCCTTACATTGTTGGAAGTTTTCATATGTTTTATTACAGAAGCATACATAGTATTGGCACTTTTGTTTGCCCCCATTACCGTGCGCTTTGCTTCACTAATGCTAATATGTTCATTATCTGCCACTGCCAACACTTCTTGTTCAAATTTATATCTGGGACAAGCCCTAGAGTTTGGTGTGTGATCACCCTTGCAAAGAAAACAGTATCGGGCTGCTTTGCAATCATCAAAATTATCGTGCTCTGCAGAGCACATAGGACATCTTTTATTGTTATCGCAAGAGTTTTGAATGTGGCCATATTCAAAGTATTTGCGACACTGTCTAGGACTTCTTTTATATTTTTTAACCTGCATCCTCTCATGGCCAACAATGATGGTATCAGGTAGGTAATTAGAGGAGAAGGTTAAAAGGATAGCTGCATCACCACCCAGTTTTTTTACATGAGATACACAAGGAGGGCATCGATGGAGAATCTCCTCCTCTTTAAAAACATGCAGATCTTTTGAGTAAACTACTCCTTTCAGTGTATTAAAGAATCTGTGAGATGAAATAGATTCAATATTTCCACTTTCAGGAGGTTTAAAGTTAGCTAACAGAACTGCTTGAGTCTCATTTCCAGCTTTTATTAGAAGATTCTTTCCATACCGTTTTAAATTTCCAATGGGAATGGAACCAACCTTGCTCTCAATGCAGTCAGCAGCTTTTATCAAATTTTTCCCTCCCTCCTTGTAGATAGCAACATGCCATAAAGGGGGAGGAAGAGCTCTGGTACATGGGACTGGTCCATGTTCTTCAGCCTTTGGAACAAAGTCAAATGGCTCATCATTCAAGTTTTTCACTGAAAACACTTTCGTGCTGACAACTGAATCATTTAGAATGTGGCCATGGAGTCTTTGTTGTGCCTCACTAGCTTCCAAGGGAGAGGAAAATTTGATAAAAGCACAAAATGACTGCTTATCTTTTTCTAGAATTAATTTAATTCTTTCCACTTTGCCGAATTGCTTCACTACACTGTATAAACATTCGTAATCTAATGATAAGTTTACATTAGTGCAATAAAGGACCCTATTATTTGAATCAAATCCACCAGATTTATTAACACCCTGGTGTCTCAGTGTTTGGTTCTGTCCAACAGCCAAGCCCGTATCCATGTTCATGCCAGAAGTCGTTGCCAGTGCCGTTAAGTCATCGGATCCAGGGGAGGGAGAACTAAAAGCCAAATCCATAAGTTTAAACCAGTCCACATGCAAAGGTCCAAAAAGTGCACACCCGACACCCAAGAGCCCCCGCACAGACCCCGACAGCATATCAAAAAGGACAAACTGGGCAGCTCTACTGCTCAGCTTCCCCAGCCCAACACACTCCTAAAGCCCACGAAGAGACCCCAAGATGCCAAGAATGCACACATCAGACCACCACACACAAACTGGTTCATCCACCCACCCAAAACTGCTTGGTCATATCAAGAAAGTATCGTAGATCACTCAGGTATTCGCATTCTCCACCAATGGCACAAGTGAGAGTTGACTCCCAACAGTCCACCCCATACCCTACCCTTTCAGGATAGCACCAGTACGCTTGCTGTGGCCCAGGTATAAGCCAATCCGCCTGCTGGGAGTTCTGCCCCCACTAATGGGGACTGACTCCCCACTCCAACCGTACTCGTGGGCTTCCGGACAAAAGCCAGGAGTCCCACCTCCAAAAACCAGCCCCCCCTGGATTCCGATGGGCTGATCCCCAGAGATGGTTCCGCCCTCAAGATAGCAGTGGGAAAAATCCCATCACCATCTCTTAGGTCCAAACTATCTCGGGTGGCGACTCAACCACCACAACTCCCACAATTAGCTTCGAATGCGAACCCCTTCCAAAAAACGATCCCTTCTCAGACTCACCTAAGCAGTAAAATTTTGCGAATGTGGAAATGTCCACGCCATTTAAACCAAAAACTATGTAGGATGATTCGTCAGGACCCGGGCCCAAAGGCCAGGGTCCCTTAGCCCCTCACCTCGTCAAGGCGTCCTACTCGAGGGGACGTGAAAGTGAGCGAGAATCTCTTGTTGGCGAATCCCAGAAACTACAAGAAGGGAGAGGGCTATGTTCTCTCTCTCTACAGCTCGCTTACGAGACGGGGGGGAATCTGAATCCATTGAAGCACCTGGTCTTTTCAGTGGCCTAGATACATGTGCAAAACGGTCACTGCGTTTCTTCGGTTTGGGAGAGTCTGAATCACTTGAAGAAAGGGTATGGGTATCCATTCTAATACCTTTCCAATGGTATTCTTCCGCAGCCTGGATCGGCGGACAACAGGCTCGGATGAGGCGACGACTGCTCGTGGGCAAACCCCACCGACCTCCCTTGGACTGCTAGTTTGCTTCCTCCCATGTTTGCAAGGGGAGTTTAGCAGGGACCTTGGCCTAAGAGCATCGGTGGGAAGAACAGCCGCCCCCTCCACTGACACATCACTCGACACAACACTATTAAATTTGTCCATTAGGACCTTCACAGAGTTTCCAATTTGGGAAACAGTATTCACAAGCAAATTCAATTTTTTATCTACCCATGCTTCTAAGCTGACAATGGCATTGGGTTCAGCAGAATGAGAGTTAGGTACAGGAGTGACAGGAAAAGCTGAAGGACTGGAAATGGAAGAAAAAGCTGTCACAGGCATCGAAGGGATGGGCAAAACATCAATATCATCCCTTGAAGAATGGCCTACACTAGCAGAAGCCTTTGCTTCAGCCCTAGCTGTAGCTTTTCTAATTCGGTCACGTTTCAGTTTGTCTAAGTGAGTCTGTAACGCCTTCCATTTGCTCTTTTCCCAGTCCTTACATTTGTCACAATTCAATTCAGGAGAACAAATTTGTTCCCTACAAGTACAACAAATGGCATGTGTGTCGTATTTTACCGATGTAAGTCTAGTTTTGCAGCCTCTGCTGCAGTACCTAATGCTGGATAAACTAGAGTCCGACATAATGGTCAAAATTTCCAAATGAATAAGTCACAATCAAAGTATCCAAAAATCTAGCTAAGCTAGATAACTGCGCTACCAAAAATCAAAGAGTACTTCACAAAAGACGATCTCCAACCATCCGGTGAAACCGAAAACGAGAGCTGCTAATAACTGTTGTTCAGTCATTAACAGGCAGAAATGAACTGAGCTCCTTAGCTAAGTTGTACCTATTCTTCCCCGATAGTGGGCGGGGCAACATACCTACACCTAAAACAAAAGAGCGCTACCGCGAATTTCGAATTTTGAGCTGCCGCGTAAAGTAAAAACTATAGCTATGTAATTATTTGGTAAGTTACTTATATGAAATGTAGGAATTTGGCGCCCATTGGGAGATGGAGGACCGGAGTTTCACTGGAGGACCGGAGTTTCACTTGCTAGAGGCTGGTCTAGAAGAAGACTTCTTTGCAACGGTACGAACGGATCTTGGGTTCGTGCGTGGGCAAGAGGGAGCTCTTCCTCTGCTACCTTGAATGGGCTGTGGCTGAAGAGGAGAGAATGGATGAGGATTATACAATACCGAAGGGGTACAGCTGGAATCCTTCGGTCATTTGGTTGACTGGGCAAGTAGATTGTCTTTAGCCTTCTTCTGAAGTTCTGTAGCGACTCATTCCACCGTCACTTGAGGAAAAAGGCTGCTTTTGTCCAACAGGGCAAAAAGAAGAGAGGATCTCTGGGACGGAGTCACCCCCTTGGTGGTGAATGAGCACCACATTTCTCTTTTCTTTGACATACCTGTATAAAAGAGAGCAGCTAGTTCTTGTGCCCCATCTCTAATCGCCTTATCAACCCACAAAAGAATATTCTTTGTTGGACGGGTCGGTATAGTTCTCGGCTAGCACTCTGCTGGGCCCGAGTTCAAGTCTCTGGCAAGCCAATGAAGAATTAGAGGAATATATTTCTAGTGATAGAAATTCATTTCTCGGTATAATGTGGTTTGGATTCCACAATAAGCTGTAGGTCCCATTGCTAGGTAACCAATTGGTTCTTAGCCACATAAAATAAGTCTAATTCTTCGAGCCAGCCCTAGGAGAGCTGTTAATCAGCTCAGTGGTCTGGTTAAACTAAGGTATACTTAGCGCACAAAAGAACCCCGAGCCGGTCTGCAGCAAAATTGTCCTGTAGAGAAGAACAATCCTCAATCTTCTTCATTAAAGTGCCCACCGTCCAGTCAAGGCAACTGAAGATCTCAAATACTTTGTAGGTGTCTTTCACCAAGAGGTCAAGCTCAGAAGAAGAAAACATAATCTTCGCCGTGTCGAAGGCCAATCTACGAGCAGGATCAATGAGGCCGGAGAAGTCTCCTTCGGAGGAGGCAGAAACTCCCAAGGAGAGTGCTTCCCCAGTCGCATAAAACACATACAGTACTTCCTCTTCGAGAGGCGAGGAGAGCAAAATACTGCTTTGCCCAATTCTCTCTTCTCAGTTAACAAGGAGTCAATACCTTCTCAGTTAACAAGGAGTCAATACCTGACAACACTTTCTTGGAGGAAATTGAGAGTGGCATCTACGGGAGTTTAGCCGAGCCTGCTGGTTGCCGTAACATGAATGAAGATCCAGGAGAAGAAGGTGCCTCAGTGGAAAAGTACGATGGAAAGCAGAACAAAAAGTAGTTTAACAGGGTGCATAAGAAGACGAAGGCTGTTCTTGTTCAGGTTCCTCTTCTGCTGACATAATAGCGAACAGCGCCAAGTCCTGATGTGATTCCTCCAGTTTCAGAGGAGAAGACGAAGGTTTCTTCAAAAGCTCCAAGATATTATCCAATCGCTGATGGATGGGGAGCAATGAAGGATCTTGAGGAGCTGGTACTATGGTTGTATTTGATCACTCAGCAATAGGAGAAAGGATACAATCTTCAAAACTTGCTTAACAGAAGCTGCCGAAACAGGTTGACCCGCTGAAATAGGAACTTCTGAGTCAGAAGAACCCTCAGGCACGTAATCCAACACTGAACGAGAACTGAAAGCCAACAGGATGTCAGGAGCTACTGCACGCACTGATCCCAATGCATGTTTATGAGCCACTGGGAGCTCTGATCCCATGGGAGAAGTTGATCCCTTTGTACGCTTATGAGCCAATTGGCGCCTGAGAGCCAATGGGTGCTGACAGGCCACTGGGAGATCGGTATCCAGTGGGAGCTCTCTATCGTCCAAATGGCTGCATGAGGGCTCTTGATTCTTTTGGCACTTACAAGGAATTGATGGTTGTTCATCTAAAATGTGCCTCTTCAAAGGTCTGGAGGAATCCTGAAACCGCCAACAGCGTCCTTTGGCCTCGGAATAAGAACCACTGGAGGATAAGGTGTGGTCCATTGGTACACCTTCCTAGCACTTGGCTACCGAAAACTGGGAAGTAGCGACAGAGTCAGTTGAGGGAGCAACTACTTGTGGGCAAACCCCACCGACCTCCCTTGGACTTACAGTTTGCCTCCTCCCAGGTGCAGGGGAGTTTGGCAGGGACCTCCATCTAGGAGCATCGGTGGGATGAGAAGCCACCCCCTCCACTGACACAACACTAGCACTAGCACTTGCACCGACACTTGCACCGGGATCAACACTTTCCTTATCCAAAAGGACTCTAACAGAAGCTCCTATTTGAGAGACCATATTTACTAATGCATCAAACTTTTTATCTATCCGAGTTTCAAGACTGGCAATGGCACTAGGTTCAGAGGGAAGGGAGCCGGGTAACAGAGCTGTAGGGAGAGCGAGAGAAGTAGGAACATGTGAGCGAGAGGTCACAGGTGTCAAAAGGACCAGTTTCGGAGTAGAGGACACTGAAGCTCTAGCTTCGGCTCTAGAAGCCGCCTTTCTATGCCTAGCCTTCTCTAACTTATCTAAATAGCTGGTCAAAATTCTCCATTTTACTTCATCCCAGTCCCTATATTCTTTGCATGTCAGGTCAGGAGAGCACACTCGTCCTCAGCAATGATAACATACTAAATGTGTGTCATATTTAGAGGAGGTTAACCTAGTATTACGGCCCTTACTGCAATACCGGTTACTAGTCACACTCGAGTCTGACATTTTGAGCCAAAAAATCACAAAAGCTAAGCAGAGCTTATCTAAGCTGTGAAAATATGGCGCAGAGGCTACCAAATCAAAGAATACTTCATCAAATCCTTCAAAATTAATCCAAACCATCCAGTGAAAACTCCTGAATTCCAAAACAAAGCTGCTGAACAACCGATGTGTGGTCATTGAGCAGCAGAAACGAACTGAGCTCCTCAACTATACTGTACCTATCCTTCCCCGGAAGTGGGCAAGGCACTTACTTGCACCAAAACAAAAGAGTGCTACCGCAAATTTTAAATCTAAAGCTGCCATTACAGTAGAATTTAATAGCTATGCAATTACTTGTTAAGTTACATATATAAAAATTATATTTTTGTAATAAATTAAGTTTCATATATACTCACCAAACTCACCAAGCAATTACACAGCTATAGTTTTCTTACTTGCGTGGCAGCCTTTATTTAAAAAATCACAGTAGCACTTCGATAGTTTAGTGTAGGTGACAAGCCCCGCCCACTAACGGGAGTCCTAGAAACAACTTACCAGAGAACCTCATCCTGTTTATGCCCTAATGTCCATGAGAGTGGAGGAGGGCAGGCTCTGATTCTGTAATTACTTGGTAATTATATATGAAACAATTTTATTATGAAAATATCACTTTCATATACTAAGTAACTTACCAAGTATTACATAGTTCAATCCCAAATTGAAAGGGGGTGGGATGCATGGGCATATTCCATTCCAAATCATTAAGGCATGGCAATGACTTCGAAATAGAAAAATTGCTAGCACTGAAACAATACTTGTTGTTTCCTTACGTGGTAAGACAGCTACTTCAGGTGAATACTGCCTCTGGTTGGTGCTCATCTTGACCTGTAGTGGCACGGCAGTTGAGCCGTGGGGTGCCTCTACTTATGTGGGAGCTTTGCAGCAGAGGACAGGCCCGATCACTGGCAAAGCATACACAAGTGCCCTTGCCCTGGGCACAGTACCAATATAAAAAACAACCATACAACACTTTCACCTACACTGAAAACACCACAACCCATCTGCTGAGACTGGTGGGTACCATACCCCAGGTACATTGTACACCCTGGCTCCAGAAAATTCGACAGCTTAGTAGGAGAAAAAGTGAGATTCCCATGCTTCCTCCCCCAGCCACTAAAAATGGCCCCAAGGTAGTGAAATTTTCAAACAATGTTTCAACTTCTTTCAAATAGTGAGACGAAAAGATTGCATCACATTTCCAGTAGGCTGACTGTAAAATGGAAGTGAGGGACATATGTGCCTGAAAGCTAATAAGGAAGAGACTGCCCTGACATCAAGATCTTTCACTTTAAAAGTAAGTAAAATGTCCTCCTGAATCTGAGAGTGCGCCTCAGAAATTAAGTCTTTGATGAAGAAGGAAAATGTGTTCATTAGAGGGCGAGACGGGTTCTTGACAGAGCTCCAGAGGTTACTGGATGGTCCTCTGATCTTCTCAGTCCTGCTCAGGAAATACTGAAGCCCTTACAAGGACAAAGAACTCTCTCTTCTTCTTCAGAGTCAAGGTAACCGTTAAGGTCTTAATGGAGAAAGAACATGGCCAGGGCTTGGAAGGGTCCTCATTCTTGGCTAAAAACCAAGGGTAAAGTAGCAAACTGCATCTCCTTGTGAAAACAAAAACCTACCCTTTATCAATAGCTTGGAACTTGCTAATATGTAAGCAGTAGCCAAGGCCATGAGGAAAAGTCTTCCAGGTAGGGTTTCTCCAAGAAGAGGAACGAAGGGGTTCAAAAGAGGGACCTGTCAACCACTTCGACACTAAGTCCAGGTTTTAGGAGACCAGGTCTTCCTTTCTTACTTAGACCTATCAAAGGACTTGATACGGTCGTTAAGATCTGAGATTAATGCAAGATTCAGGACCCCTGTGTTTAGACACTGAGCTAAACACAGCTCAATACTCCTTAATGGTGGAGGACGAGAGATTCTTGGATCTCCTTGGATAAAGAAGGAAATCTGCAATTTGGGTCACAGACATCTTAGAGGAAGAAATGTTGAGTCTAAGACACCAGCTTCGGAAAATCGCCTACACAGCCAGGAAGACTCAGCTAGGAAATCGACGCCTGCATCTTGCAATAGCCTCTGCAGCGCATCTTGAAAACCCTTGCACTCTGACAAGTTTCCGGACAGTCTGAAGCCTGTCAGGGCAAGAGAGGACAACCCTCTGGTATCTCTCAAAGTGAGTAGACAAGGTTTTTTTAAGGGAAGGAGTCTCGTAAAGTCCACCCACAGTTGTGGCAGGTCCTGGAACCATTCTTTCATGGGCCAGAACGGGACTACGAGAGTCGTCGTAACGTTGTGATGAGCCAAAGACTTGAAGGGAGGAAAGGTGTAGAAGTCCAAGCGGGACCAATCTTACAGTATGGCATCTGTTGCCCATGCTAGAGGGCCAGGGGCCTGAGAACAAAAGAGAGGAAGGCGATGGTTCCTTGTTCCTTGATGGGGCAAACAGGTCCAATGTTGGCCTGCCCCATAGTTTCACAGATTCCAATAGACCGGGGGATCCAAAGTCCGCTCAGTGGCAAGGATCTGCTTTTCAACGGCTCAGTTCTTCCGCCAGAACATTTACTTTGCCCTGAATAAATCGAGTGACTAGACTCATTCAATTTGATCTGTCCACAGTAGAATGTCCCTTGCTGTCTGGCTGAGAGAAAATGAGTGAGTGCTGCCTCGTTTTCGTATGTACACTAGGGCTGTGGTATTGTCTGAATGGACTACCACAGTCTTCTTGTGAACTACGGTCGAGAAGCACTAAAGCCCTAAATGAACTGCTTTCAGCTCTCTGACGCTGACGTGAAAGTTCTGGTCTTCCAGCAACCACATCCTGGAAACGTCAGGGTTCCTCAAGAGAACTTCCCAACCTAGAACCAAAGTGTATGAATGGAAGTCCAGGTCTCGGCTCACAGGATGAAAGGCTTTCCTTCCGAAAGTCTACATTCGGACAGCCACTATGCCAGTCTGACTTGATCTTTGGGTTGATGGGAAACACGTAGGTGTCCGACTGTGTTTCCCTGTCCCAGTTGGGCTTGAGGAAGAATTGCAAAACTCTCATGAGAAGTTTGCCTAACTTGGTGCACATCTTGATGGATGACAGAGACCCCAGTAGGCTCGTCCACTGATGGGCCGAGCAAAACGAAGGGGCTAGAAACTTGTGGACCAACTGAAGGCAGCTGGTGATTCTTTTGGCAGACAGAAAAGCCAGAAAAGTCCGAGAGTTGGGACTCGTCCCCAAACAAAGGAACTCTAGCAGTGGGGCCAGCTGGGACCTCTGAAGGTAGATGATAATTCCCAGTTCCTGAGGGAGGAGATGTTCAAGCCCTTTGTGCATTTTTCCCTAAAAGGGGATTGAAGAGGAACAGAACCAGTCTTAGACGCAGACTTCTAAGACTGGCAACGAGGGTGCAGCCTCTCAAGGCCGCGCTCTCGCAGCTCCCGAAATGTGAGACCCCAGAGGAGAATGCGAGTCAGTTCCCGCCTGAGGGCAGGAAGAGCCAACGAGAGAAAATTACCTCCCAGAAGAGAGGCAGTCCTTTTAGAAGTCCAGCAGGACTCTTGAAGGGAACCTCTTCCCTCCTTCGTCTGGTGTTTGAACTGATAGGATCAAGTCACCAGGTTGGGAACTGACCAAGCACTGGTAAGCTCTCGGGAAGGGCTTGTAGTGCTGGCAGGGAGAGCCAAAACACCTGGCTGCCTCGGCCCTTTCTCTTGCTCTGCTCCTGAACTGGGCCAGGGAGAGTACTCTCCAGAACCAGATCGGGATACTCAATATTCCACAGAATCTTGAGCACTAAGCGGAACCTCTAGGACTGGGAACCGAAGCGCAAACCAAGATCTGTGCGCCCGTGGCTCCCGAAACACAAAACACAGGGGTATGCAAATTGGTTCCTGAACCGGAAGGTCAGGAGCAACCAACGAGAGACCCACTGCCTCCTCGGAAGGAGGCAGTCCCTAGACGCCCAAAGGACTTCAAGGAGGAAGAGGCAGCCTTCCTCTCCTTTGGCTAATGGAGGTCTATCCAGTTTCCCGGGACCCCCTCGAATCTCGGGAGAGGAAGGAAGGAGGCAGCAGAAGAAGAAATTGAAAATATGCTGAAGAAGACGGCAGCTACCTCCACAGGGCGATTTTCTTCACCTTCGCTCCAACATCCTCTACAGGATGGTGGACACGAAACATCGTAACCTCCAGGGCAGCTAGGCAGGATCACAACAAAAGCGGCTCAAGACATGACCACTAGGAGAAGCAGCAAGCGCGCTCAGGACAGCAGATGCTGAACCTATGGCAGCGGTTCGGAAGGAAGGAGCTAGCGCAACAGCCAGGAGAGTCACATGAACATCACCAGCGACAGGAGCAATCAGGACGGCTGCAGCAGGAGACCAGGAGGAGCCGCCCGGAGAGTTGTCAACAAGTCAACAGCGGCAATCACACAGGATGCACAGCAGGAGCAGACGGACCACAGATATGCCAGAGGCAGTTCCACAGCATACATGGAGGCCAGCAATGACAGCGATCACAGCGATCGATCCATATCGGCGGGAACAGAGTCGGAATGATCCATACGTGGATCTATGCTATTCCAACTAGGTACTGTGGTCGATCCTGAAGCAAACACTGTACAGTATGAATGTCGGGACTCCTTCAGGCAAAGATATCCCAACTGTGATATCCAGCCAACTACTGCTACGCCTACAGTGCTCACTGTCAACCTGAAAGAAAAAGCAGAGATGATTAGTAGAAGGAGACTCCTCTCACCCTGAGGAAAACTGCCTTAAGAAGTGAGAGGAGGCCCCTGAGAAGAGGTCGCCCGACCACCTGCCTCCAACCCCCCCTCGCCCGACGAGCAAGTGAAGAGGGCGAAGGAGAGAGATCTCTCCTAAAGGTGAGAAGAACCTACAAGGAGAGAGGAGGGAGGAGGGGAGACTTACTGACAACGTCTACAACCTTCCCCCAAAACCCCCCCCCCCGCAATTCTTCCACAGCACAGGCAGCAAAGAACACCACTCAGCACAAGTAGAAAGGGAGTAGTCATGCCCTTGTACATGGAGGGCATGAGCCCAAGAAGGGGAGTGAACTTGTTACGTCCCAATCAATGAAGGGGAGCGAAGTTATCATGTCCCAATCTGATATATCCGAACAACGCCTTCAGAATCTAATTTAAGAGCTACAGGAAGAGAAGCATTACCACTCAGTTACGCCTCTCTAAATACGCCCTTGGCCATCAAACCCAAGACACATACACAGGGGAACTACAGCCTATGCAAGGATATCACAAATCATGGGTTTGTATTAATAAATATCAAAAACATGCAATATATACAAAAAAATACAGAGAGATCCCACTGAGATAAATAAAGAGCTCAAAGACAGTCAAGCAGAGAGATCCGAAAACACGTCTGCAACACATGATGCCCGAAAGCAAACTGGAATGTTTACATCCGGGCAGGTGGGTATTCCCGCCTACCTGACGGTATTTACTGCCTAACCACCTTGTTCAAGAGTTTAACAGCTGGGTCCAGCTCCGCTGTAAGTAAATCCTAATGTAAAAGCCCGATGGTTTTTAAATCATGTCGGAACAATCTACTATTACAATAGCAAAATGACAAGTCTCCTCCTTCCACTGACAAGGGGATGAATTAAAGAGAGCAACACAGTGCATACAACTGTCCAAACAATAGGCAAATAGTGGCATGCTACATTCATGCATCTTCAAACACTAAATGTATGTTCATAAACTTGCTGTACAATTGGCCTTGTGCATGTTCAATTATAAACGGCCTTGCATAAGCTCAAAATCCATTAACAATCGACATTATCTTTTATGAAAACATCATTAATCCTACAAACATTCCTTCCCAGGAATAGTCCACACCATGGCACCAAGCAAATTTCTGGGTTTGAAGTCCAAGTGAGGTACTTGAACATTATCATTACCAATATCATTAACCCTTAATGGATGGGCATCATCATATGATGATCTATAACAGGTTTTGAGTGATGGACAGGCTAACTCATATTATGCACTTTACCATTTGGATGAATTTAGTGGGAAAGATGTTCATAGCACCTCAATGGTCCATAAATGACTTATGGCAACTGTAATAGCTCAGCACAGAACAGAGGGGGATCAGTCGGCCTTTAGACTTGATGGGGGAATGTATTGCCCACCACTATCCCATGATGTCTTTTTATTTATTTGCTCATAAAAAATACCCAGGGATTGCTGTTGGTTTTAGTTCCCATCTATTATAATAGTATGTCGGCTATAATTGTAATTTTGCAAAAAGTGTAAGGAAATGTTAGAAAAAACATGTAAACCTCCCTATCTCAGTAAATCTCGTATATATTTTACAACAAATATACTCAGAATTAGTTACCAATTTTAGTTCTTATCTGTTATGATACTGTGTGAGCTGTCAATATAATTTTACAAAATAGAATAAAATAAATTATTAGAAAAAACACGTATAACTTGGTAAAATCAGCATATTTTTACTAGTACCTTGAAAAAGAGGCCCAACACAGGGTAGTAATTAGTCACTTTCAACTTCTTGTAGAAGGAAGAGAAAATTTTATAGAGTTGTTTTTCTTACACCATGTGTATTTGCAAATCTTCCTCTTTCCATTGATGTGTTTTTTCTTAAATTGGACAACCTTAAAGTTTGCCCATCTAGGGGTGTGTTAACATGTTCAAACATGATCAAATGCAAATTTATGTTGTGTGTGTACACACTATGGCTGACTAAAGTGTCTGGCTAGGCTATGTTTGAGGAAGTTGACTTAGCCTAAGTGTCTAGGCTATGTCTAAGGAGAGCTAACTGAAGTGTCTAAGCTCTGTATAAGGAAAGCTAACTGAAGTGTCTAGGCTACGTCTAAAGAAGTTGCCTTAAGTGTCTAGGCTATGTCTGAGGAAGGTGACTTGGGCGAAGTGTCTAGGCTATGTCTAATGATTGCTGAATAAGTGTCTAGCTAGGCTCTAAGGAAAGCTAAGTAAAGTGTCTAGGCTATGTCTAAAGAAGTTGCCTGAAGTGTCTAGGCTAGGTCTGAGGATGTTGACTTAGGATAAGTGCCTAGGCTATGTCTAAGGAAAGCTAAGTGTCTAAGCTAAGTGTCTAACTAGGCTCTGTCTAGGGAAGGCTAACGAAAGTGTCTAGCCTATGTCTACAGAAGTTGGTAGATCCAAGCTGGCTGTCCACGGTGAGCTAGGCTATGGCAGCTGACGTTTTTCTATAGAACTTTACCTGCTGAACAAGAATTTAAAGTAATATTTTGTCGCTTGGCTGTAATTAAGCTGTAAATTATCTTAGAACTGGTGTGGTAAAACCCTTTCGAGAATACCTAACAGTAAGGAGGACCCATTGGGAATCCGGAGTTTTTGTTGGGGTAAATAACCTGGGAAAAGGTTTGGGTACGTTATTGTTGCATTTCGTGTTATATATGACATTTGGAACATGAAAAACAAGCATAAAAAGAAGGGCAAACAAATGGATAGTGGGAGCCGTTCCAAAGGCACTTTTCATTCATTACTAGTACTACTGATTCTAAGCCTTAACACGCATGCGCTAACTTTTGGTTCACCAATCAGCAGCTGCCGGTTTTCTGCGATTAGCGAGAGCTGAGAGAGAATGGCAATTGACATTTTCCTGAGTTATTTTACTTGCTGAACAAGAATTTAAAGTAATTACCTCTTGCCAGAACATACAAGCTTGCAGGAATCTTTAAAAATACAGATAAGGCACACAGCGCTGTTCTGCCACAGCGACCTACAGAGGCCACCCAAGTTGAGAGCGGAAATGGTAATGTTTTGTTTCCCATTTACGAAAGCTTCGAATAGTGTGCATTGGAGCTAGACCAGTGGTTCTCAACCTTTTTATTACCACGCCCCCTCTAAGAGCTGGTCCTTCCCTCCACGCCCCCCTTGCATCTATGAGTAAAATTCCCTCCCAGATTTAAGGGAAAATAAAAAAAAAAAGAGAAAAAGAAGGAGTTTCGAGGGACAGGGAGGGAGGTAAATAATTACAAAATAATGGTAAGTCTAGCGAGTCTAACTAGAGTGGTAGACTATAGGAAACTAACGTTATAAGGCAATACGGATGCATATTTTTAATAAACTTCTGAATATTAGTTCCTCACTCTTGTTAAGAAAATAACGAATTTAATTCTAGAATTTTTAAATTTTCCCTAGGCCTCGCGCCTCCCCTGGAAACTGCTGACGCCCCCCTAGGGGGGCGCGCCCCCCAGGTTGAGAACCACTGAGCTAGACTATGGCAATTGACATTTTTCTATGTTATTTTACAAGAGTTTAAGGTAATATTTTCCCGGTCAGCTGCTGCTAAACTGTAATTTACCCCTAACTGTGTGCGACCCACTGGTACAGACGTGCAGTTTACAGGTCAATTACAGTTTAGTTACAGCCAATTGACAAAATATTTTTTTAATTCTTGTTCAGCAGGTAAAATAACACAGGAACACGTCAACTGCCATAGGCTAGCTCACTGCGGACAGCCAGCTTAAAATTATCCAGAAGTTACCTCAAGTGTCTAGGCTATGTCTGAGGAAGTTGACTTAGACAAGTTGCCGAGTGTCTAGGTTACGTCTGAGGAAGTTTACTTAGGCCTAGGCCTCAGTGTCTATAGTCTGTTTTTTCCATCTGTCCACCCGCCTGTGGTGCTCGCGCATGGTAACACTGTGCCCCGGGCTTTAAATAGTTACGCTATGTGTAAGTTTTAGGTAAATAAAAGGTTATCTAGGTGTACATTTGCAACTGAAAAGTGTTTTAATAATTTACTGTATGCAAATTACACCGTTAATATTCGAAATAGGATATTGTTATTATTGTTGAATGTAAGCAGCCTTTTCAGGGTGGAGAATGGAACAGCCAGACGCAGTGGCGGGAAAATTGCTTCTCTCGCAGTTCACTACGGCAAGATGTCAATTTTATTGGACCACACCTACTCTTGCTACTAAGCTACATGTTACTCCATTACAAGTAAGTATATCAGTATATACTTTTAATTTTTATAAAGTGCGTTTTAGCCAGATACGACATGAAGTAACACATAGCTTAGTAGCAGAGTAGGTGTGATCCAATAAAACTGACAACTTGCCGTAGTGAACTACGAGAGAAGCAATTTTCGCCACTGCGTCTGGCTGTTCCATTCGCCACCCCGAAAAGGCAGCTTGCATTCAACAATACTAACAATATCCTATTTCGAATATCAACGGTGTAATTCGCATACAGTAAATCATTAAAACACTTTTCAGTTGCATATGTACGGTAGATATCCTTTATTTACCTAAAACTTACACATAGTATAACTATTTAAAGCCCGGGACGCAGTGTTACCATGCGCGAGCACCACAGGTGGGTGGAAAGATGGAAAAAAACAGACTATAGGCTACATCTGAGGTTGACTTAGGCCTAGGCTACGTCTGAGAAAGTTGACTTAGGCCTAGGCTACATCTGAGGAAATTAACTTAGGCCTTGGCCTAAGTGCCTAGGCTACGTCTGAGGAAGTCGACTTAGGCCTTGGCCTAAGTGCCTAGGCTACGTCTGAGGAAGTCGACTTAGGCCTTGGCCTAAGTGCCTAGGCTACGTCTGAGGAAGTCGACTTAGGCCTTGGCCTAAGTGCCTAGGCTACGTCTGAGGAAGTTGACTTAGGCCTAGGCCTAAGTGTCTAGGCTATGTCTGAGGAAAGCTGACTTCCACAAGGGGAAGCAGACTCACTGCACAAGGAATTTCACACTAACCTAGCAAATTCACTCCAGAACAAATGACCAAACACGAGTTACAAGAAAACACCTACCTGGCAGAAAAGCTCAACAGCATGCATTCAACGAAGCAGAACGAAAATAATCACTAATCACGACGGAAGTGGTCATTTCCATTCTAATGACGTATACCAACCGTCACGGAGACTGTTATCAACATACTTTAAGCGCTGCATAATTTTGGTCACCCACGGCCGGTGTTCCAAGATTTTTTTAAAGCAAAACAACAATGAATAATTACCACTCTCGTATTTCTGATTAAAACTACAGTGAAAGGAACAGTATTGACATAAAATTCAGAAATTCTCTATTATGTGTTAAAGTGAGATGTGAATAAATTTAACTTCGTTATTTTTCGTTTCGAGACTATGCTGTAATGTATGTAAAACTAAACACTACTACCCAAAGAATTTTAAGTTTTGTATCACACAAATAACATATTTCATAGCAATATTACTGCTAGTATTAACCTTGGGTTTGTGATGGCAGTGTAAGAGTACTCGGTCCTGGATAGTAGACTTGGACTGGTTGCCTTTTAAGATTATTGAGTGGTTTATATGCCAACAATGGTCAAAAATACAAAAATCACAAAATAAGACGCAAGGGTGTACTGTCGTGCAAAAAATTCAGTTCCCCTTAGTCATCCAGAGAGTGAAATTGGTGAACATGTATCCACTGACTGTGAAACACTGAACTGAAGCACAGAAGCAGTTGTAACTGATGGAACTTGGAAGACCCAACCAGTGTTGCCACACTACCACACCACTGACTACCACGCTTGCCTAAATTTTAAATTCATTCAACCATATATAATCTAACGTATATAAAACAATATATGCTTTCTTTCATAGTCTAAAGATGATTTCCCATAAATTTTCCTTATCAAGTTAATCACAATCAGTTTTTACACATATTAAAACAATTCAAGTTACCTTAATTAGATGGCAACTAAACCTGCCACTCTGTTGTCGTCTGCAATCGACGTGTCAATCAAGACATCACTCAATCAACTTCTGCTGCTTCATAATTCAGAGTAAACAACCATTCTTTGATGGCTCTTCATTCATTCATTATTATATAATCATATGTATGAATATACAAATAACCAAGAATATAGGTCAATGAATCACACAGTAAAAGAAACTACTAATATACCTGACCACAACAACCCCCTAAAATGAGTGATAGTAAATTTTTTGTTGTTGATGATACTGGGTTTGAGTGTAAAATGTGCAGTTAAGGAAATATGCAAAATAAATATGAGAATAAAAGTGCTTAGAAGTCAATATTCATGGATTAGTATTTCCTATAGATTGTCATATCTTATCAACAGACATGACTTCACAAGATGAGAGAGAAATATCCATATGGTACCTACAAGATGCAATGAAGAAGCTTAATTCGCTTAGGACAAACTTTAGGAAAAAACTGAGGAAGATAAGGGATTTGAAGAAGTCTGGCACAGGTTCTGATGCAGTCTATGAATCGACATTTTATTACTTTCAGGAAGTGTTGTTATTTTTATGATACCAAGAAATTCCTGCAGATTCAATTAATACCGTAGATGATCATGAGGGTTCTAGCTTCACAGGTGAGTATTTTTAGGCTTTATTCATCATGATTATATAGCAAGTATATAACTATATTGTTTTTGATGAGATGAAAACATGCAAAATACAACATAATATAACAACAGTATATATATATATATATATATATATATATATATATATATATATATATATATATATATATATATATATATATATATATAATAAACAATCAAAAACTAAATCTTAAGTCTGTTAACAGATTTTCATGGATACATTGTCGACAAAATCTTCTGCAGGGATTTGCCACCAAAACCTCCTATCTAGTCATTTTAGATATCAACAGAATTAGCAAAAGTAGTGATTGAGTGTCAAGAAATGACGACATGGAAGTTACACAATGGTTCTGATTTGAAAAATGCTAGTATTATTTCATTTGTTGTATGTCCTTTGTTCTTGAAAAGTGCACTGTACGTTGCACCTTTAGTTATCTAGAGTTCTGGAACTAAGAAACTTACTTGTAGTACTGTAATCGTAAATTTGAAATTTCTGAAAGGAATGCTCTTGGCCATACCACAGTGTCCACTTTTGCACTCTTCTTTCAGCAGCTGGATAGGTAGGATTTGTTCCAGATGTGTGTGGTAATTTGCCGGCCAGACACTCGCTAGATCAATGCCGATCTTTGCTTTGTGTTGATGTGTATCATGTTAAGTCATAACACTACAATTGTAGGCTCGATCAAGTTGCAATTTTAGTGATCTGTAATAGAAATGAGGTAACCTTTTTAAATCTTGATATCCGGTTTCCATGTGTTCCAGAAATTCTTTCTTTGTTCATTGTCAGTGTGTTTTGGTTATGAACCCAGCTAAATCTTGCATTAATGTAACGTTGTAAATTTGTGGTTAGTTTGTGGTAAGGTAAGTTCAATAGCTTGCGTGTTTTCTGTGTTGTAGTATATTTTTTGCAGTAAAACTTTTAAAAAAACTCATGTTTGTGTAATACCACCTGTAGTGCTGGTTCTTAGCTGGAGTTTCTTTTAGACTGTGTATTAGACCCAGAACAGCGGGCAAGAGCCAGTAAACTGAGTTACCGTCGAGAAATTCTTGACATTTGGCCCTTTGTTGGCGGCTACACTGATGACGAGCCAGGACACAAGTGGTAGGCTGTACCAATCCAGGTAGTATGAGAGTAATGCAGAATTCTGGACAGGTATGATTTCGTTGTCTTATCGGGGTAACTCTCTGGCAGTGGTCGAGTCCAAACCTGTCAAATGCTGGTGATCTGCAGTGTTGGATTGTGAGATCATATAATCATCTTAGCAGATTTGCAACGCCTCAGTGCGTAATTATTAAAGTAGTCGAAATGGCAGCTAAGTTAACAGCCCTCATAACCCTTCCCAGACATAACGCAAAAGAGTCAAACTGAGAACTGCTACAGACTCAACCTGCAGAGACCTATCGGGATCTCATTAAGAAGATCGATTGAGATTATGGCGAACTTGCCGATATTTTTAGGTCTGGTGTCAAGTTAGAGAACGTCTCTAATGAAGATGTGTGCAATGCACTCAGCGAGGCTGGAGCTGCTTAACCTATCCTTCAGGCAAGAGTCTCTCAGCTTTCCCAGACTTATCAACTGTCTGAAGGGAAATTAAGGGAGGTCAAATTACCTGTCTTTAAGGGGGGGTATGAGCGAATACGCAACATTCAAACAGTTTTCGATGTCTATGTGCACAACCGTTCAGAGTTAAATCCGATCACCAAGTTCACACACCTACTTACCATGCTAGAAGAAGAGCCATTTAGATTGATAAAGTCATTGAGCGTCACCACAGAGAACTATGAGGTAGTGATCTGTTTAGTAGACAAGTTAAACGATAACTCACAACAGACATTAGCTCTGTTATTCAATCACCTAGGGGATTTGCCTACCCCTACCTCCCAGCACGAAAGCCTCAGGAAGTTTCGAATCAAACTTAGTCCCATGTTGCAGGGGGATTCTATCCACAAGTTGTCAACTTTTGGCAAAAGTCAGATTATTCAGTAACCAAGTTGTATGATGCTCTAGACTTTCACATCTGTACTTCGAGCGACCTTGTAATTATGACACCATCGTCAAACCCTTCAAAACCTAGGACCAAACAGCCATCAGCTGCTGTGCACGTCAAATCTTGCCCCTTTTGCAACAAAAGGGCATTCCACGAATGATTGTCGCAAATCTGTTAGTATAAACGACTGTAAGAGGGTCTTAATGCAGAACCAAAATTGTTTCAATTGCCTTGTGAAAGGCCATCATAGTCATGAGTGGCGCAGTAACCATACAAAAGTTGTGGAGGAGGTCACCATACCCTCATTTGTTTTAATAACGTAAAGTCTAATCAAAACCTTAACATACCTTCAACTAGTAACACCATTCCTAAATCCAACATTGTGTCTAAAGCCACCAATCAGACTCAGGACCAGCAAAAAGAAAGCCCAAAGAGAAAGCTTAAGGTAAACAATCAATGTAGTAAATCAGATGAGAAGTAGTCTGTTCATGCTAGACTGTTGAATTTGCCTAGTAGCGTGGACTTGTCACCTACTTTATTGCCAACTGCTTCAGCTACCATTCGTGGTAACAATAATAAGGAACACGTGACCCAAGTATTTTTCGACACCAGAGGCCAAAGGAGCTTTATTAGTAGCTGTTTGGCCACTGAATTGAACTTTCTCATCACCAAAAAGGTTTCATTGAATATTGCACCCTTTGCAAGTGACATGATTAATGGATAGTTTAATTTAGTAGCATGCTGGCTGAGAATAGGCCAACGAGCCCTGAGGTTATGGTTGCTAGTTCATGATAAAGTAAACACGCCCATTCACAACGTCGGACTGATGAATGCAAGAGAACATTTGCAACAGAAGGGTTACACACTTGCTGATCAGGTTAAAAGAGACAAAATCGAAAATGTAGAGATTTTAATGGGAGCTGATTATTTCAATTGTTTTGTGTATGGCTTAGAGAAATGTGATGGCATCAGCTTATTTGTAACACCTAATGGAGTATCCCCTTATGGGAGAATCCCAGGATGGGCTTGACAGGGTGTTGAAACGTCAGTCGTAAGAACGTTACATGTGCATAGAATTCAAGAGACTGAACATGACACTGATGAGTGGTAGAGATTGGATACTCTGGGCATTCAATCCGATGAGCAATTCATTGTTGCACACCACACCGTGATGTAACGTGTTGTGAGTAGCATTAAGCAAACCTAACAAAGTTACCAGGTCAGTCTGCAGCTCCATGATTGTGAGAGGCCGACTACCAATTATAAGCTTGCAATTGTTCACCTGAAATCGTTAGAAGCTTGTTTCAGTCGTGATCCCGTGTACTATCAGCAATATTCCGATGTGGCCCAAAAGTGCGAAGATACTGGGTTTGTTTGAGGGCTATTATATGCCTCACTTTAGGGTAGTTAAGGAAACTGCGACCACACCACTCCAAGTAGTGTTTAATGCTACTTCAAAGCAAAGTGGTGGGCTGTCACTTAATGAGTGCCTGTATGCTGGCCCTAACTTAGTAGAAGTGTTATTTGATTTGTTATTAAGATCCAGATCCAAGCCTTATTCTGCAACAGCCGATATTTCTAAGGTGTTTCACCATGCTATCCTAGAGTCCAAAGACTCCAAATATGCTCGTTTTCTGTGGCCAGAAAATTCATCCAACATTTCCACCTTTGAGTTCCAAGTAGTCGTATTTGGTGTAACCTCGAGCCCCTCTCTCTTGCAGCAAGTCTTGCAAACTCATCTGCAAAAGGAGGGTAGAGATGAGCACTTAAAGCACTTTTATGTTGACAGTTTCATGAAAACCTATGATTCTGTAGAGAATATGATTGATGATTCACTCCAAGTCAAAGCAATTTTGGAAAGAGCTCAAATGCCACTTAGGGGATGGGCTAGTAACAATTCAAAATTTGATTCTGAAGTTCATGCTGAAGAGCAAGTAGAAATTCCAATTCTTGGGATGATTTGGAACCTCAAATCCGACACCTTGTCACTCAAACCGTTCAAGGGGAAGGGAGTGATATATGTTAAAATGGTAACCACCAGACGAAAGTTCTTGTCCTTAGTTGTGTCCAACTTTGACCCTTTAGGTCTTGTATCCCCAATTTTTGTCAAAAGTAAAACCTTTTTGCAAGTTCTGTGGAATGAGAAAGTGGGTTGGACCGATGTGCTAACCCCTGAGAAAGCAGAAGAAGCGAGAGAAATACTTGCTAATTTTCTAGAGATAGGTAAATTAAAATTCCAAAGGGGAGTATTTTCGGAGAATTCAGAATTACATGTTTTTTGTGATGCTTCCATGAAAGCCTATGGCAGAGTAGCTTATGCTAGAAACGTCAATGGGGACATCTATCTCTTAACTGCCAAACTGAGAATTGCCCCTCATAAGAAATATACGCTAACAATCCCACGATTAGCTCTAATGACCTTAATCATTGGGGTCAGATTAGCCAAGTATCTCAGCCAAATCTTTAAATTTAGTAAGATAACGATCTGGGGAGGTAGTAAAGTAGATATCACATGGGTGGATAGCAAAGTTGAAAACAAAAACACCTTCATAGCCAATAGGGAATGGGAGGTGTCCTTTATTCTACAGGAGTGTGGATTCGATTTGCGGTAGTTTCCACCAAGCAGAATCCAGGGGATGTGCTGTTCCCCGGGGCAGATGTTGCATGTCCCAGGTCCCCTAGCAGCAATTGATGACTCCCAAGATGATGCATCTTCGTCGATAATAATGTCTGCACTACGAGAGTTGCAGAAGGAACTTCGGCCAACACCATCTGCTCCATTACTTCACTTTTGGGAGAGTATATCCAACTACAGCTCTCTTTACAATATAATGCAACATGTTCATAAATTCCTAGAATAACATTGCAAAGGGCGAGATCTGGGAATATGGTGGCTATCGGAACTGTCCTTTTCCGACGAATAGAATCCCGTAAATGCTGCAACACGTCACAGTAGTACCCCTTGTTTACTGTCTGACCAGGTGGAGGATATTCATGATGAACAATTCCCTTGTAGTTGAAGAAAACGATGTTTTTCTCGGTTCTGCTGGTTGATGGTCTCCCAGAACATTCGTCACTATTATAAGAACTCAGTCTACTTGCTTGGCTCTTTATTGAGAACAACAATGAATGCATTCTGAAAGTACACAAATGAGAGATTCAAATATCTGCTAATTTAAGTATGCATTAAAGATATGAAATAATCAACTCGATATTTGACAATAAATGTAGTCACATTTATTATCAAATATCGAGTTGATAATAAATGTAGTCACATAATGCATACAAGTTTCTACGTCAATATCAATAACTTACAATGATAATATGCTTTAATAAGGTATGTGATAAAATTCCAATATCTAGGTTACAAATGGAAGTTTCTTAATAAGGGAACCAACTCCACAACATAGTTATCAGTATAAACAATAAAGGGAAGTAACCATTCAAGCAGCATTGCCCATAATCACATATCTCGCCCCTGAGTCTTTTGTAATACAATGGAACAAAGGCTGTTTTCCGAAGGCATGAAACTATATACAGTAATGTAGTGTAGTGATAGTGACTAGAGTTCAACATGAATAAGATGGAATATAAAAAAATGAAACGTAATATTGAATCAAAACACAGCAAGGCATTCTCTGCTTGAGGACTTTAGTTCTTCACATCATAGTCAGCATGCCACGTGGACTTTTTGGTCTGACGAGTTGATCTTTGGGGTGGTTTGGTCTGCTCCGGACTCAAAGGATTATTTAGTTGATCTGTGTGCAGAGAGACGTTGGGTACTGTGGGTGTAGGTGGTACTTCTATCGGCATGTCTGCAGTTAGAAGAGGCAAATCACAACTATGTGGAGTTTTTTTAGGGGTTGATGGTGTAGTTGATCTATGTTCTGTGCTCTGAGGTGTTACTGAGGGCATTGGGTTAATTGGTTGTCCTTGGGTGCAATGGTCTGTGGGGCTTATGCGATGTGATATCCTTGTAGGATACACTGGGATGAAACATCGTAGGAATTTTCTATTTCTGAGTGTGACCTGTCCTGATACATCCACACGAACTACATACTTGTCAAATTGACGGACCTCAATCACAATTCCAGTTTTGTCCTATTTCAAAGGATGTGGACCTGTCTAGTTTTGGATACATACATGATCCCCTACAATCAATGCAGGTAGTCTTTCATATGTTGCTCTAACCTCTCTGCCACTTTTATGTGGCACTGATGCAGTACTGCCTCGCGCAATGTCAAAGTGTCGTGCCAAGTACCATGTGGTTGATAACGACCAGGAGGGATCAGTATGAAGTCCTGAATAGGACGGCTGAATACTCACATCACTGGGGACAATTTGGTGTCTCTATGTGGTGTGTTTCTGTACTGTAAAATGGCCCGTTGGAAGAAGGCAGCCTCAAGACTTCCATCTGGTTTTGTATTGTCCACTATAAGGCGGTTTACGGTTTTTACACGAACTTCCGTGTGACAATTACTATGTTAAAAGGCCACTGACAATAACTAATGAAGCACCCCCCAGTCATGGAGGAACTTGCAAGTGGAAGAGGTGGTAAATTCTGGACCCTGTCAGATGCCAGTTTATCAAGTATGCCAAATGTGATGAAGGTACAACGAAGACACTCAATCAAACCATATGCCCAACCATGTGCACATTCAACTATGGGCCAGTTGGAGTATCTGTCTACTACCAATAAGTAGTTGCAACCTTTGTACTGAAAAAAGTCTGCTCATATGCACTGTCAAGGGTGTCGGAGGTGCACTGGGGTTTGATGGGGCAATGTGATTGCATACCTGGCAATGTGCATGCAAATTGCTGATGGCTGGGGTTATACCTGGCCAGAAGACGGATGAGTCGGCTCTTGGTGTCATTGCTGTAACACCCTGATGTGCAGAATGTAACGAGTTCAGGACCTCCTGCCTAAGAAAAGGTGGGACCAGAACACGATTCTTGTAAGGGATCACTCCTTCCACTGTGTGTAAGTGATCCCTAAAGGGGAAGTATTCTCAGATGGACTCAGGGATTTCCAGACGGTTGTCTGACATGCCCGAATGGATGGCTTCTAGTAGGGTTTGCATGCCAGGGTCACTAGATGTAGCTGAACAAACTCGATCCCATGTAACAGACTTGAGGGTTTTCAAAGAAGAGACTGCTGCCGTTTCAACCGTATCATCTTTAAATATGTCTGAGTCATGTGTATGGAGTCTGTCCATTAACGAGGAATTGTGCGTGACATCAAGCCAACAGGATTGGAATGAGGCTATGTCGTCTATAAGGAGCATCTGGAAAGACTGTCAGTTGTGTGATGATTGATGCCTGGTATGTGAACCATCTGAAATTTGTAGTGCAGTGTCTTTTCCTTCTGGTTCTGAGGTGTGAGTTTTCAAGGGACCTGTCACCAAACAATTTCAGAAATGGCTTGTGGTCAATAGCAATGATCAGCTGACTACAGTACAATACAAAGTATCTGGTTTTATCTAGGGCATCTGCTACTGCCAATGCTTTGCCTTCAACTGGGGCATATCTCAATTCTACGCTGTGTGTGAAGCGGCTGCCCACGAGTGTGGTTTTCCAGGGTTTCATGTCAAAATGTTGTGTGTCAAAATAACACATACAAAAATGTCACCTGTCAAAACGTTGTGTGACAAAACGCCACGTGTCAACATGATGTCACAGTCAAAATGTCGCCAAAGTCAAAATGTCGCATGCCAATATGTCGTACATCATAATGTCACTGACGATGATTAATGACTTAATGGAAAAACAAACAAGGAAACAATGGGCTAGAAATAATAGGTTATTTTCGTCTTCTATACATATATAAACAAGGTATTTTAGAGTTCATAGGGTCTATGGTTTAGTCAGTCTGTTTTGGTCGGTTTTGGGAACTGTCAATCTGTCTTGATCCAGATCTCTCATTTTTAAAAATTTCTCAGTGGCGCTGGAATTGGTGAAAAGCCAGAAAGGAGGCAATTTGTTGAATTATCATGGTTTCCTTTTTTGAAAGGAAAAAACTAATCATGCTTGTGAAAGGAACAGAGCTTGAATGAATTGAAAATCGAGCAATATATTGCTGGGAAACAGCCACCTCAAGGCTGTAGGAGATACCATGATAGCAACGAGAGAATTCAGAGAATTGTGACTGATCACACAAACCAGGATCAGATGGATTACTTGCGAGGCCTGGCTCATAATTACAGTTTTTGAATCCAAGAAATGGTAGTGAGAGCTTTTTTTCGGTTTTTATTAAACTTTAAAGTCGTCATTTTTTTATGCAGCTAGGTAATGGTTGGAAGGAGTAGTAATTGTAAATAATGGTTATAGGTATTTGGATATAAATCATTATTTTCTAGAAAAAAATGGGGAACTTTACTGTAAAAGGAGAACAAAACTACCATTTAAGTAATTTAAGTAAGTTCACCAGACTGTGCATGAATAAGTGTAATTTTTTACTTCATTACTTTTAGATCCTGAACTAGGGTATTTCATTGAAAATTTTTTCACAATACGAGTATCCTCCAATGTAATTAAGTGGCCTCTTCTTCAATTACTACTCCTGCAGTTTTGTTCATATATGACTATATTTAAAAGTTCTTCATCATCATCAAAAATTTCTTGCATGGAGATTCTTGGTATGAACTCTGACGAATTGTGTGGTCGCTTCACAATACAAATATCGACAACATTTTGGTTTGCGACATTTTGACTGTGGCAACATTTTGACACTGACATTGTGATAGATGGCAATTTTGCCTGTGACACATTGACTTGCGACATTTTAACGTGCAACATTTTGACGTGATACGTTTTCGAACCCACTTTACAACAGAATGGTCTTGACACAGGACAGCAGCAATGTTTCTGTAACAGCCAGAAGCCTAGTCCATCCTTAGACCAATCTGTCGCCAAGCATGTTGGTTTTGAGGATCAAATATCTTAACTCCCTGTTCAGTTTCAAGGGACTATTACACTCTTCGACTCATCGAATAGGTCTTGAAGCTCATCTGTCCACTTGAATGGCATGTTCGGCTTCAGAGGTTGTCGAAGCAGTATCATTTTGTCGGCCATGCTAAATGCATACACAGCTTGATTGACAAGTCCAAACCATTAATGAATGTCTGTAATGTTTCTTGGTTTAGGGAAATCAAATATAGCTCAAAGGAACTTTTGGCAAGGACTAACACTGTTGGGTGTTATCTCAAAACCAGCAAATTTGACCATTATCTGCAGCAAAGGCAAATTTCTTGGGATTCCAGGTTTTGCCATTTCTACCACACAAGTCAAGCCAACAGAATGCCTGAAAAAAGCTTTCCTCTATAGAATCAGACCACAAAAGTACATCTTCCACACATTTAGTTTTGTTAAGAAATTCTGCTCCCAGTTCATAGTACCTTCTCGTATGACCATCATCCAATGCAATATAACCCTGGGGTGTTGTCTTGTACCTAGACTGTCCTCACGCGGTAATGAATGTGGTAAGATGACGGTCTTCTTGATGAATGGGGATGCTATGATATCCTTTCCAGGCATCAAATACTGTCTTCTTCTTTCCCTGTGGGACAGAATGGGCCTGATGAAATGGTGACTGCGTGTGATGGTTTCACATGTTGCATGGTTGTTAAGAGCCTGAAAGTCAACAGTTCTTTGAGACTCACTGTTCTTTTTGGTGCAAACAACCATCCTGTGGCACCATATTACAGGTTCTCTGACTGGCATGGGCTCTAAGACACCGAGGCAAACTTCCTGCTCAAGTCCAGACTTAATCGCCTCATACCAGTGAATGGGGACAGGTATGGGTGTGTGGTGGGCAATTGGTTCAGCATCCAAATCTACCAAGAGTCTCAATGGGAGTGTGTACATCAGGGGCAAGGGCTGATGTTCACATGTATTGAAAGTACTTGCTGCATATTTGTCCAAGAGAAAGTTCTTCAGGCAAGGTAAATTTTCAGCGGTCCTGGGAAATGGCATCTCTGATGGTGGGACAGGGGGTAATTGATGTTTTCGACAGTTACAAGGGTGCTGTGGGACTTGGAAGTGGGTCTTCTCCATGACAGCACTGACCGTGTGTTCACCAATTGTAGGAAAGGTATCTGTGATAATACCAAGTGCCATACATGCCTCCCTGCTGAGTAACAACCTGTCTGTAGCATTGGTGGTGTACGTCACATGCCTTGTCTCCATTTGCACACCTGCATTAGTCATTGCATGTAGCCGCAAGATAGTGGCCCCAATAATCTTGATTCCAACATGTGTAGCAGAATGCATCTGCATTGTCACATGAATAAGGTCAGATTCACGCAAGTGTTTTTATGGCTGCAAGCACTTCATCAACTGTTTTTTCAGTAAGTTTGTCTCCAGATGAGCACGTAAGGTCTTTTCTAAGGGGCTCATCAAACATTTGAGGAGCTGTATGACTTAATCTCTGCCTTCCAGTCTTGTTGGGGTGACATATTCATTCCATCTTGACTGGAAGTGTACCCAGTCCTCACTTGTACCCACCAGAGAGATGGTTGGCCATTTTACTTTCTCAGCTTCAGCAGATGTTTCCAGTGTATGAATCATCGAATGGGCCATGATGAGTGCAGTGACAATGGCGGCGTTCAGGTCATCAGTTTCGTACGTACATGCGGGGATCGGGCACTTTACAATTGGCATCTTTGCACAGCATAAGTACTGCATTCATATAAGAACTAGGTCTATTTGCTTAGCTCTTGATTGAGAACAACAATGAACAGTCTGAAAGTACACAAATGAGAGATTCAAATATCTGCTAATTTAAGTACGCATTAAGGATATGAAATAATCAACTCGATATTGTTACTGAATAGATAATAAATGTAGTCACATAATCACATACAATTTCTATGTCAATATCAATAACTTACAATGATAATATACTTTAAAAAGGTGTGTGATAAAATTGTCAATATCTAGGTTACAAATGGAAATTTCTTAATAAGGGAACTAACTCCACAACAGTTATCAGTATAAACAGTAAAGGGAAGTAACCAATCAAATAGCATTGCCCATAATCATATAACTATCGACATTTTGTCGGCCATCTTGAAAATGTCTGAATCACTCGTACACTCATGTACGGCTCATACACTCCTCTCCATACACTTTTTGCAACTTTGCACATGTCTGTGCGCAGGTAGCATCAAACTTTTGGCAAAATTTGATGCAGATTCTCTGCTCGACTTTCTCCATCATAGTCAGTGCGACGACCACACACTGCACACATTCCTTCCAAGCACTGTTATAAAGAGCAGACGTGAGCTAGGGTTCTAAAAGCTTAGTATGCATGCACAGTTGGGATCAAGGTCAATCTGTGCCAAGTGGCCTCATTCTGCATATTTTAGCTCCTTTACTGTGGCAACAGTCCTGATAATTTGTGATCACACCTTGTATATATATATATATATATATATATATATATATATATATATATATATATATATATATATATATATATATATACATATATAGTAAATGAATGTTGTTAAAGATCTGAGAGACAAAAACTGTCATAGATCGATGCAGGTGGAGGAAACCTGTCAGAAGCATCAACTCCACATAGAAGTGGGAGAGGATGCAGAGAAATGTACATATATGTATATGTGTGTGTGTGCATGTGTGAGTGTACATACATACATACATTCATAAATAAAATCAGTGTTGGACGTATAGAGGCCATCTTGACCTCTGCCTCGGAACACAGTGACTCGGCCTTGTCTTGCCCACAGTGATTTAGGCTGAGGCCAGCTCGAGACCTTTATATGTGTATATCTTTTACGAATACCTAAATGTTTCTGAATAAGAATTGTATTTACCCTTCAGGATACAACTACGAAAGGTTTTCACTTGGGAAATGGGATATACGAGTATACTTGTTAAATGGTAAAAACGTGTAGTACCTTAACCATATTAGTTTTGAAGACGAGGGTGAGTGAACTTGCACTTGGGTTTTTCTTCTTGTGGACAAATGGATAGTGTTCCAATACGATAAGGGGATGAATAATAAATATTGACCATTAGAAATATAACAGATCATAAAGATAACATGCTGTTTTTTAGGGTTATGAATAATAGATACCTACCAATAGAGACATAGCAGATCATAAAGACAACGTGATCTTTGTCTTTTTAAGGAGATGAATAATGAGTATTGACCATTAAAAATCTAACAGATCATAAAGATATTGTGCTCTTTTTCTTTTTAAGAGAATGAATAATAAATATTGACCATTAGAAATATAACAGATCATAGAATTAAAGTGCTCTTTTTCTTCTTAAGGGGATGAATAACAATTGACCTACAGCCAGCTTCTGCCCACACTTCTGTATTTTCTATATCCTCTTGCCTGGGAAAGTGCTCTTCAATTTAATCAATAAATTAATCTATTCTGTCCAGGTAGGAAGACATCCAGAATTAAAACGACTCATTAATGTTACACCACAAACGTAAGTCTTTTATGACTTCATGATTTTTGTGTATTTTCACCAATTGTTGTGGCAATCACTTTTGTTTTGTTTTTATAAACCATACCTTTAATGACTGTGGGGGCCTGAGTGGGAAACAGGTTCTCCCAGGTGGGGATGACACAAACGTATGATTGTCTTCAGACGTTATGAGGAAATGCACTCAAAACCCAAAAGAAACAGATAAGAAAAAACATGCTTTTTGTGTCATCATCGAGTAGAGATTGATAAATAAAGGAAAAAGTCTAAGATACAGCATCCCTTGTCTCTCATACCCCAAAACCTTGATATTCTTACCTACAGTTGTGCAGCATCTTATTTACAGAAAGTGGTTGCCCGTGAGGCTTCACCCACTTGTATTCCATAAAAACATACCAACACAGTCAAATGACATTTAAAAGGGATACATCCAAACCTAAGCTTATCTGAGACATTTTGTGACAATCATTTTATGAAGACATCCTTTGTACATAAATAAAGCTACCCCTTTTTCGAAACCTTCCAGGTACAGATTTTATGTTCATATCTACAGATGGCTTGTCACATCATTAACCATCACTGAAACCTCTCAGTCCTTCAGGTACAAGTCTTACTGTCCGGAATTAACCCTGGCAGTTTCCTTGGTAGTTCATAAACAAACAGCTCCTGTATGCCAGGGTGAGGTGAAGGGGAAATGCCTTAAGGAAGTCTTGGTTTCATTGAAACTAACATAAACCCTGAAATTCTCACATGCCATCCCTAATTGACTAAAGATTTCCCCTTGTCATTACATATTTATACAGATGCTGAAATTAAAATGAACAATATTTACATAACGCAAGAGATACTGCTCGAATGGGTTTAAGATTGATTTCTTGTTTTTTTTCTGTTACTCCTTGGATTAATGAGGAGTGTAGTCTAGGTAGCTAATGTTTATTAGGCTATCTAGTTTCTCCCCCAAAAGATCAGATGCAAAATTATCATGATGATCATCAAGATGAGCAGTCTTAAAACATTTGCTGCATGCAAGAAACTTGGTAACTCACCAGTATGCCAGCTGAGATAGGACAATCTCCAGCTTCTCAGTTATCAGAAATGTGTTACTTTGCTCAAGCTTGAGCAAACTAAAAGGGGAAGGGAAGGTAAGGCTTGACTAGCTAGGTTAATGTGTGCTCTCCTCGATGCTTGAAATGACTTTTCTCCTCAAGAGTTCTGAATAGAACCAGCTGTACACCAGATGATTGCAGAGGCCACGTTAGGGAATAGCATATATATATATATATATATATATATATATATATATATATATATATATATATATATATATATATATATATATATATATATATATATATATATATGACTATTTATCACATCACCGTGATTCATATACAATCAGAAAGCTACAAACGTCCTTTAATATCCAATTCACTCTACCTCGGAAGTAATATATTTTCATATATGTTACCGAAGGGGAATTTTTAGTTGATAATAAGTCCACCGTCCCGTGGGATCGAACCAGCGACGGACGAGGAATCAGGACTACAGTGACACACTAACCACCTCTCTTGTGGCCGACTGGTTAGTGTGTCACTGTAGTCCTGATTCCTCGTCCGTCGCTGGTTCGATCCCACGGGACGGTGGACTTATTATCAACTAAAAATTCCCCTTCGGTAACATATATGAAAATATATTACTTCCGAGGTAGAGTGAATTGGATATTAAAGGACGTTTGTAGCTTTCTGATATATATATATATATATATATATATATATATATATATATATATATATATATATATATAGATAGATAGATAGATAGATAGATAGATAGATAGATAGATAGATACACGGCATTCTTCAAATAAGTGGTTATTAAGTTCTTGGTTTCTCGTTAACTTAATAAATTTTATGCCCAATTTTTTGGGGGGCTTTGTCAAGCATTGGAATGAGGAAACTTTGTTATATTTATCTAAGAATTGTTAAAATAATTACATTTATAGCTATATCATTTATGTATATATAATAAACATGATTCCTGAGCATTCGATATGGCCATTTCTGATCAAACCCACAGGCCTACTGGTAAATTTCTACAGTTTTCACTAGAAGTGTTTTATGAAAAAATTAGCACATTGTTTCTTTTTATAGGGTTTATTGGGAGAATGGAATTATATATATATATATATATATATATATATATATATATATATATATATATATATAAATGATAGTTTCCTACTCTGCTCATAACTATTGTTACTTTGGGCGGTGTTTATTTTCATCTGACCATAAATTACGGAAAAAATCACCCTGTGATTACTTTTTTCATTCAGCTTATTAGGTGTAGATTAAGCCAGCCATTTTCAAAATTTTCTCAACTCACCAAGAGTATGTTTACATCCAGATACAATATGATAGTCTCGCAGTCCCGATACTAATCACTATATTCTCTGATAATAAATCTTTAAAATATCAGATAATTAGTGTTGTACAGCTATGCTCAAATTTGACACGACATGATTCTTTTTGTATCGTCCAGAATCTCAGACTCAACATAACATTGCCAAGTAGTGTTAAACTTTTTTTTATTTCTAATGTCATATACATGTCGAAAAGTTTATGAATTCACAGCTAGCACCATTTTCCTTATGGTTCTATAAACATGATCCTTTTCATGCATTGGTATAATTCGTAATCTGTGTGATTTGAACAGATTTTTTTTTTACATTGCTAAGATCAAAGCACAGTGTGATAAGGTTAGCGGTGCTGTCATTGACAGCACACTTAACATGCTCCTTGGGCTGGTCAAAGGAACTACCTCTGCAGCATTATACAATAAGCTCAACAGTCATAACATTTTCAAAATAGGATTATGTATTGCAACAAGTTTTCTTTGAATGTTGAAGTTTTGGGCCGTGTTCAAGCTGCCTGTATGTTGCAAAATGATTTATAGGCCTAAAAAATCATTTAAACCTTCCAAGATGTAATCTCTGTTACTGAAGAATTTATTTGTAAAGATTACCTGTTCTTTGAGGAATAAAAGATGATGATGATTATTTTAATTATATGGAGAAGCTGGCTATTAATCAAAATATCCATTAGTATTAATGTCAAGGTCTATGGAACACTTGTTTTTTAACTGGCTTAAAATATTATTTTCTTAAAAGTCCTACTGCTCGCTTTTGGTGTATAATTTATTCATTTATAAGGTAACTTGAAGTGTAAGAATGTGCAGATAACTTCATGTGATTTCTGGCCAGAAATTTTTAATATAGAGATGTGAATGATAAATGTAAAGTAAAGAAATCTAACACACCCAGTCCTAGGAACAAATCCTTTTCTTTAAGAAAAGAATAATTGCATAGACAATTATTTGCTAGTAAGCCATAATTTTTGAAGTGGTTAAGAAATGTAACAAACTATTTTATTTTTATGAAAATCCAGATATTCCTCTAACAAATATAAAATAAGTGGTTTCAAGATAATTTCATTGCCATTACTCATTGTAGACCTACGTTACACCAGGTGGTTCATGTCTCCCCACCACTCTAATGGTTGCTTCTCACATGCTCCACTCATCTGTTGATATCAGTGGAAGCATTCTACTTTTGTATTTACTTATTTACATTTTTTTCAGTGTTAAGGTGTCAAAACAATCATATAGGGGTATTTCAAACTTTATGGTTGCATTAGAAGCAATATTAATGTAATGACATTTTTTTTGTTTTTTTATTTAATATTTGAACTGAGGTTTGATGATGACTTTTTGTTGTCAAATGCATTGGCTATGAGTGGACGAAAGTTTTGAAAATGTTTCGTAGCTGTTTTTCCGAAATTTAGCTACACATGATATTTTCTTACAGTTTTGAATTATATGGCAGATTTCACTCCTATGAAACATATTATGGCCTTATTACGTGCAATAATCGTGTTTTCGCATTGAAATAATTGGTAAATATGGAGCATGATAGTTGCCAATTAGTGAATTTGAACGAAATCGTATGCAGTCAATAACCAAAGAAACTGTTGTTTTCATACCACACCGCATAGTCGCCAAAAGAAGAATAACAACAAATTTTATATATGTTTCATTGGATTATAAAAAAATATAATAATCTGTATTTTATTGATAATACTGTTCATTTCAACGTAGTTACATAGAAACAGGAAAATTAATCCCTAATTTTTGTTTACTATCGCGAAAAAATATTGGAACACTAACCACGACAGAACCAAAGACTGTATACTGAAGGTAGTCTTTGAACAGAACTCGAGAGTTGTCAACACGCCAAACAGGAAATGTAAATTACATTATGTAATGCAAGCAAAGACGCTAAAAACTGACAATGTGTAGAAAAGTACGTGAAAACTAGATTTTATCTGAATTTTTTCCTCAAAGAAGGTTTGTTGGTGAGGTTCTCTGCAAGGTAGGTGTTTTGTGTTGCTTATTCACATGTTCATATGTTTGAGAATTCACATTGTGTAGCTTCTTTTGCAGACCTGGTTGCTAGTTGTCTGATTTATCTTTAGCCTACCTCTACGTAGTTTCTTTAAAATATGGAAGAGGTCAGATAAAACCTATTGTTTTCCCTTTCCTGTAAAGTGAAGCAGGCTATGGCCAAGATAATAGGGGAAAACCAGGGCCGGATTAAGCTGGTGGGAGGCCTGGGGCCCACTCTGGTGGGAGGCCTGGGGCCCACTCTGGTGGGAGGTCTGGGGCCCACTCTGGTGGGAGGCCTGGGGCCCACTCTGGTGGGAGGCCCCCTTTCCAAGTACTATTGCATACACTACAAACTATAGTCTAATTAATCTAGTAGCCAAAATACAGTAATACTAATATATTAGTAGGACAGTTTTATTTAGGAAATACTACAATGTTATTAATATGCATAAACACAAAATAAAATAAGCATAAGTTGTTCTTACCATATTTTTTTTACACATATACAGTTACAATTATTTATATAAAAATAATAATGTAACTAACACATATAATTATAATAGCTCATTCTTTCTTATGGAGTTATATGTATAGCCAGGATTACTTTCTCGACACTTTTCTTGATACAAGTGCCCGGTTACAATACTAACCATATTAAATTAAAATGTATTGTCTTTATTGGTGGGAGGCCCCCTCTTGGTGGGTGGGCTGGGGCCCAGGCCCCTGCCCCCCCCCTTAATCCGGCCCTTGGTAAAACTAAGCAACAGCATACGGACTATGCTGGGCCTATGACTTTGGAAATTGATTTTTCTTATACTTGTAGTGTTGCTGATGAAGGAGGTGGTGGTGTTTATTGTCGGTCAGTTATTATTAACCTCATATCTACCAAACATGGATTGGGACCCTTTGGGTGGAGGAAAATGGGAGAAAGACCGCTCTGCCCCGAACCCCCTGGTGAAGGAAACTCCACTTTTTACAAAAGCTCCCTTATATCCTAGCCTAACACTGTGTGTGCAGGATAGCATTCAAGGATGGCCAGCATACAATTTCTTAGGTAAATTACAGGTTTATTACAGTCGACCAACAAAAAATAATGGTAAATTTTTTATAAGTAACCAAAATACTATGGGAAAAATCAATTTCCAAAGCAATACCCCATGCGGAGCTGTTACCTAGTCCTACCGATAATAGCTTAGCCTCCATCTAATGAATGAAAGATACTGACACAAAAGGTGAGTAAGGGTAGGCCTAGGCAGGTACTGAATAACCCAGCGGCTAGCCTACAGTCATTAGACAAAACTTTCATTAATGAATATGCCTAAGCTAGCCTGTGGGGTGCATCAGTAACTTACAAGTTACATGAATCCTATGTATTCTGCCACCTATCTCTCAATATATGCATACCCTATCTAATGATTGTTAATAGTGCTGGCTGGAAGTGTTGCCGTTTCGCTAGTGCCTTATCCACAAGTTATGAGGCGTGTGTTGCTTAAGCTAAGGGGGAATATGCAGAATTGCAAGAATAACAAAATTAGCAGTAAATTTAGATTTCAAACCATAATGTCATTCTAAAGTTGAAAATATGGGTTTTGTGTGTATTAGCCCATGTATACTTTGAATGTTTTGGGTAAAATTTTACTTTTACGTCATTAGGTCTAGGCCTATTGCATTTTGAGATTGAAAATATATAGCCAAGTTAAACAGAAGACCACTATGCACTCCCCTGGTTTGATAACTACTATTTTTTGTGCAAAATAGGACCTGTGTTTAGTACCACCCCATACAGGATGAACATAAAAATATATATACAGTAAATAAAGGTCGGTAAATATCATCAACAGAAGACACAGGCTAGACATGAACAAAAATAAACCAAAAGGTGGCAATTATATCAATTGGTGACTGCCAGGAACCAGGACGCTGTAATAGTCTTCAGTTTTACCATATATTTTTCTTATGATTTAATGTGGGCTTTGAACATCTTTGGCATTCGTTTCACAAGCAAATAAGAAGCAGTAGAGATATTGGACCCCACCCTTATAGGCTACCCTACCCTAAAATTCAGAGGATCAAAGTGGGGAAAGTGTAGACGGATCAATTTAACCTAACCTTCAATATAAAGTTAATCTGATTAATATTAACGTAAGTATGGAATGCCTTCAAACTAATATCATGCACCTGGGTAAGGACTTGGTGCCCTAGGTTAGGTTAAGTGTGGTTGGTTAGGTCACAACCTTACTATTCATTTGTAGTGCTTTAGATTAGATGGCAATTCTATGGCTAGGTAAGGATGGAGGCCCCCAGGATAGGCAAGGCGGGAGATCTAGGCCTATGTGAGAACCAAGCAACATAGGTTAGGTGGTGGTTAAGGGGGTTAAGCTCCCTTGGCTAAGTAAGGGAGTGGCCCTCCAGGTTAGGTTAGATAGGGGTCTAGGTTAGGATCCTGTGCCCTGGGTTACATTAGGTGAGGGTCTAGACAAGGATGTGGCATCATAAGTTAGGTCAGTTGTGGGATCCTAGGGGTTTTTCCCCCTGACTAGGTAAGAATGTGGTCCCCATAGGTCAAGTTGGGGTCTAGGTAAGAACCTGGTGTCAGTCTTTGCCTAGCTGAGGAGGTTTTGTCAACCTGGACCACCCACCCAACCTAACCTAGGACAAATGGTCCTTATCCTAGACCTAGGCTCCTACTGAACCTAACCTTGAGGGCCGAGTCTGTACCTAGCCATGAGGGGCAAAACTCCCCTTGACCCCCCAGCTAACCTAACCAAGGGGGCCACATCATTACTTAGTTGTAGACCCACCACCTGACCTAAGGCACTGCAAATGAATAATAAGGTTGTGACCTAACAAACCACATTTAACCTAATCTAACCTAGGGCACCAAGTCCCTACTCTATTGCATGTTATTAGTTTGAAGGCATTCCATAAACTTACCTCAGCCTAAATTAGAACTATCTGTAGGATTGACATCTTCAGAATGGCCAGGATCTTCCTTAGATGTAGAAGGCTGCATTGTGTCAGTCTATGGAGGATTAATCAGGGATTCACAAACAAAATTAACTTCCACGGTAGGAGGTGAGAACCTTCTAAGAAGTTACCTGTGAAATCACTAACCAAGAAATTACATCGCCACTTTTTCTTCATCTTTGCAAGTGTCACTGCAGGACTCTAACACCATAAGTACCTGTATAGGTCTTACCTATAATTTAAGGAAGAATTGTACTTGGGACACTGTAAAGAATTAGGTAAACACAATGTCCCTGGAGGTAAGCAAGAGTGTTTGGGGAGGAAAAAATTAACAATACACCCAAAATAATCCATGACTCAAGAAAAACACAACATAACCAAAGGTATTAAGACCGCAAACTGAAGCCTGCTGTTGCAAGCAATGCCTGATTGAAAACACATAATTTGTGAAACTCATAACAACTAATCCCTTTCCAGCATTTTCCACTTACCTACAGTTATGGGCAAAAATAACAGAAACAGTTCACATTCTTAATCCATCCTTACCCACAATGAACTTGGACAAACAAAATCCAGTTGTGAGCTCCACTCCCTGGACAGTGCTTATGCTAACACTGGCACAGAGTGGAGCTCCCACTCTGATTTTGTTTGTGTAAGTGCATTGTGGGTAAGGATTGAGTAAGTATCTAGAATAGATATCTGGAACTGTGGGTATTTGAGAAAATGCTTAAGCATGATTGTTGTCTCGTTATAAGTTTCATAAATTACGTGGGTTTTTGGAAATCAGGTGTTGCTTGAAAAAATCTAGCTTAAGTTGCAGTCATGGTGCCTTTGGTTCAGTTGGGTTCCTTTTGCTCCATATATTATTTTTAGCTGTGTTACTAAATTCCATGCTGATTTTCAGCTTGATATTGATGCTCTTGTTTACTTTTGGGAGTGCTCTGTTTTTCTTGATTTTTTGTACTGTCCCAAATGCAATTCCCCCTTAAATTGTAAGGAAGAATGGCACATAAAATATTGGAATACAACAGTGAAATTTGCGAAGATGAAGAAAAGATGATGTAATTTCTCAGTGATTTAAAAGGGAAGCTTTCAGAAGTTCTCGCCTACCACCATGGAAGATTATTTTGTTGGTGAACCACAGGTTAACCCTCTGCAGTCTGATACCCAGCGGCCATCATCATCCAAGGAAGATCTCCTGATCAGTCTGAAGATGTCAGTCCTACTGATAGTTCAGATTTGGACTGAGGTAGTTTATGGAATGTTTTCAAACTAATATATGTCATGCACTAGGGTAAGGACTTGGTTAGGTTAGGTCATAACCTTATTCATATACAATGTAATTTAATCTAATATAGGGTACCAGGTCCTTACCTAGCCAAGGAGCTTCACCCTCCAGGACCCCCCTCAGGCAACCTAACCTGGGACAATGTATATTGAAATTATTAGGGTTGAAACCTAACCCAACAACACCAACATAATTTTACATGGGATGCTTGGGCCCTATTTGGCTGGGTGGTTTTGTTCCCCTGGCCCAAAGGAACCATGGCTAATAACTGAAGCAAGTTTGTTCATGCATTGCATGAATTCCACAATCCAACATAACTGGTGAAACTTAGAACAAAGGAACCAATCCAGCTTGAGCACTGTCCACATCTCTATTTTTCTAGGTGAACTTAGCAAAAGGCATTGCAAATATGCCAGCCATCCTTACTCAGTGCAACACATTATAGTACGGTGTTTGTATTAAGCTTTTGTTCCTACACAAATACAAACCTGTTATACAGGATTTAGCTTGCTAATATGAGCTGGAATGGCTGTTTAACTTTCAGACAAGGTCAGTAACTACCTATGGTAGGGAGAAGCTCTGCCCCACTCATTGGTCTACATTCCACTTTGCTTTTGGCCACTGTCAAGTGAAGATGTTTTTGCTCTCTGCCTGACAGCCATTTGCTTTCATGCTCTTTTCTTGTTTGCCTGCTTGTATATTTTATAGAAGCTACTTACAAGAAATTACATAGCTATTAGTTTTATTAACCGGCAGCTAGAATTTTGAAATTCGCGGTAGCACTACTTTTGTTTTGGCTAGGTGAGTGACCTCACCCACTTTCAGGGTAAGAGAGGAACCAGCTCAGCAAACGAGCTCAATATGTTTCTGCCAGCTTATGGCTGTGGATATGTGATTGGCAGCAGTGGTTTTTTGGAATTTTCTCTTCTCTTTTGATCTTTGGAATCATTGGTGTGAAGTGTTCTCTTTATGGTAGCCTTTTCGGCACAATTAGATAGTGTCAGGTTTTCTCAAAAGACCAGTATTACCGATATTGACTTTTGCTTTTGAATATTGATGATTTTGAGATTTTCTTGACTCTTGACTTTTGGCAATGTCTGATTCAGAGTCTCAAAGTTTTAGATATTGCAGTAAAGGCTGCAATACACGACTGACTAAAGCCTGCTATGACCCTCATACTCTTTGTGCATCTTGCAGGGGTTAAATATGTTCTGAATTGACTTGTGAGGAATGTGTTTCATGGGATGATAAAATGTGGAGGACTTTGAGTAGTCATTTGACCAAATTGACAGGGACAAAAAGAGGAAAGGAGCAGCAAGAGCTAGTAGTAAGAAGACTGTAGCTAGTCAGGTGTCTGCTAAATTCTTTATTGATAATTCTGATTCCTTGTCTGTTGCTCCACCCGATCCCTCTTCTCAGTCTGTACCAACCACTCCACACCCTGGTTCCTTTAGTCCCGATCCCGACCCCATTACCAGCCTTGAATCTAGAATTAACCTTAAGTTTGGAGTATTAGTTAATGCAATGGAGAAAATTGGTGGAGGAGGTGGCTGTCTATCCGGCCGATTCTTCTAGGCCAAGATCCCTGGCAACTCTCCTAAACCTGGGAGGAGCCAGACTGGCAGCCCAAAGATAGCGTCTCTATGGAAGTGGATTGTCTTTCATCTAGTGTTTCCAGCAGTGATTCTAGTCCTAGGTGCCAATGGCATTTTCAAGGAGAATCTCGCTCTCTGAAGAGACATGCCCCAGGTGTATCTAAGCCTCCATCGCTTCCAGTCATGAAGGTTAAAGAAACTTCTCCAGGGTGACTGCTGCCCTGTAGCTTTTGGGACAATCCGGAATGTTTCTCCCAGCATCATCCGGAGTTAGTGGCACAGTTTCTGCCTGCTAAGCGCGCTGCTGTTTGTAAGCGCTCTTCTGCTTCTAGGATCTCGTCTTCTAAGCGCCCATCCATAGTTTCAGAGGATTTGCCTGGGCATGTAGTGATGTCGGAGCGCTTATCAATGCCCATGTGCCCAGCTCCTGTTTCTGTAGCTCCTGAACAATCAGCTATACCTGGATCTTCTTTGGCTTCTGGGAAGAAGTCTTTGGCTCCATAACTTCCTATACCTGTTGAACGTGCTGCTCCTAGTTGTGTGGCTCTTTCCGAGCACCCGTTGTCTTCTGTGCAACCATCTTCTCCTGAGCACCCCTTAGCCGAGCGCCCATCAGCTCCCAAGCACCTGTTGGTGCCTGTCTGCCGTTTGCCGCTAGACTGTTTGTTGGCGTCCAAGTTCACTTCTGCTTCTGAGCGCCCAATTTCTTACGAAATTCTACAGCACCTGTGTCTTCTATGCTGCCTACTCCTGTGTCTTCTGCTGCACAAAAGGCTCCCTAAGTAGTAGATCCTTCATTTCAGTCGATCCAGTGCCAATTGGATAATATCCTGGGCTTCATTAAGAAGTGCCCTTGGCCCCTCAGCCTGTTGCAGAACTGTTGCCCATTTCTTCTTCAGAGGAGGAAGATGTGGATCCTGTTACCCCTCCTTCGGTGTATGCCTCCTTACTAAGGTTTCTGCTGGCTACTTTTCCAGACTACTTCTCCCCTGCAGCTCCGGCTTCTCCGGTTTTGATGTACTTAATGGGCAACCAGACGACTCCTTCTTTGAGGTTACCTAAAATGGTGCTGTCTTCTTCAGCTAAGAAAGCCCTCTGTGAAGTGGAAAGCTGGCTTTCGAGCAAGAGAGAGCAGGGGAGAGCCTCCTTTAGTTGTCTGCTGTCTAGATTGTCACAGAGAAGATACTGATCTTATGCGACTGGAGAGGCTCCATCCCTTGGAGCTTCTGCCTCCACCAAGGGAGACTTCTCTGGGTTGATTGACTCCTCCAGAAGGTCGGCATTTAATTCAGCTAAGATTTTATTTTAAGGGATTTGAACCACCTTATCAAGCATTTGTTTAAGGCCTTGGAAGTACTAAGTTTTCTAGACTGGGCAGTAGGAGCTCCTTCCCTCAAATTAAAGGACTGCCCTCATTCCGGAAGAATTCTCTTTGGACTTTTTAGGGGTCATCTCATGCCTGGATAAAGGTATTAGAGACGGTTCGCTTGAATTATCCTTGCTGTTTGTGATGGCTACTCTCAAGAAGAGGGAGCTTTGCTCTTCCTGCACCACAAAGGGAATGATACTTTCCCAGAAGTCCGCACTCCTCTTCTCATCGCTTGACAAGAAACACCTATTCCCTCAGGCGATTGTGCTGCAGGTTGCTTCTGATCTGCAGAAAAAGACCGCTCAGGACCTTCTCGCACAATCAGCGAAGCGCCCTAGGGAGTTTCTAGGACAGTTTCTCCTGTGCACCCTCAGCCCTTTCGGGGTAGGGGCAGACAAAGAACCTTTCCCAGACCTCGCGGAAACTCCCGTTTCACCCCTTGGGCATTCAAAAAGTCTTCTAAAAAACCACTTGCACGTAAGTGAGGACCTAGTCCTCTGCACACCTGTGGGAGCAAGGCTCTTCCACTTTTGGGAGCATTGAGAAGCAAGAGGAGCAGAAAGTTGGATTGTACAAGTCCTGAGAGAGGGCTATTCAATCCCGTTTCTGAGGAAACCTCCCTTAACCAACAAGCCTGTCTTATTGATGGCCCACTCGACAGGCTTTGAGAGGTTTTCAGCCCTCTCCCAAGAAGTGTCAGCATTCCTTGAAAGAGAAGCAATCGAACTATTCAAGGACACCTCTTTTCCGGGGTTCTGCAATCGGCTGTTTGTAGTCCTCAAGGTCTCAGGGGGGCTGGAGGCTGGTTCTGGATATGAGTGCCCTGAACTTGCACGGGCAGAAAACGAAATTCAAAATGGAGACGTCCCATACTTTCCTTGCATCCATTCGTCTGAAAGATTGGATGATTTTGATAGACATGAAAGATGCCTACTTCCATGTCCCAGTTCATCAGGACTCGAGGAGGCCTTTAAGGTTTGTGTTCCAGAGCAAGGTGTACCAGTTCAGAGCCCTTTGCTTCGGCCTGGCCATGGCTCCGCAGGCATTCACGTGTGTACTGGCTCCAATAGCAAAATGGTTACATTTGATGGGCATCAACATTTTGCTGTATCTTGATGATTGGCTCATTCACTCCCAGTCGAAGGACACATGCAGAGGACCTTCACAAGACCATTCTTCTTGTCCAGGATTTGGGCCTCTTGATAAACTTCCCAAAGTCTCAATTGACTCCTTCTCAGGAGACAGCTTATTTGGAGATGAGGATAAACTCACAGATTTTTTGGGTTTTTCCCTCCCCCCAAAGGATAGACTCATGCCTTCAGAAGGTAGACAAATTTCTCTCCCTTCAGTCCTGTTCTGCAAACAGCCGGATGAGCCTGTTGGGGACCCTCTTGTCCATGGAACAGTTCGTGTCCCTGGAAGGCTACATGACAAACTTACAGTTCTTCCTGAAAATCAGTTGGAACAGAAAGAAATACCCAGATTCTTTCGCTTTGCCAGTAACGAAGGAAATAAAAGAGGGCCTTGCTTGGTGGAATTCAAGAGACAAGCTCTCTCGAGGAAAGTCGCTCCTTCCTCTGAGCCCCGACCTAGTGTTTTATTCAGACGCATCAGACCTAGGTTGATGAGCCCTCCTGGGGGACAAGGAAGTCTCAGGCCTTTGGACTTCAGAGCAGAGGAAGTGGCACATCACTGAAAGAAATGACGGCAATTCACTGGGGATTGTCAGTGTTTGCATCGGAGGTGTCCGGGAAGACAGTGACCGTCCACTTGGACAACACCATGGCACTGTCTTATGTAAAAAAATGGGAGAACTCATTCGTTTACCCTTTGTCAAGGAGCAAGAGCCCTGCTCATTTGGGCAGATCAGAATCAAACCCAGATCTTAACCAGGTTTATTCAGGGGAAATTCAATGTGTTAACAGACGAACTCAGCCGCCGAAAGCAAGTTCTCCCCATGGAATGGACTCTTGACCCCCCTTGTGTGCTTAGAGTTATGGAAACTGTGGGGAAGGCCGGTTCTAGATCTGTTTGCGACCACAAAGAGCCATCAGCTCCCTCTCTATTGTTCGCCAGGGCCAGATCTGCAAGCATGGGTGACAAACGCAATGCTTTTAGATTGGTTGAACAAAGACCTTTATGCCTTTCCCCTATTCAAGATGGTGAGAGAAGTAATAAACAAGTTCCAGAATCATTAGAATGTAACAATGACTCTAGAAGCCCCTTTCTGGCCAGCACCGGAATGGTTCCCGTACTTGCTGGAACTTCTCACGGATTTTCCGAGGCTGTTGCCTCAAAAACCCAAACTACTCAAACAACCATATTTCAGGCGGTTCCGTCAAAGACTGTCCACTCTGGCTCTGGCCTGGTTCATACTGTCTACAGATTTGTACGAGCGAAAGGATTTTCAAAGGCAGTTGCAGATGTTATTGCTCATTGCAGACGACATTCCTTGAGCAAAGTTTATCAGGCCAAGTGGACAGTCTTCCATGACTGGTGCAGGAGACACAACATTTCGTCTTCTAAAGACACCTGTAGCAGAGATAGGTGATTCCCTGCTCTATTTAAAGTCATCCAGGAATCTGTCTACCTCAACCATTAAAGGCTACAGGGCAGTGTTGAGCTTTGTATTTAGACATAGGGGCTTAGATCTCTCCACCAATAAAGATCTTTCTGGTTTCATCAAGTCGTTCGACACGACCAAACAGAAAGAAGAAAAGCTAGTAGCCTGAAATTTAAACGTGGTTCTTAAGTGGCTGTCACAACCATGTTTTGAACCCCTGCGATCTATCTCTTTGAGGGGCCTAACTAGGAAGACTCTGTTCCTAGTAATGTTAGCTACTGCCAGGCGGGTAAGTGAGCTACACGCTTTTGATAAAAAGATTGGATTCTCTCAGGGTAAGGCCATTTGCTCTTTTACCCTAAGATTCTTAGCTAAAAATGAGACCCCTTCCAGTCCCTGGCCTCGCTCATTTATTATTAAAAGTTTAGTAGATATTCTAGGTCCGCAGGATGTAGAAAGAACTCTTTGCTGTGTAAGGGCATTGAAATGCTATTTTCCTAGAACGGGAAAGACCCATGGGTCTTCGAACAACCTTGGGTGCTCAGTAAAGAATCCCTCTCGCCCTCTTTCAAAAAATGCCTTGGCATTTTTTATGAAGGATCTTATTCTAGAGGGGCACTCACAGATTGAGGAGGATGTGTTACTCATAGTGGAAGTAAAAGCGCAGGTAGTGAGGGCGGTAGCTACATCCCTGGCTTTTAGACATAATTTTTCTATCACTTTATTATACAAACAATGTTTTGGAAATGCGAATCGGTGTTTGCATCTCATTTTTTGTGTGAAATTGAAACTGTTTATGAAAATTGCAGTACCTTGGGTCCCATTTTGGTTGCTGGTATGGTGTTGGGAGAATGATTGTAGGAAGTCTTCCTTCATCCTTCCTGTTTTTTTGCCTTGATTGATGGTGTCGAGTTGTATTTGGAGTGCTCACCAGTTTTGTCTATTAATGGTTGGTTAATGGTGCTTCTTAACGTTTGTGTTTTTATTCTCTGATTTTATTTCTTGGTACTGTGCCCAGGGCAGAGGCAACTTTGTTAATTCTTTGTGTGCAATCGGACACTCCTTCGTAACAAGGAATCCTGCTAATGTAGTAGGTGACTCCTGGCCACACCGCCACGCCGCTATATGTTGAGATGAGCATCATCCAGAGGCAGTACTTTCCTGTAGCAGCTCTCTCAGCAGGTAAGGAACCAGGAAGCATCAATTTTACCAATGCTAGCAGTACTTCTGTTTCTTTTACATTTCAGTTTTTAATGTATTAGGATAGATAATCCATGCATCCCACCTCCTCCAATGTGGGATTCAGCTATGTACAGGCAGTCCCCAGTTTACGACGGGGGTTCCATTCCTACGCAGCGTCGTAAGCTGAAAATTGTCGTAAGCCGAAAATCGTTGAAAATCATCAAAAATCCTAAGAAAACCTTACTTTTAATGCTTTGGGGGATTGAAAATGATATAAACTGCATTTTTATTGAGTTTTCATAAAAAAAACCTCGAAATTATGATTATCCTGCCGTTTTGTAGCCATATTTCTTCCGTGGGATTGGCGTCGTAAGCATCGTAACCCTGGAACATGCATTGTAAACCAGGAAATAATTTCTGATGAACATATTTGAAAAGCGTCATAACCTCGGAACGTCGTAAGCCGGACTTGTCACAACCCAGGGACTGCATGCAATTACTTGGTAAGTAGCTTATATAAGAATGACATTTTTATAATAAAATGAAGTTTGTTCATGACACTTACCTGACAGATATATATATAGCTGTATTCTCCGAAAGGGACCGACAGAAATTCAAAAACTTACGGCACACGCAGTTGGGCCAGGTGGTTAGTACCCATTCCCGCCGCTGGGAGGCGGGTATCAGGAACCATTCCCATTTTCTATTCAGATTTTCTCTGTCGCCGGTATTGTCAACACATGTTGTCTATACCTCCGCCGTTGGATTTCGGAAACTTTTCCACTGAGTATTCTGATTGTCTTTTGGTTTTTTGACTTTGGATTTGTGGATAGGCATACGCTTCTGTGGACTGATTTGATTTTGGTTTTGGCTTTTTCTTGAACAAGTTGTCTGGTTCTAGTTCTGTTAGTTGGTGCGTTGTGAAGGAGTGTAAGGTGAGGCTACCGAAAGCTTCGGTAGACCCTCACACAGTATGGATTCTCTGCACGACGCTCGTCAGGACTCTCGTCAAGAAGCTCTTCAGGACGCTCGTCAGGACTCTCGTCAGGACGCTCGGCAGCTTGTGAGGCAGGACGCTCGTCAGGACGCTAGGCAGCTTGTGAAGCAGGACGCTCGGCAGGACGCTTCTGTGCGAGTTGCTCCGGACTTTTCTTCTGCTTCTTCCCACGAGAGGAGGTCTCTTGGCCGAATTGGACCCAAAGGTCTTAGTCTTCCTCAAGCCCCGGAAGACTCTCCTGTCGCTCCTGTCGAAGAGGGAGGTTTGTCTCAGGAGTCGGACTCTGCAGAGCAGGAGCAGCCCCCTCTGTCGTCTTTCTCCGACTACCAGGTTTTGGCTAGTATGCTTAAGGAGCTATTTCCAGACAAATTTCAGCTTTCTGCTCCTCTTTCCCCCCCTTCGCAGTTAGCTTCTTCGAAGGTGAGGAAATCGCCCGGCTTCCTGCAAATGAAGACTTCTCTTGCTACTAGGAAAGCTCTCAAGAGTCAACTCTTGGATGGAGGATAGGAAGTCTCAAGGGAAATCTTCCTTCGCTCTACCCCCGTCTAGATTGTGTGGGAAAGCTGGAATGTGGTATGAGACGGGAGAGGAAATTGGCTCAAGGGTTCCTTCTTCCTCTCAAGGCGACTTTGCGAGTCTCGTGGATGCTTCAAGGAGGTCTCTCCTTTCTTCGGCGAAAGTGTCCTGGACGCTTTCTGAAACTGACCACCATCTGAAAGGCCTTTCCAAGTCTATGGAGGTCTTTAACTTTCTGGATTGGTGCTTGGGGGCCTTGGACTTGAGGACTCGTAGTCCAGATTCTATCTCTCTGAGGGAGCTGTCCAGTGTACTGTCTTGCATGGACAAGGCCGTCAGAGATGGTGCGGATGAACTGGCTTCGCATTGTGGTACAACCCTCCTGAAGAAGAGGGCTTTATACTGCAATTTTGCTGCCAAGTCGGTTTCTCCTGTTCAGAGGGCTGAGTTACTTTTCGCCCCTCTGTCTAGCCATCTCTTCCCCCAGCCACTTGTCAAGGATCTCGCCTCCAGCCTTAAGGAGAAGGCTACTCAGGACCTCCTTGCACAGTCTTCCAGACGTCCTAGTGTCCCATCCACGTCATCGCAGGGACTACCCTCTAAGAGACAGAAGCCCTTTCGTGGGAAATCTTCCTCCTGTAGACCCTTTTCGCGAGGAAGAAGCCTCTCCAGAGGCGGAGCCCCTTCTTCCCAAAGGGGCAAGAAGTGACTTTCTACACCTCCACACACCAGTAGGAGCCAGGCTTCTCCTGTTTTCGGAAGCCTGGAAAGTAAGAGGGGCGGATTCCTGGTCCCTCAGTGTAATCAAGAAAGGTTACAGGATCCCGTTCCTCGAAAACCCCCCCCCCCCGTCCTCAACTCCCAGAGATCTGTCGCCTTCTTACCGTCCGGAGAAGCAACAGATCCTCTTAGATCTGCTGGAAGAAATGATCGAGAAGAGAGCCATAGAGCGAGTCCTGGATTTGGAGTCTCCAGGTTTTTACAATCGTCTCTTCCTGGTTCCAAAACAGTCAGGGGGGTGGAGACCAGTCCTGGACGTCAGCAGACTGAACAATTTTGTCGTCAAAGAAAAGTTCAAAATGGGAACGCCCCAGTCTGTTATCAATGCGCTGCGACCAGGCGATTGGATGGTCTCTCTGGACCTCCAGGACGCTTATTTTCATGTCCCCATTCATCCTCGGTCGAGAAAGTTTTTGAGATTTGTCCTGGGGGGACGAGTGTACCAGTTCAGAGCTATCTGTTTCGGACTGAGTACAGCTCCTATGGTATTCACAGTCCTGATGAGGAACGTTGCCCGGTGGCTTCATCTTGCGGGCATAAGGATCTCGCTCTATCTGGACGACTGGCTCATTCGAGCCGCATTGGAAGAAAGGTGTCTGGAGGACTTACATTCAACTTTGGAGCTGACAAAGTCCCTGGGACTTCTTGTGAATTTAGAGAAGTCACATCTGATCCCCTCTCAGTCCATTCTTTATCTGGGGATTCAGATGGATTCAGTGGTTTTTCGAGCCTTTCCTTCCCAGGAACGTCAGCAGCACTGCTTCGTAAAAGTTTCGGCCTTCCTGGGGAAAGAAACATGCTCGGTGAGGGAATGGATGAGTCTGCTGGGGACCATTTCATCACTAGAGAAGTTTGTTTCCCTGGGGAGGTTGCATCTCAGACCCCTACAGTTCTTCCTTGCGGACAACTGGAAGAACAAGGAGAATCTGGAGGAGTCTCTCAGGATCTCTCTCTCTGTCAAGGACCATCTTCGGTGGTGGCTCGATCCCATAAAGTTGGCAGAAGGGGTCTCTCTCTCTCTTCAGAACCCCGACCTAGTGTTGTTTTCCGACGCATCCCTGTCGGGATGGGGAGCAACACTGGGGGGGGAGGAAGTGTCAGGCACCTGGAAAGGGGAACAGGTGTCCTGGCACATCAATCTAAAAGAACTGGAAGCGATTTTCTTAGCTCTTCAGTTCTTTGAAGATCAAGTTGCAGGCCGGGTAATTCAAGTCAACTCAGACAACACCACGGCCCTGGCGTACCTCAAGAAACAGGGAGGTACTCATTCTCGGCCCCTGTTCTTGATTGCCAAAGAGATCCTGCTGTGGGCACATTCTCGTTGGGTGACAATTCTCACTTGTTTTGTAGCAGGGATCGAGAATGTACGCGCGGACCTTCTCAGTCAGCAGCATCAGCTTCTTCCAACAGAGTGGACTCTGAACGCGGAAGTGTGTCAGGAGCTTTGGAAGCTTTGGGGACGTCCCCTGGTGGACATTTTTGCAATTTCAAGGACCACAAGGCTGCCTCTTTACTGCTCTCCCGTACTCGACCCGGGGGCCCTAGCAGTAGATGCCTTTCTCTGGGACTGGAAGGGTCTAGACCTGTATGCCTTTCCCCCATTCAAGATTCTGGGGGAAGTCATCAGGAAGTTTGTAGCTTCAGAAGGGACGAGAATGACATTAATCGCCCCCTTTTGGCCTTCAGCGGAGTGGTTCACAGAGGTCATGTCTCTCTTGGTGGATTTTCCAAGAACGCTTCCTGTGAGAACAGATCTCAAACAACCCCACTTCGAGAGGTACCACAAAAACCTTCCCGCTCTGAGTCTGACTGCATTCAGACTATCGAGAAGTTGCTCAGAGCGAGAGGTTTTTCTAAACCAGTGGCTAAGGTGATCGCCAACGCCAGGAGAGCCTCCTCCAGCGCAGTGTACCAGTCAAAGTGGGTCATTTTTAGGAAGTGGTGCAAGCTTAAGGGAATTTCCTCTACCACAACCTCTGTGTCCCAGATAGCAGACTTCCTTTTTTATTTGAGAAAGGATTTAAAGCTGGCAGTCCCTACCATCAAAGGCTACAGGAGTATGCTGTCAGCGGTCTTTAGGCATAGAGGCCTTGACTTATCGGACAATAAAGACCTTCATGATCTTCTAAGGTCTTTTGAGACGTCTAAGGTAGCCGCCCCTAAGTTACCTTCGTGGAATTTAGATGTCGTTCTAAAATTCCTGATGTCCAAGAGATTTGAACCTTTGCATTCTGCTTCCTTCAAAGACGTAACCAAGAAAGCTATTTTCCTAACTGCTCTGGCGACGGCGAAGAGAGTTAGTGAACTTCAAGCAATCAGCAAGATTATAGGTTTTAGAGGCCCTGATGCTGTCTGCTCTCTGAGCCCTATGTTTCTTGCCAAGAATGAAAACCCGTCTTCCCCTTGGCCCAGGTCCTTCGAAATTAAGGGCTTGACGGACATCACTGGACAAGAACCGGAGAGAACCCTGTGCCCTGTCAGGGCTCTGAAATTTTACTTACAGAGGACCCAGGATTGTAGAGGTCCTTCTAACAATCTTTGGTGCTCGGTTAAGAGGCCTGATATACCTCTCTCGAAGAATGCCCTTGCATTCTTTTTACGAAGCACCATCATAGACGCCCATTCCAGTGTGCTAGACGAGGATTTGAGAACTTTGAAGGTCAAGGCTCACGAAGTGATAGCCATTGCTACCTCAGTGGCTTTCCAGAAAAACCAGTCTCTCAATGACATTCTGGGTGCCACTTTTTGGCGAAGCAATTCTGTCTTCGCTTCTCATTATCTTACGGAAGTAAAGACGTCCTATGAGAATTGCTGTGCGCTGGGGCCTTACGTTTCCGCAAATACGATCTTGGGGGCAGAAAGCGACTCTCATCCTCTCCTTTAGTTTTGTTTTTGTGTGTTTTTTAAATATATTAGATGTGTTGTTTTTTGTGGTTGTTGGGTCTCCACCAGTGGTGGTCGTCCCAGTCCTTAGTTTATGTTATTTATTCATGACGTAACTAGGCTTGGTCAGGTGGTTGTTTAGTTTGTCGCTTGCCCTCACAGTAAGGTCATATGGTCTAGTCACTTTGTGGTCTCGCCCCCGTTGACAGATCATCTGGATTTCACCAGCTTTATAGGTCTCTACCTCGCTGGAGTCTCTAGTAAAGCAGAAGCAGACAGTAATCACGAAGTCAGCAATGCTAACAGGTAAGGAACCAAGGCGTCAATCGCCTACATATGTTTGTTTCCTAAATCCTATTCTGTCTCTTCCCACCTCCAATGGTGGGATTCAGCTATATATATATCTGTCAGGTAAGTGTCATGAACAAAATGATATTTTTATGATAAAATAAAGTTTGTTCATACTTACCTGGCAGATATATATATAATCATAGTACCCACCCTCCTCCCCTCAGGAGACAGTAGTTCTAGATTCTAGAAAATCTGAATAGAAAATGGGAATGGTTCCTGATACCCGCCTCCCAGCGGCGGGAATGGGTACTAACCACCTGACCCAACTGCGTGTGCCGTAAGTTTTTGAATTTCTGTCGGTCCCTTTCGGAGAATACAGCTATATATATATATATCTGCCAGGTAAGTATCAACAAACTTTATTTTATCATAAAAATATAATTTTTATATATACTTAACAAGTAATTACATAATAAAAGCCCTCCCTCCTTCCCTGCATTGTTAGGAAGGCATAACCATATTGAGCTCATTTGCTGAGCTGGTTCCTCTCTTACCTTGAAAGTGGGCAGGGTCACTCGCCTAGCCAAAACAAAAGTAGCGCTATCGCAAACTTCAAAATTCCAGCTGCTGGTTAATAGAAACTAATAGCTATGTAATTACTTGGTAAGTATATATTAAACCTTATTTTATTATAGAAATGTCTTTTTTGTGTTGATAATACAGTATGCAAACCTTTAATTTACAACTGTCTTCTACTGAGAGGAAACAAACCAATAACCCTTAGGTGCTGTCTGGGGGAAAGACAAACCTTGTACAGTAATTGGTTTCTCTCTTTGATTGCGGCTGATCCTTACACTTTGTGTTTGTCATGTTGTAGGCATGACTGTAATCGATCAAGTCCTTGTTTGGAGTGTTTGGTTTAGCCTTCTGAACAGTGGGTGAAGTTTACCGGGAAGAAGAAGAGTGAAAAGAAAGTTTCTCTGGTGTCATTGGATAGTAATACTGTACACCGCTGTTGACACTGAAGAATCTCCCTGGATCCCTCTTGCCTCCAGCCAAATGACCACCTGCTGTTACCACTCCTAAGAGAGCAGTTTCCCCTTTGCCGGCTCCTGCAGCTTCACCAGTGGAGAGCCAGTGAAGGGGGGAAGATGACCTACCCGATTCCTCTCTGGTAGTTTCGCTTCACTCTGAGGAGTTGTCCTCGGGAGGACGCTCCTTCTTGGGGCAGGGGGAGACTGTTTCACCTAACCTGACTTTTGTTGCGGGTGCTGTGGAGCCCGAGGGACTTTGGGAGTTCTGGCTCTACCTAGACCTCTCTGGAGAGCCAAGTCTTATTCACCATTTGAAGGATATATATGGTCCTCCTGTTCATGCTTGCTTCGGTAACCGTAACGACTTCTATGGTTACAGTATCCATTGGCCCGAGGGCAACCACTCCTGCTGTAGTATCACTGCACATTCCTTCTGTAATGTTCCTTGCCTGCCAACAGGAAATCTTGCAGAGCTTCCAGCGGGCAGCCCTCTTTCTCAGAGAGGGCTACCAGGCCTCTTGCTAGAAGTACCTTGAGTTTTGCTGCTCCTGCTGCTGAGCGCATGGGAGTTACTACTGCCTGGGCTGATAAGAGTCCTTGGTCTATGTACCTGGGCCTGGCTGCCAGCATGGCCCAGTGAGAGTTAAGCAGAGAGCATGCAGGTGCTGCCTCACCCTCTTCCCACTTTTCAAAGAGAGTGGCCTTCGGGTCCCAGGATGGTGGCCTGGCTCGTCCGGCCCGGTCACCTGGGCAAGGCAAGAAGAGGTCCCCCACTCAGTCTTCTTCACCTGTGGAAGCTCTGGCATCTAAGGAGACTGGAGCGTGCTTGTGGGACAACCCCCACTCACATTGCATGAGCAGAAACATTCTCCCTGACTCATGCAGATGTGATCACCGCTGTTAATGACCGCCCACGGCCTTGCTCACCAGTCAGGACTTCGGCTCTGGTAGGCTGGGCAAGAGTGTTCGCGATCCTTCACCTGTTCCCTCCACCTCCTCAGGGTTCTCCAGGAGCCGAACAGGTCTAGAGCTTGGGACTGGGACTGTTCTTGATCTCATTCCAGCCCTTCCATGGAAGCGTACATTCCAGGTTCAGTCCTTGGACTGTATAAGTTGTATGCTTAGGTGGTTAAGGGATTGCCAGTGGTCTCTGGTGTGTGTCCCTCTCCTGTGGAGGAAGTGAGTCGGGAGAACTGTGACCTGGAGGGCCCTGAGGATCCTACGCCCCAGTACTCGAACACCCCAAATTACAGAGGCACTTTATGGAGATTGTTAGTCTGATATGGCAATATAATGATCTCAAGGAAGAGACCTTGGCTTTTTCTATGGACTGCTCATCAACCATTGAGTACAGTACTTTTGGGGGACCCCAGAAGGAACCAAGGGTTTTGATGGGCTTGCATTGGTTGAGGCTTGCTGAAGGGTTCCTGGACCAGGTGAATTCTCTTGTTGCTAGGCAGGAGAATTCACTTAGGCCTAGTTGCTCATGCAAGACACTTCCTCCTCTAGGTCATCAAGAGAAATTCTATGTACCTTCATAGACCACACTGCTGACCAAACAGGTTGACCCAGACTTGACTTGTCTGTGTTGTGGTCTGTCACTTGAGCATCTTCGTGCGGAGGGAGTCTCTCTCTTGCAAATGGAGGCAGCAGCACTGGAATTGAGTGCCATGGCAGCGTTTCAGATTGGCTCTTGGATTGATCTGTTGTCACTGTTGGTGTCCAAGATTGCATCCTTTTCTTTGGGTTTCTGTATGCCCAAGGAAGATGGGACTTCTCAGAGACTTATGTTATCTGGAGGCAGGGCCATCACCAACCTGGCCCACCAGATGGCAAACCTGTGGGCAAACCTGGTTCAAAAGAGGCGAGACACTATGTTGTCTCAAATCTCTAGGTCCGTTGGGTCCGAGTTGGTGTTGGAGCTCAGAAATGGACTGGTACTGGGTTCTACTGCCCTCATTGCTAGAGGGTAGGTGGAGGACGTGGTGGACAGGCTGTGTGTCAAGAACAACAACAGGCTTGTTCACCAAGCCTTGACAAAGATCTCAGGGTCTATGTGTGGCACTGCAGCCCAACCCTCGGATCAGACTGGCCCTTCCTCTTCAGGTCAGAGGAAGTCCCAGATTTCCTTGCCCCCATGTAAAGGCACCTAGTTGTCTTCTTACCCTGTAGCGAAAGGTGTGCCGCCCTCCTGAGTTAGGAAGGGGGGCAAGGGCAAGAAGAAGGGTGGAGGATGCTAGGGCTGGTGTTCTTCTCTGCTTGCAGCTGATGATGGAGGGAGGGGTGCCTGTCTGGCCATTGGGCAATGTGGAGACTGAGGAGCAAAAGAACCAAAAGAGGAGACGTTCCCCCTCATCCTCTCCTCCAATTAAACATGCATCACTTAGTAATAGACACAAAGTACTAAGCTCAGTGGCAGAACCCTAGCCTGAATTTAAACAAACTGACAAGAAAGGGAAACAGAATGACACCAATAAATCAACAGATAACAAACCAAACCTGTCAAGACCAGTCCTTTCCAAATCATCTCTTGATAATACTCATAAACAGAAGAGAGTGAATGAGAAGGCTCCATTCAAAGGGCCTTCCACCAAACCCAAAAAATAGTTTTACGTCAATACTACAATGGAACTGTAGAGGTCATAGGGCTTGAAGTGAAGAGCTGAAGATACTGCTCCATGACCATGGCCCAGTATTGTGTCTCCAGGAAACTAAGCTTGGAGGCACACAATATAATCCTGGGTTAAATTACAACATATATAATTCTCCACCACCAATCGGAGATAGAGCTAAGGGAGGTGCAGTAATTATTGCGCATAAGTTGTTGCAACACTCCTTGGTATCAATTAATACTCATCTCCAAGCTGTAGCAGTAACTTTCATTTTAGACAAGCAAATTACAGTTTGCTCCATCTATCTTCCTCCTGATTTGGATTTCACTGATAATGATATTCATTTACTGATCAATCAGCTTCCAACTCCTGTCCTCCTCCTTGATGATTTTAATGCTCACAACCCTATATGGGGTGGGAACACGACAGATGCCAAGGGTAGGATGTTGGAGGGTATTATGGATGATCATATCACTATACTCAATAATGGAGCCATGACACCATAACATCTACTCCAATACTTATTTGGCTATCGATCTGAGCTTTTGCTCATCAAGTGTTCACATTGATTATGAATGGTCAGTAAATGAACATCCAAATGGGAGTAACCACTTCCCAATTCAAATAAAAACAGTTAAGAATCAGCCCTCTGAGTCACCTCCCAAATGGAAGGTAGATGAAGCAGACTTGAAGAAATTTAGTGAGTCTGTTCTCATGGACAAGAATGTAAAATCATTTCCATCCATCTCATAGCCATATAATTACTTCAATGACACCACCATCAACAGTGCAATTGCCTCTGTTCCAATAACAAAAGGGGAGCCCTCTAGACCAGCAGTTCCTTGGTGGAACAAAACCTACAGTAGTATGAGAAAGATGACTAGAAAATGCTACAAAAAGTATAAGAGGAGTGGACCTGTTGAAGCCAAAGTTATTTACCAGCATGCTGTGGCCAAGCAAAATAGATATTTTAAAAAAGCAAAAAAAGGGTCTTGGATGTACTACATTAATGGCATTAGCTCAAAAACACCGTCCAAAATGGTTTGGAAGAAAATTAAAAACTAACTGGCAAGTTCGTCTCTGAACCTCTGCCTACCCTTAAGATGATTGGTGACCTAATCACCCAACGAGAGAGGGTCGCAGAAAAATTAGGAGAACATTTCTTGAGAATATCAAACATTTCTCGAGAATATCAAGTAGTGAGAACTATTCTGTAGAATTCCAAGATGTTAGTAATGCCCAGATTTCTCTTGATTTATGTGAAAATAATTTTGAACCATACAATGCAAAATTTACACTGCAGGAACTCAAAGATGCCTTGCAGAATACCAAACCATCAGCCGCTGGTGAAGATAAAATACTCTATGAAATGCTGAAACATCTGCTGGAAAAGTAAAAGAAATTTCTTTTAGATATAATAGATGAAATATGGGAAACTGGTGTTATTAAGAAGAGCTGGAAATTATCGTTAATCCTCCCAATGAAGAAGCCAGTCAAGGATCCTGCTTTACCCAGCAGCTACAGACCAATAGCTCTCACCAGTTGTGTTTGTAAGCTGATGGAAAAGATGATTAACACCAGACTTGTATGGCACTTAGAAACAAATAAATTACTTTTTCCATTCCAGTTTGGCTTTAGGAAAAGCAGATCTACTGTAGATCCCTTGCTCGGGCTCTCAAACCAAATACAACAAGGTTTTGCTAAACAGAGCCAAACAATAGGAGTTTTCTTTGATTAGGAAAAGGCATATGACACCACATGGCATTTTGGTATTATAAAAAAGTTGTACAGTATAAGATGGGCATTAAAGGAAAAATGATCAGATTTATAAATTCGTTTTATCAGAAAGATATATAAAGGTAAGAGTTGGGAATCATGTAGCTCGACCTTTCTTACAAGAAGAGGGAGTTCCTCAAGGTAGTGTCCTTAGTATCACCCTCTTTGCTGTTCCCATTAATGGAGTATTAGAAAAGACAACATCACCAGTAAAAGGGTCTTTATTTGTAGATGGTTTGACTCTGTACTGCACAGGATATGATACAGCATCTTACTAGTAGGTTCATGCAAAGAGCCATCGATAAAGTAAGCAAGTGGGCTAACAAGCAAGGGTTTCGATTTTCAGAATCTAAAACTGTCGCTGTTTGGTTCTGCAGACGTCGAACTAAGGAAACCATCCCAACTCTTAACTTAAATGGAATTATTTTACCTTACTCTACTGAAGTAAAATTTTTAGGAATGGTCTTTGATGAAAAGCTCACATGGAATAATCATATTGACCAGTTAAAAGTGAAAGTGAAGAGATCACTAAATATTTTAAAAGTAGTATCTAATTTTAATATGTGTGCTGATAAGAAATCGTTGTTAAGGCTTTATAATGCAGTATGTTTATCTAAGTTAGACTATGGCTGCCAAGTATACTCATCTGCTTCACAGACTAAACGTAAGGGATTTGACGCTGTGCATAATATGGGGCTAAGGATCTGCACTGGAGCTTTTAGAACTTCACCCATTGAAAGTATGTATGTAGACTCCCATCAGCTACCACTGGACTTAAGGACGCATGAGCTAGGTCTGAGGCACACCACGCGGCTGAAAAGCTCGAAGAAGAATCCTTCTTTTGAGATCGTAAAACACTGTGACTCAAGTCTTTTTGGATCTAGATCTTCAATACCATTTCAAATCAGACAGCTGGGTGAACTGGAGGATGAAAGTATAAAAACGCAGAAGATCCTGCAAGTGAAACACCCTGCTATCCCTCCATGGTTTATTCCAGCAATAGATGTCTGCATTAAAGAGACAAAGAAGAAAGATCGTCCAGAAGAAGAAGTCAGAAACAAGTTTTTGGAGCATGATGAGAGGCATATAAATAACAGGAAAATCTATATTGACGGATCAAAATCGGAAGATGGAGTAGGATGAGCAGTGGTGTGTGAGGGGGAATCATACATAAAAAAGTTATCAGACTCCTCATCCATTTTCACTGCTGAAGCAACAGCCATAGTGGATTCTTTAAATCTTGCATTTGATATGAAATTTAAATCTACAGTAATATACAGTGACTCATGGAGTGGTTTAGAGGCCTAAAGAAGTTTAGCCCTACCCATCCCTTAATTCAAAAGGCTCAGGAATGGCTTTTTTATCTCTCTGTTCGCCACAAATCAGTAAAGTTTTGTTGGGTTCCTGGGCACACTGGTCTAGAAGGGAACGAACTGGCTGATAGTAAAGCAAAGGATGCTGCAAGATGTGATTTCTTAACTAATAAAGTGCCACATTTGGACATGCGTCAAGTTATCAGATGGTACATTCATACAAAATGGCAGCAGAGATGGACCTCCCTCATTTTATCCACGTATAGGAAGTATAGAAGTATTAGAAAAAGTATCGATTTTTGGAGTTCGGGTTTTAATCGTAACAAGATTTGAGATTATCCTAACACGGCTTAGGATTGGCGATATCCGCTTCACTCATAGCCATATTTTAGAGGGAGCCAGTACCCCAGTTTGTGCTCACTGTGGTGGTCAGGTGTCCATTGAGCACATGCTGGTGCACTGTCCTAAATTTAATCACCTTAGGGCAAAGTACTTACTAACTGGGAAGACTATTTTAGAAATTTTAAATGATGACGTTGAGGTAGATAACCTTATGAGTTATCTGAAAGAAACTGGTTATTTTAATGAGATATGATTTCAGTATATTTAATAAAGATTTTAGTCATATTTATTATTATACTAAGTATATATTTTGTATATAAAAGTTTTATATATACATTTTGTTGGTTCTAATATCATTCTTCATTTTAACACATACAACTTACCTGTTAGTTACATATAGCTTTAGTCTTGACGTCACGGCAAAATTTCAAAACGCGCGGCAGCGCCAGTCCGAATATCGGGTGATCGCCCTTACCTGCCCTCTGTCGGGGTACTAGGAACTATTCCAACATGCTTCAGAATAATTTTGCCGTCACGCCGGCGACATTGTTGTCGGTACTCGAGCGAAATTTCATTGTATCTGCCTACATCGAGCTGTTTTCACTTGGTGAAGTACTCTTTGTTGGTTTGCGGCTTTGCCAGTTATTTTTGTCACCTATTTAGTCAGGTTTTCCGATAATTATGTCAGATTCTGGGTCTTATACCTTTAGGGTTTGCAGCAAAGGCTGTAAGACGAGGTTGGTCAAGGCTAGTCTTGATCCTCATTCAATTTGTGTGGCTTGTAGAGGTCAGGAATGTTCATATGAGAGGAAGTGTGATGAATGTGTCAGTATGACTGAAAAAGATTGGAAGGCTCTATCTAAGTATGTAAAGAAGCTTGAGAAAGATAGAGCCAGGAAAGCTTTAGCTAGAAGTTCTTCTTCTCTCTCTCAGAAACCGGAATCTCCCTTAGCTATGCAGGAAACTTCTATTAATATCCCCGTGGCTACTAATATTCCTATTCCTGACTCTGATATCCCTGAACCCGTTACCGTGTCTGAGTATCAAGTCCAGATGGACGCCAGATTTAACCTTATTGTGGGCGCCATGGAGGATATTGGCGTTAATGTGAAATCCCTTCATGAGCGTATGGATTCTTTCCAAAATATTGTGAATAATTTAAGTGCAGTGCAAAGTGTTAGTGTGGTGGAGGAGGTGGTTGCTCGGCCTACTCGTTCTCCTAGACCTAAGCCTCTGTCAAGCTCCCCTGCTCCTGGGAGAAGACATGCTGAAAGTCCAAGGGAGGCGAGTGGGGTCTGCTCACGAGCAGCCGCCCCCTCGAACAGTCCTGTTGTTTCCCAGGCTGTTTCAGAGCGCCGTTGGAAAGGCGACTCAAGGAAGTGTCTTTCTTCAAGCTCCAGTGATTCGCCTCGCAGAGGCTGGAGATTTCCCGACGAGTCTAGACCATTGAAGAGGTCCAGGAATCTTTCGCCTTCAGCGGTTCAGAAGAAGAAGCCATTTCGCTTATCACAGCCTTCCTGTAGTTTTTGGGAGAGTCCGGAGAGATTTTCGTCGTCAGAAGAGTCTTCTCCCAGGCGCAAGGCTCATGTGCGCAAGAGGTATAAGACTTCCCATTCGGTGTTGCCCAGCGTTCCCGGTGTTTCTCCTTTGGTTTCATGTAAGCCTATTGTGGCTTCTGCGCCTCTTCCTCATCACGATCCTGGCTCTACTGATCATCGTTCCCCAGTTGGATCCTCGTCTACTCATGACTTTCTTCGAGCGATGCACAAGAAAATTGGAAGCATTCTTGGCGGGCTCGGAAGGCCTGGTTCTTCTCCAGCTAAGCCTTCTGAAGTGTATTTGATGCCTCCTCCTTCGTCTCGAGCTCTCGGAGCGCCCAGTACGAAAGCTCCTCCTCGATCTGTGTCTCTTGATCCTCCTTTGGTTCAGGATCAGGCTCGTACGCCTAGTCAGGCTCAGGCGCTCCCTCAAGATTTAGCGCTCTCTCAGGCTCAAGCGCCTCAGGTAGCGCCAGGTGAGGCGCCATCCCAGGCTCCTTTTGTGGCGCCAGTTCAGGCTCCTCTTGTGGCGCCAGTTCAGGCTCCTCTTGTGGCGCCAGTTAAGGCTCCTCTTGTGGCGCCTACTCAGGCTCAGGCTCCTCTTGTGGCGCCTACTCAGGCTCAGGCTCCTCTTGTGGCGCCTACTCAGGCTCAGGCTCCTCCTCAAGCTCTTATTCAGGCTCCTACTCCTCCTTCACAAGATGTGTATGTGCAAGCGGAAGGTTTTTCTCCTATTTCGTCTGAGGAAGAAGTTGTGGAAGAGTTTCCTGTAGACGAACCAGACTCCTCTCGCTCGGATTATAAGAAGCTTCTTCGCTTCTTTATTGATAATTTTCCTGAGGATTTTACACCTGCGGCTCCGGCTTCCCCTCTCTCTCAGTACGCAAGAGACTCGAAGCCTCCTACCTCTTCCTTTATGAAGTTAGTGCTTTCTATTTCAGCCAAAAAGGCATTAAAGAAAATGAACTCCTGGTTGGAAGACAAACGTGATCAGGGGAAAACCACTTTCTGCTTCCCTCCTTCCAAGCTTTCTACTAAGACGAAGGCTTGCTACGACACTGGGGAAGTTTTCTCTCTGGGAGCTTCTGCCTCCTCTCAGGGAGACTTCTCCAGTCTCGTTGACTCTACTCGTCGTTCTGCGATGAACTCGGCTCGGATTTTCTTCTCTCCTTCAGAGTTGGACCACCTTTTGAAGAACGTTTTCAGAGTTTTGGAAGTCATCAGTTTTATGGACTGGACTATTGGCGCTTTGGGTAGGAAGGTAAAGTCTTTTGGTCTTTCCGAAGCGCATTTCGATGATTTCTCTTCTGTTATGTCCTGCTTAGATAAAGGGATTCGTGACGGTGCGTCTGAGTTAGCCTCCATCTTCACGTTAGGAGTTCTTAAGAAGCGACAACTTTGGTGCTCTTTTGTCGCTCGTGGAGTTTCTAGGACTCAAAGATCGGCTCTTCTTTTCGCACCTCTGGATAAGAAGTACCTTTTCCCTCAAGAACTTGTGGCCGAAGTGTCGAAATCCCTTACTCAGAAGTCCACACAGGACCTTTTGGCGCAATCCACTCGGAAACCAAAAGCTCCTCAACCTTCTCTGCCAGCGCAAACTCGTCCTCTAGTTAATCAAGATAGGCCCTTTCGTGGCAGGCCCCTCACCCGTACAGTATCTCGTTTCCGGGGCAAAGCAAGATTTGTCTCCAAGACTATCAAACCCTCAAGTAAAAAGTGATCTGCATGTCCTCCATGCACTAGTCGGAGCCAGACTTCAGCAGTTCTGGCAAATTTGGGAGGAGATCGGAGCGGACCAGTGGACCACGTCCGTGCTAAAGGAAGGATATTCTATCCCCTTCCTCAAGAGGCCCCCTCTTGCAACAGAACCTTTAGCTTTGACAGCATATTCCAGCAACTTAGAAAAATGCTCGGTTCTGAGTGCGGAAGTAGACTCCATGCTTTTAAAAGGAGCGATAGAGATCGTGGAAGAAGTCAACTCTCCAGGCTTTTACAACCGCCTTTTTCTTGTTCCAAAGGCCTCAGGCGGCTGGAGACCAGTCCTGGACGTGAGTTCTCTCAACCTTTTCGTGGAGAAAACCAGTTTCTCGATGGAGACGACGCAATCCGTCCTCAATTCTCTTCGTCCGGGGGATTGGATGGTCTCAATAGATCTGCAGGACGCTTACTTTCACATTCCGATCCATCCCGCGTCCAGGAAGTTTCTTCGCTTCGTTTTCCAGGAGAAGACTTATCAGTTCAGGACTCTGTGCTTCGGTCTGTCCACAGCCCCTCAAGTATTCACAAGAGTTATGTCCACTGTTGCCAAAGCTCTTCATCTCAGAGGAATAAAGATCTCTCTCTATCTCGACGATTGGCTCCTTCGTTCCCAGTCTCAGCCTCAGTGCTTGGAGGATTTGCAAGTAACTCTCGACTTGACACAGAAGCTAGGACTTCTAATCAATTGGAAGAAGTCTCACCTATCTCCCTCACAATCCAGGATCTATTTAGGAATGAGACTGGAAACAGTTCCTTTTCTGGCTTTTCCGTCAGATCAAAGAATCTCGGACTGTCTCGCAAAAGTCCAGAACTTTCTGGATATGGATACCTGTTCCGCAAAGGCTTGGATGAGCCTCCTGGGAACTCTGGCGTCAATAGAAAAGTTTGTCTCCCTGGGGAGACTTCACATGAGGCCCCTTCAATTCTACCTCAGGGAGCAATGGAACAGGAAAACGCTTCCAGACTCCTTCTCCTTTCCAATCTCGGACCTTATCAAGGAAGATCTAAGGTGGTGGTTAGATCGAAGAAAATTAGAGAAAGGTCTCTATTTCCGTCGAACCCGAACCACGAACTGTTTGCAGACTCGTCAGAAGTAGGATGGGGAGCGACGTTGGGTGTAAAAGAAATTTCAGGTTTGTGGAATGCGACAGAAAAAGAATGGCACATCAACAAGAAGGAGTTGAAAGCAATCCACCTGAGTCTCGTACACTTCCTACCATTCGTACAGGGACAAACAGTTCTGGTTCATTCAGACAGCACCACAGCGTTGTCTTACATAAAAAAACAGGGGGGCACTCATTCTTACTCCCTCAGCGAGGTAGCAAGAGACCTCCTTTTGTGGGCAGAGAAGCACAAGATTCTGCTCCTAACAAGATTCATTCAGGGAGCCCTCAACGTGAGAGCGGACTCCTTGAGCAGGAAGCACCAGGTTCTGTCCACAGAGTGGATTTTGCACGAAGAAGTGTGCAAGTCGCTGTGGAGACTTTGGGGTCAACCTCTGGTAGACCTGTTCGCGACGAACAAATCGAACAGGCTCCCAATCTTCTGCTCTCCTGTCCCGGACCAAGCAGCCTTCCAGACGGACGCAATGCTACTGAATTGGTCGGGTCTGGACCTTTACGCCTTCCCGCCGTTCAAGATGTTAGGTGCGGTGTTGAGGAAATTTCAGCACCACTCCAACACCAGGATGACTTTGATAGCCCCCTTCTGGCCTTCCAGGGATTGGTTCCCAGTTCTCATGGATCTCTTGATCGACTTCCCGAGGAGCCTTCCAAACAGAGTAGATTTACTCAGACAGCCCCACTTCAGGAGATTTCACGAAAACCTGTCAAGTCTGCGGCTAACTGCGTTCAGACTATCGAACGTCTACTCAGAAGCAAAGGATTTTCGAAGAAAGCGGCTCAATCCATCGCTAGAGCCAGAAGACCATCTTCGATCAAGGTCTATGAGTCCAAGTGGAATATGTTTCGTTCATGGTGCAAAGATCATGACATTTCCTCTTCCAGAACCTCGGTGACGCAGATTGCGGATTTTCTTTTGTTCCTCAGGAATAAGAACCTTTCTGTATCCACAATTAAAGGTTATCGTAGCATGCTGGCTACTGTTTTTCGTCACAGAGGTTTGGATATCTCTAATAACCAAGATATAACGGACCTTATTAAATCCTTCGGTACCTCTAAGAGGTCAGATGCTAAAGTTGTTTCGTGGAATCTTGATGTAGTCCTGAAGTGGCTTATGTCTGAGAAATTTGAACCTATGGATTCTGCTTCTTTAAGAGATCTTACGAGGAAAACCCTCTTTTTAGTTTTGTTAGCTACAGCTAAGAGAATCAGTGAGATCCACGCCTTGGATAAGAGAGTAGGATTCTCTGCTTCAAAAGCAATTTGTTCTTTCAAACTGTTTTTTATGGCCAAGAACGAGACCCCTTCGCATCCGTGGCCTCGCTCTTTTGAGATTCCGAGTCTGTCGGAATTGGTAGGTAAGGAGCAGGAGAGGTTCCTCTGCCCAGTCAGAGCCTTGAAATATTATTTGCGAAGGACTAAAGATATTAGGGGTCCTTCAGATTCCTTATGGTGTTCGGTCAGGAACCCTCTTAGACCGATGTCCAAGAATGCCATGTCCTTTTTTATTAGAGATCTGATTTCTGAAGCTCACTCCAATATTTCAGAGAATGATTTGAAAATGTGTAAAGTGAAGGCTCACGAAGTGAGGGCTATCTCTACTTCTCTCGCTTATAAAAGGAACCTCTCCCTTCAAGATATTGTGCAAGCAACCTACTGGAGATGTAAGTCTGTATTTGCTTTGCATTATCTCTCGCAAGTACAGACAGTGTTTGATGAGTGCAGCACGTTAGGGCCCTTTGTTGTATCTGGCACGGTAATGGGTAAAGGGGTAAAGGAGGATTAACCTACCTTTACTTACTTGTTTTTTGGAGTGTGAAGGTTTTTTACGGTTGTCTGTGAGGGTAAGTGTTGGATAGTTTTACCCCACAGTTGGTTTTGGTTTTTATGGTTATGCTTTTTCTTTGGTGTTGGGTGACCCCTTTTGTAATTCATGATGTTTGTGCTGCGCCCTGAGCAGGGGCATACCTGTGGTATTGTCACGGCCATGTCCTAGGTGACTGATACCCAGCTTAAGCAATCTGCGACCAGGTCATTATACCCCGCGGTTGCTCTAAGGATAGCAGGTTACTGAGGCAGTAACTGTGGAATCAGCTACCTTAGCAGGTGAGGAACTAAGAAATTTTCTACATTAATAACCTTAATGTTTCCAACAACTCTTTTTAGCTGTCATTGCCCCACCTCCTAAAGGTGTCAATCAGCTATATGTAACTAACAGGTAAGTTGTATGTGTTAAAATGACATTTTTATTCTAAAATAATGTTTAACACATACTTACCTGTTAGTTACATATACGAAAGCCCACCCTCCTCCCCACGGGGACAGGTAGGCAAATTATTCTGAAGCATGTTGGAATAGTTCCTAGTACCCCGACAGAGGGCAGGTAAGGGCGATCACCCGATATTCGGACTGGCGCTGCCGCGCGTTTTGAAATTTTGCCGTGACGTCAAGACTAAAGCTATATGTAACTAACAGGTAAGTATGTGTTAAACATTATTTTAGAATAAAAATGTCATTTTTTACGTTCATATTTTAACACTGAATTTACTAGTATATCATCGTTCACCTATTCATAATCTATCATATCATTATATATTTCACCTTCATTATGGCACTGAATAATCCAGATGGGTTCCGGCACTTGGTCTTCAAGACCTAAATTTCATAATCAATCAGTCAATCAATCAACCAACAAATAAAAAGTGATAACAAGATGTTATCTTCGGCCGAGAATTGGTCCCAGTACTGTATTTGCTTCGGCAACATATTGTTTAGATTACTCGCTTCAACAGTACATTTACTAAGTTGGAATGTTTTCTGAGAAGCTTCTCATGTCTCCTGTGCAAGGATGACATGCATCTAGGTTTATGTGCAGATCATGAACGTTCCACACTTCCAGTACCCAGAAGTGCCCGCTGGCGTCTGGCGCCCACTTCAGCGTGAAACCAGCTTGTGCTATGAGTGCTCAATGGTGTCCGCTGGTGCCATCTACCATCTTGCGCCAACTTGTGCTCTGAGCAGCCAAAAGGCGCCCAAAAACGCCCATAAGTGCCCATGCGCCCGAGAGCGCCCACGGGCGGCATCTACCATCTGGCGCCAACTCATGCTCTGTGCAGCCAAAGGTGCCCCAGAAGTGCCCATAAGAGCCCAAGAGCTCCCACAGGCAGCAACTGTAGCAGACAGCCAGGTATGTACAAACCTGACATACTCTTTTTCTCTCCTTCTACTAGCCCTATATTTTTATCCACTTGCTTCCACGCCTGGCTCCCTTGCTTCCTTTCCATGCCATCGCCAGTCTTGTGCCTGGGTTAACAGAAAATTAACCTTGCAAAGTGAGTGTTGTGCAGTGGAGGAGGTGATTATCCAACCCACTGGTTCTCCTAGACCTAAATCACTGTCATACTCCCTTAAACCTGGGATAAGTCATACTAAATGTCCAAGGGAGGCTGATGGGAATTACCCCGGGTAATTACTCCCTCGGTTGAACCTGTTGCATATTCCTAGGTATTGACAGACCCACTGAAAAGGCATCTTCATGGGGGTGTAGTAGAGGAGGCGGTTATCTGGCCTGTCGGATATCCTAGACCTAGACCCAAAGTTCCTGTCATACTCCCCTACTCTTGGGAGGAGACATACTGACAGTCCAAGGTAGTCTGAGGTGGTTTGCCCCACAGGTAGTTGCCCCTCAGTTGAGCCTGTAATCTAGGTATCGACAGACAGCCACTGGAAAGGTGTCTTGATGAAGGCATAGTGTTTTAATGTGTAGTGTGAGCATCACTCAACAATGGTCGTCATCCAGAGCACCAGTCTCCAGCCTGCCAGGCTGAAGACTCAATTTGGTGCCAAGTGCTTGTCCAGTGGTCCATGGAGTGCCCAGTGGCCCCCTCCGGGTGCCCAGTGTCTGAAGTACTTGCTTCGGCAGTACATATTCTAATTAGAATGCTGCAGAGAAATTGGCATAGTCCCTGCACAAGGATGACACACAAATTGTGAAGTGTTCCACAATTTTTGATCGGCGCTTAGTTTTTTCATTAGAGCACTTTGTTGTTCTTTCTTGGGTGCTAAGTCCCGATTGAACACCTGGCTCCAGCTTCCAAGTAGTCGGCACCAGTCCCCATTTGCCAAGCGCCTACTCTCCGCTCACAAACTCTTAGTCGGTTCTGCCTTCACTTTGGAGCCAAGACATTACTACAATCTTTAGTGTCGCAGTCATGTGTCTTTGGCGTTCCTCCCTCTAGTACTTTGATGGAACTAACTTCCTTGTTGAAGATTTTATCTAGTTTCTGAATTGTCTAGACTGGAACCAGGAACCTTGGCTAAGAAGTTGGAGACTTCCTAGAACTTTCTGACAGTCATCGCCTACGATTGTTGCCCAGTGCTGCCCGGTGCAGACAGGGATTGTTGGAATGGGTTGTCCACTCTTGTTGTTGAATTTGGAAGAGAGAGTTGGGGTACTCTTTTCCTTTAGAGAAACACACAGTCGCAGAACTGTTTTCCTCTTCCTTAATCACAGCCTCCGTCACATGAGTCGTCTTGTGGATTTCAGCCTCGACTTTTGGATTTTCAAGCTTTTTTGTCTTCTGAAAAAATCTCTCAAGGAAGACGGAGACTTTTTTGCAATGACCGGTAGGTTGCTAGCATCCACAGGATATTGTGGTCTGTACAAGGTGTCATCGAGTCTACGGGATTTCCATGTGTTCGCATGGCTATCAAGAGTCCTCAGAGTCGGCATTTGGTTCGCAATGTCTGTAACGCTGCACAATACTTTGCAAGATTGTTTGGTTTTCTACAAATGGAGATGAACCAGAAGGCCTTTTTTCCGAGACAGGGTTCTCAGTTCAAGTACCTCTGTCTTGACCTCTCCACGGCATTTTAGGTCTTCTCACGAGTCCTCTCTCCTCTTCATTTGACCTCTTTTTCTGGACTTTACATCAGTCTTTACTTAGAACAACTGTTGACCGAAGTACTTTGGTACAACTGGGACAAGTTTACACAGTCGGACACCGTTGTCTTTTTACCATAGCCTTGGATTAAAGTTGGACCTGCATTGGTGGCTGTACATACATAGACAAAGAAAGGAACCCCCTTCTTCCTCTAGATCCAGACCTAGTCTTCTACTTTATACCTTGGATCTTGGTTGAGGAACCCAAGGGGAACTGGAAACTTTCCGTGTCGTGCTCCCCAGATGATGGATCCTTCTCACATATGTTGGAGAGCTGTAATTATTTCTCTTGGGTGCATCAGTGCTTCTTGACCTTAGTTTACACCTGGACTGCGGTAGTTCTCTCTAGACGAGACCTCAGTCCTAGCGTATATGTAGAGAAGAAAGGCTCGTTTTCTCTCTCATTTTCTCTCCAAGCAAGAGAACCTCTGTTGTGAACAGATCGGATTCTATTTCAGTTTAAGTTGTCTAAAGTTATTATGGATGAACTGAGAGCGGGTACTTCCCTTACATCCCCTGGTCTGGCGAGAACTGTGGAGTCCGTGGGGCAGACTGACTATGATCCTATTTGCCACCTCAAGGAACCTTCGAAGCTTCAGGAAGCTCATCAGTACAAGGATTTTTCTGCTAGACTTCTTGCATGAAATATTGTGGTTGCAGACATCATTCTTTTAGCCCTGTCTACCAGACTAAGTAGGCCATTTTTGAAGCTAGGGTTGCAGTCTCTACCCCTAGTCTTGGAGACATCTGTGGCCCATTTTCGGATACCCCTTCTGTACCTGAGGAGATCTATATCTCTTGTACTCCATCAGTAAATGGTATCAAACTATGTTTAACTATATGTTCAAGCACAGGTGCCTAGCTTTTGACGACCTTGTCTTGTCTTTGACGCGTCCAAACGTGGAATAAATCCGGTCTTCTAGAACCTGGATGTATTCTGAATGACCGGCGAGTCCCTTGTTTGATCCCTTGCATTCCTCTTCTCTGCAACCTTACAAGGAGGGTGTACAAGGAAGACACCCTTCCTAGTGGCCTCTGGCTTTGACTAGGACGCACTAGTGAGATCCAAGTCATTGTTTAGAGAAGGTATTTTCACAGGGAGGTGCTTTTTTCCTCGTTTACCCTGGGATTTTTAGCCATAACAAGGATCTATTCAACCTCCAGATCTGTTCTTTCTCCTTTAGGAAGTTAATGGTCGTCAGCTTCTACCTCCTTAGCTTTCAGGTTCATTTGTCCTTTACTTCCATTCCACTTAGTCCTACTGGAAGTATTTCCGTCCTCCGCATCTCTACTTCCATTCCACATGGTCCTGCTGGAAGTATATTCATCCTTTATGTCTCGCTTTCTTATCAAGTGATCCCGATTTTCTAGCTCGCCTGTCGCACAATTTGCTGGGCGACAGCTACAGTCTGGCGTCAGCTACTGTCTGGCGCCAGCTATAGGGCTTCCAGAGCCATGAGCTTCTAGCTTGTTTGGTGCCCAGCTCGCCTGGCGCCCTGCTTGTTTGGCGCCGGTTACAGCCTGGTGCCAGCTCTAGCTCCGAGGGTCCACTAGCTCCCACAAGTGCCTGCCAGTCTCAAGCTCTTAACTTGACTGGCACCCAGTGCTTCTGGCGCCAGCTACAGCCTGACACCAGATCATTCTCCGTGCATTCAAAGCCCTCTCCAGCTATATGGGAGAATAGGGAGGTTTCTGTCCTTTTGGAGTTTTCAGAGGACCATCCTCTACATATGGTGATATGGCAAGATCCGTTTCATCCACTGACTGGAACACATTGCCCTCATGGACTTTTATCTTGGGACACACTCAGAATTAGCAGAGGGCTTTGCCTTCTTTTAAGTAAAGCTAAGGATGTCAGAGTAGCCTCCACTGCTTTAGCTTGCATACATTTTATGCCTTGTATGTCCATTCTGCCTTTGAATTACTGGGAATGTAATTGTTCTTTGTTTCTCGCTAATTTTAATGGAAGTTAAAACAGTGTTGAATCTTCCAGTGCCTTGAGACCATTTTTAGTGGCTGGCATAGTATTGTGGTAGGAAGCATAGGATTGTTTTTTCCTACTGTCTCTTCACCTTGTAATAAGGTGTTGAGTGTTTTGTGGAACCAGGGAATACATTGTACCTGAAGCACCCACCACTCTTAGTGGATGGGTTGTGGTTTTATCTCGGTGTAGGTGACAATGTTGTATGGTTGTTTTTATTTTAGTGCTACGCCCAGGGCAAGAGGGAGCACCTATCATGCTTTGCTAGCCATCGGAGTACTTCCTTCCCTGCAAATTTCCCACTAAGTAGGAGGCGACCCATGGTTATACCGCCACTCCACTACGAGTTAAGATGAGTACCAACCAGAGGTAGTATCCCAGTAGCTCTCTTAGCTGATAGGTAATGACAAGCATTGTTTTCAATGCTAGTAGTTTTTTTTTGTTTTCAGATTCATTACATACAGTACTTAATGTTTTGGAGTAGAATATGTCCATGTATCCCACCTACCAATGTGGGAATCAGCTATGTAATTCCTTGGTAAGTTACTTATGTAAATATGACATTTTTATAATAAAATAAGGTTTTATCCTGTATATAATTACCAATTAATTGTATGATCGAAGCCCACCCTCCTCCTCGCTGATGGCCATAAGGCATGAACAAATTGAAGTTATCTGCTAAAGTCACTCCTAATATTCCCGTTAGTGGGCGGAAGTGGTCACCTACACAGACAAGTGAACTGTTACCCTCAAAATTTTAAATTCAAGCTGCCGTGTAAGTGAACTAATAGCTATGTAATTATAAAAACCTTATTCTTTTATAAAAATGTCATTTTTTCCTTTATTTAAATCAGCATACTAGCTTCAATGGTTCCTAGTGATTAATTTCATCCCAATTTGAAATAAATCATCATCCTCTCATCCCCATTCCCCCCTTAAATAATTCCAGATTGATAAATAAAACAAAAAGTGCAAGATATCCATTTCTCAGCTGCTTCTGGCCTCTTTCAGCAGCTATCAGGTAGTAATACAGATCTCTGCTTTACTTGCTACCTTCCAGTGTCATCGCTGTAAAAATGACATTTTTATTCTAAAATAATGTTTAACACATACTTACCTGTTAGTTACATATAGCTTTAGTCTTTGACGTCACGGCAAAATTTCAAAACGCGCAGCAGCGCCAGTCCCAATATCGGGTGATCGCCCTTACCTGCCCTCTGTCGGGGTACTAGGAACTATTCCAACATGCTTCAGAATAATTTGCCTACCTGTCCCCGTGGGGAGGAGGGTGGGCTTTCGTATATGTAACTAACAGGTAAGTATGTGTTAAACATTATTTTAGAATAAAAATGTCATTTTAACACATACAACTTACCTGTTAGTTACATATAGCTGATTGACACCTTTAGGAGGTGGGGCAATGACAGCTAAAAAGAGTTGTTGGAAACATTAAGGTTATTAATGTAGAAAATTTCTTAGTTCCTCACCTGCTAAGGTAGCTGATTCCACAGTTACTGCCTCAGTAACCTGCTATCCTTAGAGCAACCGCGGGGTATAATGACCTGGTCGCAGATTGCTTAAGCTGGGTATCAATCACCTAGGACATGGCCGTGACAATACCACAAGTATGCCCCTGCTCAGGGCGCAGCACAAACATCATGAATTACAAAAGGGGTCACCCAACACCAAAGAAATAGCATAACCATAAAAACCAAAACCAACTGTGGGGTAAAACTAACCAACACTTACCCTCACAGACAACCGTAAAAAACCTTCACACTCCAAAAAACAAGTAAGTAAAGGTAGGTTAATCCTCCTTTACCCCTTTACCCATTACCGTGCCAGATACAACAAAGGGCCCTAACGTGCTGCACTCATCAAACACTGTCTGCACTTGCGAGAGATAATGCAAAGCAAATACAGACTTACATCTCCAGTAGGTTGCTTGCACAATATCTTGAAGGGAGAGGTTCCTTTTATAAGCGAGAGAAGTAGAGATAGCCCTCACTTCGTGAGCCTTCACTTTACACATTTTCAAATCATTCTCTGAAATATTGGAGTGAGCTTCAGAAATCAGATCTCTAATAAAAAAGGACATGGCATTCTTGGACATTGGTCTGAGAGGGTTCCTGACCGAACACCATAAGGAATCTGAAGGACCCCTAATATCTTTAGTCCTTCGCAAATAATATTTCAAGGCTCTGACTGGGCAGAGGAACCTCTCCTGCTCCTTACCTACCAATTCCGACAGACTCGGAATCTCAAAAGAGCGAGGCCACGGGTGCGAAGGGGTCTCGTTCTTGGCCATAAAAAACAGTTTGAAAGAACAAATTGCTTTTGAAGCAGAGAATCCTACTCTCTTATCCAAGGCGTGGATCTCACTGATTCTCTTAGCTGTAGCTAACAAAACTAAAAAGAGGGTTTTCCTCGTAAGATCTCTTAAAGAAGCAGAATCCATAGGTTCAAATTTCTCAGACATAAGCCACTTCAGGACTACATCAAGATTCCACGAAACAACTTTAGCATCTGACCTCTTAGAGGTACCGAAGGATTTAATAAGGTCCGTTATATCTTGGTTATTAGAGATATCCAAACCTCTGTGACGAAAAACAGTAGCCAGCATGCTACGATAACCTTTAAGTGTGGATACAGAAAGGTTCTTATTCCCGAGGAACAAAAGAAAATCCGCAATCTGCGTCACCGAGGTTCTGGAAGAGGAAATGTCATGATCTTTGCACCATGAACGAAACATATTCCACTTGGACTCATAGACCTTGATCGAAGATGGTCTTCTGGCACTAGCGATGGATTGAGCCGCTTTCTTCGAAAATCCTTTGCTTCTGAGTAGACGTTCGATAGTCTGAACGCAGTTAGCCGCAGACTTGACAGGTTTTCGTGAAATCTCCTGAAGTGGGGCTGTCTGAGTAAATCTACTCTGTTTGGAAGGCTCCTCGGGAAGTCGATCAAGAGATCCATGAGAACTGGGAACCAATCCCTGGAAGGCCAGAAGGGGGCTATCAACGTCATCCTGGTGTTGGAGTGGTGCTGAAATTTCCTCAACACCGCACCTAACATCTTGAACGGCGGGAAGGCGTAAAGGTCCAGACCCGACCAATTCAGTAGCATTGCGTCCGTCTGGAAGGCTGCTTGGTCCGGGACAGGAGAGCAGAAGATTGGGAGCCTGTTCGACTTGTTCGTCGCGAACAGGTCTACCAGAGGTTGACCCCAAAGTCTCCACAGCGACTTGCACACTTCTTCGTGCAAAATCCACTCTGTGGACAGAACCTGGTACTTCCTGCTCAAGGAGTCCGCTCTCACGTTGAGGGCTCCCTGAATGAATCTCGTTAGGAGCAGAATCTTGTGCTTCTCTGCCCACAAAAGGAGGTCTCTTGCTACCTCGCTGAGGGAGTAAGAATGAGTGCCCCCCTGTTTTTTTATGTAAGACAACGCTGTGGTGCTGTCTGAATGAACCAGAACTGTTTGTCCCTGTACGAATGGTAGGAAGTGTACGAGACTCAGGTGGATTGCTTTCAACTCCTTCTTGTTGATGTGCCATTCTTTTTCTGTCGCATTCCACAAACCTGAAATTTCTTTTACCCCCAACGTCGCTCCCCATCCTACTTCTGACGAGTCTGCAAACAGTTCGTGGTTCGGGTTCGACGGAAAAAGAGAGAGACCTTTCTCTAATTTTCTTCGATCTAACCACCACCTTAGATCCTCCTTGATACGGTCCGAGATTGGAAAGGAGAAGGAGTCTGGAAGCGTTTTCCTGTTCCATTGCTCCCTGAGGTAGAATTGAAGGGGCCTCATGTGAAGTCTCCCCAGGGAGACAAACTTTTCTATTGACGCCAGAGTTCCCAGGAGGCTCATCCAAGCCTTTGCGGAACAGGTATCCATATCCAGAAAGTTCTGGACTTTTGCGAGACAGTTCGAGATTCTTTGATCTGACGGAAAAGCCAGAAAAGGAACTGTTTCCAGTCTCACTCCTAAATAGATCCTGGATTGTGAGGGAGATAGGTGAGACTTCTTCCAATTGATTAGAAGTCCTAGCTTCTGTGTCAAGTCGAGAGTTACTTTCAAATCCTCCAAGCACTGAGACTGAGACTGGGAACGAAGGAGCCAATCGTCTAGATAGAGAGAGATCTTTATTCCTCTGAGATGAAGAGCTTTGGCAACAGTGGACATAACTCTTGTGAATACTTGAGGGGCTGTGGACAGACTGAAGCACAGAGTCCTGAACTGATAAGTCTTCTCCTGGAAAACGAAGCGAAGAAACTTCCTGGACGCGGGATGGATCGGAATGTGAAAATAAGCGTCCTGCAGATCTATTGAGACCATCCAATCCCCCGGACGAAGAGAATTGAGGACGGATTGCGTCGTCTCCATCGAGAAACTGGTTTTCTCCATGAAAAGGTTGAGAGAACTCACGTCCAGGACTGGTCTCCAGCCGCCTGAGGCCTTTGGAACAAGAAAAAGGCGGTTGTAAAAGCCTGGAGAGTTGACTTCTTCCACGATCTCTATCGCTCCTTTTAAAAGCATGGAGTCTACTTCCGCACTCAGAACCGAGCATTTTTCTAAGTTGCTGGAATATGCTGTCAAAGCTAAAGGTTCTGTTGCAAGAGGGGGCCTCTTGAGGAAGGGGATAGAATATCCTTCCTTTAGCACGGACGTGGTCCACTGGTCCGCTCCGATCTCCTCCCAAATTTGCCAGAACTGCTGAAGTCTGGCTCCTACTAGTGCATGGAGGACATGCAGATCACTTTTTAATTGAGGGTTTGATAGCCTTGGAGACAAATCTTGCTTTGCCCCGGAAACTAGATCCTGTACGGGTGAGGGGCCTGCCACGAAAGGGCCTATCTTGATTAACTAGAGGACGAGTTTGCGCTGGCAGAGAAGGTTGAGGAGCTTTTGGTTTACGAGTGGATTGCGCCAAAAGGTCCTGTGTGGACTTCTGAGTAAGGGATTTCGACACTTCGGCCACAAGTTCTTGAGGGAAAAGGTACTTCTTATCCAGAGGTGCGAAAAGAAGAGCCGATCTTTGAGTCCTAGAGACTCCACGAGCGACAAAAGAGCACCAAAGTTGTCGCTTCTTAAGAACTCCTAACGTGAAGATGGAGGCTAACTCAGACGCACCGTCACGAATCCCTTTATCTAAGCAGGACATAACAGAAGAGAAATCATCGAAATGCGCTTCGGAAAGACCAAAAGACTTTACCTTCCTACCCAAAGCGCCAATAGTCCAGTCCATAAAACTGATGACTTCCAAAACTCGGAAAACGTTCTTCAAAAGGTGGTCCAACTCTGAAGGAGAGAAGAAAATCCGAGCCGAGTTCATCGCAGAACGACGAGTAGAATCAACGAGACTGGAGAAGTCTCCCTGAGAGGAGGCAGAAGCTCCCAGAGAGAAAACTTCCCCAGTGTCGTAGCAAGCCTTCGTCTTAGTAGAAAGCTTGGAAGGAGGGAAGCAGAAAGTGGTTTTCCCCTGATCACGTTTGTCTTCCAACCAGGAGTTCATTTTCTTTAATGCCTTCTTGGCTGAAATAGAAAGCACTAACTTCATAAAGGAAGAGGTAGGAGGCTTCGAGTCTCTTGCGTACTGAGAGAGAGGGGAAGCCGGAGCCGCAGGTGCAAAATCCTCAGGAAAATTATCAATAAAGAAGCGAAGAAGCTTCTTATAATCCGAGCGAGAGGAGTCTGGTTCGTCTACAGGAAACTCTTCCACAACTTCTTCCTCAGACGAAATAGGAGAAAAACCTTCCGCTTGCACATACACATCTTGTGAAGGAGGAGTAGGAGCCTGAATAAGAGCTTGAGGAGGAGCCTGAGCCTGAGTAGGTGCCACAAGAGGAGCCTGAACTGGCACCACAAGAGGAGCCTGAACTGGCGCCACAAGAGGAGCCTGAACTGGCGCCACAAGAGGAGCCTGGGATGGCGCCTCACCTGGCGCTACCTGAGGCGCTTGAGCCTGAGAGAGCGCTAAATCTTGAGGGAGCGCCTGAGCCTGACTAGGCGTACGAGCCTGATCCTGAGCCTGAACCAAAGGAGGATCAAGAGACACAGATCGAGGAGGAGCTTTCGTACTGGGCGCTCCGAGAGCTCGAGACGAAGGAGGAGGCATCAAATACACTTCAGAAGGCTTTGCTGGAGAAGAACCAGGCCTTCCGAGCCCGCCAAGAATGCTTCCAATTTTCTTGTGCATCGCTCGAAGAAAGTCATGAGTAGACGAGGATCCAACTGAGGAACGATGATCAGTAGAGCCAGGATCGTGATGAGGAAGAGGCGCAGAAGCCACAAAAGGCTTACGTGAAACCAAAGGAGAAACACCGGGAACGCTGGGCAATACCGAATGGGAAGTCTTATACCTCTTGCGCACATGAGCCTTGCGCCTGGGAGAAGACTCTTCTGACGACGAAAATCTCTCCGGACTCTCCCAAAAACTACAGGAAGGCTGTGATAAGCGAAATGGCTTCTTCTTCTGAACCGCTGAAGGCGAAAGATTCCTGGACCTCTTCAATGGTCTAGACTCGTCGGGAAATCTCCAGCCTCTGCGAGGCGAATCACTGGAGCTTGAAGAAAGACACTTCCTTGAGTCGCCTTTCCAACGGCGCTCTGAAACAGCCTGGGAAACAACAGGACTGTTCGAGGGGGCGGCTGCTTGTGAGCAGACCCCACTCGCCTCCCTTGGACTTTCAGCATGTCTTCTCCCAGGAGCAGGGGAGCTTGACAGAGGCTTAGGTCTAGGAGAACGAGTAGGCCGAGCAACCACCTCCTCCACCACACTAACACTTTGCACTGCACTTAAATTATTCACAATATCTTGGAAAGAATCCATACGCTCATGAAGGGATTTCACGTTAACGCCAATATCCTCCATGGCGCCCACAATAAGGTTAAATCTGGCGTCCATCTGGACTTGATACTCAGACACGGTAACGGGTTCAGGGATATCAGAGTCAGGAATAGGAATATTAGTAGCCACGGGGATATTAATAGAAGTTTCCTGCATAGCTAAGGGAGATTCCGGTTTCTGAGAGAGAGAAGAAGAACTTCTAGCTAAAGCTTTCCTGGCTCTATCTTTCTCAAGCTTCTTTACATACTTAGATAGAGCCTTCCAATCTTTTTCAGTCATACTGACACATTCATCACACTTCCTCTCATATGAACATTCCTGACCTCTACAAGCCACACAAATTGAATGAGGATCAAGACTAGCCTTGACCAACCTCGTCTTACAGCCTTTGCTGCATACCCTAAAGGTATAAGACCCAGAATCTGACATAATTATCAGAAAACCTGACTAAATAGGTGACAAATAACTGGCAAAGCCGCAAACCAACAAGAGAGTACTTCACCAAGTGAAAACAGCTCGATGTAGGCAGATACAATGAAATTTCGCTCGAGTACCGACAACAATGTCGCCGGCGTGACGGCAAAATTATTCTGAAGCATGTTGGAATAGTTCCTAGTACCCCGACAGAGGGCAGGTAAGGGCGATCACCCGATATTGGGACTGGCGCTGCTGCGCGTTTTGAAATTTTGCCGTGACGTCAAAGACTAAAGCTATATGTAACTAACAGGTAAGTTGTATGTGTTAAACAGCTGATTTCTAACATAGCCTACTCTAATTTGTATTCGCATACTGCATCTGAAATCTTATATTTCTTTGAAATGTGTCCAGCAGAAGGATATTTTATAGGAATTGATGACAGTGGCGAAAACAAAGTTAGTTTGTTTATAACAAGGTTTGGTTGAAATGGTAAACAATACAGTGCTCTGTCAGATTCTGACTCACAACTTGGAGGATGACGTTGGTGAAAGGCTCTGTGGCCATCTGATTTGTGTGTACACAATTCCCTGATCATGTGGTTGAAGACAATGGTTTCACATATGATAATGCTAAATATTGTGTAGAGCTGTGAGCACACAATTTTTCAGATGCTCATAGTGTTCCTAATATGTCCAAGACTCCCAATATGTGCTTGTAGAATAATGCACAAGAACATTATGCTGTAGCCTCTGCTTGTTTGCTTTTAGCCAATCTTACAGAGGTTTATGGGAACTTGGACCATAATTTTCAGCATTTGAAAGCCAACCAGATCCGATCACCCATGTCCAAGCTTCGAGGGTGCTAACCTCGGGCAAGCTGTTGTGTCAGCCTTTTTTTAGGAGAGTATTCATATCATGCCTTGGGGAATTTGTAAAGACCAGAGAATCCTTCCCCTTAATAACCTATTCAGGCAGAGTTGGAACAGATTTAAGAGACTTGGAATCATTTGTGAGGTAAATGATCTCAGGGAAGCGACCACTACTCCTTTCTAGGGGTCGCCCTTGAAATGAGGCAGTCGTTCTATTGCTGTGGTGGTGGGTTGCTTTTGATGTCTTGGATTGGTTTAACAGTTTTGATCTTCAGAGGAAGTTTTATATGTCCTAGGATGTTGAGACTGAGACTACTACTCTTCAAGTTGTTTTGTCAGTTTATGGACTGACAAATGACCTCTGGCTGGAGAAACTCAGAGAAGGTTCTTTACAGTTAACAAGTCAGAAGCCATTGAGTCTATTGCCATGACCTCCTTCCAGGCAGCATCAAGGCTTGGCCCTTGGTTGAATGTCCTTGTTACTATTGTCGTCTCGGGGATTTCATCTGCAGATAAGAGAGTGAAGTTCAGGTTGATGTCAGGAGAAAAGTTGTTGACTTTCCACTTGGACCAAAGTGTAACCTATGGCAAACTTTGTCTTGAGAAGACTTGTCCTAATGATATGTATTGGCTGAGTGTAATCTTGCTGAGTGGAACAGATTGGTCTTGGGTTCCTTTTTATACTTTCTGAAGAATAAAGATTGGGGTGGAGAAGAGGCATTATGATAGCCAGGACCCCTTGATCCACTATACAGTCTCATTCATGCCCTTCAGGCCAAGTCTTTAGGGCTAGCAGTGCCTTCTGTGTCTGGTAGTGGGAGGGTTCAGACCTCCAAATTGCAACAAGGAGCTCATGTTTCTTCTTTCTTATGAAAGGGCCAGGATTCTTCCCAGTCTTTTTTTTTTTTTGGCATACCCCCCTCCCCTCTAGCTCTAACTTGGGGGTTAGGTGGGAAGGGAAAAGAAAGAAGGAAAACCCTAAGGTAGATTGTTCCCTTCTATAGCTGCTATGAGTAGAGACACTAGTTGTCTTTTAGGACATTACTGGCTATTTTTCAAGGGCTAACAACCTTCCCTTATTTGGGTACTGATCCTTTTTCTATCCTATCCTCCAGGTTCTTGTAAGCTTTATCTTTATCAGCAGAGGCAAGAGCAGTGCTATAAGAGAATGTGCTAGAAGTCGTAGACAACTTATCGCCAGCCTTTTACAGTGGCTTTCTTGATTAGGATATCAATAGAGAGTTGGAGACCGGTCATCAACCTTTTTTTATGGAACAAGTTTTGTGCTACAAACACGATTGAAACAACTCGTTTATGATGGATTCTGTCAGAGAACATGGCTTTGTGCATTCAGTGGATCTGAAGGATGTGTATTGTATGATGCCCATACATCAGTTGTCCAGGAAGCACCTTCATTTTGTGTGTTTACCAGTTGTAGTGGCAGCAGCCACTCAGATGTATCTAAGTGTTAACCTTTGGTGTCAGTTTGCCCCCCTGCACATGTAAGTTAATGACTGGCTGGTTCTGTCCTTGAAGAGGTGCAATTTCTCCAAAACAGGACTACCTCCTCACCTTTTGTCATGACCTGGGGTTCGAGATAACTAAGAGAATTTGGATCATGTTCCTATCAGCAGGAGAATATGGAGCAAGCAGATAGACATGGCAGCAGTGAGAGTAAGCTCAGGGAGGTGGCAGTACAGTTCTTTTCATGACACGCTTAACCAGCTTGACTTTGACAGGTCATCCATGGAGCTTAGCCCTTTCAGGAACCTCCATGAATGCTCTTGTCAGTAGCAAATGAAGCAGCATTGGTTAGCCTCAAGCAACCCTTCCTCTCACTTTGTGCCTTTGAGCCAAGAGTGAAGGAGGGCTTTGCTTTGTGGCTGTATGATGGGAAATTTTTATTGGAAGTACTTTTGAACTCCTCACTTCTGGAGATGCTTCTGTTCTCAGACACTGCCTACTGATCTCAGAGGGGTTGGGGCACACACCTCTTGAGATCTCTATTCTTTATATGTTTTGGGAATGTTGCAACATGGGTAGTTGCAATATTTTAAGACAGTGTGATGGTCACTATGCAGGGTTGGTGAGTGACAGCAGGTGGTGATACACATGAAGAAGTGGGTTTGACACTGTAGATTTGTCAGCCACAGACATTTTCAGCTCAGCTGTCAGTGGCAGTTAGTTGGGACAGATTGGTTCCTACTTCCTTGTGGAGGAAGACTTTTTGAGATTTGGGAAACTGCAGTGATCAACCTGTTTGTTACTGTTATACAAGAAGCTCCTGGTGTTGTTCTCCATTGTAGATCCCTAGGCTGCCTTGAAAAAGGCCTCTCAGCAGACCCTGGGACATGTGGATGTCTTTGCCATTCCTTCTGTTAGTCTTGATTTGCTGAGTAATCAACTGATTGGTAGTAACCCTAGGTCTCAGTTAACCCTGGTAGATCCTCATTGGCTGTGCCAGTTGGTATCTCGATCTACCAGCTGTTCTGGTCGAGGTGTCCAGAAACTTCCCTTTGGCCCACTATTCTCTGGTAGCCACAGATTTTGAGGTAGCCCTAGCTAATGTGTACCATGGGGTGGACCAGCACCTCTGAGAGGTGTTGTAAATGGGATATATCTCTGGTTAGACCCACTTCCAGGTTCTTTTCAGTCCCTGCTATGATCCTATTGCTCTGTCTTAAGCCAGGTCTTCCAGCTGAAGAGGACGGGCCCTCTTCACTGGTAGAGTTGTCTAGGTGCCAGAGACCTTTGGGAGTGGTTTGGGATGGATATCTCACCCTTAAGACTTGTTCTGCTAGCCTTAGTCTCTTTGTACTGTTTGATGAATTGTAGGACCTGTTCTGTCTTGTCTGGCTGTCAGAGGGCTCAAGATTCCGCTCATTCTTATCCATGGGTTTGTGGAGAAAACATAGAACCCATCATTTTGTGATGAGATTTAAAAATTTCTTGGTTCCCTCCCTCCAAGAATTTGTTAGTGGAGAACTTGATGGCTTGCCTTCTACCTTGTGTGGGCACTATCTAATGAGAACCCAACCTCTCAGGAAGAATGTCCAGGTCTCTTTGTAGTAATGGCAGGCACACAAGAGTGTCCAAGAACACCCTTTCTTTTTGGAGTCAGGAAATAATCAAGTGGAAGTAAGGTTTGTCGTATGAGGATGATGATTGTCTAATCCCAGTGAGAGCTCATAGCAGGGGCTTGGGTTGTCCCCAGCCATTTGGTGTAACCTTCAGGTTTAACAGGTGATGAGAACAGGTGCCTGGCAACTTCAGACTATCTTACATCATTTCTCCTAGGGAGCATCATTAGGAAGTCCATGTACTTTAATCTGTAGAACCTGTGGTGTCTACTCAACAGGATGTGTAATCTCAAAGTTACTCAGATGGCATCAAGGTGGAAGTCAAATGGGTGAGTGACTGGCTGTCTCCTCTGTCTTCTTTCTTCCTTTCTGTGCAAAGCAACACTCATGTTGAATACATGCTGGACAGCTCACAATGCAAGTAGACTTCACAATTGAGTAATGCCGAAACTGCGTACATGGGCTGGACTTTTAAAAATTTTGCGAGGAGGGTTTAAAAGTCCTCCTCCCCCTCCTCCAGCACCATTGCATCATCAAGATCCTGTACCTCGTTGCAGTCATGAAGCCTCAAACTTGGTGGAAGAAGTGCTGAGGTTCCTATAGGGTCAAGGGTATTTAACAGACATCAGAGGCACATCAGAGTCCTGGCTAAAAGTACTGACTATCAGCCGTTTAAAGGCAAAAACACATAATTATGTGTAATGATGTAGTTTTGTGCCAATAGCATGAAAGCTTACGAGCACGAGAGTGCTCACCCACCCATGCACCTTCTCACCCACCCATGCACCTTCTATCATAAGTTTTTATACTGATTACATATTTTTCTCAGCCACCTGAAAACGATAAGGTTAGTGATGTAATTTTGTGTGAAATGATGTATTGCTTTTAGGCCAATAACAGTCATAAAAGCTCACAAAGACAAAGGCCTTCATAGCCCTCTCCCCCACCCTTGGAACATTTTCCCAGGCCTACCACCCCCAAAATATCCCATTCTCATGTGCTGATGACTGTAAACAATGTTACCATCACCTCTCTCTGTTTCCCTTGTGTTCAACTTTATGGGTGAGTTTTTAAAATTTTTCATTTATTGTCTATATATTTGATATAGCATTTGGTTTTGTGGACCTCCTAGATAAGATTGGTGCACAAATAGTGTGGATGCCGATGGACAGGGGATTGCTGCAATATGTATTTTTATAGGCATACAGACTTGAGCCTTTTGTCAGAATCCCATCCCAACTCTCCCACATAGTACATGATACCAAATTTGGCAGGCGAATGTGGGTTCCTCCACTTACTGCCTACCTCCAGTTAACCACCTTGTTACCAAGTTTCAGCAGTTATTTCCTGCTCAGTAGTCAGGTTCTGATTGAGCTCTTTCTTTTGTTGGGCTAATCTATGTCAGTTTTTGTCTTCATCGTTTATTAGATAGCTCTTATTTGCTTTCCATGAAGTTATTGCATAGTGCTGCCATTGTCCCATGTTTTGTTAGTTAGTTGACTAGTGTTGCCATCCTGTCCTATGTTCTGTTAGTAAGTATATGGATCCTGCAGTTGGTACCTTAAGAGTTCAACTCCTGGATTGTGTTGTACAGTAGTAGTTCAACGGGGTGTCCTTGAAGGCTTTGCAGATAGTTTTGTTTTGCAGTGACTGCATTCTGAGTTATATGGCCTTGCAATCAGATGTTAAAGTTGTAGGATATTCCTATTTTGGCCCCACCAGGGTCTGCCTTTATATCAGTTATGTATTTATGTTAACAGCTGCGAACCTCTTGATTCTTTGGATGTGGTATCTTTTTCACTCAGTTCAGCCAGTTCAGCCTATGTTGCTTCAGTCCTAGTCTGGTAAATGTGACTCCTAGGCTTTTATGCTGTTTCTGAAGGGCATTGCTGGCTGTTCTGTAGGCCAGCATTTGCTTATTATTTTATTGAGTTGCATTATGTGAGAGTGGTCATCAGCAAAGGTTGATTGGTGACATGAGGGGTGGGGGATGGAGTGTCTCTTGTTTAGAAGTTGCTACAGCACTTGTAATTTTGGTTGTAGGTTTGTATGAATTACAACCTTAGTAGTGGTTATAATTATAACTGAAGAAATCTCAAATTGTTTATTTTCTGGTTATCCTCTGACTAGTATTCCAACTTAAAAGTAGACTCGAGTGCCTTATACTTCTAGAAATTTTCGGGCCAAGTTATAAATAATTCATGTGAAATGCTGGGCCCACAGTTGATTTCATTTTTGTATGGGGCAGTGATGTTAATACTGTATATTTCTTATTGAATTTTATTAATGTTTTCTTTTATCTCTTACAGATTTTCATCGTAAAGGTAGGTCCACCATGATACACGTGAGCCTTGAATTTTAGAATTCTTTTTGTTGAATCTATCTTTGGTTCATACAAATAATCAAAGATATTGACATGCCTTGGTTCGAGATCATTTAGATATTGTGGTATATATATTATGGTTTATATGTTGTAACTCATGCAATTATTGTTTTGATTGTGCTTATGTGACCATGTGTACATTGAAATGAATGCCTTTTACTCTTTATAATGGTGTATGTTATCTCATGATGTCCATAGACTGAAAATTGTGGGTACTTGGGATTTTTTTTTTTTTTTTACCATAGACGAAAGCGATGATTTGAGCGTTTTTTTTTTTCCTAGCGGTCTTGAATCGTGTTTCTGTTTGATATCGGAAATGGGAAGAATGTTCCACATTCTTGTCAAGTATTTTGTACCACACGTAACCTGTTTTATTTACAACTTATTCCCTGTGTATAAGATATAATGTTTTATTGAATATTGTCGAAATCTGAAAGATTTTCTTGCTTCGAATTAATATACTTTATTGTATTATTCTTTTTTACTCATTTTACATGCCATTGTATTTTTGCGATTTTGATATATCTTGCATGACATTTTAAACTGTGTGTATAGTGTTGTGTTTACATTATTTGTTACTGTATTTAAAATTTTTAAGTGCTTTTTGATATACCAAAAATGTATACGTAGTTAGGTTGACATGGTAGTCAAGGCTCACTGTATATGATGTTACTTTGAAGGCTGTTAATGAATAAGAAATATTTACATGTTCATAATTATTTTGTATTTGATCTATTTTTCAAATTATGAAAGATTGAACTTGTGCCTAAAATTTTGTAATGACTGGAACCAGAACTGGCATCCATTAAACACTACCATTCATTTAAAGCTAAGACTTCATAGCAAATTGCATCACTTAGTAACCAGTGTAAATGTTTTAATTCAAAATAGTCATATCCTTATTTCACAGAGGAAGAGAATGGTGGAGGACGTTGCGTTCTGTTGGTTGCTGTTGATTTATGTAGGTGCTTGATAGGCGCTATCATGAGGTGCTTTCTTTTATGTAGATATTTGCTTTTTGTTAGAATCAATTGCTGCGCTCATCTGCTTGCTTGTAATCTGGTTGCTTGCTTGACTTGTTCGCGATGCTTTTTTTATTTTACAGTGGTTCTTGTTCTTCTGTGAAATAATTGGGAATGGTTACATTTTGGTATCGTTGAAGTTCTTTGGCAGAAAACAATGAATATTGATTAATATGAACGTTAAACTAGTAGGCAGTGTCATAAAAGATTTGATAAAGCCTGATTTGATTGATTAAAGCAAGATGTCGATGGTACTTAAAGACCCAAAAGCCGAATAGACATGTGTTTGAAGGCAAGTTCCATAAACATCTGGAATTAATGGAGTGTGTTTAAAAAAAATCTCAAAACTAATATTAATCAAGTAGATGTCATCCAATACCCGACCTCTCTGAATACTAGTGGTAGCAATTTGTAAAAAGAGTAACTTTTGTAATGTTATTTTGCACATTAATTCGTTTGTTGAATAAAGCCTTCAAGGTTCCATCCATGGTGGAAAAAATCTAGCTGTTGGCTGCAGTTGGTGAGTGTTAAACTTATTTCACTAAGCGTTCACATTTTTCATTTGCTAATGATACCAGCACACACTGTTGTGCTTTTGTATTTTTTTTTTCAGAATAACACTGTTTTTAGTTTTAATGGTCTTTAGTTTGACTTTAGGTTCTTTGTGTCTATTTAGTCTCGTGAAAGTCTTTCAAGGAATGAAAGACTGGTGTAATTACAAGCGCTTCGTCGGCTTTGATGAAAATTCGTTGAATGTTCATAAGTTAGTTGTGACAACTGTTTTGATAATGACCAATTGAATTATGGCATTTACTGCATCATAAAGGCAGTAGAATTAACATAATTAACAACGTGCGATTATTTTAGCCCTGTTGCATTAAATCATTAAGAAGTAATGCGCATTAAGCCTAGGAGAGGGTGGTGGAGGGTGAGAAGGGAGATTGCCTGCCTAGTATAGTATCAACTTCATTGTGAGAAGCTCTTTCCAGGTGAATAGAAGCCATGTGTTTGTCTAGGGTTGAGTGGCATTTAGATTGCGCTGAGTTGGGGATTGAATAGTGTTAGTCTGGTTATAAAATCGGGTTAGGTTATGATTTATAGGTTTTGCAAATCCACACTTGTATGATGTTTAGGTTATATTAATTAGGTTAGGTTACGTATTTAAGCTCTTTAGAATTGGTTAGTTGTTTGTGCGAAACTCCGACATGCGATGGAGACGACTCCAAGATTCATCTTAGAGGGGCCCCAGCAACCACATATCTGTTTCTCTGCCTGGTAAGTCGATTCTTTCTTCAGAGTTTATGCACTGCTGGGAGCTAAGGAAACCTGTATGGTGTTGCATAGAAATTACAACGTTTACTATTTCTCTATATAAACTAAAAGAAAAATGCATGATGAAATGTTTTCTGTTGGGGGGGAGTGCCATCAGTGCACCTCATGCAGTGCACTGGAGGCATTACTTAAGTTCTTTGCAGCGTCCCTTCAGCCTTTAGCTGCAACTCCTCTCATTCCTTTCACCTAAATTGGCCTAGAGTTTGTGTTCTGGTTCCTTGATAAAATGTAAAGTTGAGTTTTAATGAGAGACAGCACAAAATACAGAGGTTTAAAATTGTGCAAAGTATCACCGTACATATTTGTATCAATGGAAGATTGATTTTTTATTATCGACTCCTGTTGTAAACATAAAAACACCAATTGCAAAAACCATTCAGCTTTCCTTTGTTCCCCTGTACACTGGAATGACGTTCATTCTTGTAATTCTTGAAGATGTTGAGTAATGTTACAGTTAAAAAAAATTAAGCTAATAGTCACAGAGATCATCTCTAATGATTATTTATTACTTTTATATAAGTAACTTACCCAGTAATTACTTTGCTAAGAGTTTCTACTCGAACGGCAGCTTAAATTTTGAATTCCTTGGTAGCTATTCTTTTGTTTTGTGTAGGTGACAAGACCCCTCCCACTTTTGGGGTAAGACAGGAACAACTAAGCCAATAGCTCAGTTTGTTTCTGCCACTTGTATCATCCACACACAGTGTTGACTAAGCATCTTGATTTTGAAATTTTTTGCTTCTTCCCATCCGGTGAAGTCTTTTTGTATGGTAGCCTTTAGGCATTGTTTTTTAATAATTTTCCTGTTTTTGGTAGACTGTTATACTGATTTTGACTGTTAGCTAGTTAGTTATGTCAGACACTAGCTCTTCTAGTTTCCGGCATTGCAGTACCCAGTTAATGAAACTGACTTACGACTCGCATACTGTGCACAAATTGCAGAGGTCAAGTTTGTACTATTAACCTTACTTGCAATGAATGCAGGAGTTGGGACGAACGTAAATGGAAGACCTTTGCTTCTCATTTAGATAAATTGGAGAGAGATATGATAAAAGGAAGGCAGCTGCTAAAGCCGGCAATAAATTAGTTAGTCAGACGACTTCTAAGTCTAGTGATATAGATATTCCTGTTTTATCTCCTCCTATTATTCCTGCATCTCCTGTCTCAGTTCTTTCTCCTGGACCACCTACTCCTTCCCCTGGCTCCCGCACTTCCGAGCCTGATCACTTCACCAACATTGAAAGTAAGTTTGATCAGAGATTAAATATGGTGGTAGGTATAGTGGCCCATTTAGGGCCATCGATGTGTGTCCTTATGGATAAGTTTGACAAGAAAAGTGAAAGTGAAGTGTTAGTGGAGGAGGTGGCTGTTCGTCCTGCTGATTCTCCTTGGCACCGGTCACTGCCATGCTCCCCTGAACCAGGGAGGAGGCATACTGTTAACCCAAGGGAGGTCAGTGGGGTCTGCTCACGAGAAGCCTCCCCCCCCACCCAGACCAACATGTTGCATCCCAGGTTGAGTCAAGGGACAGCTGCTGGAAAGGCGTCTCGGACGTGCATCAGCTTTTATCTAGCTTGGGGAATTCTTCGCTGAACAGAAGGCGCCAGTGGCGTTATCCCGACGAGTCGCGCCCTTTGAAGAGGTGCTCTTCTTCCAAGGATCAAGTTCCTCGACTGCCCAGCAAAAGATTGAGGGAGCCTCCCCTCAGTCCTCAGCCTTCTTGCAGTAAGTGGGACAGCCCTGAGCACTTCTCCTCTCCTGGATGCTAGGAACGAGTGTATAGTCACTCCTCTTCGTTTAAGAAGCGTTTATTTTCAGGCTCCAAGCACCCTGCTTCATGTGAACAGCATAGTTCTTTGTCTAAGCACCCAGATTCGGCCGAGCGCCCTATACTTGATGAGTGCTTTTCGTGCGTTGAGCACCCAGTAGCGCCCAAGCACCTTGTTTTAGCTGAAAGCCTGCCTTCAGTTGAGAGCCCTGAAACAGCCAAGTGCCCAATCTTCCTGAAGCACCCGAGCTTTCTGAAGTACCTGAGCGCCCTGCAATGCCCTAGTTCCGTGACGCATCTGCTCACTCTAGGGCTTCTCCATGTCGACTTTCATATATTTCTCCTGCTGCTAGTGCCTTGGGGGAACCAGCCAGTAATTTGATGTCTGCTTTTAAGCTTCAGGCGCCAGCTTCGTCCAGTTCAACGATGAATTGTCCATCTTCTTCGAATTTGGATCAAGCCTTGGCCCCCTTCAACCGAAGTTGTACAGCATTCTTCAGCTTCTGCACAGACCGTTGACTGCTAAGGCTCCTTCCTCAGATCCTTCCTTGTCTCCTGTTTCATCGGAGGATGAGGATTTTGATCAAGATTCACCAGCGACTACTTATGTGTCCCTTGTGAGGTTTTTGCCTCTGAACTTCTCAGAATTCTCTCCTTTGGGTCCTACGTCCCTGGCTTGATCCTTTATGATGAGTAGTCAGCCTTCAGACACTGTCAGACTCCCTAAGTTGGTTCTCTCATCCTCTTCCAAGAAGGCCCTTTGTGAAGTGGAGAACTGGCTTTCTGAGAATCCTTGCTTTAGTGTTCCTCCTTCATGTCTTTCTCATTCTCATTACCTGTCTTAGGCTACTGGAGAAGCTCCTTCCTTGGGGCTGGCTGCCTCCTCCCAAGGGGACTTCTCAGGACTTACTGATGCAAGATGTAGATCCGCTCTTGCCTTGGTGAAGGTATTATTTTTGGTGCAAGAGATGGGCCACCTTTTGAAAAATCTGTTTAAGACTTTTGAGGTTTTGAGTTTTATGGACTGGTGTCTAGGTGCTCTTGCCTAGAAAGTTCAGGATCCCTCTCTTCCGACTGACTGCACTTCGGAACTTCTTGGATTTCTCTCCTGCGCTGACAAAGCAGTCAGGGACAGTTTGCAGGAGGTTGCTTCGCTATATGCGATGGGCGTTCTCAAAAAAGGGAACTGTGGGTTTCCTTTACGTCTAAGTGTGTGACAGTGTCACAAAAATCAGCCCTTCTATTTTCTCTATTGGATAAGCATCATCTTTTCCTGCTGATGACCATTAGTGAGATCGCTTCCAGCCTGCATAAGAAGTCAGCTCAGGACCTTCTGACACAGTTGACGAAGTGACAGAGAGACTGGACCACCTTACCCACCAGGACATCTCTGCAGTCAATGCCTTTTTGTGGGGGCAGGTAGAGATCTCAGTCCAGGCCTAGGGAAACAGTTAGGTTTACACCCTGAACCATCAAGAAGTTGTACACTAAACCATCAGCCTGCAAGTGAGAACCAAGTCCTCCATGCCCCAGTGGGTGCAAGGCTTCTTCTGTTTGGGAGAGGTGGAGCTCGAGAGGGGCAGACCAGTGGGTAATCAAGGTATTCAAGGAGGGATATTCTATCCCCTTTAGGGAGAGGCCTTCTTAACCAACACTCGCATCGTATTGACGGCCTACTCCGAAGAATCGGAGAGGTATTCGACCTTCACAGAGTAGGTTTCCTCTCTCATCAGCAAGAAAGCCGTAGAACTGGTCAGGAACACAGATTCAAAGGGGTTCTACAACCGGCTCTTTGTAGCGCCCAAGTCCTCGGGGCGGGTGGGGAGGGAGACTGGTGCTCGACGTGAGTGCTTTGAATGCCTTCATAGATAAGGCAATATTCAGTATGGCGACTATGCAGTCAGTACTTGCATCCATCTGTCAGAGCGATTGGATGATCTCCCTAGACATGCAAGACGTGTACATTCATATCCCTATTTCCGAGGATTCAAGAAAGTACCTCAGGTTTGTCTTCAACGATCAAGATTTTCAGTTCAAAGCACTCTCTTTCGGCCTCTCGACTGCCCCACAGGTTTTTATGCGGGTACTCACTCCCCTGGCAGGTTGGCTTCGTCTGGCAGGGGCGAAGATCTCGCTCTATTTAGACAACTGGCTACTTTGCTCTCCCATGGAGGAATGATGCATGGAGGACTTACAGAAAACTATTTGCATGACTCAAGAATTAGGATTGTTACTGAATCATCCGAAACCTTAGCTGACTCCCACTCAGAGAATTCCCTATTTGGGGATTCAGATAGACTGAGTTTTTGGGCTTCGCCGTCCCCCAAGGAAGTGGGAGACTGCTTAAGGAAGGTCAACCTGTTTCTCTCCCTTTGTTTGTGTCCAGCAACTCAGTGGATGAGTCTCCTCAGCACTCTGGCTTCTTTGGAGTAGTTTGTAAGGCTGGGAAGATTGCACATGAGGCTGCTACAGTTTTATCTGAGAGCCTGTTGGAATTGGAAAGTACATCAAGATCTTCACTTCTTTACAGTCACAGCAGAGATAAAGGAGGACCTGCGTTGGTGGAGGTCTGAAGAAAGATTGACAGAAGGGAAATCTCTTCTCCCAGTGAGCCCCAACCTAGACTTCTTTTCTGATGCATTGGATCTAGGTTGGGGAGTGCTCCTCAGGAACCGAGGAGTCTCAGGAAGGGGTTCCTGGAAGGAGAAACAGCTGCACATTAGCCTAAGAGAATTGAAGGCAGTTTACCTGGGACTCAGGCATTTTGCAACAGAAGTCTGCAACAATATGATCACGGTGCATGCAAACAACACCACAGCCTTGGCCTACATAAAACATCAGGGGGGAACTCACTTGTTCTCCCTGTGTGAGATAATGAGAGACCTGTTGTGCTGGGCAGATCAGAACCGGACCCAGTTGGTCACGAGGTTCATTCAAGGCAAATGCAATGTCCTGGCAGGTGAATTGAGCCACCAGAGTCAGGTCCTTCTGATGGAATTGATGTTGGACCATCAGGTTTGCTCCAACCTGTTGAGTCTATGGGGACAACCGACCCCAGACTTGTTTGCTACATCTCGGAATCACCATCTACCTCTGTTCTGCTCCCCTGTCCTGGACCCTCTCACATGGGCAAGAGATGCAATGATCCAAGATTAGTCAAATTTGGACCTTCACGCCCTCCCACCGTTCAGGATGATAAGGGAAGTCCTCAAGAAGTTCTGCTCTCACAACAATGTAAAGATGACTGGTGGCTCTCTTTTAGCCACAAAAGGAATGGTCCCTGGACCTTCTAGATCTCCTCATAGACTTTCCAAGGCTCCTCCCTGCTATTCCAAGTCTTCTCAGACAACCACACTGCAGGATATTCCATCAAGGCCTATCCACTCTGACTGTGACAGGCTTTTGACTGTCGGTAGACTTGTCTGAGCAAAAGGATTTTTGCGATCGATGGCAGAGTCCATCGCCAAGTGTAGACGTGACTGGTCCAACAAGCTCTACCAGGCAAACTGGAAGGTATTTAGGACTTGGTGCAGAAGAAACAGTGTTTCATCTTCTCAGATGTCTATCCCTCAAATAGCGGACTTTCTTCTGTATTTGAGATCTTCACAGGGACTGTCTTCTTCCACCATAAAAGTTGTAGAGCAATGCTCAGCTATGTTTTCTGTCACCGAGGCCTCGACATTTCTTCCAACCAAGATATTTCAGATCTTATCAAGTCGTACAATACCACCAAATCTAGAAAGGAGTAGAATTTTCCTTGGAATCTAGATATAGTGCTTAAGTGGTTGTCTAGTACGTGCTTCGAACCTATGTGTTCTTCCTTGCTGAGGAATTTGACAAGAAAGACTATTTTTCTCATAGCTCTTGCCACTGCGAAGAGAGTTAAGTGAGCTTCATGCGATCGACAAGGTTATCGACTTTTTGAACGGAGATGCAGTTTGTTCCCTCTTAAGTTTTTTAGCGAAGAACGTGAACCCTTTGCATCCTTGACCCTGTTCTGTCACCATTAAGAGCCAATCTGATATTTTAGGCATGGAAGAGGAGGAAAGAGTGCTGTGCCCGGTGAGAGCCCTCAGGTACTACCTGCACCGAACCGAGAAAATTAGAGGATAATTTTCTAATTTGTGGTGCTCGGTTAAAAATCCCTCTAGACCTTTATCAAAGAACGCCATTTCCTTCTTTGTGAGGGATCTCATTATAGAATCTCACTCCCAAGTGGAGGAAAATGACTTAATAGTCATGAAAGTTAAAGCACATGATGTAAGGGCAGTCGCTACATCAGTAGTTTTCAAGCACGATCTTTCCTTATCCTAGAGCATTCTACAGGCAGTGTACTGGAGAACCAAGTCAGTGTTTGTGATGCACTACCTGCAGGACGTGGAAACTTTACAAAAACTGCAGTACCTTGGGACCAGTGTCTGTAGCTGGTGTAACGATGGGTGAGGAAGTGTAAGAAGTATACCTTCCTATGTATCTAGCTCTTCCCATTGTTTGTGGTGTCGAGTTCTGGGGAAGCCTGTAGGGTACAAGAGACTTGGAGTGCCCACCAGTTTTTTAGTGTTGGTGTAGGTGATTTCGTTGTTTGGTTTTTTTATTGTGTTTTGTACTGCACCCTGGACTGGGGCAATTGTCTGAGCTTTGTTGGCCTTTGGTACTGACCTTCATCACAAAGTTCCTGCTGTATATTCTGTCAGCCTTCGGAGTACCCCTTTGCTGCAGGGTATCCCACTTCAGTAGAGGGGACTCTGGCTATACCGCCACGTCCCTACAGGTTGAGATGAGCGCCAGCCAGAGGCAGTAATTATCTGTGCAGCTCTCTCACCAGGTAAGGAAACAACAAGCATTTTCTCAGTGCTAGCCTATTTTAGGTCATTAATCATAGAGTGTTATTTTGTTGTCCACGATTCCCCACCACCTTTCAGGTCAGTTACTTGTATAAAATAAAGTTTTATGTATACCTCCCCGTGCATGGACATTTTAGCACAAACGAATTGAGCTATTGGCTTAGTTGTTCCTCTGCCTTACCCTGAAAGTAGGCAGGGTCTTGTCACCCCCACAAAACAAAAGAATCGCTACCGCGGAATTCAAAATTTAAGCTGCCATTCGAGTAGAAACTCTTAGCTAAGTAATTACTGGGTAAGTATATATAAAACTTTTTATCAAAAAATTTAGTTTTTAGTGATGTCATTATTTTTTATTTGATTATATGGTAACATCAGTCATCCTTTTCTGTATTTCCCTTCCTTGGTAAAGTAAAGTAAAGTTAATTTGCTTTGCTTTCATTGACCAGGTATCGTTTATAATAGATATTTTTGTCCCTTTTACCACAGATAAAACGGGAATGTAATATCTTCAGAGCTTCTGGCAGAGGTAGCATTTACCAGAAACAACCAGCTCTTTCTAACAGCAACACAACGTAAGTGTCTCATTTAGTTATTAGATGCAGTGAAGTTAATTGAAGTTAATTTCAGTGTTGTTTGATTTGCTCCATGCTGTTTGCCATATTATTAGTAAAATTGATAACATGTTATATGCTCACTTCTATCACTTGGCTCATATCATTGTGTTAGAGAATTATTTTGAGCCATGTCTGCGTGCCTTTGTCTTTTAGCATTATTTCTCCAGAAGTAATCTGGAGGTCCTGAAGAAGATAAGACACGTTATTGGAACTTAAACATTAACTATTAATGAGGCTTTTAGTAGCATGAAATGCTGGGGACAAAAGTTCAAGTAATGCTGTCTGAAGTCCTCTTCTTTCAAGGGTTTTTGTACTCACAGATTGGTTAGGTGGCTTGTCTGGTCCATCTTTTTTGAATTTATAATCTGTTGTGATGAGTAAAAGACGATTATCTGGACAGAAGAAATTTTCAAAAACCATTCCTTCTGTCGTCATAAGCTCCACCCTGTGGGATTTTCTAAATTGTTCAATAATCATTCATTTGGGTGCAATGTGAGTCCAAAATCTGGACAGTTAGGACCCTTTGAATTTCAGTTCGAAATGAGTAAGTCTGAACGCATATTATCTTGTGTTCCAGTGTCATCTTAACATGGAAGATATATACAGTATACACATCTTTACAGTTAGTAACGGATATTGTGAAAATATATATTTTTACTCTTGAAGGTGGGGGGAAGGAGAACTTACCAAAGGATGTAGCAGATCTGACTGTATCACCCCCAAGAGTAAAAATAATAAGAAGGAACAGGGGCTGAAGTTCCTACTTTAGAGGAATTCTGGAGATAGACTCTTAGGTTAACTAAATTACATGTCTTTACAATACAAAAATCAGAAGATAAGGAGGAGTAAGGCAGGCCACTGGGGTCTTGCTGCAGCACATAAATGAGCAAGAGATGTTAACTGGGTGCTGGGAATTTCACTTTAATGGCATGGTTCATAAGGTTGCAATGGGAATTTCTTCGGTGCAACCAGCAAGCATACAGTCGTGGCAGAGGGATTCACAGCAGCAGCACTCGTTTCTGCAATAGAGAAAGGCATACCATCGCTAGGTGAATTCACGATAATAACGAGGATGAAAGGCTAGCCCTGAGGGCGACAGAAATCCTCTTTTCCTAAAACGTTACTGAATAAACTGACTACACGAGTTTCATGTGACAAGTCAGGTCTGTGTAAGAATTGGAACAGAAACATTAAGAGAAGAAAAAGATAAGTGACTGGACAACCTCAAATTCCTTTTACTGTACTTTAATTCTGAAGAGATGGCTCGTGCAATTGTACCAATGGGGGGACGGGGTGAGGATGGTCATTTCGGCCAGGCATCTTCTCTGAGTTCAGGTCAGTAATCTGGAATAAGAAGGTTTATTGCTGTCACAGATCTCAAAAGAGGATTAAAAGCACACAAGGGAAATCTTAATGAGATTTGGAGGGGCAATTTCCCACGACCGTCTGTCTGCGTGTCGGCCATGAACTTAATTAACAATATGACTTTTACTTTATCCTTGAAAGGGGAGTTCCCTAGAGAGAGTCAACTCTCTTAGTAACTCCCCCAACAAGTAGACATATCACACCCTAAATCGGGTGAGAATGTCTGCAGGCAAGGCAAGTTGACTTTAAAGATTACTTCTCCTCTGCTAGCCCTTGTTTGCTTAAATGGGCATGAAATTAGGATTTCTGCATTTTGGATAAATGCAAGTTTTATCGCACCGATGGCGATAGTTACGTTATCGCAGAATTGTCTTGCTGCTGGGATTAAGTTATATATTAGTACTTAAGGGTTAAAATGAATCAGCACTTACAATAAATCACAATTAAAAATGTATCACATGAACTTTATAATTTATTTCATGATTTAATATTATAGGTGTAAGATAATTTCATAGAATTATTATTAGAATTAGGACCTGTAAGTTAGTCATGCATTTAAATATAAGAATATCTTGGTTATATGAATTCATGTGGTTAATTTCCTAGATGAGGCGATGTAAAGGTAGTACTGGTGGTCTTGGGTCAGTTGATGCCACAGTACTTAGGTATGGTGGTGGTACTGTGCCAGGTGTGGCACTAGTGTCGTAAGGGCCTATTGGCTCTGTTACATACAATTTAAATTTGCCATGCAAGTAATTGCACGGGAGGAAAATCAAAGACTCATAGGGCCAGGAGATCTGCCGGTTGGCACTCTGCTTTGGGCAAAGCGTGTTGCAAGCAAAATTTTGATGCCAGGTAAACAGTGAGTTGTTACAAGGCATAAAATGAGTTTATAAATGATTAACGTTACAAGAAAAAAATTAAGTTAAACATTAACAGAGTGAGGGTAAGGGAGTAACGTTGCATCCTACTCTGGTTGGGTGCCAGGATACTCAAAGTGTGGCACCGTGTCATATGGGTACAAGTGTGAGGAGAGCTCAGTGGCTCTAGTAAAGCCAGGTAAATGGTTAAAACTACGTTACATGAACGAGTAAATGGGGCCATGATTGTGTCCTCAGGTTACCAGGCTGGGAACCAGCAAGACTTAGGCGAACTTACTGACCAAGACTGTGATGAATATACACATGGCTGAGTTCCTCGTTGGATGGGTCAGTATAGTTCTCGGCTAGCACTCTGCTGGTCCCGCGTTCGAGTCTCCGACCGACCAATGAAGAATTAGAGGAATTTATTTCTGGTGATAGAAATTCATTTCTTTATAATGTGGTTCGGATTCCACAATAAGCTGTAGGTCCCGTTGCTAGGTAACCAAGTGGTTCTTAGCCACGTAAAATAAGTCTAATCCTTCAGGCCAGCACTAGGAGAGCTGTTAATCAGCTCAGTGGTCTGGTTAATCTAAGGTATACTTTAATACTGAGCTTAGGCACCAGTGCTGAGATAGCAACTCTTCTTGGTTAGTGTTTGTGTTTTAAGCACTTGATCTTCCAGCTTGGTTAGTGTTCGTGTTTTAAGCACTTGATCTTCCAGCTGTAGCACTGGAGGCTTAGCCCCTTGATGCGGGTGGCCCTCCAGTTACTTCTGGGAAGCACTGGGTTTGTAGTTGCTGAGTTAGGTGAGGACATAGTCTTGTCCTGGGCGAAGGAAGGAGCCTTCAGGAATGAGAACTTTTTCAACATCCATGGTGGACAGAGACTGGCACTGCTCAGGGCACTCAAGTGGCACTGGCAGGAAATTTTTGTCAGTAGTGCCTGACGAAGCATGGGAAGGTGCAAGGCCCCTGGATGGCCTATAGGAGGGCTGTAAATGGGGTTCCTGTCCCAGAAGGAGGTCATGGCCTCCAGGAAGGCGTGGAGTTACTGCAAATGTGCAGATATTAGTTCTGTGGGATGTGGAGATCCCTAAGCGAACATTTGGGAGTGCTATAGTGATGTAATTTATACTCTCGATGGTAATAAGGTCGTGTCTATCAGTTTCAGTCCCAGTCAGGTGGGAACCTTTAGGAGTGGCCACGGCAATGGTGGACTTCTGGGAGAGTTTGGCACTGGTTGGCGCTATTGTGTCACTGAGTGCAGGAGGAAAGGGTTCCTCATCGCTCAGGACTGGCACTGGAAAGTGAGGCCAAGATGGAGCCGCAGGTTGTGAGTCTGTGGAGCCACCAAGGCAGGAAGTAAGAAAGGAGGGCCAAGATGGATCCTCAGTTTGCAAGGCTGGGGAGGCGCCAAAGCATGAGATAGGAGAGGAGATGAGAAAGCTGACAAGCTCCGTAGCGGAGCTACTGTCGGGGACATGGATCATATCCATAAATTCTGAGATGGATGCAGTGCCATCTGGCACTGGTGGAGAGCCTTCTTTGCTGGAGGCTAGAAGTGTGGAGGTTAATGATTGCTCCTCATAATCACCCTTGGGGGCTCTGTCTTTTCTGATGTAAAGGAAGAAGTTGAATGGGAAAGAGGTTGGCACTTTGCAAGATGTTCCTTTGGCCCTGGCACCGAGGCAGGCTCAGGCACAAGGATCGAAGGAGGGATGTCAGGGACCTCTGGGTCAGTAGTGTCAGACGCCAACTCAGGTATATGGTTCAAGTGGCCAGAATCTAAATCTGGGAAGGTCTCAGTGACTGAATGGGACGGAGCACGTACAGGTCAGGTGAAGGCACTGACTTGAGGCAAGACACTAGCTCGTCTGCTTGAGGGGATTCAGTCCATGGGAAGCAGTCCATCAGTAGGTCATGGCCTAGTATGAGGGGGTACCATCCAGGGAGTCTTTCTACCACTTCTAGGCGGCACTGCTTTGTTGTTGTGTGGGCAGTGTGTCCGTGACTTCTTCTCACCTTCAAGAGGATGGTGGGGATTGTTTGAGTGATGCCATCCTCCCACTCAAAAGTCATTCCTTTGTCCTTGCTGATTTGGGCATCCTTGGGTAGCACATCCCATGCAATAATAGAGCCCTTGGCCTCTATATCGGCCAGGGGTATTAACGGCCAATTGATCTAGGTAGAATCATCATCAGGGAGAGCAATGTGGTAACGTCTCCCATTTAGTTGGTACTGCAGTGAGTCCCAGAAACACTTGTTAACAGATTTTTTCAATGTAGCGGACCTAGCGGGACACTGGGTGGAATTCTAGGAGTGCCCCTGCATGCTGCACCAAGCGCAGGACTTTCGCTTCCACCTCTTATAGGGAAACCAGCCCTTGGGCTGTGGCTCTGGAGCAGGTGTAGGCTCTGGCTGAGGCTCAACATCAGGGCTGGACTGAATGGAAATGTCTGATTGGGTTTTAGAAGGACCAGGCCCCATTTCGGGCTCAAGAAGGAGCTGACTCAGGCAACTCTGTCCTAGGAGGAGCAATAACCCTCAGTCGGACAGTTGGGAGTTTTGTCCTACATCCATCGACACTTTTGTAGGTTTTCATTTTCATGGGGTTGTTGACTACCTGAGCTGGTGCTTTGTCTTTCAGTATGAGGGAGATTTTGCTGTGGGGGTCCTCGAGAGTAGAGACCTGATGATGGTGAGGACTGTATCTGGGAGGTGCCACAAAGATAGGTCCCTCAACTGGCACCCCTGGCGGAAAGGCTTCCCCTTCAGATGGAAGCCAAGGGCATCTTCGAAGCCAGCCATTCATACACTTTTATATAGGCTTGTAACTGACCTCCAGTATTGCCTGCTTTCTGTCCTATCTGCTCATTGATAGCGACTACCTCTTTGTAGGTGGCCATTTTGCTGAGTTGCTAAGGGTTGAATATTTCTACTTTGGATGATTTGGTGTGGTTGGGTTAGCAGTGCCAAAGTGGCACTGCATTGGAAGGCATTGCCTTTAGGAAATGGCACTCTGCTTTGGCAGGGTGTGGTTTGCAATGGTGTGGGCTGATAGGTGGCACCACTAGTATTTGGAGTCCCCCTTTTGCAAGATGGCTCTGGCACTAAGTGCGAGATTGTTCAGGAGAACTCGTATGTGGGTTGGTTCCCCAGGGCGGAGATGGGTGGCACTGGGCCTGATATTAAGGGCAGTAATTTGGGTGAGTGCCTACAAATACTGTGGCAGTGCCTTCCTAGTGAAAGGGTGGCACTCAAGGGCCCAAAAGGGGTTGCCTGAAATGCAATTAAGTTAAAGGATATGGTGGTGGTACTCGATGCCAAGGGGCACAGTGCTAGTTGTGTTCTTATACACAGTAGTGATGGTTGTGGTTTTGGCATTTGGGTGCCAGGGGTCCGGAGGACTGGATGTGTGGCATTCATGGTGTGGATGGGGCATGGAAACACGGTGCAACTGGGCCATGAATGCAAAATTTGTGATTTCTCAAAGTTGCGAGGAAACCATTGGGCCAGTAATGCAATATATACACACTGGTGAGTTGCATACAAGGTGTGGATGGGTGATAACATGGCCCAAGTTGCAAACGAGGCAGACTTGGAGTGGCACCCAGTGTGTGGTGAGATCACGGGTGAAGTTAGGCGGAATACGCAAAACTTTTGAGGTGAGCAGTGAATTACGTACACGTGACAGTCGCTCAGTTTGCCGAATACAGACTTGAGGTGAGCGATGTTTACATGCACACAACACTCTCTCGGTTGCTGAGTGCAGAAGCGAGGTTCCAAAGAATGATTGGGTTTGTTCCGAAGAACTGTTTGTTTGTTCTGAAGAATATAAAATGAGACACCGTGACATAGTATGCTGGTGTGGGCAGGGTGAGCTCAGTGACTGAATTTTTCGGCACTATGAGTGTGAACTCGTTCTGTAGAATCGAGTGTAAAGATTAGGTAATGATTGGAGTCCTTGGTACCCACTTATGTTCGAGTGGCTCTGCCGTGTATGGTAACATGGATGTACTGGGTTTGTTTCCTCCTTGTTTTTTGCAAAGAGCAGTAAAATATGGCAGGGTAACCCTTGATTTGTTTGTGTAAATGAGAGACATAGAATGAATGTCCAGAGCATGGGAGACTTATGCAAGGTAATTAAGTTTTGTTGCTCTAAGCATGCATGAAGCGATAGCTTTTATGTATGCATACAGGTTACGTGTACAAATGTTTACGCTTATTTCACAGCAAATGATAAATGTCAGTTATGACGAGTACATTTCTGGAAGTAATCATGCAACGGGACGTTGATCGTGGTAATCAACTGTGTGAATAATTTTTCATTGCATAACGTTGACCTGACAAAAACTAGTGACTGTGATAGGTATAACAAGTAATCGTAATAGTGCGTGAATGATTTTACATTAGGAGATTGTGGGGTAATAATTCGGAATTATTCAGATATGCGCGATATAACAATGCTTTGAAATAACACTAAGTCTTGTGCAGAATTTTTTATGGAATGACAGCAGACAATTTTGAAAAGGTATTCCTGCCACTCGGCCGACGATACAACCAAAATAGCGATCAGCTGATTTAAGCATGAGGGCAAACACACTCACACACTTTTGCACACTGACTTATGAATACTGAAGGAAACACGACTCTTATTACACGTAATGACTCAAAGCATATGCAGAAATAAGTTGAAATCATAAATGCAAGTGCTGAAATGAATGAACTAGGAATTTTTGGGCATAAAGCGAGTTTATATGAAATGTCGAATTAGCTACTGGGCGTGCGAGAGAGGTTGACAAGACGAGAGTGCTCGTTCTGCTTGAACAGGGTTGCCAGGTATTGTGTTCCTAGCTAATGGACTGCAAATTGTCCAAGACACATGTATGGGAAATAATTGCACTTTTCCCTGATTGTAATACTTCTAATACTTCACTTCCTAGCTAAGTGCTAACAAATTAAGACATGCAAATTGCTAACATGCTTTAGCAGCAAATTCTTGTGTTTTGAGTGGGAACACTCTCTCTCACTGTAGGGAAACGATACGCTCTGTTTGCATGCCACATTAATCGTTAAGATTGACGGAAATTCCAGTCACAAATTACGGTTACAGTAGTATTAAATTAACAGAATACTTAATGCTTGCAACCTCTGTCAGACTGCATATATGCAGGTAAGGGATTCTATGCTAAAAGGGTTCATTTCTGCCTTGCTACTCGGCTAGCGATTGTTGGTAGCTGAGATCTTGCATGCAAGATTGCAAAATCCTGGCAAGGTCGCCAATTTTACGCCTGATGGTTGGGGGGGAGGGGCGCTGGGAGAAGGAAACTTCCCAAAAGGATGTAGCAAATATGACTGGATCACCTCCAAGAGTAAAAATAATAAGAAAGAATAGGGGCTGAAGGCCCTACTTTAGAGGGTTTCTGGAGATAAACTCTCAGGGTAACTAAATTACATGTATTTACAACACAACATCGAAAGATAAGGAGTAGTAAAGCAGGCCACTGGGGTCCTGCTGCAGCACATAAAATAAATAATAGACATTAACTGGGTGCCGGGAATTACACTTCAGTGGCCCGGATCGTAAGGTTGCAATGAGAATTTCATCATTGCAACCAACAAGCATGCAGCTATGGCAGAGAGATTCACAGTGGCAAGCACTCCTTTCTGCAATAGAGAAAGGCATATGATCACTGGGTGCATTCACGATAATAGAGATGGTAAAAGGCTAGTGCTGAGGGCAACAGAAATCATCTTTTCCTAAAACACTACTGAATAAACTTACAGCACGAGTTTCATAGGACAGGTCAGGTCTATGTGAGAATGGCACTTTGAAACGGAAACTTTTATATATATATATATATATATATATATATATATATACATATATATATATATATATATATATATATATATATATATATACATATATATACATATATATACATATATACATATATACATATATACATATATACATATATATATATATATATATATATATATATATATATATATATATATATAATTATATGTATATTATATAATTATATATATATATAT